>OY728150.1:569344858-570594858 GCA_963277665.1 Viscum album | reverse complement strand
AAAATTAGTTTATTACACATGTAAAAATAAATCTTAATCATATTATAAAAATAACAAAGGAAATTATTTTCCAAAAAATAAGGTAAACCATTATTATTTCCCTAAAATAAAATCATGAATTTTTATTTATATAAAAGTTGTGGATATATGAGTAATATAAATAATTTTTAAATAATACATAACCATGATCATAGATTAAAAGTATTGTGTATTTTCACCACACATGTGTTTCTAAAAATGATTTATTGTAAAGACCCCAACCCTAGTACCCTATAAAAAGTGGATATTTTATTAAAATATTAATATATATATGGAATCACATCCTAAAGGACCAAATAGATTAGTAGTATTAGAATACAATAAACATACATGAATCTCACATTACATTTTAAATCTTAAAAAACAAAACATAGTGAATGTAAATATTCTGAATCCCTGAACTCATTGAATGATCCCTTCTTTATATCCTGGGGAAAGGAAATGAAATAATGGTGATTTTATATTCACAATAAGTTTTTAATATATCATAATCTACCAAGAAAAAAAAGTAATAATCAATATGGAAAGGTAAACAAGTGACAACATGTTCTATTTAATTAGTAACTTGAGCATGAGGAATAATATAGAAGGAGTAAATGAAGATAAAATTATGCCATATAAATAATCCTCTGATATTGAAACTTATTCAATGAAATTATTGAATATAATCACACAAACATCAATAATTTATTTCATAATGAAGGAATTTATAATTCTAGGTATCTAAATCATACCCTAGAGTCATTGTTATGATAATGTTTTAACTATTGTTAGGTATACACCAAAACCCATTTAACAAGGCTTTCCAACTAGCTTGTCTCGTTGGATATATTGATTCGTCATTGAACTATTTATCATTTTGACATAATCATCACTTAATAATTTTAATTCATTTATCTTAGGAATAATCAACACATCTTACTCAATATTCATTAAAAATTAATTACTCTATTTATTAAATAAATTATCATGTATAATTTCAATAATTTCTCTAGAAAAATGAACATTAACCATATATAAAAATATAATGGACTTTATATTTTAATTATATATTTATTAATTCATAATATTTAATATTTTTTTTTGAAATAGATTAAAATACTCTAAAAAGATCTCCTATATATTTATTGAGGAGAATACTAATTTTCACATAGAACTCACTTATTCATAATCTGAAAAATCCAAAAATATTAAAGAAAAGATTTTCTTTTGAAAATAAACTTATAAAATTTTAAATTAGTTTTCAAAAAATTTTGTATTAATGATGATGAGTAATTTTATTCATCCAATATAAGTTATATTAACAACACTTTTATAATTTTATAAGAAAAATTAAAAATATCCTCAGTCATAAAATGGCAGGAATATTCATTTTAATGAATATTGTAATAGTAAAAAATTGTCAAAATTTATTTAATAAAGAATTTTAGAATTGTAAAATTATTATTTAAAAAATATCATGTAAAGTGTTGATATAAAATAAAAATAATCTCTGGTGAGTATAAAAACAATGATGATTTTTCTTGAAAATATGATTTAGAAAGAATTAGTAATTAAAATGTATAAAATGAATGGAAATGTTTTGATATACATAAATAAATATAGGATAAGAAAATATAATTTTATTATGATATAAATATCAAACAATCTCCCTGATAGAGTTTTTAATATAAATAATCTTGAATAATGATGATATTGAAAAATAAACACTTACCTCAGGACAGATTTCCTTTGTATGTGTTAGAACCACATATATTATAAATACGTATTTATTATAAATATATTATAAAATACCATATATTATTTAATGATAACCATTAACACTCATTTATTAACAATTCTTAAATAAATCACTATGTTGGGTGATAAATTCTTCATTTTAAACTATATTTTGGTTAGGTAGTTTTTATCATCGTACTTTAATAATGGCTCCATCATATAGAAAATTATAATTATGATATAAATATTATACATATTGAAAAAATATATATATATTTAAATATTTATAAACATCCATAAAAGATTGGTATTAAAAAATGAATTACACTATTCACGGGGACAGTAGGCCATATGTGTGCAAAAACGATGTTCTCACTTGTAGATGGATGGAATAGAATAAATGTAAATAGTAATTGAAATTTAAAATGTTATATTTATACAATATATATTTTATATTCCTTAAATATATCCATATTAAATTCTATATAAAATGGAAACAAAAAACCAAAACACATCGCTTCGTGGAGGTGACAGTCCAGATGTTTCCATGAGCGACATTATCATTTTTCAATAGATTATAAAGAAAAAAGGTATGTATGATATTATAAATAAATTAAAATATTTATATTATAAAAATAAAATATATTAATTATTTAAATCCTTATATGAATCCAATTAAAATGGAAATGAAAAAACAATTACACAACTATTTTGAGACGGTATGTCATACCTTTGTACAAGCGATGTTTTCCCTTCTCATTGGATAGAAAAGAGATGGAAAATTATTGTAAAAAATTAAAGACAACATATAATTATATTTATGGCATTTAAAGTAGTATTTTTGGATTGTTAAAATATATTTATAATATGAATAAGAAGAATAAAATTTTAAAGAGTCAGTAAAGTTTATTACCTCTTCAGAAAAGCGCCCTTAGATACTCTCTTAATAAACATAAGATAAGTATTTTAGGATTAAAAAAACATCAGAAACTGGATAATATTGTCTAAAAGCGGTATTTATATGGTTTTATCGATTATTATTCTCTAGGTAGTGTCTAGAAGAGATGATTTGTGGTCCCTTTTTATAGTGAATGAATGAAAAAAATGGAATTAATAAAGAGATCTAAATAAAATAAATTCATTTATATGTGAAATTGTTACAATAGGGAAATAATTTATTATATAATAAATGTAAAAAAAAATTCAAAAATAAAAAATGTACAGGTTTAATTGGTATTTTAAACCTTATATTTGGGTTAATGTGATAGTTAACCTATTTTAACCTTAACCATGGTAACACCTTTTTCACTATTAAAGGGTTATAATTTTACATATAAGGTAATAATTAGACCATAAAAATAAAATGGATGACTATTTAGAACATAACTCATCCTAATTTTCCTCTTCCAATATTTTTATGATTTTTAATAATTTAATAAAAAATAATATTTATAGAATATCATTAACTCCATTTTGACACTATTCATTTTATTAGACATTAATGACATCAATAAATATATTTAAGATGAATATAAACCTTTAAAACATCTATAATATGATTTATTTATCATCCAAATTCATTGAACATAACAATTCATCCAAATCGTTTTACTTTTAATTTTGGTAAAATCATGTATTTTATTTTTCAATTAATTGAGTAAATACTATATTGGCATTGCTTAAGAATTTATGGTAATTATTTAATAACTATAAATTATAAGTAAGTTTATATTAATTCTTTTATCTTTAAATTAAACAATTATAACAAAACATTATCTATTGTTTCCATATAAAATTATTTTAGTGTTATTAAAGTTAAGATAGTGACTTTTTTTAGTTATTCTTTTCTTAAATTAATATAAATATAATAATCAAAGAAATATGAAACCATGTTATCACATACTAGAGAATAGTTTTTTAAATAACTTATATATACCCATACAATAAGATAAAGATATGTTCTAGGTTGATTTTGAGACCATATCCCATGGCTTGGATGATATTTTACCCATTTTTCCTTTAGAGAGTTCACAAAAAATTTACCATGGTTACTATTGAAAATGAGAAAAATATAAAGGGAATATATAAAAATAGTATACTTTTCCATTTAAAAAATTTAACATATTTTTGAATATCCAATTTAATAATGTGGTAGAAGTTAATTTATGATAAAAAATACGAAACACAAAGAAAAATATTTTTTCAGAAAAATGCCTTCACAAGTACAAAAACATTTATATTCGAAATTAGACCATAAAATTGATTCTAATAAAATTAATTGTATTAAAAATTATATTTCGAGACTAATATTAATTCTAAACTATTTTAAATTAATATTTAACCATATAAATTATTTAAATTTGTTTTCAAATTTCAATAAAAAAATATTTTTTTACTATTCAATAGAAAATAAATCTTTTTAGAAAAATCTGAAAAACACACTCTAAGATAAGTTTAAAATGATGATTAAAAATGATAACATTTTTACCAAATTTGGGTTTTAATTTTTTACAAAATAAAATATAATATGAATTATAAAATTAATAAAACCCATTTTTTGAATAACATGTGTTTTGAAGAATATAGTTTCATTACTGAAAAATTAGTTCTCATTTCCTAGGAATTAAAATATAATTTTAAATTAGTAGGTAATATATATATTTATTTCATAATGTGTCTAATCTTATACATAATAGATAATTCAGTGGCTAAAATATAATAGTCATATTTAAATAATAATATTTTTTGTTCTTTTATTCTTAGAGTTTTGTGTTGTATATGCTATCGAACGTAGTAATATTTTATAGTATAAGGGTATCACAATATCCCCTTTTAATAAATTATGCCCTTCCAATTTTAATATTTTCTCATCAATCAATAATTTTTTCTTTTAAAAATATATTTTTTGGGAACCCACATCATATAATTGGTTTTTAAAAATACTTCTCAAAATGATTCAATGAGAAATACAGTGGTCATATAGAATAGTTATGAACATAGTTTCCAAATATTATAACATTTTTGGTAAGTGAATATATGATCATGGACGAGAAAACTCACATCGATGGAAAAAAATAAAGTGACAGATAACATGGCATGGGTAAAATTAATGATCATTAAACCATAAATCTGTGATGGGTGAAAAGACCATAGATTTTTCAAAAATGAAGGTAAAAGTATAACCTTTTTTTCAAGTTACCATTACTAAATTTGAAGGATTATTTTACTATGAGGATATATAAAACCAGAAAATGTGCATTCCTTATATATTTTTAATTTATATGCACTATTTCATCCCTTTCACAAGCTTCATTCAATTTCCACTCAATATATTTTTCCATGAAATTATTATTCAAGATTATTTTTTATGCTTGAATCACTAAAACTAACTTTTTATTGATCACAATATCCATAAAATAATTTAAATTATAGTTAACTATCTTTAAATATTTATCAAAATCAAAATGGATAGCACAAGTTATCTAATGTTATGTATTAAACTCTAAATCCTCTATAGTAAGAACCAAAGTTCAAATTAATCCATTTCATAAGTATTTATCCTTAAATACCTTCCCAAATACATGTGAACAAATTTATAATTGAAAAATTTAGAAAAATGGTCACTAAATTTCTAAAAATAAACCTAACATTACCCCCTGAATAACATATATTACTCTTAATGTCATAAATAAAATATTTTAATACAATAATCACAATAAAAACTCAATAAAAAGATAACTACTTTCTATAATTAACCAGAACATTAATTCCTAAATAATATCATCGATTTATAATTATATTCCATGAATAAAAAAAATTAGTAAACTCCACCATAAATTACTTTTTCCAAAAATCACTATCAATTTTCAATGTCACCCTTACCATCCACGTTGATAAATCAATGTTAGTTATATATTCTTCCCAAATAATAATTATTATTTATAAATTAACCACATATTATTGGTTATCTTTCCCTTATTCACGACATTTTCAAAAAATCAAAAAATAATTTTTCTGTGTTGTGGATTCCATTTTAATTATGTTTCAAAATACTGAATGAACAACTATTGAAGAGAAATACATATATGCTTCATGAAAATTATAACCAAAATATAATTTATAAAACACTTATAAAACATAATTCTTGATTCATAATTCATTGAAACTTCAACTTCTCTACTTCAGCTATAATAATTACCCAATATTGTCCTTCTCCCCTAGCATACATTGTAGTAATTTCCCTTGATTTTTGGGTAATTGGTTGGTATAGCATGCCATCTACTTACATTTAAGGCATTATATATTGATGACTTCACCCATATCCTTGAATTCAAGAACATGGTTACATTTTTCACCATACATGAAGAAAAATCTATTCCTATTAATTAAGTACCCTATTTTTTCCCACCAAAAGGATCACATGTCTAAACATCTTCATTTCTACTATTCCCATTATCATTTTTTAATAGGAATCCTCTACTTCTTTTAAATTCCTTATAATCCGTAATACATTGAGAACTATTTTTCTATCTTGATAGAACGTGATAATATATCCAAAAATGTTTTGAAAATTTGGGAGACTATACCTTATCTAATGATTGGATTTAGCTCATAAACGAACTGGTCAATATTACACTTTGGATATTGTACATAGTCTGCAACATGCCTTCCTAACCTTGTAAATTTACCTTTATACTTAGAAACATTTTCAGATTCCAGTTATCACAGTCTCATAAATTATCACTCTAAATCTTCTCATTGTTTATAAATTAAATATATTTTCAGGAAAGGTAAATTTAAATCAATCTAATTATTTCTTTCTATTTCCTGCTCATCTATAGGGTTTTGAGTCGATGAACACCATTCATTTTCATCCACCATGAGATGATAAAGTGAATTTTTTTTTAAATTTCATTAATTCCCAATGAAATAAATATCATTTCAAAAAAAAATATCCATTTTTCATATATAAATGGATGCATAGTTTAATTGAATGATGGATAGCATGTTCAGTAAAAAATTTATACTTTTTGGAATTTTTGATTCAATTGTATTGAAAATAAGAAACACTTTCTTAAAATCATATATAAATAAATTTTTATATTCCAAGTATTTTAGATTTTTTTCTAGAAAACATCTGTTTCTAAGGAATTTTTAAATAGTATCTAACTAGAAGAATATAGAATTTATATTATTTAATATGATACATCAAACTGAGTTAGAGTATGGACTATAAAAATAATGAGAACAATGTCCATCAAATTGACTAATGTTCTACCCACTATATTGAATGATGTCATATCCATAAATTTGACTATAATTCAATTCCATCAAATTGAACTTAATTCACTTCATCAGATGAACAATATATTAGTTATTTAGACCAAAAAATGTTTACTATCGTAGTGTTGAAATAATTTATATCAAATAAAATTTACAAATACCATTATAAGGGTACAATAAAAAACATTACTTGAATATATTTTATTAAGATGTTTAGTGACGATCATTTGAGACCATTACAACCAATATCATGATTAACATAAATTACGAGAATTAGATGGATTTCAAAAAATAGGATTGGATTAAAGGAGCTGTGAGATGTTTAATCTTTTCAATTTAATACATCTTAAGGTCTCTCTATGTGAACATCTAATTCTTACGTTTTGTAATATTTTAGAGGGTTTTTTTAATGGATTTTGAGTTTGAAAATGAAAAAAAATCAGAGTAGTTTTCCTTTTGTATTCTCTTATATTTATTGAGGTTTAGATCAACAGATTTATGGGATAAGAAGATAGGTGATACCAATCTTGTAGATTGATGGCCTCCTGGGTTTTGGAATTCATATATGACACCTATCATTTTATTGATGTATTCCACAGTTTTGGAAGATTGATATATTCTGATCATTTTATGAAAGGATTTCCCTATGTTGAAAGAAAAACCTTACTATTAGGATTAAAACTATGTATATCGTAATTTAGGATCTATGACTTCCTAAACTGTTGAGGTTAAAGTGTAAAATACCTTTTATAAATCTTTAAATTCATTCCTACTTTTTTATTTGCGTTCATATTAATTTTTTAGAAGTTTTTATACTCCTCTAATTAATTTTTACAAGACTGTTTGTTTTACCAAGTCTTTATAATATTTGTTTTATCATACTGTATGTGAGACTGGTTAATAACTCTAATATTTTGGACAATATTTGAATCTGATGCATATAATATTATCACCAGATGATTGATGAGTCTGGACTTGTAAACAAATTAGGTTTTGGTTATTATGTTTTATTAACTTTTTAATCTAAAATTCACCCTCAATTATATCTATCTTAAATTCGTATGATTCAAAAATTGGTATTAAATAATGTTCTTTTACTATACTTTCTCTATTTTTACTATTCTTATCTACTATAATTTTATTATGTTTTTTATAAACATATTTTCCATAATATTTTATTACACAATTGTCTATTGTACAAAGGGTTTCCATTTAAATAAGATGTATAGATTAAATGTTTCTACTCTCGAGAATTTGATTCTTAGAAGACCACTAATTTTTGATTGAAATGATTATGAATATTGGAGAGATCAGATGAAAAATTCTGTTATAAACACTAGTGTTGACATTTTTTGTCATAGTGACTAGTAACTAAAATATTTAAAATATTTAATTACCACTTTAAAAAATTCTTAGAATGTAGAATATTGGGTAAATTATAGGGTAAGGATTATCTATTATTTTATATAAATAGAAACATCTTTTTTTAGATTTCATTATATGAATCCGTAAATAGTTTATAGAAGAAATTAGAGGTAACACATTTTGGCACAACAAAATTCATTTAGATAATAATAACTGGCCTTCGAGTAGACTATCAATATTTTGATTTTATACAACAAGAAAATGATACAAAAATGAAGATTAGTTTTATGACTGTTATCAATGGTTTACAATAACTTAGGGGGAATGATATTTATGTTGGTATTTTAGTTATGATAATTATTGAAATCTTTCCCAAGGATTGGAAGTCCAAATCGACTATATTGGATGATACTAGAAGGATTATGAGTATAGGGGGAAATTTAAAGTGATATAGAAAAAAATTAAAAATAAGAGAGTGTATGTTTATGTTTCTAAAAAAATTTATTATTTGTCAAAAAGATCAATTTATTAAGAAAAGTTTAAAGTATTCTAAAAAGAAGAACATTGTTATTGATTCAAATAGTAGTTCATCTGAACAATAAGTATAATTTACTTGATAATATTTGATAAAGGATAAATAAAATTTTTGGTAAGTAGTATTTACAATATATATATATATATATAAGAATAATCTCAAGGATATATGTGATAAAAAGGATTCTTCAAAATTTATTTGTTATTAATGTAAGAAGTCTGATCATATCATACCATATTTTCCTAAGCAAATGAGAAAGGAAAATATGTAAAGAAATTATTATAATAATTATAAGAAGATATATAAGAACAAAAAAAACTCTCAATGATTAAGATACAAGGATTTCGAGTGGAGGTTATGGTTCTTCTGAGAATACATCATATAATGAATGTTTCGGACAAATGAATATTATATTCAATATATAAATTATATTGGTTAATAAATGAATCATGTAAAAGGTAACCAATAAATCTCTTGAAACATTTTTCTTTAAATTCAAATTATCTTAATAGTAATGATAATTATAGTTTTACATATTTAGATTAATAATATTCATCATAAGAAGAAAATAATTATTTACAGTGTTTTGAAGTTGTTTTTAGATTTTCTATGTTACTAAAAAATAAAAATTCTATGATTTATAGAAAATGGGATAATTATCAAAAAACCTTTTTAAGTAATTTTCATGGATTTATAATCTTACACTAGAGATATGAGATATATTAAAAGAGTAAGATAAAATAATTTTTAAAAAAATACTCTTTATAAAAAACATAGAACATCTAATTTTGATAAAACTATATTTATATGAATTAGAAAAACATAATTAGAATACAACTAATAATGATGATAAGAAAAATTGTGAAACTAAATTAGCAATTTGTAGTTTGAAATAACTATTTTCAATGTTTACCGCTACAAAGGAAAACTATGATAAAATATATATTGAAATTAAACCTTATAAATATGTTTTCATAATGGGGTTTACAAATAGAAACATGTTTTTAATAACAACTACAATGTTAAAGACGTGATAAATTTTGAACTAAGTGTCAATGTAGTGACAATTGGAAAAACAAATGGTTTTAAACAATGTGTAATCCTTAGGAATTTTAAAAAAACCAGTTTCTAAAGATTTTACATTTTTCAACATAGTAATGTTGGAATGATGTGGATTTATAAAATATTAATTTACAGTAATACAATACCCATGAAGGTGTGGGATTTAAATTGCTAACGTTTATTTTTTTGGGAAAATAAAGACTGTACCAAAAGACAAAATTGGTACATCAAGAGTTGTTTCTCCAGAATCATGATTGAAAAAATAGATTATTTTAAATAATTATTAACACGAAAGGTGGTAAAGTCACATTTAATGATAATCCTCATGGTGAAATTTTTGGATTAGGTAATAATGTTCTTCTTGGGAGAGATTTAATTTCAATTTTTAGTACTTATTAAAGGACTAATGAACAAACATATTAGAATAATAAAATTATGTGACGGTTGATATCTTGTGAACTTCAAGAATGATAATGTTAATGTTCAATTCTCTGAATATGAATTTATTCTTTCTTCCAATAATCATGATAATGTATACAGACTAAACATTTAAGACCATATAAGCAATGATATACCATGTATTGCTCAAAATGAAGACCAATATTGGTTATATAATAGATGAATATGAGACTGTTACATTATAAAATTATCCATTTTTTCTTAGATAAGATTAGTTAAGGATTTACTAGAACTTAGGTTTGATACATCAATATTATGTGATCCTTGACACTTTAGAAATAAGCACAAGTTCAGTTTTAAATATATTAGTGAATTATGAAGTTATAATGATTTATAGTTAGTTCAATGGACTTATTCTATCCCACAAAAAATGGATCTATCAGAGGAAAATTATATTTATACGTTTCAGATGATGATTACGCTAAATATACTTGGGTCTATTTCTTATAAAGAAATATGAAGCCTTTTGTTGTTTTAAAACATTTTTTTCCAGAGTTAAAAAAAAGAAAAAACCTATCCTTGATAACTATTCATAATAAACATGGTAGATAATTTTTAAATTATGATTTCGAAACTTTTTTATTAAAACTTTATGATACATAATTTTTATAAACCAATAACTGCATAAAAATATGTTTCCGTTGAAAGAAGAAATTAAATTCATTACAAGATTACTAGAACCATGTTGAGTGAATACTCAGTAAATAAATATTTTCAGGATGAAGTTTTTATTACTAACTATTATACTATACAAATATTTTTAATAAGACCTTTTATTAATAAAACTCATTATGAGTTTTGGGTTAGAAGGAAACCAAACCATTTTTATTTCAGAGTTATTTTATGAAATGTTTTCATTCAAAATAATAAATATAACTGACATAAATATTCTCCAAAATATGATAATATAATATTTTAGATCATTTTACAACTAGTAAAGAATATAGAGTCTCTAATAAAAACACAAGTACAGTTGGGGAAATAGTATATATTAAATTTTATGAAAATGATCCTTTTGATTTCAAACAATCCCAACCTACATCTTGGGATGTTATTTTTAGAATTTATTTTCATCCTATGTTAGAAAGTTATAATCATGAGATCAAATCTAAATAATATATTTCAGACATTATACCACATGAATAATTACATCATTTTTTGAAGAATAGAGTTTTTTAAACCCATGGAATATATTGTTTCTTATGGATCCTCATATCGAGAAAATCATTGGCTATGTAGTTCAACACATTAAAACAAGATTTTATTTGAGAAATGAAATTGAATATTTTCAATTTTTATGTTAATTTAAACCTAATAATACTAATCAGTATTTAGGATATGAATATTGTGTAAAAAATTTAAGATGAACTCATTGAATTTGAGAGGAATCATGTTTGGAATTTCACTGAAAAACATAAAGATAATTTAATAATTTGAGGAGAATGGGTTTTTTAGAAAAAATGTGATTATAAAAAAGTAACTGTTATAAATAAAGCTATACATGTTCCAAAGAAATAGAATAAAAAATAGTTTCTAAAAAGAAGTTCCAGGATCTGGTCAAGGTTATCTCCCAAAAAATTGTAAAATAAAAATTAATAAAAGTCATGTGTTTCAAGAGGTTTTACAAAAATGAGAATGAATCACTCCCTACATATCTATCTATAACAATGGTGAACAATAATTCATGGTTTAAAAAGATCACATTGTGATCATATCTATAATCACCATATTTTACAAAGCATCTTCCACAAGATTTGATTTTCTATAGACATGTGAATAAATCAAGTTATGATGCTTTAACTAGTTTATATATAGAATTAAATGGGGAAAACTCCTCTAAGAAACATCCAAATGTTTTTATTTTAATCATCTCAATGATATTTTTGAATCATAATCAATCCATAAATAATACCAATTATGTTGTATAACACGATTAATAGCATATATCATATCCCATAATTCATATTCATAGTAAAATACAGTTCTATTAAAATTATAAAAGAAAACCTTAAAAACCTATCGTGGGTGTGAAATACCCCTCCAAAACCTGAGGGATCTAGAAGACTAGATGATACACCTTAAACATTGAAATTAATCCATAGGTTAATAGGATGAATCCAACCTAAAAATATTAGTACAAGAAGTTTCCCGGATCATCCCATAACACGCCGTGTTCTTAAGATATTCATGTCTTCAACAATTTTTTTTATTGTTGTGGGTTATATTATTGAAGTAGTATAAATGTAAATATGAATTATATTTATATAATTATTCGTTGAGGATGAATGGTTTTCAAATAAAATTATATTTATTTTCTTCCACACAACATTAAAAAGGGATGTAGTTAATTTTAAAGGCATGTTAAAAACATACAAACTTAGTCCTCATGATTCGATTGGAAACTTGAATTGATACACCTGCAAGTCACAACATAGATTAAATACAAATAGATTACAACAAACCAAAAATAATTCCACAAAAACCCATATTCCCTAAAGATGTGTTGTGTATTTTCTGTATCATTCAATCATAAATGAAACATTGAAACAATATATTGTCTAACCCTTCATAATATATCATGTGTAGGCCATCCATTTTTCCATATAATAAAAATAAAAATAAATCTTGAGTGTTGGATAACATGTAACATGAATTTTTAAAGCTATATTGTTGGTAGAAAATATCCATCAGATTCAATCTTATAAAACTCTTTTACAATGAAATTACTAATCCTTTTGGATCTTTAGACCAAGATTTCCACATCCATAGATGAATAATTTTAAATCTCAATTTTGATTTAATGATTTACAATACAATTAAGAAAATTGACATGAATAATTATATTTGAAATTGAAATATTAGATATATTAGATAGAATAGTAATGATATCATTGACTGGGATTATAATCAATAAGGTACTCTAATTGTTGAGACTGGACTATCTGCTCAGTATCCAGATTGTATTTTGTATCATATGATTGAAGGATTTTCTATATTATGTACCAAAAAATTAATCAAGATGACGACTGTATACCTCCAACAAAATCATTTTGAATCCATATTAGAGTATTTCATAAATAATTTTATTATTACGCAAGATATTTCATGTGAAATGCTCTATTATACCATCATTGAAGATATTTAGATATTTAATTCCAAGTCATACCATTTCAATAGAATTGATGCATTCATTCAATGAAAGAGTTATCAATTTACTTTGAGATAGGAATCCACACTATATGAAATTCTATATCAAACATTGGTTTTCATTGATAAGACTTATTGGCTATCTATAATGAGATAAAGAGTAAAACAATTTAGATATCATAATTGAGTTGACAAGGCATGCCATTTCAGACTAAGACATGTATTTCCATTTCAATAGAGCTAACTCATTAATAATTATATAAATCTATACCCAAGATAATGACCCCTCACCTTTCCCTAACATAATTGGACACCACGATAATTAAAATAAAGGGATCCATTATCACTACAATCCTTTTATTAATAGGTTATCTATATTTTTGTTACAAGACCACTTAGTTAAGGGAACTATAGACCTAACTCTTTTTATTTGAGATGTGTCTAAAATCCTCATAAATTTTCTAATATATTTTGATGATAGTATATTTTTTCCAACTCAGGAATGTTTAACAACTTCATATATTGATCTTATTATGTCTATGTTTAAAGTGATCATGACTGGAGAACTTAATTGTTTTTTGTTTTTAAATATTACAAAAAATAAAAAGAATTGTTTTTTCACTACCTTAGTATAAAATATAGTTTTATGAAATTAGGATATGAAAAAACTAAATGTATTATAACTCCTATTAGAACATCAAAAAATTTAGATATTGACGATACTCTGAAACAAGTGGATCAAAATATATTTAGAGGAATAATTGGATGTTTACATTAATTAAGAAATTATAATATAAATATAATGTATTCAATATTCTTTTATGTATGATATCAAAAAAAATACAATACAGTCCCACCTTATATCTACAAAATTATTTTTTTCATTTAGTTAAGGTAACTATGGATTTAAGATCATTTTAATCTTCTATAAATGTTTTGAGTTTAATTTTTTTGAATGTTGAATTTGTTTGATATGTAATGGATATGGAATTTAATTTTAGAGCATGTGATTTCTAAGATAATATTTAGTGTCTTTGACCTATAATAAATAACATGTGGTATCACTATTCACTTCAAAATCAAATTATGTGGCAGCTAGATGTTTTTGTGCTCATGTGATCTGGAAGAAACACACACTAAGTTAGAATGTGATTTATTAAAATAAAAATATGGTGTTCTATCAGAAGATATATTTCATTATGTAAAAAAAACAACACACGAATCATGAGAAAAAGATATAGATATAGGACAATTTTTTCATATTATATCACAAAAAATAGATATCATTTTACAATTCATCATAATACAAGAACAACATGTGAATATTTTGGAAAAAACCATTACTTTATATATATTTAATCATATTAAACTCATTCTAGTGATAATTAATATCATGTGATTAATCATTTCTACTTTATGTTTACAAATATTCTTAAATTAATGAATTCATTTTTAAATTGTGAGTATATATATCTTGGTTTTCAAAAAAATATGTTTTCTAAACTTTTTAGTTTTCCTAAATTTAATGTTTTAGTGCCTACTAAATGTTTTTGGAATTAAAAATTTTACAAATGTTTTTGGAATTAAAAATAATATTAATTTTTTTGAATGAAACTTTTTAATAATATTTTTAAAGACATTATCATTAATATAATGATTTTAGGATTAAATTTATTTTACAAAAAACATGAAGAACATGTTATCAAACAAAACTATTATACCACAGTTATGTCTTACTCTGAGAGGTATTATTATAATCTTTTTTCCAATTATCCATAACTATTCATTTTCAATATTTTTTTAACGATTAATTTATTTTACAAACATTAAACTTGTTACAAATTTTTCTAAGGTTTATATAATCCGAAAATACTATAGTTCAATGAATAGTTTTTATAATTTAAAACTTTGAGAGTATAGAATATATTAAATAAACTAATCATGGATATATATTAACCATCCGATTTGATTGTCATTTCAATCAAATATTTAAGATCATTAGAACACGAAAATACACCTCTATGACTATATATAATGAGTTTTTCATGCTTATACCACACTGAATTCATGATTTTATGTCAATGATCATCTCTCTATTTTTTCCCTATTTGAATATTTGGCATTCATCTATTTTCTTCTTCAGACAGATTCTTGAAATTAGTTTTAGTCTGATGGAATCAATAGAATAATTTTCAAATCAAGAAGTTATAAAGGGGAGAATAATCAAGAATTCATAGTATGAAAAGTATGATTATCTATTAAAAATAGGTTTTACATTTTAAGGATTAAAAAAATCATTCTAGAAAACCTTTAATTTGGTTTAAATTATTTGGTAATAGTTTGAGAATTATTTTATATTAGGGAATTCAGTGTGGAAGATGATTAAAATGTTATTGTTTTCAATCTCTTTATTGAAAGTTATAAGATAACTATTAAACAGATGGATGATCACACTAATATATAATTAGATGGAAAAACATAATTTCCATCAAATAATCATATAGTGAAGTTTGGATGTTTTGAAAAGTGAAAATTCAAATATTTCTTTTTGTTTTATAAGGAATATGTTAGAAAGGTTTTCCATTTGTCTCTATATGCTAGAGTATAAAATCTAAAGAAGAACATATATTTGATACCAATAAAAGGTGATAGGGATATACGTAAAATTAATAATATATTTATTTTTGACTTACATACTAATATAAGGTAGATAAATTTGGTTAGGTTATTATTTCTATCAGTTGAGGAAAATAAAAAACATTCATGAATTAAAAAAATCTTATGTTTCCATGTTTCATTAATAAGATGTTTGTAAATAGTATGGATTTATTTTAGATTATGAATTAGTTTTATTCATATCGAAAAATTGTTTCAGTAATTTTATTTGAAACCTTAGGGAGAATGAAACTATTTTTCAATCTGGAGATGAAAAATTTTATAGAAAAATTGGATATGGATTCATATAATGAAAATGTTTTTACAGAGAAATAAAAATTTAATGATAAAAGGAATGTAGAATCCTATCCACTTAATATCTAGAATAAACAGATATGCATGTCTGATAATAAATTTTAAAAAATTATTGTTCATTAAACAAAGAAAAATAGGGGTGATTTCTATTTCAGAATTGATAAATTGGATGTTTTATATTTTATGATCATAAAATATACCCAATGAAAGAAGTTGGGAAGAATAAAAATGTAGAAGAAATTTATTTTCCACGAAATATTGATGAAAACAAGATGAAATGCATAGAAAATGCATCATCAAATCAACAGATATTGTTTTCACTATTATCTATAGTTCAAACTGTTTATTCTTCCAAAACACTTCATGATTAAAATTTATTATTTGTTGAATATTTAGTTTTTCCAACTATTATAGACACGGTAAAGGGTAAAGAAGTTTTTGGTGCAACCCAATTTTAAATTCAGTGGAAAAATTTATTTATGAATGAGTTAAGACGTTAGTATAGAATAATGTTAAAAATTAATTTAGAAGGTTTTAAGAGGTTTTAAATAAATATGGGGTTGCTAAGTAAATATCTTTAAGAAAAAGAAGAAAAATAATAATAATAGGAAGAAAAAAATAAATAATATAGATAATTAGATTCATTACTATATTATACTTTTATATCAACTCAATCCCATAAAAATCTAGTTTTAGATGAATTAAATAACCAAAACTCATCATAACTTAAATAAGAGGAAATAAAAAATTCTCAAACCAAAATATTAGAAAAGGTAAAGACCAATAGGTTGGTTCATGTAATGAATTTTTCAGATGAATATTTTTATGGTAACAAAGATAGGTATCACACCATCTAAAAAGTTATTTCAGGATATTCCATGAATTCATCAGATACATTAGTCACAGAAAACCCTAAGAGTGTTGATTATATTTTTCAAGTGTTGAAAAAAATTAAAAAATAAATACCATATTTTACAAATATTTAAGTAAGGTGAAAGGGGATTCAGAATACTTTGAATAAGTTATTATAATATTAGAATTGTTTGACTCAATTAGTTGCTCAAAAAGAAACAACGATCTTGTTTTTTAATGATAGTTACAGGTAATATAATAAAATATTCAATAAAATAATAAAGTTCATTATTAAATAAGATTATGATTTAAAATAACATTAAAATTAGTATGTGGAAGTTAATAATGTTTGCTAATACTTATCCAATTCCATTGAAAAGTTAACATTATATTTCTCTCATAGGTTAATGTTTGTGGAATAGATTAAAGACATGTTGGATTCTCATAATTAGGAACTATTAAAACTGAATGAAGAAATTAAAATGATTAATGTTGGGAATGAAATGATTTGATACTTTTAAGATGTGGTTATGAGGATGATGTATGAAAATAAATAAACCAGTTGTAATGTTGAATATATAATCAGGTTTAATTTAATGAGTCAAATGTTCTAATTCATATAAGGAAATATAGGTATGATTGATTCTACCATTACAAATTTTAGAAGAATCAAGATCAATTTTTTAAGATTAAATTGAATATGAAGAATATTTTTAATAATCAGTTAATATTTTATCTTTCGACTCATAAAGTATTTGGGAATTACATTTCATTTGAATGCTTTCTTCACAAATTTTTTGTATTCTTTAAAATATTAAATGCATGAATTTTGTATCCTTTTATCGTGGATGAATAGTTATTCAAACACCATTTCATCGTACTATATTTTTCTATGATTTCATAAAAACATGTTACCTTCCATATTTATTTTTTCAAATCACAAAGGGGGAGAAATTGTTTAAGAAGGATAAGTTATTTTGAAGGTAGAATCTTTCTAAGGGGGAAAATTAGGTGTATAATTTAATATGGTAATATTTTCTATTAGATTAATAATGAAAAACAAAAATAATTTTCCAAGAAAAGGTGTTCTATGATAAAAAATTGAGATATTTTCTTATAAAGAGTTTCTTTAAAGTTGTTATAAAATGATTTTTATATTTTTGAAACATAATAGATTTTTATTTTCAGTATTTTGTTTTGTGATATCCAAAATGGTGGAGATTATTGATTTATATGTTTATACATTCAAATTTTCTATTACGTATTTTTGAAAATCACAAATGCTTTATTAAAAAAATATTTTACTGAAAATTATATCCCAAGTCTTTTACAATGTTTTTGTTTAAAAGATCATTTTCTTATGATTTTTTAAACGGGTTCTAATTAAAAAAAATATAAATATTATTTTATTAAATATGATACATCATGTTGACTTAGTGTCTAGTAAACCAAACTCACTAGTGTCTTGTCTATTGGATTGACTAATTTTTTTTTTATCAGACCAACTGATGTCACATCCATCATAATGACCATAAATCAGATCCATCTCTCTAGGCTTCATTTACTTCATTAGAATAATAATATTTTAGTTATATGGAGTAAATATGATTATAATTAGAGTTTTGAAATTATTTATATCAAATAGAATTAAGAAAAAACATTTTAATGGTTACATTAAAAAGATAAGAGTTGAAGAAATTTTCCTAAAATATATTATGAAGATCATCCAGGATTATTGCAACAAACATTTAGATTCATAGAAAATATTATAGTTGGAGGGATGCCAATAACTAAGAGTGCACTCGAGGAGTTAGGAGGTGATTCATTTTTTAACCTCAACACATTTGAAGATTTCTTTTCCTAGACATATCATTCTTATAATTTTAATCATTTTATAGAG
This sequence comes from Viscum album, assembly GCA_963277665.1. Classification (NCBI taxonomy): domain Eukaryota; kingdom Viridiplantae; phylum Streptophyta; class Magnoliopsida; order Santalales; family Viscaceae; genus Viscum; species Viscum album. Next base: position 570,575,527 of record OY728150.1, on the reverse strand, counting down.
GTTATTTTTAAATGGATTGAAAATGAGGAATTTTAAAATCCCACGAATAGTGTTTCTTTTGTATCCCTTTTTTGGAATAAGGGAATTTGTGGATAGGAAGACATATGGTACTAATCAGGTTTATCAACAAATCCAAGAGTTTTTAAACATAGTGCTAACACTATTAATCGTATCATTGGATTCCATGGTTTTGGAATATACTGATATTATGATAATCATATTGAGGGATTTCCCAGTGTGGAAAGACATACCATAGAATGAGGATGAGAATTAGAGATGTCTTATGTCATGATTTCTAAATTCCTTAGGTCATAAGGTTAAAGAGTAGAATAACTTTTACAAATCATTCAAGTCATTATTACTTTGCTAAAAGATTTTATATTACCTATTTTAACAAGTTTTATATTTCCTTGTAAAATTTCTATTAGAATGCATTTTTTATTAAATCAGTATAAAATATCTTTTATCAGAAAATATGTGAGCCTAATTAATAACTCTTATTTATCAGACAAATTTTTTATCTAATACCTACAGTCTAAACATTAGAAAATTGATGATACTAAACATTTTAACAAAAGTGTTTTTGTGTTATTCCTTAGTTTTATGTTCTAACTATAATTCACCCCCTCATATAGCCATTGGTTACTATTATATTCCAATATGATATTTTTTGTGAAATAGTCTAGAATTATTATACCATCTTTTGGATTAGTAGGATACTCCATAAGGGAAGGATTATTGGACCCAACCAAAATCATCTACCATAATATAGTTATAATTTTATCTGTTCTAGGTCCAAATCTTTCTTTATTATCTTTCCCATAAGGGAAATACTAATATAGTTTAAATGTATTATTTTAACATAAACTCCAATTTTTAGGTTCAATTTGTAAATAATTTATTATAATTGATCAAATTATAATATTATGAATCATAATGTTAATATTTAAATGAGATAATCACATAACCAATATTTAAAAAATCATTCAAAGATATTCTGAGAATCATAATCTTGGATTAATTGAGAAAATCACATATAATAAAACAGTAAGAAATTTCTTTCTGGTTTGTAATTAAAATTTGAACAAACCCCAAAATATGCACTTGTAGTAAAGAACTATGTGAGAAGTTTTTTTATAGTCATTGAACACTAGAGTGTTGGACAAGATATACTTGACCACCTATTTTCAATTTTATTACCCCTATACTCATCTGTACCAACACCACATGAACATGTAATAACTAGAATGGTATGTATTACTAGTAAACCCAAATAATCTCAACCTTACCAGAACAATAAGATCTTATCGTATACATATAATTATCCTCAAAGACAGTCAGATGGTCATGTTCCCTAATATATGCTATTTTATATCTAGTTCTTAAGGTTTCAATGAAACTAACCTTGATACTAACTGTAATTACCCTGACCTTAGTATCCTAGAGAAGGTGTTTATAATATTACATTGACACTAGATATATGGAATTTCAATTAGATTGACTAAATATTTTATAATTGTTGGTAAACTAGATACATAGTTTAACTTCATGTTAAATTTTAAAACATAAAATTAAAATCACAGTGGAAGTAAATATTATGAATCCTTGAACTCATAAAAAGGATAATTCTAAATATATTAAGGAAAGGAAAAAATAAGGGTAAGTATTGATGCTCAGTAATGGTTTATAATATGGAATCAATCATGACTAAATAAGGAATAATAAATAAGGAATGATAAATCAATAAAAATGGATACAATTTAATAAATAACATGAGCATTAAGTATGACATGTAAGGATTAACTGAACATAAAATAGTTCCATATGAATAAGAACATGAGATTTAAACTTATCTTTGAATATTATTCAAAATAATAACATGGAAATCAATAGCTTATTTCATAATCATTTAATGAATAATGTCTGATATTGGACACTAGAAATCGAGGCCTAGTACTAATCCACTGCAAACTATATGAGCCTATAAACCCAAAAAAAATTAATAAGGATAAAAAATGAATTTTTAATGAGATATACGGATTAATTAAGGTTATATCTGATTTAGGTCCCCAAATATCACTCAATAAGTCAAATTCATTCATTTTATGATTAAATAATAGAGTTATGTTAATATGCCTTAAAAATAAATAACATTCCATATTAGAAGAACATACACAAAAAATGTCAATTCATTTCATAGAAAAATGGATATAATATATCTATAAAAATATTGTGGATGTTTTATTTTTAATATATCCTTTTTAAAACATAAGTTTTAATAAATTATGATTGAATAGATGAAAATACATTAAAAATATTACTAAAATATTTTTGTTGAAAATTCCAATTTTAAAATTAAAATAAATTAACTAAAATATAATAACTTCCAAAATATTATGGAAAATATTTTATTTGGAAATAATCTTCTAAAAATTTAAAGGAAGTTAAAAATCATTTAGTGGTCATGATGGCGGGAAATTTGGTTCATGATAATAAGGAAAAAACATTCATTTCACAATTTTTCTAGAAAAGTGAAAAAGTAAATTGTTTGGAAAATTATATGATGACTTATTTTAATCCATTTCGTAAAACTAAAACTTTGTATGAAATTTTTTTTAATTATTAATTTTAAAATATTCAAAGCATTCTTTATTTTTTTTTATGTAAATATGTATATCAATGAAAAATAATCCCAATCGAGTAGAAAAACAGAGTCAGTTTTGCTTAAAAATATGAATTTTATATCTCGAGTAACTTAAGAGTAATAAATGACATGAAAAAAATAATTTTCACAAATAAACCTAGTACAAGAAAATATATTTGATTTAATATTGAAATATCATTAACTTTTCCACGTGGATATATTAACATGAACAATCCTATATAATGATGAGATTGTGAAATAATCCTTTACCTCATGTTTGAATTCATTCTTATGTGTTCTAAACATATGTATAATAAATTTATATTTTTTATAAATTTATAATAAAACCATAATAATAGATATGATACAATAAATTATATATATATATATATATATATTTCACGACCCATCCTCAGGGCCCGTGCCGTGACTACCCCAAGTCTACCTTCCATAGGCCAGGGGTTGGCGACTAGCACTAAGGCGTAAATCCCGGTAAAAAGGGAAGACATTGCCTTTGTAAAGTAAACAAACACCACAGAGCAAGAAAGCAGTATAGGTAAACACTAAGTAAAAACAGAGTACAACTATAAGTGCGGGATGTAAGTGGGCCAGTATACAAACCCAAGTTGAAAGTAATGTACAACTGGAAAGGGAAAAAAATCAACTGAATGGTAAAGTCGCAACGACGAGCTGTCCACTGGGAATCCCACATGAAGGGTGGGTACAGAAATGTCTCCACTGCTCCTCGGGTCCAGCCTACCGCTCTGAGCACGTCCTGCCTAGTGGTCCTCTTCCAGGTACCGTCATGCTCCGCAAGCCTTTACCACGATCAGCGTTGTCCGTCATCTGCAACCAACACAACGTAGTGCGGGCATAGCCCGTGCAGGGGTGAGTATAAGCTACTCAGTAGGGACCCCGAGACCCCCGATGGTCTCCCAAAATCCACAAAGGAATGATACAATCACGAAGTAACATCAGAAACTGCTTAGTTATATGCCCATACATATACCTAAGTTATAAATTCCCATTCGGCTCCAACATCCGAGCCCATGTACAACCCAGTACACACAGGAAAGCAAACGTATTCCACACAGGAAGCAAAATGTAATCCACACAAGATAGTACAACACAATCCACATAGGAAAGAAAAACATAAATCCACACAGGATATCACAACACAGTCCACACAGGAAAGTAAAACCGGATTCAGCTCACATAGGTATACTTCTTCGAAAGACGATAGAGATGATCACTGATCCATCTAAGTCGTCGGACCCACAAAGGATCAATAGGTACAAACCCCCGCAACGACCCACACATGATCTGTAGGCACTGGATCACACAGAACCGCTGAGCGCCGACCCACACAGGATCGGACCCACACAGTATAGGTAGCACTGATCCACACATGATCGCTGAGTGCTGTAGTCATCATCTTCAAATCCACTAAGAATCTCTACATAGTCGTTGTCGCAGTCACAGTAGTAGTCGCAACCAGCTCTGGGGTTCCCGCACACAGCAAGCTCGTTCGGGAGGGTCCACTCCACGAGCCGAGAGGCTGATACATCAACTGACACATATTCCAGAGTTGATGTATATAGAAGTTCTATATCGTCAATAGGAACTCAACGTCGCAAATGGCGCGTCAATCGGACACCCAGTCTGAGAGTTATTGGCTTTTTCGTCCCAGGGGCCCGGTTGGTTTTTAAGGAAAAACCAACCCGACCGTACTCCACCTGCATCCAAACCTTGGGTGGAGTAAGCCAAAATATCCGCCTCACTAAGAGGAAACCAACAAAGTCGACGGCACGTCAATTGGACGTCTGAAGCTCTAGATATGAGCATTTTTTCTCCGAGGGCCCGTTTCGTTTTGTGTACGAACCAACCAGGCCAAACTCAAAGTAATCCCAAACCTTGATTGCGATATACCGAAACGACCGTCTCGATACAAGGATCGTGTCGCCACTAATGGTGCGTCGATCGGAGGTCCGTAGCCCGAGTTATGGGCAATTGAACCCAAACAGTCCGAAAATGGGGGTTTCGGGCCCGGACCGACCCGGCCCGAGACCCCCTGGGTCGGCCCAAACTGGGTCAACCCGACTTGGGTCCGGGTCGAACCGGCCCGGCACGGCCCGGCCCGGCTGGGCGCGGCGCGGCGCGGCGCGGCCCGACCCGGCCCGGGCGCGGCCCGGCCTGGCGGACCGGCCAGGCGGCCGGCCGGGCCTACGCACAGCGCGCCTCGCGCGCTGGCCAGCGCGGCCAACGGCCGAGCCATTTTGGCAAGGTGGGGAACCTTCCCCCCTAGTGTAACCGCTACCCCCCAATTAAGGGGGCCGTTTTTTATAGCAGACAGGGGGAAAAAATTCCCCCGGCTCCCCTTTGTCCGCCCCATTCTACCGATAAGGACTGGCGACGACCGGTCCTTTCTCCTTCGCCGACACCGGCAGCCCGGAATCGGCCGCCGGTGACCCTGCTCCGCCGCGGCTTGGTTCGTCCGGCGCGGTGCGACGGCACCGCGCCCCTCCGCCGCGGCCCCACTCCGGCCGCGGCGTCTTCGGTTTTCTTCGACGCGGCGCCATTGCGTCACATCCTTGTTCTTCCTCCCGACGCGGCACGACGGCGCCACACATTACTTTCTGTGCGTTTCCCGCATGGTGCGATGGCACCATGCCATTCCGTCCCAAATACAAAGAATCAAACATGGATAAAGGAGGAGGTTCGGCCGTGTTTGTGCGGTCCGGCCCCCTCTCGTTAATCTATATCATTTAGTCGTATAGCCACAAAAAACGACAAACTAGAAATCACGAACGAAAATAACTAAATAATATAAACCCCTACCTTGATAATAGAGAAGACGAACGTCGGAGTTGCGAAGCGAGGATTCGAAGATGTTGACGGAGATTTCGTCGCGGAAAACCTTCGTGAAAAGAGACGTCGCAGAAGAAAAACGTCGTGGAAGAAGACATCGCGTCACAGGTCGGTGTCACGGAAGACGGTCTCCGAGGGATCGGTGCTCCACGTCGGAGATCGTTCGTTCTTCGCATTCTTCATCAAAGAGACAGATGTTCTTCCCAAAATCTCTCAATGAAAAAACTCTAACAACAAAATAAAATAAGCTCGTTTCTTATTTTATTAACACACCATGCCTTTTGAATTTAAAGGGTTTGAATTTCAAAAACTCACATTAAACTTACTACATTAATGTCATAAGTTATTAACTTAAGTTAACAAAATTTAATAGGAGTTGAGGGGGATAGAGGATATGAAGGGGAGGGGTTCATGTGGGTCCCACCTCCCTCATAACCTCCCAAGGGAGGTTGGGTAGTTAACCAACATCCATCCAAAGGATTAGAGTAAAAATAAAAATTGTAGAATAATTATAAATTAAACTTCCACAATTTTTTATCATCAACTCTGGTGAAAACGTGACTCCGGAACAGGTGTTCCTAAGCAATTACCGGCGCTGCGGTTCCATCGGTGCCCTCAGAATTCGATTCTGAGCACCGGTTCAAAATATAGGAATTCCCGCTCGTTCGTTCACTGAACGTACCCGAGCTAAACTTCGGATAGAAATTCCGGGCACACCGGGCCTCAGAATCACGTGCCGTCTGAAACTGCGTTCTTGTAAAATCCCAAAAAAAAATTAAGAAAAAATTTCCCTTGAATTTTACGGGTCTTTACATTACTCCCACCTCATGGATTTATGTCCCCGTAAAGATAAATCGAATACTAGGGAAACAAAAGTGGGTACTGAGCACGCATCTGAGCCTCCTGCTCCCAAGTGCTCTCCTGGAGGTTCCCCTACTGCCATCTGATGCACACTATATGAATAGACCGTCCACATAGTACCCGCTCCTGTCGATTATCTATCTCCATTGGGACCTCCGCAAAAGTCATCCCGTCATCAACGTCAAGCTCCCCATGGTCAATGATATGCATCGGGTCGTGCACGTATCTCCTCATGTGAGATACGTGGAAGAAGTCGCGAACCCGGTGCAACTGAGGTGGTAGAGCCCGATGATAAGCCATCTTTCCAATCCTACTAAGGACCTGGAATGGTCCAATGAAGCATGGAGACAACTTGTCGCCTCGGCCAAATCTCTGTAATCCACGTCGAGGTGATACACGCATGAAGACATGGTCACCATCCTCGAACTCTAGTGGCCTCCACCTCCTGTCAGCATATGACTTCTGTCGGCTCTAATCTGTCCTCATTCCCTCCTGGATGACCTGAACCTTCTCTGTCGTAGCCTGAACCATATCTGGTTCCACATGTGCTGACTCCCCAAGGTCTGTCCAGCACAAAGGAGATCTACAAGGCCGTCCGTAAAATGCCTCGTATGGTGCCATCTCGATGGTGGAGTTGTAACTGTTGTTGTATGCGAGATCCACCAAGGGTAGGTGGTCCTCCCAGCCGTGATCAAATTCGAGGACACATGCATGGATCTTGTCCTCGAGAGTCTGAATGGTCCTCTCCGTCTGACCATCCGTCTGAGGGTGAAAGGTCGTGCTTAGACGTAGCTGCGTCGTGAACGCCTCCTGCAACCACTTCCAAAGCCGGGAAGTATGGTGAGCATCTCGATCGGAGACGATAGATGATGGCACACCATGAAGCCGCAAAATCTATTAAACTTAAAGACGACCCAAGCTCTCCACTGAGCCCTACTCTCTGATAGGTAAGAAGTGAGCCAACTTGGTGAGTCGGTCTAAAATCACCCAGATGGAGTCGTGACCTCTGGAAGTGCGTGGAAGTCCAGTCACAACGTCCATAGATATACCGTCCCACATCCACTCTGGGACCTCTAAGGGCTGTACCAAGCCTACTGGTACCTAGTGCTCTGCCTTCACCTGCTGGAAGGCGAGGCATCGGGAAACGAACTCTACCACAACCTTCTTCATGCCTGGCCACCAATGTTGTCATCTGAGATCCTGGTACATCTTCGCCACTCCAAGATGTACCGCCAAAGGAGAAGTGTGAAACTCTCTCAACACTTCCTCCCGTAAGGCAACTGGTACCAAGGTACATCCTCTGAAAAGGACTTCGTGCTATTCTCTAATGGAGAAACCATCAGGTGCCTATCCTGATGATATCTTTGCACTCTGTGTCTCATAGTCAGCTTCCCTATGATGTGCCTCTCTGACCCGCTGCAGCAGTGGAGGGGTGACTGTGAGAGACTGAAGGAAGGATGATCCATCTATATCCATGCCTCTAGGGCACTGGTCAATCTCTGTCTCATCTCCTAGAAGCTCTGTTGACATCTGTCCGACCACACGAAGGGTTTCCCCTTCCTTCTTAACGTTCTGCAAAGCTGAAATGATTTCTCCTTTTCCAAAAAGGGAAATCTGGTCTCATCCTCTGGATGAACCACATTCCTTTCCTAATATAGTCAATCCCATCATGATTAGTTAATTCATTGCATGGATGACGTCGTAAGGCCTCGACGCTGCTACCAAGAGATCCCACTGTTACTCTCGCCTCCAAGGGTTGAGTTACACTGTCGGCATCTGTGTGTGGTCACTAGGTCTCCTCCAGTAAGAATCTATCAAGTGAGGGTCAAGTCAACAAATTTTAACCGGAACCTCTTAGTATTAACAAACAAAAGACAAGAAAGCAAACATCACTATTGCAAGCGTCATTTATTACTTCAACTCAAAGTACAAGGACACAAGGAAACACAATCAAAGAAGCTAGAGGCATTATGGTCAAGGGCCTCTATGCCTGGAGCTAGTACTGCACTAGTCCACCCACATCCGGAGCTCCATGATCGTAAGCTTCAGCAGCCTGAAGCTGTGCTCTCCCCTGAGGTCGGGGTGGACCTCTTGGTGGTGGTGGTGGTAGAGCCTCAAAGCGTCGCCACCACCTGCTGCTCGGCCAGCTCCTCTGCTTTGTCCTCATGCTCCCTGCGGACCGCCATTGTCGAAACTATTCCTCTTCCTAGGTGGTTCCTCAACCGCCTTCTGCTCCTCTGCATGGCGGGTCGGGCAGTCACAAGCCATATAGCCCTACCCGCCGCATGCACAGCACTGTCTTCCAATAGTAAGACCGGTTCTGCTGCGTGTGCCCCGCACCTCCGAGCCAGTATCCTGTGGTCGTCCGCCCGTTGGCCTAGCCCGGTTGGACCTCTGCTTCATCGGTTTACTACCGGCTACAGAAGACTCTGCCACGTGTCTCCCTACGATTGGTCTCGCTGCTGGTGCAGACTTAGCAAGAAAACTCTCGATCAAAAGGGCTTGCTCCAGTACTCCAGTCTGAGTTGGAATGCTGAGGGAGATCAACGATGCCCTGATCTCGTGTCTCAATCCCTACTCAAAGGTTCGGGCCCGGAAGAATGGGTCCCATACAATGTCGGTAGAGTAGCGCGAGAGATCGGTAAATCTCGCAGAGTACTGGGTGACCGTCATGCTGCTCTGCCGCAGCTGAAGAAGCTCCTGAATGCGCACCGTACGAAGGGTGGCTGGGATGAAGTCAGAGCGGAAGAGGCTCTCAAAATCCATCCAGAGAAGAGATGCCTCATCGTGCACCTGGAGCATCAAGATCCACCATCTTCCTGATACTACGTGCAATAGGCTTGCTACGAGGATCACCATGAGGTCTGCTGGTGTAATCAATAAACGAAAAAATCTCACCACTGCCTCCATCCAGTCCTCGGCTGCCTGGGGTTCCGTCTCCCCGTGGAACCTGAGCGGTCTCTGGCGCTGGAACTCATGCAGTGCACCGAGGCGACGTGCATCGTCAGCAGCTGGGGCTGGAAGCATTGGTGGCTCAGCGGGTAGAGCTACCGCCGGTGCCACTACTGACAAAGGTCCCTGCACCTAGGCCTTGGCACTCGGTGGGCTGTCGTCATGCTCAACTCTTGGAAACCTAACTGGTTGTTGTCATGGGGCCATCCTGAAAATGGAACAGGTGCGCCACTGTCAGAACAGTATACATGGTGAGCTGACACAAAGTAATCACAAAGAAAACATGAAACACACATGCAATCAAGGTTTTCGTGCATTAAGTCAGAAATCATATGTCAGGGTCCTGGTGTACGGATACGTCGACCGCCGCACCAACATTGGACTCCCTGGACTGATAACCACACCCAATACGCTAAACACTATTGCTCCACATAGTAGAAGATCAGAGTCCTGAGTTCTGCGGTAGAACCAAACTCCTCTGATACCAATTTGTCACGAACCGTCCTCGGGGCCTCTGCCGTGACTACTCCAAGCCCGCCTTCCATAGGCCAGGGGCAGGCGACTAGAACTAAGGCGTATATCTTGGTAAAAAGGGAAGGCATTGCCTTTGTAAAGTAAAAAAACACCACAGAGCAAGCAAGCAGTAGAAGTAAACACTATGTAAAAACAGAGTACAACTGTAAGTGCGGGAAGTAAGTGGGCCAGTATACAAACCCAAGATGAAAGTAAAGTACAACTGGAAAGGGAAAAACAGCAACTGAATGGTAAAGCTGCAACGACGAGCTGTCCACTGGGAATCCCACCTGAAGGGTGGGTACAGAAAATCCTCCACTTCTCCTCGGGTCCAGCCTACCGCTCCGAGCACGTCCCGCCCAGTGGTCCTCCTCCAGGTACCATCCTGCTCCGCAAGACTCTACCATGATCAGCGCTATCCGTCATCTTCAACCAACACAACGTAGTGCGGGCATGGACCGTGCAGGAGTGAGTATAAGCTACTCAGTAGGGACCCCGAGACCCCCGAAGGTCTCCCAACATCCACAAAGGATAAACCACAAAATAAATATACAATCAAGAAGTAACATCTGACACTGCTTAGGTATATTCCCATATATATACCTAAGTCATCAATTCTCATTCGGCTCCAACATCCGAGCCCATGTACAACCCTGTCCACACAGGAAAGAAAACATATTTTACACAGGAAGCAAAACGTAATCCACACAGGATAGCACAACACAATCCACATAGGAAAGTAAAACATAAATCCTCACAGGATAGTAAAACATAGTCCACACAGGAAAGTAAAACAGGATTCAGCTCACACAGGTATACTTCATAGAAAGACGATAGAGATGATCACTGATCCACCTAAGTTGTCGTACCCACAAAGGATTAATAGGTACTAACCCCCGCAATGACCCACATAGGATCAGACCCACACAGGATCTGTAGGCTCTAGCTCACATAGAACCGCTAAGCACTGACCCACATAGGATTGGACCCACACAGGATCGGTAGCACTAATCCACATAGGATTGCTGATTGCTGTATTCGTCATCATTGAATCCACTGAGGATCTCCGCAGAGTCGTCGTCGTAGTCACAGTAGCAGTCGCAGCTAGCTCTACGGTTCCCGCACACAGTAAACTCATTCAGGAGGGTCCGCTCCACAAGCCGAGAGTCTAATACATCAACTGAAACATATTCCAGAGTTGATGTATCCAAAAGTTCTGTATCGTCAATAGGAACTCAACGTCGCAGACGGCGTGTCAATCAGACGCCCGGTCTGAGAGTTATTGGCTTTTTCGTCCCAGGGGCACGGTTGGTTTTTAAGTAAAAACCAACCCGACTGTACTCCACCTGCATAAAAACCTCGGTCAGAGTAAGCCAAAAGATCCTTCTCACTAAGGGGAAACCAACAAAGTCAACGGCACGTCAATCGGACGTCTGAAGCTCAAGATATGAGCGTTTCCGCTCTAAGGGCCCGGTTAGTTTTGTGTACGAACGAAACTGGCTGAACTCAGAATAATCCGAAACCTTGAATGCGATATACTGAAACGACCGCCTCGATCTAAGGATCGTGTCTCTGTTGACGATGCATCGATCGGAGGTCTGTAGCCCGAGTTATGGGCAATTGAACCCAAACGGTCCGAAAACGGGCGTTTCGGGCCCGGACCGACCCGGCCTGAGACCCCTTCGGTCAGCCCCAACGGGGTCGACCCGGCCCGGCACGGCCCGGCGCGGCGCGGCGCGGACCGGCCTGGGCGTGGCCCGGCCTAGGCACGGCGCGCCCAGCGCGCTGGCCAGCTCGGCCAACGACCGTGCCGTTTTGGCAAGGGGGGGCCCCTGCCCCCCGGGTGTAACCGCGACCCCCCAATTAAGGGGGCCGTTTTGTATAGCCGGCTGGGGGAATTAATTCCCCCAACTCCCCTTTGTCCGGCCGGCCCGCACCGGCCAGCCGGTTCTGCCGACAAGGATTGGCGACGGCCGATCCTTTCTCCTTCGCCGACACCGGTGGCCCGGAACCGGCCGCCGGTCACCCTGCTCCGCTACGGCTTGGTTCACCCTGCGTGGTGCGACGGCACCGCGCCCCTCCACCGCGGCCCCGCTCCGGATGCGGCTTCTTCGGTTTTCTTCGACGCGGCGCGACGGCGTCGCGTCCTAGTTCATCTTCACAGTGCGGCACGATGGCGCCGCGCATTACATGCCGTGCGTTTCCCACGTGGTGCGACGACACCACGCCATTCCGTCCCAAATAAAAAGAATCAAACAAGGATAAAGGAGGAGGGTCATCTGTGTTTGTGCGGTCCGGCCCCCTCTCGTTAATCGATATCATTTAGTCGTATAGCCACGAAGAACGACAAACTAGAAATCACGAATGAAAATAATTAAAAAATATAAACCCTTACCTAGATAAAAGAGAAGACGAACATCGGCGTTGTGAAGCGAGGACTCGAAGACGTTGACAGAGATTTCGTCGCGGAAAACCGTCGCGAAAAGAGATGCCGCAGAAGAAAAATTTCGTGGAAGAAGACGTCGCATCGCGGGTCGGTGTTGCGGAAGACGTTCTCCGAGGGCTCGACACTCCACGTCAGAGATCGTTCGTTCATCGCGTTCTTCGTTAAAGGGAAAGATGTTCTTCCCAAAATATCTCAATGACAAAACTCGAACAACAAAATAAAATAAGCTCCTTTATTATTTTATTAACACACCAAGCCTTTTGAAATTCAAGGGTTTGAATTTCAAAAACTCACATTAAACTTACTACATTAATTTCATAAGTTATTAACTTAAGTTAAAAAAATGTAATGGGATTTGAGGGGGTTAGAGGATATGAAGGGGTGGGGCTCGTGTGGGCCCCACCACCCTCATAACCTCCCAAGGGAGGTTGGGTAGTTACCCAACTTCCATCCAAAGGATTAAACACATAGAGTAAAAATAAAAATTGTAGAATATTTATAAATTAAACTTCCACAATTTTTATCATCAACTCTCGTGAAAATGGGACTCCGGAACAGGTGTTCCTAAGTAATTATCGACGCTGCGGTTCCATCGGTGCCTTCATAATTCGATTCCGAGCACCGGTTCAAAAGATAGGAATTCCCGCACGTTCGTTCACTGAACGTACCCGAGCTAAACTTCAGATAGATATTCCTGGAACACCGGGCCTCGGAGTCATGTGTCGTCTGAAACTGCATTCTTGTAAAATCTCAAATAAAATTAAGAAAATATTTCCCTTGAATTTTACGGGTCTTTACAATATATCCTTTTATCACCCATTTATGAACAATTTGAATACTAAAATCAATGCTTCAGGAGTTACCTACTTCATTTTCCTCATATATTTAGGTTTTGTAATTTTGGTCCATGTAAATTTATCGTTGTTCAACAATTTATAGAATTTTAATCATGTAATAAATATCATAAATAAGTTATATATAAATATATATACTTTTATAATCATCCGTAAAATGATTATATAGAAAAATGAACTACGCTATTCATAATGGTTGTAGATTGTATTTACGTGTAGACACTGTTATCACTTTTCATCGGATGAAAAAATAAAATGTAAATTGTAAATCAAAATTTAAGTGTGATTTTTATATAATATATATATTATTTATTCATTAAAAATGTCTTTATTACCATCTATATTACATGGAAAAAATAAATGGATTACATCTGGTCGTGGACGTGGGAGTATATAGGTTTTCACAAACGATGTTATAATTTAAAAAACTAGGAAGGTTAGTAGACATATAAAATTTTATAATTCCAAAAGAATATTTACTTCCAAAATATCCTAAATATTTATAATTTTCTTGTTAACAACTGTCCAATTAAGGGGATGATGAAAATTGAATTACACCAACACGTGGAGACCATAAATCATAGATATGTACAAGTGATTTTTTCTTTTTTTCATAAGATAAATAAATAAGTGAAATTGTTTTAATATAAACGTAATTAAATTTATTATTTATTTTATCATTTAATTATTATTTTATGATGTTTAGAATAGATTTACAGAATGTTGAAGAACAAAATTTGAAAGAGTCTATAATGCTGATTACCTCTTTTTTTCAAAGAGATATATTAGATCTGCTATTAAGGGACACATGATATGTAATTTAATTATAAAAGGACCTTAAAATCTATATAATAATGAGTATAGTGGTTTTGGGCAGCGTTTGGTAAATTTAATAGGCCCGAGGTGGTTTATTTAATAGAGGAATGGTGATTCCTTTTTATAGTGAATGAATGGACACACATGACATTTAAAAAGGATTTTAATATAAATACAATTCAAGTGAATGTGAAAAAATGTGGCCATAATTTCAAATAAAATATTTTTGATAGTTTAAATAAATTCAAACAAAAAAATTTGGATAGGATTATATTGCATTTTAAAATTTCTATTTTCTTTTAACACCTTAGTTAACCTATTTTCACCATAACCACAATAATAGCATTTTCACTCTTAAAGAGTTATAATTTTTATTATAAGCTAAAATTTTTCCCAATAATGGATATTTAATTATATTATAAACCATTTATTATCCAAAATTTCATCTTTAATTTTTTTTTATTTTTTAAAAAATAGAGTAACATATTATTTTTATAAAATATTATTAATGTCATTTTGATATTATTCATTTAATTTGACTTTATTTATTTCAATACTAAGATAGAATTATGATATAAACCTTTCACATATCCATAATGTGTTATATTTGTGTTTAAATTCATGAAACACCATATTTTATCCAAATTATATTATATTTAAAATATTTAAAATCATTTATTACATTTTCATTTTAAACAAATAAATAAAATATAAGGGGTTGCGTAAAAATTTATTGTAATTATTTATGCATTAAAAAAATTAAAATAAAATAAATTGATTAAAAAAAATAAATATTTAGTTATTTTATTAAATAAATATAAAAGTTTTAATGCATAAATATGGAACCATATGGACATATATTATATAATTTGATGGAAATATCAAAACAATACCTATAAAATATTATAATGGAATGTGCAGTGTTGATTTTGAGACCATATCACATGATTTTAGTCTTATTTTACCCCTTTTACAATTACTAAGGTGACACAATTTTTTCGAAGGTTATAATTCATAAGGAATTAAATCAAAAGGGACCAATTTAGAAAATTTTTACATCTAGTTTCCTAATATTTAATTAATTTATGATGATTACATTTCTATATGTGAATGAAATTAATTTAAGAAAAACACAAAATTTTATGAATTATATTTTGTAGAGAAATACCTTTTTATGTATTAAATTGTTATTATTCCAAATTAAACCTTAATATTGGTTCTAATTAACATAAATGGATTGTTAATAACATATGAAAACTAATTTTATGTTGAAACCATTTAAAAATACATATCTTTGTAAATTCATGAAATAAAAATATAATTTGCAATAAAAATTATTATTTTTCATTAGTCCCAAGAAAATAAGCCTTCTATGGTAGTTTTTTAAAAATTTAAAAAAGTATTTGACTTTAATATAATTATTTAATGGTTTTTTAAATTAATTATAATATTTTCTGATAAAAATGAATAAAATCCATTTTTAAATAATTTTTTTGGATGAAAATAACATCATTCATAAAAATTGAGTGCTTATTTCCTAATAATTAACCAATAAATTTGTATTTAGAATGTAATTTTTATATATAAATATTTATTTTTTTATTTATTTCAAATTTTTTTAATCCTATTCATACCCGCCAATTCAATGACTTAGTAATAACATTAATATTTAAATAATAATAGTTTATGGTATGATTAAGCTCAATGTATCCTATTGTAAATATTATAAAACATTGTGTTATTTTAAAATATAAGGGTGTCAAAATCTCTCTCTATTTTAATGCCACATAATTGATATTTCAGTTCAATACAATTACATTGACCTATAATATTCTCATGAAATAACCCCATTGTTTTACATACCAAACCAATTTAATTATTAAAAACCAACCAACTATCAGGGAAAATTTTCAAAATAAAAATTATAAAAATATATAACCTTAAATTGGTAAAATTTGATTTACCAAAATTTATGTTTACATAAAAATATATTTATAAAAACAAACCACTTGGTTAAATTAAAAGGTCTAAAATACATGTATTTTTAATTATAGAATGTTCAAATCCAATCAAATCAATTACATTAAATTATATGATGAATATACAACAATATAAAATAATATAAATGAACATAAATCACAGATAATGGAAGTATGATCTATTGATAAATAAATATGGTCTAGATACATTAGATTAAGAGTACCCAAAAGTTCCCAAAAAAACTAGATATTACGTCAACAATCACATATTATTTTATTAAAACATAGTAAAAAATATCATTATAATGATTATACTTTTCATGATATAATTTTATATAAAGAACCATCATAGATCCACCTAAAATTTTATATCTATATAATAAATGATACTATAAATTTTGGGAAAGAGATGTAATTGAGAATCAATGAAATCATAATGATATAACCATTAATTCAATTTTAATTCAATCAATCCAAGAGAAAATCATGTTGTTCATCATCAAAGAAGCCCAAATTTCTCTCATAACAAGATTTAAGGGGGTGAAAATATACATTTTGATGTCAATTTTTATATTGAAAGATTTATTAGTGTTTTAAAATAAAACTCATATAAATATTATTGATATTCTTGATTATATGAAATAGTTTAAGTGGCCATGTGCTCAATGATTTGGGATTCCATATCATGTTCTCCATGTTTCACAGTTAGTTTTCATAGTTTCGTAAACAATAAATCATACCATAAAAAATTAATTTATCAATTTTGGCCTCCTATATTTAGATCACATTATACATGAAAACATTTACCCAACCCTTCACTTTTGGATGACTCTACAAGAACTCAAAATTTCAACATGAAAACCCCAAAAACTAATATGTGGACTTACTTAACAAATAAATGGAATCACAAAAATAACTTATACCACACGATTTTTAATATCATTATACAAATTTACCCAATTAAAGTCTATATAATATTCATAGAAATTACATTTCAAGATGACTTCCATTATTAAACCACAAAACGAGTATTCTTCTTTAGATTAAGCTATAGAAATTACTAATCCATCAAAACCCGCATCTTTTATCTTCACAAGACATATATTAAAAGAAACATTATCTTTATATATCCATGAAATTTTTCTATATATCTATTCATTTTACCTATATAATTATTATCCTTCTCTATAATAAATGACCATCCTTTAATAAACATTTTTTTACACCAAATTAGAAATGTTTCCCTTATATAATGTTTTGATTATTTCATTCATAAAATACACCTCCCCAAACACTGTAAAAATATCATGAATTTTAAAAATTTCCAATAATAATAATTTTATCTAATTAAAAATTGATAGCGGTGATGTGGTCCACGGGAGAGTATGAAATAAACCATAATCCTGACGTTAAAAAGGGATCCCTTAACACCAGATCCTTCGTGGATGTTGTAGTGGGTTGTGCTACTTACGCTGAATCAGAGGCCTCAGACAACATTGCTCCTAAAATATATAGAAATCAAGGACTATCGACGATTTCTTTCTCCAATGATGAGGTACACATTCTCTCTTCAGACCATTACATTATTCTCATTGGTAATTTTTTCAAGCATCGTCCTTAAATGGTCTTTCTGCGCAAAACCATGGAAAGTATAGACTTCAAGAATTTTCATATTGGACTGCTGAATTTGTGCCATGTTTGTTTTCATTTTTCTTAGAGAATGACTATTATAGATTCTGGACCCGTGGTTCTTGGACATTTGGAGAATCTCTAATGAAAGTCATCAAATGGACTCTGGATTTTGATATATGTTACGATCCCCGATCATTCTTATATGGATCGCTTTCCCTGGGTTACCTCTTCATCTCTTCAAGAAGAACACATTATTTCCCATTGTTAAACTATTTGTACACCCAATTAGGTTAGAAACTGCCACCTAAAATATATCCAGTCCATCAGTTTCCTGGATTTGTATTGAAGTAGACATCTCCCAAGAATTGGAATCATGATTTTGGCTTCAAAATGGAGACAATGGGATTTTTTAGGAGGTTGTATTTGAAAATGTTCCAGATTACTGTAAAAAATGATCCAAAATTGGCCATCTAATGAAAAATTTTGTGGTTAATAAGGATACTTCCTTCCATCCCCCACACATCAAGTCAATTTGGCTAGAAAACACTACTGTGCAGAACTCTACTAATAAACCTGTTGGGAGCAGCCATGTTTTAATTTCCATAGCTGTTTCTAATGATTCTCCTGATACATCAGCTCAGGATGTAAATACTCCTAATATTGTGAGTAGTGATGATGTTGAGGAGGGTGAACCCTCTAGTGTTAAACCTCTGCTGGATCAATTACTAGAATCATGCCATGCATAGCCTCCATGCACACCCTTTCTGGAGGATGAAGACAAAGCTACTCAAATTGAGGAGGACTTCGTAAAATCTAGCTCTAGAAAAGGTAAAAAAATGGTGGATGTAGATGGATTCATCACTACAAGTCCCAAAAAAAGAAGGAAACGAAGGGAATACTCTAACCTTGAATGAAAAATTGTGACAAGAGAACTCGATGATTACCAAAAGGAAAATACAGAGATTATAACAGTAGTAAGTGAGGTTGATCAGACCACTTTCACTTTTGATGCTTCCCAAGAAATTGTTTTAGATTCACCTATGAAGCTTACCATTGTTCATATTTCACCTCATGAGGCGAATTTTAATGAATACTCGGAAAAAACTGTTCAAATAGCATATCAAAGGACCAGAAATGGTGAAATCTCTATTGATACTTATCTTGACATCAAGCGGCGATTGTTTAACATGAAGTTGATCAAAGAGCCCCATAAAACTCTCTAATTTTTTTTTCAGTGATGTTGTGTTTTTTGGCTACCTTATTCTTGTATGTCATGGTCATTCATGAATGTCTCGTTTCATGGATGTTTTCGCTTCATATTTTTAGGTACTAGAGATTTCTAGAAGCTGATGCAGTTTTTCTAGACACAATTCTTCCTTGTAGGTTCATTGCATAGACTCTCCATGGCTTTCCTCTTTTCATAGAGGTGCTAGAGTGATTTGAACATGACAAATTGGATGGAGCCCTCTTGATGTTGATATTACACTTGGAGGAGCTGATCTTTTGATAGATGGAACGATTTCTACATATTTTCTTCTTTGTGATATTTTGATCAAGCCTTATTGTTACACCATCATGTATCATTCCAATTTTGAGATGGTGTAAACACATTGAACCTCGAACATGCATTGTAACTCTTTTTATTTAATAATTTTCTTTGGGGTATTAATTGGGTGACTAATTAATGTCTCCACTTATCTCAAAATTTTTTTATCCAATTAAAATTGACTACAACCATCATAGTAGGTTTGCTTGGTTTTTTGTAACTAATTATTTATGATGGATATCTATAAAGGGTAATATCTTATAAAAACCATTTCAAAGGTGACATAATTTTCTATGGATTTGTACAATTTGGATTGAAAATAATATTATTAGAGACTGATCTATCAATTTAAAAAAATATTTTATGGATAATAAGTTATGATGAGTTGTTCATCACAAAAAATAATATATAATATTTATGACAGATTATTTGGAACTAAAAGATAAAAAAATTTCAATTCAAACATTAACCCATATACTATACATTTTAGTATTGGTTTATCTTTCACTAATAAAATCAAAATATTATTTAGGATGCATATATCTATAAAAAGTACTTAATCACAAATGATAAAAAACATAAACAAATAAAAATAATGTCATGGTTTTTATGAAAATATTATTTGTTTTGAAAAAGTATTTATATAACAGTTAATGATTATAATAAATTAGATTAATGTATTATTAATTTTATAAAAAATATATTTTACAAATTCATATATAATATGATAATTTTCTATAACTATTATATCGACGAACACACAATTTCATTATAGCTTAATGGTTTTCCATGAAATATATAGTTTTATTTAATAATAAAACATAGAATATTTAGTTATTTAAATTAACAAAATTAGCTTAATTTTTATAAAAATCATTAAAAAAATAGTTTAGGGTATTTATTTTGTTTTTATCAGAAAATTTTGATTTTTGAGTGTATAAGGGAAAATACTAATTTTTATAAAAACTTCCTTTTCATTTCAAGTAATTACAAAGTCCTATTTTGTATTGGATTTGTTTTATACTAAAACAATTCTCCTTCTATGAAAATTAATATAAATAGTTTTATTGGAATCATTATTTCATTTTATTTTGGTATAAAATCAATTATATGCATCCAAATGAAATTTCTCTAAAAACCAATGTCATTTCTTTTTTTCCACATATATTAAAATTAATTTATTCTGATTATAAAAATTGAATCTTGTAAAATGGGTTTCAAATTGGGTATTATGAGTTTTTTAATTTGGTATTTTTTGCAGTTTCATTGTTGTTCATAATTAATAGATACCATTTTTATACTTTATCACACTATTAAACATAAGGAATAAAATATCTATAAAATAATAAAAAATGTGATTAGTTGAGTGTATTTTGTTCTTAAATTTGATTTTATTCAAAAAAATTACAATCTTTTCTATTTTACCCTTAGAATGAAATTTATTATATTTAAATGTTTTGAGTATTTACAAGATTTCTTTCGTCATCACTTATAAAAGAGAACATCATACCCCTTATTATTCACACACATTGAAGAACTTATATCAAAAAATATAATCCTACAAACAATCCAAACTATCATCCCATATTCCTAGATATACTAATCCTCTCAAAAGACTAATTTGTGAAGGATTAATGTGTAAGACAAAGGGAGATACTTGAGGAGGTGGTATAAGTCATAACCGATCTTTTTTATGTTTATTTTCTAATATACCTCCTTCATATTTAATCTAACTAATATGAAATTTTATTATTATTATATTATATATAATAAAATTTTGTAGTATTTATAGAATAACTATTTTATAGGTATTTTCCTTTTAATGGGAAATGAATACATTGTTCATGCGTACCTGTAGACTACCACCTTAGAGGTAGTGATACGTTTCATTTTCCATTAACTCCTCACACACCGAGTTATTGATATATAATTATTGAATATATAATATTTTAAAAATTTTATTATTATTTTTAATGAAAATATATTACTCACCATATCACCCTTTCTTTCTGTTAGAAATTTATAACATCACCTGTGCGTATGTGTGGAATACCACCTCCACAAAACGATGTGATTCGTTTTTCATTACCACCTCACATTATTGGTACTAAGGATAGAACAAATGAAAAAATATGACATTTACAAAAAAATTGGGAATTTATAAAATTAATATTTTATATACCCTTTTTGATTTCAACATGTAGAAAAATATAGACATCACACATGTTTATGTGCATACCTATACCTCTATGATATGTCATATTTCATTAATCATCTCCAGCATCAATGAATGGTTATAAAAAATTATTATAAAAAAGTAATTATATTTTTTTATTAATATTATTAATAAATTGTGAGCATGATCACTTTTACCTTAGTTAACCTACCGAAAAAAGGTTGACTTACAAAACCCAGCTTCTTCAAAATGCCGAACATAAATTTATTCATTACAATAACTGAATAAAAATGGTAAAAATGATATAAAGGTAATAATGACAATGGATTTAACATGAAACATATTATTATGAATTTATTAAACTATTTTAATCTTATTAATTATGATGGTAAAAAAACAAATGAAATTATTTTGGACTAGAGGTAAAAGACGTCCTTATAAAATTATGGTTTTTCTATTTTCCTTCAAACTAATTTTCTTCATTGTTTATGTTCATTTAAATATTTCAATAATTGTATTATTAATTCCTAAATGTTTGATAAAGGAATTTTTTTTTATTTTTTAACTTCTTTATTATGGATTAAAATTGAAACATTTCAGTTTTTTCTTTATGGATTATTTTGAAATTTTTACAAAATTAAAAAAATAATTTTCTTTTAATGTATACAACTTAAATTACTTTACCAATTTCATATTTATTAATAATTATTTTTATTCCCCTATACATTATATAGAATTTATAAGGAATATTATATTCCGAATCTTATTGGGATATTGACTTTTAAAAATATATTATATGGAAATTGAAATTTATTCCCATTATTACGAGATAAGAGAAAGTGTTACTGCTTACGAGGTTTAAGGACAATTCAAATGATTATTATCATTCAACTAAAAGGTATATGGGTTGTATTAATTTTATGGATATTGTAAATTTTATATGAACTATGGGTGATTCTAATAAATCTATAATGATGGGTGAGACTGGTATATCTCTCTAATGTTGTTGGTAAAGTCATAGAGTTTACTAGTGATTGGTTACACTCAAGTGATATGGGAATTATCCAGTTAGATGAGTCCATTATATGGGTTTATGAAGGTATAAATGTAATAATAATGTCATAAGGTAACTATATGATATTATTTCAATGGTTTTTGAATGAAATTATTTTATTTTAAAAGATAAACAAGTGCATTTATGTTTTTATGGAATGTTTTTTACCTTTAAAAAAGATGGATGAGGTCATTTTTCAAAAAATGGTATTCCCGATTTTTAATATTTTTAATTAAGTATCATGATTAATATTTTTAATTAATAAATTAAAGTGATATTTTTATTAAATATGTCTATAAATTAAGTTATTAAATGGAATAGTAAATATATATTTTTCTTGTAATGATTATTTTGAAAAAGGAAAAATTTCTTAAGGATTTCTCTGTTCCACAAATGGACTAATGAGTTTATTTTCTTGTATATGCCCTATTGATTTTTTTCTCATCCCAAAATTTCAATTTTTTCATATTTCATAATAATTAGTTTTAAATATAATAAAATTAGAGTTATTATTTTCGGAGTTAGCGAGAAAAAAGTAAATATAACTTTATAAAGAACATTTTTCATCTAAAAATTGACACTATGTTGGAATTTAATCGTTTTAAAATAATTTATTTGTTCTTTATCTTAAAATATAAAAAATAAAGGGTTATTGGGATGCAAGTGATAAAATATATTCTATAAATTATGTAATTTATGGGACATTTTTGTATGGGTTATTATAGTCAGTATTAGAGGAAGTGTTTTGATAACATTGAGGTTTAGGATGATGATAAACAATACTAATTTGATATTATAATGTATGGTTATGTTATTCTAAGATATATTATCAGTTTTTATACATTGGTTCATCTAATAATTTTATATAGAATGGTTTTCCATAAAGAATACAAGTTATATATGGTATAAAAGCATCAGTAGGAGAACATCATTCTAAACTAGAAACCTTGAATGGTTAGAATCAGAATATAGAAGTTTGTTGTTTTGTTATCTATGTTTATGAAGAATATTAGTTGTGGTACCAATGCAAGTTTTGGAACATATTATTTATAAGAGAATATGTTGATAGTAGAGAATTTCATGAAATAGTACCCTCAAACACTGGGTGAATCCTTAGAACAAGTGATTTATAAAGGATAGATTAATGATTTGGAGAAAATATTTTATGTTATTTGATATTTAGGACATCATAAGGTATCCCTTAATATTTATAAATTTAATGGTGATGACAATAAATGTTAGTATCAAATTAATAAGACTAAGGGAAAAAGAAAAAATTAATCCCATGGATTTAATAATATTCAAAGGTATCACTACTGAAAATAAGCCCATTTGTGAAGGGTGAGTTGCGACGGGATCCCATCGCAAAAGGGCATTTGTGACGGGGGGTCCATCGCAAATGACACATTGCGGTAAATGGCGTTGAAACTAAAACTATTTGTGATGGGTCCATCGCTAAAAATATTATTTGCGACGGTAATATGTCCTATCGCAAATACTAATCGATATATATTAAAAACATTAAATAAGGCTTCTACGACGGCCCCGTCACAAATGTTATTTGCGACGGGCCACTAATACCGTCGCACAAAAGTTACCAAATTTTTATTAAATAATGAAATAAGGAATTGCGATGGGCCCGTCGTAATAAGAAATTTAAAAAAATTGAAAAAAAATATTTAATTGCGACGGGATGATTATCCCGTCGCAAATATGTATAAAAAAATAAAGAAAATTAAATTAATAATATTATAATAGTAATAATACAATTATAATTCATTCAAATATTATAACAAAAAATTCTTTCAAATATTTAAAAAATTATAATTAAATTAAAATATTAAAATATTTAAATATATATATATAAATTAATATTATAAAATATGAATAATATTATTAATCATATTAATATTGTAATATAAATAATATAATATTATAAAACAACAACAATAATAATAATAATAATAATAATAATAATATACCAAATTCATATTATTATAAATATTTAAAAAATTATAATTTTAATTAAAATTTTTGAAACTTTTTATGTACTAAAAATACTGAATGTAATATTATTAAAATAATTAAAAAATAAAAATTTGAAAATTATCAACATTTTTAAAATGAAATAAAAAAAATAATAAAATACTATGAGTAATATTATTATTAATTAAATAAACAAACATTAAAGTAAATACCAATAATAAATAATAAAGTATTAAAAATAAATAGAAATTAAATAATACAATATTGACACCAGTATAAGAGAGACAAATACTATGAATAGAAAAAATGTCATATTTTAAATTTACAAACTTTATAAAATCTTAATAATAACTAATCTAAAGGAGGAGGGGGAGGGGGGGAACTGCTGGTGGAAGAAACTTCATCATTAAGGCATGAGTGAGTCGGTGCATGTACTTCATCTGCTCTAGCTGCTGCTGCTGCCACCGACTCATCTGCTCCTCGTATGCCTGCTACTATTGTCGGCGCTCCTCCTCATGCAACTGCTATTGCCGACACATCTCCTCCTGCTCCGTTTGGATACTCTCTATCATCTCAGTCTGAGATCGAAACTGATCCTCATACTGTGTAGCGTAAGAAGATGCATGGGCTCCTCTTGAGCTGGACGCCGACATCGCAACACTTCCATAATAATATCCGAGAGTCGGTCGAGAGCCAATACCAACTACCTGGCCCTTATCAAAGGCATATTGGGCCCCCTGCATCCATGTCGCCTCATTAAACTGATGGCCACTGGTCTGATCTAATGCCTCGGCCTGACCCTCATGTCGGGTCTGTGACGCTGCTGTCTCATATGACTCATGTAGTTACAAATTAAAATTAAAATTGTGAATATATTATATGCAGTTAATTTTTAAACTTGAAAATAAATAATACTGGCCATGATGTGACACTGGCAATCACCACTGAGCTCCCTAGTAGCTGGATCACTGTACATCCTCTGATATATGTCGTAATCCATAATATCGTGGTACTCGACAGCCTATAAGAATATAAAATAAATTGTTAATATTTAAAGTTTTATAAAATATTAATAAAAAATATACGTACCAAATGCTATCTATGAGTACTGAAAGTACGACTCCCAGCTCAATGAGTCACCTCTTATCTCCCCCGATTCTGCCCCCCCACTGATGATCTTCTCTGAAAGCCTCCACTCAACCAGTGTACACATAATCCATCCCATACGTGGGATGAAATGTACTCTGGTCGGTGTGCTGTATATGACTCGTCAAAATCTGACACTCCTGCTTTCTTCATGGAAGCACTTCTTAAATTGTGGGAAACTGATGAAAGCGATCATGCATGACCACTTTCCATGCCTCGTGGATGGATTCATGCATGTTATCGTCGATCAGATACCATAAAACTTACAAATAATTCAAAATATCAAGTTATAAATGAAATAAATTTCAAAATAAAAATTATTTATTTACGTACGTACCAACCAATGGCCGAACATGGCCTGCTGCACATCAACGGGAATATGCTCCCATTACGTCCATGGATGAGAAAAATAGTTGCGCAAAATAGCGCTGCCCTATCCAACTTCTATATGCGGAAAACTGTAAAAACAATAATAAAACATTTATTATGTAAATAGATTAATGAAATATTAGTAAAATGCACAGGTTATCACACCTCCAGGTTCGTGGATCGAACCCAAGACGTGGGTGTCGCTCGGGGATGGGGTCAGGAATCATCATCCGTGCAAGACCGCGCCCCCTCCGCGTACCTCCTGAAGCGCCTTCAGGCTGAGGGTCTGGTGTGAGCAACTCATCCGCATCGAAAGATATGTTAGCATCCGCCAACCCACGAAATGTGTCCTCATCTATCTAAAATAGAAAACGAATTTTTTTAGAAAATAATTGATAATTATTATAATATATACATATATATAATAGTTATGATTATATATAACTACCATTGAATTGTATCAATGTTCAACTTCATCATCATCTTCATATCTGTCAATGTCATCTTCATATTCCTTCTCAATATCATTGATATCTATTTGAGTTTCAGTTGCTTCATCTCTTACCATTTCAAATTCATTTGTGATGTCATTACCATCATCATCATCATCACTGACTTTTACTTGAGGGGTTTCATCATCGATACTCATGTATCATTGTAAAAAATATTGATTTTGAGTAGTGAAAGAACATTCACTTTGACTAAACTGATTGTCTCGAAT
Source organism: Viscum album (assembly GCA_963277665.1). Classification (NCBI taxonomy): domain Eukaryota; kingdom Viridiplantae; phylum Streptophyta; class Magnoliopsida; order Santalales; family Viscaceae; genus Viscum; species Viscum album. The sequence goes on along the minus strand of OY728150.1, from coordinate 570,548,964 downwards.
TTTCAGTTTTATTATACTTCACCAATCAGGCAAGTCTCTTAACGTAGCACATTACTTTGAATAATAAAATTTATGTGCCTGTTGATCCAGTAAGGATGGCTCATTTACTGCAAGAACACTTTTACATTTAATATCGATGATTCCATGAGTCGGATGAACACACACACCTCCCTCAGTATCCAACCACCGTCCTTTGAACATTGTTATGTAATGGTGTCCTAGATAACAGAGTTCAATGATTTCATCAAGTATGCCATAAAAGTCAACTTCATTTTCTCTATGATGAGATCCTCTCAAGAAAACACCATTCTTCATTGTTTTTTTGATTCCCCATATGCATGTGTATGAAATCGAAAACCATTCACCACATATGCATTATAAGATTTCACCATTTTGGATGGTGGGTTACCCAATATTCAAAGTTGTTTTTCAATTTTATCATCATGTCGAGACACCTGAAAATTTGTGAAATAATTATCAAAATAGTAAACTATAAATTGAGGGAGATGTTAATGTATGAAAATTTTATGTTACCAGTATTTGAAACCATTGAGAAATGTTTTTTTTGTCTGCGTTCTTTGAGAGCAGCTGCTGTAATTTGTGGAAGTTTTTTCTTGATATGATTATAATACAATATATAAACAAGTTATTTATTGTAACATGAATAATAGAATAAGTAATAGAAGCACTTACAGTACAAATGAAGTCATCTATTCACAGTTGAGCAGAACATACGTATGAGCTCTGTGATTTTCATCATCTGAAAGCCATCGTTCATGAACTCCACCATAACTAAGCTCTGACTGGTTAAAAACAGATAATTGATTGTCGATTTCATCAATATTCCCCTCGTTCAGTCTCATGCAATTGTGTTTTGAAGGATAATCATATTCAAAATAGTGGGAGAAGAAAAAAGATATCTCCTCTTGTAAATAAGCTTCAACAATAGATCCTTCAACAGATGCTTTGTTACATACTTTTTTTTCAATTTCTGTATGCATCTTTCGAATGGGTACATCCATCGAAACTATATCAGACCTCCACATTTTTATTCATATGGGAAATTTAATATCAAATTTTCTATTGAGTCGAAGAAAGACGGTGGGAATATTTTTCCCATTTTACATATAATTACAACAACAACTTCATCAAGTTTTCATATAGCATCGTAATCTGTTGTCGCCGCACAAATGTCTCGAAAAAAATATGATACGTCTGCTATGGAATCCCATATCACAGAATTCAACAGACCTCTTAATCCAATGGGTATAAGTCTTTCCATTATAACATGACAATCATGACTTTTAATCTGGTAATATGACCATTATTTACACATCTACCCAAATTGGAAGCACATCCATCTGGAAGTCTCAAATCTGCAATCCAATGCCAAAATAATAAGCGGATTTCTTTGGACAATGTATAAGTTGATTTTGGTTTCATTAACCTTTCTGTTCTGACATTCTCAAACAGTTCGAGTTCTGGACACCTGCAAATATGAGTAAGATCTAATCGTGCATTTACATTATCTTTGCTCTTTCCTATTGTATAAAAATTTGTATGAAAAAAATTATCAAAACAGTTCTTCTCAATATGCATGACATCCAACATGTGGCGGACCAGCAAATCAGACCAATATGGAAAATCCCAAAATATGCTACGTTTTAGCCAATTGTGTATTTTCCAAAAACCATAAATTTTCTGTTGGTTTATTGTGGGTCCAAATTTGATGGGAGGTAATGAATATACAACTGATTTTAACTCCGTACCTGGTAGAATTTTTGGAGGTCCATCCCTTTCAACTGTGCCTTTTCTAAAATGAGATCTATTTCTGCGATAAGGATTATCAACTGAAAGAAATCTGCAATGAAAGTCAAAATAGCAAGGTTTTTTCCATGGATGAGCTTAAATGCCTTGTTCTCTCACATACAGTAAAGACATGATTTCGGCCCTTGTGTACTCTAGCCAGATAACATGTCGTATGCCAGGAAGTCACTGATTGTCCACATCAATGCTGTTCTTAGAATGAAATTCTGTTTCGCAGCAACATCATATGTACTGACACCAGTACTCCACAGTATATTTAATTCATCAATCAATGGTTTCAAATAAACATCAATATTATTCTTCGGATGTCCTGGGATTAGTAAGGTCAAAAAGATATAGGGCTCCTTCATCAACATCCATGGAGGTAAATTGTACGGAGTTAAAAAAATAGGCCAACATTAATACTGACTACCATATGATCTGAATGGACAGAAACCATCAGTGGAAAGACCCAGTCGCACATTTTGGGCTTCTAAAGAAAAGGATGGATGCAATCTATCCAAATATTTCCATGAATCATCATCAACCAGATGATTCAATCTTTTACTGGTTGAAATATTTGTTTTGTGCCATGACATCATTGTCATTGTATTCTTAGACATGAATAAACGCTGAACTCTGGATATAAGAGGAAAATATCTCAACTGTTTTATAGGAATCAAGCCAGACATCCCCTGTTGAGCTTCTTTATACCTTGATTGCCCACAAGTGGGAAAACTATCCAATGACTCATTTTCCCCAGAATATAAAATGCAATCATTTGAACATACATGAATCTTCTGACAACTATGTCCTAAATTCCGAAGCAGCCTCTTACTCTCATAGTAATTTATAGCCAAAACATTTCCTTCGGGTAACAGTGTTTTAACCAAAGAAAATATTTGACCAAAACACGTGTTTAACATTACATTATCTGATTTGATAGCCATAAATATTGCAACTGCTTCTCATTTTTCTTATCTTGCAACCATGATATAACGCATCCTTAGCAGACCTCAACAACTCATAAAATTTAGAGTGTGCCAACTCAGTAGTTGAATCAATATCATCTTGAGTTTCTGTATATTGAATAGATGGACCTGCAATATCACGTACTAAATTTTGAAACCGAGATGGATCCGGAATCAAGTAAGTATCACCATCTGTAGAACTGCGTTCACCATGTTGATACCAAAAAACATAATCCGGTTGAAAACCAAAACGCAAGAGATGTCCCCCATCTTTTTCAAACGTGTCAAATGTTCTCAATGCACATTTTTTAGAAGGACGTTTTATTGTGACTTCTGAAACAAATTCTGGATTTGATGCTGCAAATGTTTAAAAAGTCTACACAACCTCTATATATACTGGATTTAAACCAGAACCATTTGGATTTATACGTTGATTTATCCATATGCGGTCATCTAATAATGACTGTTGATGACCTTGTTTTTCCATATTTTTCTATAAAATATAAAATCATTACTGGTTTTGAATAATTTTTTAGAAAAAACACTCAAGTAAGGATAATTATAGAATTTACATCAGACACGACTAACACAAACTTTTTATTGGGATAGACCTAAAAATTGACCCTTTAAGAATTAAACATGTTAAGAATAAAGAAAAACCTGTTACAAATATTGATAATTTTAATATTTTATAATTTTTTTATTTTAATAATACTAATATTATTTTTTTCATAAATATTAATTATATAACAATAACATTATTACATTATTAGTATTTTTTATTATTAATATTAAAATAATATAATTTTCTATATTATGTTACAATTCTCCTTTCATCATTGTGTTTATCATTCTTTCTCCACATGTAATATGTGCATTCACTTTCACATTTCTATTGGTGAGTAGGTTGATAATTTTAAAAAAGAATGCAAATATTACATATGGAGACAGATGTTTTCTTAAAACCAATACAGAGATGAAAATTTAATTGAGAAAGATAATGATCACGCTAGTCTTTTCCAACTAGCTAATTATTGGTAATTATTTCTAATTATTTGTAATTATTCCTAATTATTGATAATTATTGGTAATTATTGGTAATTATTGGTAATTATTGGTAATTATTCCTAATTATTGGTAATTATTCCTAATTATTGGTAATTATTCCTAATTATTGGTAATTATTTCTAATTATTGATAATTAATGCTAATTATTGCTATTTATTGCTAATTATTGCTAATTATGGATAATTATTGAAAATTATTGCAAATTAATGCTAATTAATGCTAATTATTTCTAATTATTTCTAATTATTTCTAATTATTGGTAATTATTGCTAATTATTGATAATTATTGCTAATTGTTGGTAATTATTACTAATTATTGGTATTTATTGCTAATTATTGGTAATTATTTCAAATTAGTGGTAATTATTGCAAATTAGTAGTAATTATTGCAAATTATTGGTAATTAGTGGTAATTATTGGTAATTAGTGGTAATTATTGCTAATTAGTGGTAACTATTGCTAATTTGGGGTAATTATTGCTAAGTAGTGGTAATTATTTCTAATTAGTGGTAATTATTGCTAATTACTGGTAATTATTGCTAATTATTTGTAATTATTGTCTATTATTGGTAATTATTACTAATTATTGGTAATTATTGCTAATTATTGGTAATTATTGCTAATTATTAGTAATTATTGGTAATTATTGGTAATTATTGGTAATTATTGGTAGTTATTGGTAATTATTCCTAATTATTGGTAATTATTGGTAATTATTCCTAATTATTGGTACTTATTCCTAATTATTGGTAATTATTCCTATTTATTGGGAATTATTGGGAATAATTGGCAATTATTGGCAATTACTGGCAATTATTTGTAATTATTGGTAATTATTGGTAATTATTAGGAATTATTGGTAATTATTACTAATTATTACTAATTATTATTACATATTCCTAATTATTGTTAATTATTCTTAATTATTGGTAATTATTCCTAATTATTGGTAATTATTCCTAATTATTAGTAATTATTCCTAATTATTGGTAATTATTCCTAATTATTGGTAAAAATTTCCAATTATTGGCAATTATTGGTAAATATTGGTAAATATTGGTAATTATTGGTAATTATTTCTAATTATTACTAATTATTAATAATTATTCGTAATTATTGGTAATTATTACTAATTATTGGTAATTATTGGTAATTATTACTAATTATTGGTAATATTTTGTAATTATTGGTAATTATTACTATTTATTACTAATTATTACTAATTATTGTTACTTATTAATATTATTTTTAATTTTTTGTAATTATTACTATTTCATTGAATTATTCCTATTTTTTGTTAATTATTGTTAATTATGACTATTTTTTTGAATTATTCCTATTTTTTTTGAATTATTCCTATTTTTGTTAATTATTGCTAATTATTACTATTATTTTGAATTATTCCTATTTTTTGGTAATTATTACTATTTATTACAAATTATTACTGATTATTACTAATTATTGGAAAATTTTACTAATTATTACTAATTATTACGAATTATATTCATTAATTACTAATTGCATTCATTAATTACTAATTACATTCATTAACTAAAAATTGCATTCATTAATTACTAATTAATATCTTAAATTAAAATTATAGTTATAAATTACTAATTAAATTCACTTAATTATTAAATATTGTTAATTACTAATAATTAAATATACCAAATCAAATTTAATACAACCTTAATACATCATAATTAAATCTAATAAAAAATAATAAAAACTAATGTAACAATATAAAACAAAAACATTAAATAAATATTAAATTAAAATTATGATAAAAACCTTAAACTGGTTTTCGAGCATTCGATTTGTTGTACATGTATGATGATCCCCGCAACCCCCTTGAAATCGGCTTGCAAAACAAAATTCCCTCAACTCATATAAACTAGAAAGATGTAGTTCAGATTCAAAAAACTTGTCTAGGCTGGCTATATTTATAGGATAAATTATTTGCGACAGGGTTTATTGCGATTGGAATACCGTCACAATTGGTATTATTTGTGATGGGACCCTCGTAAATAACCCCGACCGCAATTATTATGGGAGGCAATTAAAGGGATTATTTGCGACGGGTCCCGTCGCAAATAACCCATGCCGCCAGGTTATTTGGGACGGGAAGCCGATCTGGTCGCAAATAACCTGTTACCGCTGATGGTTATTTGCGACGGGTATGGTATCCCGTCGCAAATATCTTTTGCGCAATTTGGCACGCATGTCGCGCCAAACCATTTGAGGCGGGTGAGAATATCCAGTCGCAAATACCCCGATTAGAGGGGTTATTTCCGACGGGACATATTCCCGTCGCAAATAACTCGTCGCTAATACCACTTTTTCCCGTAGTGTATCTTCCCTAAAAATTGTTAACATGATGTTAGTTTTCATAGAACAGAAATTCATTTCTTATAAATGAAGAATAAGAAGTATTAATCTATATATTCTATAAAAGATACATCTACCAGATTTTCTTTTTATTCAATAATTTTCGTTCTATCCTATGATAATAAAATTTATAAGTTTTACTCAAAATTTAATCCATGTTTATGAGGGGAATTCATTACCCTTGTGTTTAGAAAATATGAGAAATGTTTGTGCTCTATTAAGAAATTCAAGATGGAGTTTATGGAAATTTACAACATTAAAAATAAGAATTAACATAGGTGGATTGAAATTGAGATACATTCATCTAAGAAACCAAATTTTATGAGAATTTAATTACCCTTTCTTGATAATCAAGGTAAGAAGATGTATTGGGATTATCTTACGATATATTAGATGTGTTTTAAATTCAAAAGTCAGGACAACTGGATCATTATTAAAAATAAAAGATAATCGATCATGGTTAGAATGATTAAAAATAAATAAATTATTTTAATTTTAATGAGATGATCTATATTGTGAATGGATATCCAAATAAATATATTAATGATTATGATCAATAAGACCATAATAAGAAAATTATTGAAAAATCATTTAAAATTTCTTGGATACCAAATAAAGTGGCAATATAAACATTACATTTTTACTCTACATATTCCTAGGTATTTTTTAATTCAAGATCTAAAAATTCTGTTGTTTTTGAGAAATATTACTGTAAAATTGAAATATCACCTTATAAAATGAATTAAAATCACATATTAAAGAATCATGGTAGAAGTATAAACGAAATAAATATTTATGGTAAACATTATATTATTGAATGTGAAATAGTTTACCTTCAAATATAGTTATATTAAACTTATTATAATTAAATTAAATTTTGGGAATGGATTTTCATTCAAGTTATTATTTTAATATATATTTTATAGATAAATATGTCATATTAAATCCTTATGGTAAATTTAAATTTGTAAATATCAATGAATTTATACATTTGATAACATATGATGATAATGAGAAACATATATATTTTATGAGTAAAATATTTAATAACATAATATTTAAAATAAAAATACTGTTAAATTTAATGATACACTAGTTGTAAATGAATATATGTATGTTTTTCTCGATGATGTGTCTAGTTTGATGATCAAGAGTTTGAAATTTATATTTAATTTTTTCTAATTCTTTTCCAATTTCCAAAACTCCTTACTAAATTGCTACATTTCTGTAGTTATAAATTTAAAAATAGTTACACATGATTCTTCATAAAGGTTTAATCAACCCTAGAACTTCAGCTTGTGGTGTTCTTTTTTTTTTGTTTTTTTGAAAAGAATGATAGACATCTGATACTTTTATTTAGTTATAGAGAACTAAATAACATTACTATTAAGAAAAGCTATCATTTCCATTATATTTCTAGATTTTTTATCACATCTTGAGAGAATAGTATTTATCAATGATTTTTTTCTTTTGTTTTGGTAATATCAGCTAAAAATGAAGGAAGAGGAAATTATAAAGATGAAATATTAATTGTTATGTATTTTGTGATAAAAACACACCCATTGTATTTATGGATATAATTAATGGTGTTTTTACATGATTATTTTGATAATTTTAAGGTTTCATTTATTAATGAAATTGTATTATATTATATAAACATTGAATATCATGATAAACATATAATTTTTTCATTGAAAACATTAATATAAAATGGGTTCTATGTAATATTTTAAAAATATGAATTTTGGCTACAACAAATTTCTTTCATTCGATACATTATTTTTAAAAATGGATTACCATTTGATACAACTAATATTAAAGTGGCCTAAGAGTGGTAATTACCATCAATGTTAACATAGATTAAATTTTTTCTTAGGGTTATAGGGTAACATCAGAGAAGTTTTATGAAAACATTTCTCAGTTATGTATCCCACTGATCATGTTAACTAGAAAAAGAGTTAATATTACCATAATAATGTAATGTGGTGAATGTTTTTAGGTATTTAATATAATATTGGTTAATGATTATATGATATCTTTTCCACATAAAAATTTGGATTTATTTATTTTTATATATATGCTTCATTTAAGGTTTTATATTGTGACATGTTGTATAATGATTGAATTATCATATATGGATGTCATCAATAGAAACATTATGAGAAGAAGTTTCTTACACATGATACTATTATATTAATAGTAGTTTTTCCATTAAAATATGTTGGTATCATATATATGGAGAAATGTGTAATATATTTTGATCATAAATATATAAAGTCTATATTTACAAAACAATTATTGAACATGAGATAGAGGAGATGGTGAGAATTGATTAAGTATTGTGATTTCACAATTCACAAACATTCAGTTAAAGAAAATATGGTAACTAATGGATTCTATAAAAAAGATAATGAATCATTAATTGTGATACAATTAGAATATGATCCTTTTTTTAGTAATTTAATAAATGTTTTCCTATAACATTTTTAAAATATAATCTCCATCATTTTTGGATCAGGTATCAATGTTGTCATCTCTGCAATAAAGAATTCAGTAGTCTTACATGAATGATAGAGTTAGAAAAATGAATAGTATTAGTCAAGAATAATATTTTTCTTGAGTTTATTGTTAATTTATAAGTTTTTATTAGATTTGAAAATAGATTAGGTGTTTTGACTGATTCCCACTTATAGATGGGCTTTGAATGGAAACAAATAGGCTTTTATTTGTTTATCCTAAAATCGCTTATATTTATAGATTCTTAAAAGAATATTTTATGTGGGAAGGTTTGAAGGACATATTAGATTTTACCATTAAATAGTTATATTTTCATCTGAATAATGTTGAATAAATGTTACAAAAATGATGATTCAGACTTTTCTAATGAATGAATTGAAATGGGAAAACATATACAAGGATTTTGTAGGGGGGTTAATAAATATATCTTGAGGTAATAATGTGGTTTTTGTTATCATATACATTTTTGATAAATTTGTTCATTTGAAATAAATATAATATATTGTGACTTTGGATTATCTTTGTATAATTTATCATAAGGAAATAGTCAGGCAACATTGACTTCCTCTCTCTATTGTATCTGACTAAGACCCCATATTTACATCAATGATTTTAAATGGACTTTAAATTTTAATGGGAACTGAATTAAACTGTACTAAATCCTTTCATCCTTGGTCTGATGGACAATTGGAAAATATAATTCAGATTCTATTGTCCATGTTTCAAGATTGCTTTTAGATTATAACGGACATTTGGATCAAGAAATTTTTTGACACTACTATTTTTTTGGATTATCTAGTTGTAGCCTTTATCAATGCATGAAAAAAGTGTTGCCAATGGAACCATTTATCTGTGCTAGAAAAAGTCATTGATAAATTACACCTTTGTTCACTCTAGAAAAACCTTATAGATAAAGGGGAGCTTTTATTACTGCTATTATAAAATCTTTAATAATGGTCCCTGTTAATCAACACATTTTTACCAGCATTGATAGATGGTATATTTGATAAAAACACTCTATATCATTAAAGAAATATTAACTTATAAATATATTTATATGAATAGAAATGTTATATATATTATTAAATATAATTTAGATAAGTCTAAATAGGAATTTCACTTAATATAAAAGATATTTCCTAAAAAATATATTATAAAATAATTGAAAATAATAATAAATAACAATTTTTTAATTATTATTGATTTATAGTCATTTAATAACAATTTTATGACATAAAAATTTAATTAAATAATAAACGATCGAGGATAAGTTAAAAACATGAATTTAACTTCTAGTGGACATACCTTTTGATCTCAATGTCCATTTTATCTCTACCATATACTAAATTGAATCATTTGAAGAGATATATTCCATGTTAACCTAGGGGGACCTCGTTAACTATTTTATTGAGTTTATAATAGGACTAGAAGGAATCTAAAAAAATGTTTTTTGTTGGCATATTGTAATTTTTTTTATGGTTGATAGAATTTAATCTTCATTAAATGGAATCTACTTAGTCTTTTTAGCATATAATGAATTTATTACAGAGTATTACATTCATATAGATATTATTGTTTTTAATTTTTTTTGTTTTCAATTTTTAGTTTTATTTATATATAAATAGATGAATATTTCTTTATATTTACTCATAATAAGTAAATTGTATAAATAAATATTCATACATAATTAAATAATTTTTTCCATAAATATATTAACTAAATGGAATAAAATATTTTTTAATAATTTTCTTAAATAAAAAGTTATCCAGTCTCACTATATTATATAAAAATGAATAAATATTTATATATATACATATACTAGTAGGACATATAAATATACATGTGTGTGTGTCAATAAAAAATATATTTATATGTATATTCTAAAATAAAAAAAATAAAAATATACATATTTCAATGATTGAACCTATATGAGAGAAATACAACTGTATACTTGTGTATATATATAAATATATATGGGGGTGTGTGTCAATATAATATATATAAACCATATATAAATGTATTTTAATAAATGAATCATTATCAATATCATTAAATACTGTATATAAACACATCTTACAATAAATATTTATAAATACATTTGATAATTTTTTTATGTAAATATAAAAATACATGTGAATATTTATAAATATATATACATAAATATATAAACGTTTATATATATGGATTCTATAAATTATATATATAAATATACAATATATATCCATATTCAAAAAATGTATTTAAAAGAATAGATATTTATTTTTACATTATAAAAATATATGAATATATATACTTATAAATATAAATATATTTATACTTATAAATAGAATTATATATATAATGTTTATATCTACATATTTCTGTATTAATAAAAATATATATATTTACATTAATATTATAATATATATAAAAGAATATTTATATTTGAAAATTTTAAATAAATTCAAGTATATATATATCATACAAACAAAAAAACATATTTTATAAATTTATTTTAATATAATTATACAAATATATGGATAATATATATATATATATAAACAAAAATATCATCAAATAAATAATATAACATCTTGGTGTAGTGGTAATGGTATTGCAGTTTCAAAATAGAGGAAAAATGATCAAATATTAGCACGTGCTAATGGTGAATATGAGGTTGGGAATTCGTAAAGTGCTAAATAATGAATTATTTGAGCACTAACAATGAGGGGGGGGGGGTGTAAAATCAGGTTATATGTGGTGGTCGGGAAAACATTTTTGAAAGAGTGGGAACCCTAGGCGATTCCCTTCCCCCATCGGTGATGACGGCGGCTCCAGAGCCGATCCCTTCCACCCTTGTGGGGGAGGAACCATCGATGTTCAGGGATACAGAGCTAATCATCCACCCCTTCATAGACCCTAATTTCCTACCTCCATTTTAGAAAGCCATATTTTTTCCGAAATCCCCGAATCATATCGATGGTTTCCCTAATCTCTATATTTCAACCATTGAGTTCATGGAAACCACCGCTCTCCTAGATATGACCTTGGTTTCCAGATTTAATCAATAAAGACTATCGATAGACCCCTTCGATAGATTTGTCTTCAGTTCATGGGATCTTTAAGGGAGGGAGACATTGTGACTTCTCAACAACAACCACATTATTGTTCGATTTGCGTCAGTGAAGGACCTCATCAACGCATGGTCGAGTACCCCCCATAATGTTAATGGACTTTGATTCTTCTTGTTTCAGTGGTTATTGGAGTTTCACATGAACCTTGATCATGCTTCCACCGAGGTATGGGTTAGTTTACTTAAACCTCCTCTTCCATATGAAAATCCTTCAGTTATAATAATTCTTGGAAATATTGTCCATAGATTTTTACGATCGGATACTCGAACAGAATCGGTCTGTCACCCATTCAATCGGCAGGGTTGTGTAGAAATGGACATGTCTAAAACTCCTTTTTTATAATGTCTGGAGTACAATCGGTGAGGAGTATAGGTTCAAGCCGTGATATGTTCATGAGGATATTCTAGTCTTCTGTTCCATCAGCATGAGGCTAGGGCATGCATCAGATGTTTTTCATTGGGGAACTGTAACCTTGCTAATCATGGAAATTGGTAGCATGTGTTGTTCTGTGTGCAAGTGTACGGGTCATCTGCTGGAGGCCTGCCAATGGGGACCTCTGGTTAAGACGAGGATATAAGACAAAGATACTGGTAAGCCTTCAGAAGATTGCGAGGAGGATGGAAAGAAATAGATGGCAACTAGTAGGGAGGATCGAGGTCGGGGTTGTCAATCGTTGCAGTTGGTGGAGGACGAATGACCCATTAGGGTGGATAACGCTAGGGAAGTAAGCCTGAAAGATGACAAGGAGATGATGGTCCTGGTGCCTCATGTAAATCCGATGGTGTTTGAGGTGTTTAGAAGAATTTGACCGGACACAGATGGAACTTCAAAACGGGGTGTATGGGAAGGCGATGGAGTGATCTAGCAGGAGGTGGATCAGTTGGAAAATCTGAGGAAGGGGGTAAAGGGGATATTGAAAAGAAGATAGAATGGGTGAAGGATATTCCCAAATGTTACATCTACTGAGGTGTTAGGGACTGGTAGTGGTGGTGGATGTGAGGGGAAGCAGGTGTCTATTATGGAGGTGGCCATCCAAATCGGGGTTGGAAGTGTAGGGGGTCTGGATTCTTTGATTCGGACCCCAATTCACTAAAGTAATAGGTTTTAATACCTTGGATATGTTGGTCTAGGACCGGTTATAGCGGACCCGAGTGATGAAGAAGGGGTTTGCAGGAAGGAACTGATTGGATGCGATCCTGGATGCTCAGCGGATAAATCCTCAAACACGAATAACAATCGGATTTTGAGGGGGAAGATAGGGAGGACAGATTACTCCTCCATACCCCATCCTCTGGAGACCCACTATGCAAAAAATGTTAATGAGAAGAAGAGTGTTCGGGTGAACTTGGGAAATAAGATACTAGGGGACTAGGGTGAGGTCACCTCAGGTTTGATTTTATGTTCTGAAGATCAAGTGATTGGCCAGGTCCTGTTGCTCAATTAAAATGAGGTGGAGGTAGCTAAAATTATGGGGAGGGCTCTTAGAGTGACCATTAATGAGGATAAATACACATGGATTGACAAGAAATTCCTAATTATGGTGGGGGATTTAATAAAGGGTTGATTAGCATCGGAGAGTACATTCACACTTAGGATCACCTGGCTTCTGAGTTTGAAAAGCTGCTGATGAAGGCCTCAAACATCCAGATTAAATCCCTACATTGGAAACTGTTTAGAGAGGTGGATTTTGGTAACATATAGTTAATACTTAGCTACTCAGTTTAAGTTGGTGGTCTGCATTGGTTCATCTCTCTATTTTTTTTGATCATTTTTTTGTGAATTTTATCCAACACTCTACCTGGATCAGTTTCAGATTGGGTTCAGAGCATGTAGTATTCATCAGATCATGCCTTCTGGATTTGGATACTGAGAGGGTATGGCTTTGCCATCGGTTCAGTGGACATCCTTCGGCACAAGACTACTTGCTGAAAGCCCCTGGTTTGGTGGGAGCTTGTCATCATGTAAAAAAAGATGGGGAGGATATAATCTGGTTGTTTGTTATGGGTTTTCCTATTATGGTTTATCTTTCTCTATTTTTGGACATCTTGGTTTCTCACATTTTCCTTAAATTGTTTTGATACGAAAAAAGTTAATTTTCAATCAGTGGGGTGGGGGATAGTGGTTGAAAATTAATAACAAATAGGGGAAAATGCGTAGGGAAACTGGGGGTAGAGAACACAAACAAAATTCACCCATAATGGGAGATTAAAAACCCACTAATAAATGCCCCATTTAGTGGTTATTTTTATCCTTTCAAGGGAGGATATTAATAATTATTATATTAACATTACTTTTATTGAACTATTATGTTCAATTTTTACTGCTGTTAAAATCACATCATCTAATAGTGTTGGATGAATTTTCAAATACTAAAACTTTCATTCAGGTTTTTAGATAGTACCTTTGGAATAATTATAATGAAAGAGGTGTCAGAATCCCTTATATTTGTAAAAAGTAATTAAGATTAAATATTTAAGATATAAATTGGTAGAATATATGTTCGAGTAGGTAAAAATAATTTTTCACCACTTTAGGGTAGCATAGAGTATGAAAATGAGTATTGAATATTATTAAAGAAAAGATCATTCATTTGAGGTATCTGACCGTTTTTTCTCAAAATACATTATTGGAATAGTGTATTACAATTTTTGGTAAAAAGGGATTGTTGATCCTAATGTTCATTAGTCCCTATGAAATTTTTTAGAATGTTGGATGGATTACTTTTTAGGTATCCTTAATTTTATTTTTATCTCAAGTACATAATGTGTTTAATGATTCATTTATAAAGAAGCATATACTAATTAAATATCCAATTTTGAGCCATGAATTGGTAATTTAAGAGGAGAATGTTGCATATATTGGAAGAACAATTCTAATTCTTTATCAAGAAGAGAATATTTAGTGGAATAACGAAATTTACTTAGTAAAACATGTATGGAAAAATCACATGATTGATGAGTGGACATTTTAATTGGAAAAAGATATGGGGGAAAAATAACATCACTTGTTTATGTAACGACAAAAAGTTTATGGATTTAATTTATATAAGTGGGAATAATAAGACAACTTATGTAAATTAAATAACAAATAAATTTAACGTATTATTCATCTTCATAAAATATATTTTATGCATTCATATAGTGTATTATATTTTCATTTGATATTAGAGTCAAAAAAGAAATGGTTTTATTTTAGCTAAAATATTTTCCCTGAAACATATGGTTTTAAAAAAAATTTAAATTTATTATTTTCTATAGTTTCATATTGATAAAATGGTTTTTTTTATTTTTTAATATCAATATTATCATAAGGTGATATTCTTATAAGTTTTCTGGAAAGATCAATTTTTGAGTGACTAGTGGAAAATATAGGTTTTTTATAAATATTATCATTTATTCTCAAATAATTACATTTAAAATTAGTTTTGAGGTTGGATTTAAAGTGAAATAATCTCAATATGAATAAATAAAATACTTTAAAATCCATATTAATCAATATTATATTATATTTTGGTATAAAAACCTTTTAATAGTAAAAAGTAAATTTTTTTAAAACTTTTTTTCTTCCATCACGCACAAATATAATGAAATAAATTTCTACCGTAGTTAAAACATGAATAATGAGTAATTTATTTCACATTTGAATCATGATTTTTAAATTTACAAATTTATCCAATTTTATTTCCCGTGAAAATAAATAGTTACATTGGTAAAGCCTTATCAGCCTTGCAGTGGTTAAAAGGGATGGTGATGGAATATAAGATATCTAAAAATTAGATTAATGTGATTAGTTTAGTGTATTTTTACCATTCCATATCTTTTATTCCAATGTTCTATATTTTTTGGGACTTGACATTGAGAAATAAATTTATTATATTTAATTTTTAATGTTTTTACAAGATTACCAATCCTCTCACTTATAAAATAGAACCCACTATCCTCCATTATTAACACTTATTGAGCCACTTATATCATACAATATCTAAGAAAAACCATTTCAACTATCCTATAAAAAACATAGAGTTCTTCGTCTTTTAAAAATACCAATCCTAGATTGATTATGGTGTAATCTAAAACGAGATATCTAAGGAATAGAAATATGTCCTAACCAATCTATTTAAAGTATCTTTATTCTTATACCCATTCTAATATATTATAATCAATAAAAAAATGAAATAATTCTCAAATATATATTTAAATTTTATTATATTTATTTAAAAAATCTTTTCTATTTCATTACGATTTAATGGGAAATGAAAACATTTGTCATGCGTACTTGTGAACTACCACCTCTATAAACAAATGTGTTTCATTTTCAACAAAATCCTTACACATATTGTAAAAAATATGGAATAATGAATGCATATGTTTTTATGAAATTATTATCATTATGTAAATATGTTATATTACTATCCTTTTTACCCTTTCATTTAATTAGAAAATGGTAATGTCTCATATGTATACATGAGGAATGCCACATCAATGAAGTGATATAATTCATTTTTCATTACCAATTCAGGTGGTTGGTCATAAGGATATAATAAATAAACAAATAATAAATGTATAAAATAAATATGATATAATAAAATAAATATTTTTTATACCTTATTTCTTTTCCATCAATTATAAATTTTTAAATTTCACTTGTGTGCACGTGCGAAATACCACCTCCATGATATTTCATATTTAATTTAAAACATACACCATCCATTGATAGTTATAAAAATGTTATTATTTTCTAAAATTAATATTTTTTTTTTCAAAATTAGGATTCAATAGATTATTTCACCATGATTCCTTCATGTTAATAAAACTTCCAATGTAATTTGGGTTAATAAACCGAACATTCTCATAACATCGAATGTGAAAATAACAATTTTAATTACTATGTAAAACATGATACCAAATAAATGTAAGGGATTAAGTACAATCAAATGGAAATTTAAATTTCTCTTAATCAATTTGCAAACTCAAACAATTTTTTAAATCATTATAGTATACAAACAAATGAAATGAGTCCAGACTCGAGGTAAGAGAATTTTATTTCAAAATATTATTTTAATGTTTTTCTTAGAAAGCCTTTTTTTCCATATTAATGTTCTTCTAAATGTTTTAATAATTTTTTTATTTATTATCTCAAGGTATTTAATGTTAAGTTTAGGGAATTTTTACTTTTATTATTAAGGATTAAAAATAAGTCTTTTCATTGATTACCACGTGGGTAATTTTTAACAATTTATAGAAGTATAAATAATGTTAATTTAATGGATATAGTTGGAAATATATATAAAATCATTATAGAAGTAATTATATATCAATATTAAACTATATGTTAATTTTTTTCAAATAATCATCAATTCATAATTTTATGATAATTTTATTTATAATTTTTTTAAGAAGTCAGAAAGACATATTCTTTCTATGAGATAACTGAATGTGTTATTCGCTATGGTATTGAATGAAGATTAATTTTTATTGTTAAATTTATATATATTTCTGCTTTATTAATTTTATTTTTTGTCTTTATTTTATATTATGTAATGGTGGGAATGATATTGATTTCATAATGGGTAATCCTGATTTATCACTCTAGTGAATTGGGTAAAGTATCAAAAATTACAATTGATAGGTAACTCTTAAGAGGCATGGTAATTACAAGGTTATGTGATTCCATTATATGGAATATTAAAAGGATTAATATTAGAATAATGTTCCAAGGTAACTAAATGATATTCTATAAAATATTTATATGGGAAATGATTTCATTTAAAAATGTTAGAAAATGTGCTTATGTTTTTAGTGAAACATTATGACCTTTTTTAAAAAGGTGAAAATATTTTTTTCAAGGAAAGGTATTCATGGGATTTTATATTTTATAATAAACACACAGAATTTTTAATTTTACTTTGTGAATTATGTGATTATTTTTATGAAATATTGTGATCAAATTAATTAGTCTAATATAAAATTAACTAAACTTTCATCTCAAATAATTAGTGTGTAAAAAAGAAAAAAATTCTAGGTATTTTTTTAGTTTTAAAAATGGATGATAAAGTTTCTTTTATTTTATTTCCCCTAATTATTTTTGTTTTTATCATCTCGTTTTTCCAATTTTTTTCATAGGGTTTAATTATGAGTAGGAATGTTTAAAAAGTCCTCATTCTAGTTATATGTGTTTCCTTAAATTAAGATTGTGTGTTTTTATAAAAAACATTATTTGTGGTGAAAATAGGCACTATGAGGAAATTTCCATTTTATGATGTACCATGTTTCTTAATAATTTTTAAATATAAAAATGTATTGTCTATATTCATTACATAATATAAATAATATATAATATAATTTAAGGGATTGTTATATCCGGGATGTTGTAGATATGATTTTGCTTTTCCTAATATTTGATCAACAAAAAGATGATCAAGGCTTGTAATCTAAAACACTACTAAAAAATTTATCAAAATAGGATTAAAAACCCGAAAAATTCCTTCTTATATATTTGATTATTTCATTGGTGTGGTATGATAATAACTAGATTTCATCAATAATGAACCAATTCTGATCACGCTAGCTTTCTTGATACACATTCTTCAGAGGCACACATCCACTTTATAGTAAGAATGGCCTAAGTACATCCCATCTCCATCCTCACAATGTTTTTCAACCAAGAATTCCTAAATATATTTTTTTCTAAATCATAGATATCCTATAAAAGGTTTCTATAAATGAATCTTTTTAAATTCAAAATGGGAAAAAATATACACTATAATTGTCTGCTTTCTCTACAAAAAAACATTTCATTTGTATAATATTTTTATATCATATTTTATACAATAATTTCCATAAAAACTATCAATTTATCGTTAAATAAATTACACATATACATTTAGTAAAAATATATCAAAATCAATGAGTAAGTAAAAAAAATGTCGCCTACCATTTACTAATGATGTAAAAAAACTGTGACACTAACTATTGTGAGTTTAATCCTTCCTCACCTGATTCTATTGAATAATATATGATATTATTTTAAAAAATAACATATACAATATGTGAAAAAATCACTATAATTGTTTGAATAATGTAATATATTGTCACATATCCATATAATGTAATAGGACCACTCCAAATTGATCCCCCATAGATGATGATGAGATTGAGTGTGACCCCCAAAGCCTACCACTAATTTACTCTAGGTCTAAAGATAATATTGAGGATATACTCTCATTAATGGGAGGTATTACCCTTAAAATAATATAATTGAAAAATATAAATGCAAATTTAATCCTAAAAACCATGCTCAATAGTACATGAATATGATACCAAAAAAATATAATGCTTTATTAATAAAACTTTTGAAAGACAACTATTAAAACATAACATATTAAAGAAATAAAAAAACAATATACACCAAAATGGTATATGAAATACTCTATATACACTAATATTGTACTAAAATACTAATTCGTTGATCTAACATTTCTTGATAACTCCAATAAAAAATATGCATTCCTATGTTAGAAGGTAAGGGCGATACTATCTACATGCCCTTTAGGCTATTCCATAAGGAAGTATAAAAAGTTCAATTTTGTGCATATATATTAATCAAATAATTATATTCATATAAATATTAAAAACCTCAGCAACTATGAGCACTAAATATTATTTAGTTTAAAACTACAATTAGTAAAAAAACCAACTCTTAATAAATTATAAGACCCTAAACACATGTCTTAATAGTTCTATAAGTATATGATTCATTATAAATATATCTAAATTATCATCATATAATATCCCCAAACATACCATATGAATCACATACCTATATCATTTTATTTGGAGTAGTCTACCACCAGATAATAAAACATGTAAGGGTCCTAAAAAAATGACTCATACTAGATTGTTCCATACTCCATAAAACACAATGCTTTGGAACCATTTATAACCTATGTATTTTAATATATAATGAGAGAAGGAAGGAAAACAACTTAAATGGTAATCTGATTATTCCATGTGATAAATAAATGCTAGGAACGAGTAAAGAGAACCATGAAAACCAAATCTCACTTGTTAGTTCCATCATTTCAAATGATTAATTATCTTAAACCAGATCAAAACATTTCATATTCACATAGTGGGGTGTTGGATAAAAAACACCTTATCAATATATTGTGAAAACCCATCCTAGGATGTTGTGTGTAATGATAATGACACTATCATCGGTGAAATAACATCAAAATACAATTTTAAATATTTCATAAAACCTTAAAATAATTATTAGGATACTAAGATAAGTCATTTCCATAAATTTAATATATCCATCATTAATAACATACTATTTATTCTATTTAAATAATTTAAAAAAATTTATATCATCATATAGTAATTTATAGTTATCACATTTTCAATGCCCCATAGAAATAATATTGAAACCATATTTAACATAAGTAAATATAACCAATAAAAACCATAAGCTCATCATTATCATAGGTAATCCAAATAATCACTAGAATATTTGATTTGAGGTTTATAACTCTCAGAGGACATCTTATATAATTAAAGATGTTAGTAAATGAATTTTCAAACTAGTGACGATCACAACCCAGTCTTCCAAAAAATGGTTATATAATAACCCACTGGATACTTCCCCACCTATCATGTGATTAAATTTCAGAATCACTACCATCATATAATAAAATATTATAAGAAAATTATATCATAAAGTTTATTATATTGATATAAAATAACATTCAAGATAAAAATCCATCTCAAACTCTATTGTATAATAATTATAGGACCTGGTTCAATTCACTAGAATAATGTATTTCACCTCCATGTCATGTTCACACTATTAGTCTATGTATGAATAATGTATCATACCATCAATAGTGATATAAGATCCCATTAACCATTTTAATAATTCTGTACCACCATCTTTTAGATCATAATATAGATTGATGTTTAATAACCAATTTAAATCTTAAATAACAGAACAAAATCATCATATCATTCTAAATGATGTACTGAAATATATCATTTTGTTTTTATCCAAAATCTGGGTTCCATTAGAATCTCTTGTTGGATTGAGTTCATCATGATTGTCAATATAATATCCAAGATTACATCACACTCCACAATTTCCTTTAGAAATTTCATTTTTGGGATCTTGAAGTCAACAAATGATATTAACCATTTCAATTTAACCATTAAAATTATTCAAATATTTTTTATAAAACTCTTAATTGGCCACATTATACAAATGGATAATTAATAAATATTCCATGAATTCCCCTTATATATATTATAGGATTAAAAAAAATCTCTATTGTGAAATATGTAAAAATCTGCAAACAAATACTTTTTTATTTTCATTACTAGACACTAGAGTATATATAAATATTTTTATAAAATTATATATATACATATAAATTTGTGTGTGAGAATATATTTGAATATAAATATTTATAATAATTATTATTCAATTACTACCATTAATCTAATGTTAGAATAACTTAATAATAGTATATGTTATTAAATTATTCCCCCAAATTAAACATATATAAATATATATATATATAAATATGATATATATATATATATAAATATTTGTTCGTAATTATATTAATATATTTCCAAAAAACATATAATTTAATGTAGATAGAATAAAAATGTTTTCAATACACTTTTAAAAAAACCCACACCCATCCTTGATAAGAAACTTTAGTACAAAAGGACACTTCTTTATATTTGATTTTTATTGAATAGTTTAAGTCCATATCACCGATATCCATTCCTTTTCTCAGGTCTATCCTCATATCTCAAACCCAATATAAAAAATGTTACCACATGCTCTAGTCTATGACCCCGCATAATATCTAAATTTATTTCTCACATTTTAACTGATATATAATCGACACTAATTTTCATAATTTTTTTATCTAACAATAATTTGTATCTTAATTGGACCAAAGTGGAATGGAAGAGAAATTTTGAAACAACTAATTCCCTTGAATAGTTGAGTAATTCCCATTCGGGAGATCTGGAAGTAAAATAAAGTGTTTATACCCTTCCATTACATGGAGAAACCAATCTATATGCCAGGGTAATTTTTATACTCTACGATCGAAAGAATTATTTCATGAGTAATCATATTTTAGAAACAATTTAATGAAGACAAAGTTGAATAACATGAGGCTATACCTAGAGTTGGCCTTACCACTTCACCTAGAGGCCCACCATATATATTATTCTTTTATAGTAGAAATTATATAATTCTAAATATATTTTTATAGATGTGTCAACAATAAAAGATATTTTATCTTTTTTATATTAAATTATATCTTAGATACATTCACTTTAAATTGAGAGACACATGATACCACACCATAATAGAAGTTGTTTCAGATCCACGATATGAAGATCTACTTGATTTGAGAAGATTACTTTTTAATAGACAGTAGCTTCTCTAATATATAATCACACCATGTACAATTTGAGAAATTATATACCATGGTGCGTTTAATGTACAAATATTTTGAGTTCCATAACCTTTAATATTAACATATTTTAACACTTATTTTGAAAATTTTATGTTATTTCAAGTTTATTATTGAGGTAACCAAAAAATTACAAACATAAATAATACATAATTTTAGATTAATATTAAAAACATATCATAAAAACAATTACATATAACTATAAATATTTTGTTTCTTTGAAAACTAGATACATAATTTTCTTATTTAATGAAGAATTTTAAAAATTTCCAATAAATTAATTCTTTTATTATACACTTCCCAGAAACACTCTACAAAAAATGTCTCATTATAAAATGGTGAAGGGAAACATAAGAATGTGTGATCTTAGATGTTTAGTAAGGGTAAAAATGGGAGATACCAATCAAATATCATATGTAATTTTATCATAGGAATAATTTTATGATGAAATTAGTTTAAAATTTGAAATTTTACCCAATAATTAATAGATCATAATTCTCTTATAAATCATTATAATATCACACATTATGATTACAAATGAATAAAATATCATAATCCCTGAGATCATATCATTAGAATAATGAAATGTTAAAAAGTGTTGAATAACATTTGTGACATAACCAACATCATAGAAATATTTTCTCATATAAAGACACCAAGACATTTATCCAATGTTAGGATTATGCTAACCACCAGTGTACCTGAGTGAAGCTTGAGATAACCTCCCATGTACCCTCTTTTAGGTTATAGATAACCTATAATTTACCCTCTTTCAATAATATGATAACCACATGTATACACTATTTTAGGCTTGTCATAACCTCCAATGTACCCATTGAGATCATAAACACTAATAATTACTCATTGTAAAGTAAGGATATTATAGACCCATACATCAAATAATCCATTAATATGTATGCCATAATATCATGACAATATTTATCATTTCATCATAGCTTATCCTATGGAAGATAAAATGTGTTTCATCAATGTATCATCATTATAACCATAATGTATCTAGATAATGATTAATGAAAATATCATTTCATCATATCCAATTTGAATCACAAGTAACCTGAGTTTATGTTTTTATAGATGAAAATCCATTGAAAATATCACTAGAACATTTTTGAGAAAAATACCACGTTCATTTTGAAAAAACAATTACAAATCTATTTTTCATAAAAATAAGGGGAAAAATTTTATTCACTAGAAAATTGGAAACCTATAATTTAATTGAAAATGTAGAGAGTATTCATTATGATAAGAGAACCTGTTTATGTTCTATACGTTAAAATAGATATACTGTTCATAATGTTGGTAAAAAAGTACATCATTAAGATAAAAAATATGATTACCATTTAAAATTAAAACATTAAGTAAAAAGTTGTTAAAAATAAAATTAATAAATATTTTTTATAATAGTAAGAAATTCATGAAAACATATTAAATAATACATGAACATGAGAGAGAATATTTTCGACTGAAGGGAGAAGTAATATCACTTTCCAATGAAAAAATTTTTATAGGGTTGTGAGTACTTTGAAGGAGGAAAATTAAAGGAAGAAAAATTATTTTTGGAAATAAATATATGAAAATAAAAACATATGATTTTAGTCATGATATATCTCATAATTTCGTCATAAGAAATTGTAACCATAAAAAATCCTGGTAAAAAGTTAGTTTGTAAAAAAAACCTCACTCCTTATGTAAATTTTGAATCAAAACCCCCATGAAATAAATAAAATTAAATTAATATTTATATACTATAAATATAAATTTATTCATTATATTAGATATCAACATGCTTCACATAAACCACAGTGATGAAATAATTGGTGAATATGACATAAATCCTAGAAAAACGTGATATGAGAAACCTTTACCTCAAGTATGACTTCAATTATAATTGAACTAAACTAATGTGTATTAAATATATATGTATTATAATTATATAAAATATAAAAATATGTAACATTATCATCATATATAATCACAATAATAATATTTTAACCCTCATTTTGTAACAATTCAATATTAACGACATCATTTTGGGTGTTAACTGCTTTGTTTCACATATATGTTTCATTTTGGAATGTTGAGTACATGAATTTTGATCATGGTTTAATTATGAAAAGAATGATATTCGTGATATAAATTCCTTATATATTATTTATATACTGATTTATATACATTAATGAAATTCATGGAATGAAAAATGAATGAAATCATTCATAGAGACGACAGTCCATACTCACACATGAATACTGTTTGCATTTTCTAAAAGAAGAGGAAGAAGATGATGATAAATAATATTTTCAACATTCTTAAATAATAATTAAATCATCTATATATATATATATTTTATTTAGTTAATTCATTATTATACTCTTCTGTTAGATGTGGTGACGAAAATTTAATCACATCGCTACAAGGATGTGGCAGTCCACACAAACACAATAACAATAAATATATTTCCCTTTTGAGGGAAAAGAGGAGGATAATGTTTGTTCCATATACATAATTACATTTTAGTATATTAACAATACTAAATTTATTATTTTGATATTGGTACCATATATTTATAGGAGTTAAAAGAAGACATAATCATTAATATATTTTATTAAGGACATTAAAACATATTCAAAATACTTCCTTTAGATTAAACATTAAGAATTTTTATAATAGAATTAGGGAATGAAAAAAAGATCTATAATTATGAAATGAAAAATATTAATGTACTATGGTAGGTCATGGATTATCTAGAAGGCTAAATGTTTTTTAATAAGCGAGGATATGAGGTTCCTTTTTATAAGTGAGAAGAGGACACACTTAGAGTTTCTTAATAAATAGAAATATAATTAATTTATTCCTAAATTATAATACTTAAAAGTGGATATGTTTTTCAATAACCAGATAGTATGGTTTAAACATAACTAATAATTAAAATTTATTTAGGTTTCTATGTCATTTTAAATATTATCTTTTTTGTTTAACTCCATTACTTAACACATTTTAACCATTACAATGGTAACAAATTTTTTCCCATTTAAGGATTATAAATATTCTTGTAAGGTGAAATTTTAATAAAACATTGTGGATGGATGATATTATTGACCATTTACCATTCCAATGTTTTGCTTGCATGTTATATTTTTTTTAAGTCATTTAATAATATATTATACAATATAAAATATCATTAAATTCATTTATATTAAAATTTATTTAATTTGACTTTAAATTCTTCAAGATAAAATTATATTTAAAATATAAACTATTTTGGAATCATTAATAAATTATTTTTTAACATAAAATTTGTGTAACACCAAAATGCATCAAAAAAATATTTTCTTTAATATTTTTAAAACAACTTACTAGATTTTTCTTACTAATTCAACATTTCATAAACATTTAATCTAATTGTACCACCAAAAAGAATAAAAAATAAAGTATCTTCATAAAATATTTTTATATATGTTAAAACATAACTTTTATATACACTAAAAACTTCTTTTTGTCCACTAGGATAACAAAAATGTGAAACTAAAATCCAGAGTTAGGCATTTTGTATTTACCTATTTCATAAAATAATATAAATTTTATAACCAAGGAAAAGTGAAATAGTTGACACATTTTCATTTCTAGGATGTTAATGGGTAAAAAACACATCCAATAGAGTAAAAAATTCCAATTAAGATTTTTAATATTTTCTTATTGTTTTATCCAAATTATACTTATTTTCCCCATATTTAGGTAAAATATCCTTACCATGGTTAATATTTATAATTATAAAATAAAAGGTAAATATTAAAAAATATTAAACCTCCCAATTGAAAATATAGAACTATCATTTTATAATTATATTTATAAAATGTTTAGAAAAAAAAGTAATGAAATGCGTAAAATGGAATTAAAATATTTTTTAAAGAAATACATTTTTAATCATAAAAACTAATATATATATAAATCTAGTAGAATAATGATTCATGTTAAATTAATTATATTATTTAGAATTAAATTAATGTTATATTAATTTATGATGAAATTAAAAACATAATGGGACTTTTAAATTTCTTAATTTGATTAAAATATATTACACATTAACAAAAATAAATATTTTTCATTATTCATCATAAAATAAAACATTTTTTAAAATATATTTTATATATAAATTTACATAATGTTGAGTAAATATTTATTATAATTAAATAATACATTTAAAATATATGGAAACATTATACCTTTTTTTAATAATGTGTTTATTACTATACATGACATCTAATTTACATTCATGGTTATGACGATTGTATTTAAATAATAATATTTTTATTGTATGATGTGCTTTAAATAATTCTTGGTGATACTTTTTATGTTATATATAAAGACTAGTATTCCTTTAAAATACATGTTTTGGGTCTCCCATTATTTCTTAAATAAATTAGATCCTCAAAATTTTAATTTCATTAATTAATGGTTCAAAATTTTAGTATACCTTTGTTGATAACCCACATTATAGAAAGGAATAATAAAATATATTTTTGTAAAGGGGAAGTTAGAAACATAAAGGTAATATAAAATAAATTATTATCAGGCTCATAGATAAGAGGACCACTAAGGGAAAGAGAAAATTTGGATTTGGAGGAGAAATATAATTTTAAAAGAGTAATGATGTGTGATAGAGTGAAAGATATTGAGAATGTAAATGTAATCATAACCATATGTCATTGATTATTGAAAACATCATGAATTCATCAGAAATTATTTTGATAAAAAACATATTTTAATTTTCAGAAACTAATTCCTAGATTTGATTAATTATTTTACCATGTAATATGAAAAACTCTAGTTACATGATTTCTTCAAATCCATAAACATAACTTCATCCTTTTGTTGAATGTTACAATTAGTTTCTACATATTTTAATTCCATATTCCTATGATGAATGACCAATAATTGTTTTTTATGTTTGATGGACTAAAATAAATATATAAGGAATCATATGTTCTATAAAATTATATTAAGATATTCATCCTATATTTATTCAGTAACTAAAAAAATGGTTAATACATTCTAAGTTTACTAATATGAAGAAAACATCATTTGAATTATTAATCTCCAATATTAGAATTATATCTCCCAAAGATATACATAATTCCTCACAAAAATAACTAAATTTCAAAACTCCTCAACGATCTCATAACATGTATTAAAAATATATTTTTTAAAAAGGTCACAATATATATGAAATCAAGTAAAATTTAATCCTGATCTAATATAAAATATATCTTAATGTAAATTACCAAGACGGAAAATACATTGATCATATACTCTTTTAAAACATGCTAATAGCCGGATTAACCATAAAACCTCCACAAAAATATATATGATACAAAAAACAAACTCTATCTTTATCCCTAAAATAATAGAACAGACTATTTGATATATTATATCAATATAAAGTTATAATAGACATTATCAAAGATAACATAAATAAATTTTTCTTTGAATCGCCAATAAAATTTAAGGTCACCAGCATTATCCAATTTACATAATCAAAATCAATTATCTATTTATCCAAAAAAACATTATCTAAAAAGATTTTAAAAGAGATTTATATTCTATGAAAACCATACTATCGTTACAATACAAAAAGTTTTGGATATTTTTGAATAATTATCATTATCTGAAATGATTTCAATAATTTTCTCCTGTAATAATCATAAAAAATAACTAAAACCCACTATGATAAAAACTAAGCTGAACCAAACATCACATATATAAATATTATATCATTATATATGAATAGTCAATACATATCATAAAAAATAAAACCCCCATAACTGTATATAATTAATGTTATTGAATACAAGTAATTAATAATATTATTTCACGAATGATATTATATATACCCTACAAACATTTTCTCTCATAGTATACTTCATATAGATATTCTAATTAAAACCATTATTTACAACTTTTTTAAATGAAACATAACAATGAGTGAACCATGATGATCAGTAAAGGTAAACATGAGATATTTAAATCAATGCTTATATTTAAGTATGAAATGACAATAAGGGTATACTAACATGACTATAATATTTTAAATCTATAAAAAATCAATAGAACATAATCATGACAGAAGGATTTTTCATATCATAATACATAAATCATAAAAGAATCAAATAACATGAGGCAACAGATTTTATCATAAGTATAAGAAAATGTCATATAGATTTTCATAAAATGTGTGGAATAATTGTAATTATAAAAATATAATATAAATAAATCCCACCAATACATTCATCACATATAAGTATTGGCCTATCCACTTGTGTTCCAACTTTGGTCTTTGGATAACATCAAATTTACTCTATTTTTAGCTTGGTATAACCACCTATGTACCCTATTTAAGGATTGAGATAACCTCATTTATACCCTCTTTTAGGATTAGGATAACCACTTGTGTAGCCATTAATATTATAAATAGTAATAATTAACCACACATTAGATAGAAATAACTATTCTAGTCATCACATAATCCAATCTTATGTATACTAGAAGAGTATAATGTTTTTTGTCATATCATCATAGTTTAACCTGTGAAAAAAACTATTTCACAAATATCTAATCATCATAATTATATTAGTAGATCATATCACCAATGATGCAAATGCAACATCAACGTATGTTTCATAGATGAAAATTCCTTTAAAATACCACAAGAATATGTTTTTAAGAAAAATAATTTTTATTTTGATATCACTTATTTAAAATATAAATATTTATAAAATATTATGAAAAAATATTCTTTCAAAATGAGAATGGAAAATTTTAAAGGGATATTCAAATAAAATATTGGTCATAAAAGTGGGAATATATATTCATGTGGTGTACATTAATGAAAATATTTAATTCATACCTTTTTTAATAAGTACCTCATTCAAAAAAACAGCTTCCTTTTAAAACATTTTATACAGATTAATATATTCTAAAATCGAATTTAATTAATGTTTTTAGAATATTATGAACATTAATTGGAAAAATGGACATGGAATAAATTATTCTCGAACAAAGTGCGAAATGACGTGGGTTTTTTCGTAAAAAAAATTATCTGAACTTTTTGAAACCAGAGAAATAAAAATGAAATTAAAACTTTTTATTTATATAAATAAACATTCAGTAAGAAAATAAATATAATTTTATAGATATATATCATAAAAACATGTCATTTATAATTTAAAACATAATCAATCCATGTAAAAAAGTTTTATTGCAACAAAAAAAAATTATCACATCTCTATCATTTGACACATAACCCCCGTAAAAGAAATAGCTTCATTTTAAACTTTAAATGTCATTAATATAATTTTATTAATGATTTTACTTATCAAAAGATTATTATATACACAAAATTAATGAATAATGTGGCGAATATTAAATATGTATCACAAAATAAATGTTAGACTAGAAAATTAACATGAAGTCTAACTTGATTTATAATAACTCAAACCTTATATATAATAATTTTATAATAGAAAAAATTTCATAACAAAACAGTTTAAATAATTATAATATTATATATTATTAATTTATAAAATTTATGCACCAGTTTATTACCAATTTTTATTAACAACATCATTTCAGGTGTTAGCAAATTCATTTCACACATATGATTTTTTTCAGTAGTTTTTGTCATTTCACATTGATATTGTTTCTTTCATATTCATCATTTAATTAATGATATATGTATATATCTTATATATTAATTATATTTATATATATATTTAATGATAAAAAAATTTTGGAAATAAAAAAATGGATTACAACATTTATGGAGAGGGTAATCCATATGTATACTTGCATGTTGTTTTCTTTTTTTAATGATAATAATAAATTGGAGATCAAAAATATTTTGTCATTATATAATATTAATTACATAATAAATATCATATATACATACCAAACTTGTCATTATAACCATACATGAGAGGCTGTGATGGAATGTGAATCACATTGCTATGTACATGTGGTTTTCCACACAAACACATGAGTAATACTTTAATTTACAATTTGATGTAAAGTAGATGGATTATGTTTTTTACATCAACCTAATAATATTTAATTTTACTAATTATATTTAATTAATTATTTTGATATGGAAAAGAAATTAGAGGAGGCAGAAGAGGAAATAAATATTAAAGTACTCAGTTAATACCATTACCATTTATTCAAAAGACCACCTCTGGATTATACATTATGTATTCAAAGGATGGACATAGGGAAAGAGAATAAGATTTATGATTAAGTGAGTGAATATATTATATTATTATGGTGATTCATGTCAATGATAACATGTTCAAACTTTGTGAACAAGGTAGGATAGTATGTTACCTTTTATAAGTGATGAGAGGGAATAATAGGAATTTCATAAATGATTTCAATACAAATACTTTCTTTCTCAAGTAAATGGTCTCACAATGGAAATTTATTTGAATAAAAATATTCTATGATTTAAATATCATCATCCAATAAAATTAGATATTTTTCTTTTTATACCCTTATTAAATTGAGATACCATTGAAAAATAATGAAAATTGAAGCGGATTATCATGTTGAGATTATTAAACATAAAACATTTTTCATTCATAGTTTAAAAATAAAAAAAATAACAAGATTTCTTTTCCCTTGTTTTTAATTTTATAATGAAACATTGATTATATGATTATATATAATGAATTCTTTGATTGATTATATAATATTATAAATCCCATTCTTCATAGGTATTGTAATTTTTTTCTAATATTCATTTTAATACCCTCTTTATCGAGATATTCATGGGGCATAATAGACTACTATAATATTAAATTTTATGTCTATTGAATAATAAAAGGCATTGAACCACCTTGATATGATTAAGTCAATCATTCAATATTGTTTGAACCCATTGACCTTGATTCCCAAGATACGTAAAATTTGAGTATAAGCCTGTAGAAACCTTGAAATTTCTTTAATAAAAATCTATTTTACAAGACAATATACCATTTCCAACATATTTTCTTTGATATAATTTCATTTTTTTGTTAATATTAATAGAGTAATATTTTTTATTTATTGTGCTACTCGGTGATAATGTAATTAATTTAAAATTATGCAAGTGTAGTTAGTTAGTTTAAAATAGTTTTGGTGTGCATATTTTATTTGAATACTATTGTATGAAAAACTAGCGGGGTTACCTAGGATTGAGCTATAACTACATAAATTTCGCTAAAATGTTTTATATATTAAAAATAGTGTTGTGAGGACATTGATAGTGTCAATTGAGATTCTAGATTGGTTTAATTCTATGTATACATGAAATAATTATTATATATAATATTTTCAAAAAAGATAAAATGTAAATAAAATAGAAAAATTGTATTATTAATTTTAATATTGAAGGATATGATTTTTTTTGGGAGAATAAAAAGGAAATTTTATCTCTAATTCCTTTTCAAGAAAGAGAAAAATTATGACAACCCATACATATAATACACATTATTTTATGATTTATAATATAATGGAACATTTAATAGTGCAACCAAAAAACATTATACCTAGTGTCTTTGTGAAATTAGTCACATTACAAATATCTTAACACATGAGTACAACAACAACATCTAAAAACTATCTAACATTCCCTTATATTCATTTGATATTCCAAATCTGCATGGAATAACATTGTGTAATACAAAGGAAATGGGTGAGATATAGAGCCGAATAATGGAATAATAAAATCCTAACATAAGGTAAACCAATACATGTGAGTAAATATTCATATCAATGTAACATAATAGGGGTGGGAATCTAAAACATGAACATAGAAACATTATATAATATGATATTATAAAGGCAACAAGGGAATGAAAAAATAACATAAAACGTGAAATCATAAGTATATGTCATTGATAAATGCCAGGAATTGCTAATATATGTTAATAGAATAACCTCCCATGCACTATTCTTGGAATCTCATGAGATAAAAACATTACCTAATTTTTTATAGGGACTTATATCTTGGGTCTAACTAGTCACTTTGATATTATGTACATGCATAAGTTTGCATTATAGACCATACAACATAAGAATGCATTTAATCGATTTTAATCCCAAGAATAAAGAGTGTGTATTATATATGTGGAATTTCAAATAAATAAATTATAGGTAAATCTTTGTGAGTACCCATGTGTGGAAATGGTGATGGGTATTCACTAAAAAAATGTTTTGTGTGGAAAATTACACAGTAATTTCAATAGCAAAATTGTGGTACATAAGGGTTCATGGAAGTGTTTAATGGGAGTTGACGGGGACATCAAAACACATGGAATTTAGAAGGATAATAAGATGGATTTTTAAAAACATATTAAATCATGACAAATTAGAAACAAAAAGGTATAATATAATAAAGCATTTTAAAAAAAGAGAAAATGATGATGATCCCTTTCCTTGAGTGGATTTATCTAGAATCTTCAGAGAAGATTATTAAGACCCTTGAGAAACTTGAGAGTGATATAGAGATGGAAGGAAAGAGTAAAATCATATATCAATGGGTATCAGTGAAGAGGAATCAGATGTTGCGTGGATATATATTTAAAAATACAGGGGAATTCATTATTAATTTATGATCTTTGGTTTTTAACTGTTTATAAAAAATTATTAAAAAACACAAACCTCTCCATGGTTTTTAACCATGTTTTCTAACAAATATGGGTGGATTTAATTATTTTACATGTATAATGAAAAAAAATTTAAATAATTATATTTGTGATGTGGAAGTGAGTAATGTTAATAACTAATTGATTTCAAAAAATTAAAATATAATATTGGTTTTTGAGGGTTTAGAAATGTAACACCCCAAGCTTCTACGGTATGCTTCTCTTTGAATAATGTGATAGTGTGTGTTGTACGCAACACCGAGTTCTAACACAACATAACTAATCAAACTATCTGTTATGAATAGTAATACCTACTTTTTGGAATTATATATATTTTATATTTTAAAATGGACTTCATTTTTGGATTTGGAATATTGACTTTAGCCTAAGGTGAAATTTTGGTACTTTTCAGATAACTTTAATATTTTGATGAATAGTGAAAATTACTAAATTTTAATTAAAAACAACTTTTTTAATCGAAATAATTTATATTGATAAATTATGAATTTGAGTGGTTTTAAAGTATATTTAGAATATATTTTTACCATTTAATACAATGTTTGTCATTGGACATAATTTCACAATTAAACCGAACATAAACAACTATCAATCTTTTGATAGTTATTATATCTTAAAAACACACTTTTTTTGACAGTAGAAATTAATTTTAAATTAATTTCTTCCACTTATGTGTTTTGAATTTGGAAAAATTGATTCCATATTTGGAATCAGGATGTTCAAATTGTGTAAATAGGTAACTTTTATTTTTAGACATTTTGAATAATTACTTCAGTATATATTTTATTTATCTTGGTTAAAGGGTAAATCCGGTAAATAAGGGTTAAAAAATAATATTATAATAATAACAAATTACCCTAAAACGTGTCCTAACATTATTGGTTGATACATGTTTGACCATGTCCATCTTTGGGTCAATTTTGGGACCTCATGGTGCCACTTTTAAGTGATAGGGACACTTTATTTTAATTAAGTTAAAATGAATACAAAAATGACACAAGCATATATCTTTTAGAAAAACAATTTTTACATAGGGTTATATATATTGGATGTTCGACTATAAATATTAATTAGAAATCTAAAATGATTTCCTATATAATGATAGTTTATTTATAATTTTTAGAAATTAAATAAGTTAATTTATTTGTGACAAAATGATGATGCGGTAATTACCATATTAGTGAAAAATTAAAATAATTGATATTATAAATACCCAAATAAATATAATTTGAGACTTTTAATAAATTAAACTAATTATCTAGGATAATATGACATATTATGAGTGATATAATTGAATTTTTTCTAAGTAATCATTCTGTTATATGTTTGACAAAAATCAACTATTCAATAGTGTCAAAATTGACATAAAAGAGTTTTTAAAACCAATATTATATTATTAATTGATATTAAATTCCTAAAAATATAAGGTTCGGCCAAGCGAATTATATCATGATAGGTGTATCACTAATTGACCACTTGGGGTTCGCTTGTATGTATATAGTATGTTTATTAACTATATAATATAAAAATACAAAGTGACGTGGTAAATGTCAAACTAATTAACTAAGAGTTAAAAGTAAAAGATAAGGTTAATATAGTAACCCAAACCTGTCTAAATTCTATTGGTTGAATGGTTTTCTACATATCCCCACCTTAATCTTTGAATAATCAACTTTGGAGCCATTATAAACTGAATATGAATTTATTATAAATTAATATTTCTAGATTTTCCAAAGGTGCCTCTCTCCCCTATTATAAGAGTACTCCCCCTTCTCATTACTTCACACCTTAAAAGTCTTTTGGTTCGGCCAAACTCTACCCAAATATTCTCTCAACTTCCCTATATAAAACCTAGATTCCTTATTTTGATCAGAAAGTCAACCTAAGGAGCCCTTTTGATCAAATCAAAAGGAAGAACCCGAAGAAGAGGTAATGTTTTCACCACCCTTTTTCAAATTCATTTCTTCTTCCACCTCTTCTATCGTTCCTATTAACATTCTAAAATAATAAATCCAGTATCTTATATATACTGTGATGTTATTATAAATATGGTACAACCATAGTCAGTATTCTATCCACCCTTTGAATAACTTTTCACCATACGTGCGTACGTACGACTTACCGTCTCCACTTCTTGGTGTAATTGTTATTCAATATATTATTATTTGGATGGGTATAATAATGATGTGTAACTCATGTAAATAATAAATATAACATAATAATTATTCTGTATATATGATATACCATCCAATTATATATTATTTTATATCAAAAGAATGATATTGTCGATCGTGCGTACGTACGGACTACCGTCTCAACGAACGCGATGAGATTCATTCTCCATAATATCCATTCTAGTATAATTCTCATTTGATGATTAATAATAGTATCTAAGGACTTTATATCATTCTGGATATTATTAAGATACAACCTATCCATTACAAACATGGCTTAAGTAACAAAACATATAAATGAAAATGAGTAAGTTAACACCCGAAACAACGATAATACTAAGATATTATTAACAAATAAATGTTAAAAGATCATATATGATATCATATTAATGTATATGAATCTTGTATAATTTAATAAAAATTATTTCACCATTATACTGGAGGTTAACCTACCCCAACCAAGGAAAATTACAAGGTAAGGGTTTACTTCACAATCTCTTCATTATCCGAGGTTGTTTATACGTAATAATCTACTGGGATCTCTTTATTATCCACATCCATGTTTCTTAAAAATGTATTTCAAAACATTTTTAATATTTAAACGAATATGGGTTAAATTCATTTATACGTTGTTTGACTTTTTATAAGAGTTTTATAAAGGAATCTTTCTGTCGTTTTCCAAACAAGGTGCTTTTTAACCTTTTTGACAGAATTAAGGTAAGAATGTTTTTTTAACTTATACGGCGGGTGTGGTTATATTACGCCATTATAAAATCACCGAATCTTCCCTTACAACCATATAAGAATATTTTCAATGAAAATTTTTTATTTTATAAATATATGACTCTTAAATTATTTCAAAATATAAAGAGATATTTCTCTAAAAAGAGTTTTTATTTCAACTATGTCAATATCCTTTGATGGATTTTATGCTTATTTGAAGTTGATTTATTATGATACAAAACTTATATACTGTATTGAAGGTTTTGTGATATGTTTTACTGTGGATGTTCTATTTTTATACCATTCATGGTTTGTGGTGAAATTATTGACATTTTGTATGCTAGTTTTAATACGAATGTGTATGTTATGTTTAAAAATTTTCATATGGGAATGAACTGGACTTAATATGTGATGAGTGGAGCCCGCTATAGCACCTCGATGCATCGGTAGGTCTTATGAGACAAACTAGTGTCTTGGAACAAGGCCTTGGAAAAATCTTATTTTTAGTCTTGGCACAAGGTCTTTACTATGTGGTTATGATAGTCTTTCATTATGCATTCCATCATTATAAAAGTGGTTATTGATATTGCTTGTGATTATTCGATTAGTAAAATATTCATGTGAATAAGTAAATGGCATTATTTCATTTTATTTTTTCCATACTATATTGAAGTTCAAGTTTAAAAGGCTTTTGTTTTAAGTTATACATTGCCTTAAATGTTTATTCTTATTTATGAATGTTTTAGCTATATTGTTATCCTTAATGGGCATTTGAGCTCACCCCTTTTCTATGTTTTATTTTTCCCAGGATGTGAAGAAGTAATTTATGAATGACTTGCAGGGATAGTATGTGGGGATATGAGTGTGGAATATGGAGACTATGTTGTTGTAGTAGTTTTTCACTTTATGATGTAATGTAAAACTTTATGAATATATCTAGTGTTTCCAAGTCTACTAAACCATTCGGTCTTTCGAGATTTGATCTTTCTTGTGATCATGCCAATGTTATGTAATAATGAAGCGAATCTAGGTAATTGGGGTCAGGGCGTTACAGTTGGTATCAGAGGATGTTTAGTACAAACCCTGGAAGCTGTATTTGATTAAACTCTGATTAGATCATGTTGACCTAAGATGAACTTTGAGGATTAGTATAGAATAACTTCCTAGAATTTTTGTATTGTAGAGATTTTGTGAGTTTTTCGTGCAATACATCCCTGTCGGGATACGAGCAGGTAGAGGCGGCTCTGGCACAGATGTACCTAGGGGTAAAACATGAAAACACCACTTTGAACTAGACTCAAATGGGAACTGGTGCACGACAACGGGCCTTGCTGCACTCTTGGTTACGACACTCTCGGGGGATATTCTTAGGATAACTCTCATTTTCTTTACAAATCATTATCAAGGGTTTATGAGTATATACTTCCTCAATGAAAACATTTTTATTATTATGGATTATATCCATAAATAGTTCAATTTATGTTAAGTGTTTTATAAGAATGGAATTATGTATTTTGATTCTTAAATTTATCTAGTTTATTCCATTGTTTAGAAATGGCACCTAGTGGAAGAAATGGAAACCGTATCAATTCACGCACTCCATGTAGATATTTCCCTCCTGCTCAAGATAATTATAGAGGATCTGGTGATGCAACTGGTGCCAATCAACTAATCACCATACTGGGACAACTCACTCAGGTTATGAATAATAACCTTACCCGTATGGAGCACCCTGATCCGCAGCATGGAGGATCAATGTAAGATCGATTCATGAGGCAACAACCACCAACGTTCAATGGGAGTAAAAATCCCTTAGTAGCTGAGAAATGGATAAATTCCCTAGAGAAAATATTTCAGGCTTTGGGGAGTAGTGAAAGGGAAAAAGTTATCATGGCAGTTTAGCGACTCACTAGAGATGCTGATCAATGGTGTTCATTGATTCAAAATACGAAGGAAGATGATGAATTATCAAATGTGTAATGGAGGGAGTTCAAGGATCTATTTTTAGAAAAATACTTTCCTTGCGACCATCGAGCAGATATGGAAAGGCAATTTCTGAGTCTGAGACAAAAGGAGGATGATAATGTCATAAAGTATGAGGCTAACTTTACAAGGTTAGCAAGGTATGCTGGAGATTATATACGTAACACAAAAAGTAAGATTGATCGTTTCATTGATGGGTTAAAATCTTTTCTCCGTCGAGCATTAGTCTCACAATCATTCTCGTCGTACGAAGACAT
This sequence comes from Viscum album, assembly GCA_963277665.1. NCBI lineage: Eukaryota > Viridiplantae > Streptophyta > Magnoliopsida > Santalales > Viscaceae > Viscum > Viscum album. Next base: position 570,510,760 of record OY728150.1, on the reverse strand, counting down.
TGTCTTATGTGCTATCAAGACCGAAAATGAATTCTCTATGTCTTATGACTTTAAAGTAAAGCAAGGGAAGAAGAGACCTGCTGATCAATATATGAATGGAAATAAGGGGAAGAAGGGAATGGTTGAATATCCATCCTGTGGTAAATGTGGTAAGAAACACCCATGTACTTTCTTGAAGGGAACGTGAGTCTGTTACATGTGTTGTGAAAAAGGCCACCAGGCTCGTGATTGCAAGGGGAAGAAGGAAGCTACCAATGTTCAGTGCTACAATTTCAGGGAGATGGGGCATTATGAAAATGAATTTCCTAAGTGTCAGGAGAACTTACCTCAGAAAAGGCAAAGGGATCAAGGCCAATCTTATGCTATCACTACTGCTGAGGTAGAAGCTCCGAAAGACGTGGTGGAAGGTAATTTAATGGTTTCCTCAAGTTTAGAAAATGCATTATTTGATTCTGGATCATCGCATTGTTTCATATATTCCCAGTTTGCTAAGAAAATTAGATATTTCCAATTTGATTTAACAAGGGAGTTGTCAGTTAAAACTCCTAAGGGAAGTAACATTGCAATTAAGTTTTGTGAATCAGTCCACATTAGAGCACATAAATGTTCTTTATCTGCTGATCTCATCGTCATACCTATGATTGAGTTTGATATAATTATTGGTATGGATTGGGTTTCGGACAATGATGCGAAGATTTATTGTAAGAAGAAGGAGGTTATGATTTTTGATGATGATAATAAGGAACACCTTATCTTTAGAGCAGAATCTTCATCACCTAATTCTTATCTAGATCCACCCCCAGTAGCTCAACTAAATTCAATTATTGGGGAGGAATAGAATGAAATGACTATGGGTGAGGAAAGGAATGTTCAAATAGAGTATATACCCATTGTTAAAGAATATGTAGATGTGTTTCAGGATGATTTTCCTGAACATCCTACAGAACGAGAAGTTGAGTTTTCAATTGATTTAATTCGTGGATCAAGGAATATATCGAAGACCCCTTATAGAATGGCCACTGTATAATTAGTTGAACTAAAGAAACAACTAGAGGAATTGAGTAATAAGGGATTTATTTGCCCTAGTGTTTCTCCATGGGGAGCCCCTGTTCTTTTTGTTAAAAAGAAATACGGATCTATGAGGTTATGTATCGACTACATGGTGATCAATGCTATAACAATAAAGAACAAGTATCCCATACCTCACATTGATGATTTATTTGACCAACTGCATGGAGCTCAATACTTTACAAAGATTGACTTTCGATCTGGATACCATCAGTTGTGTGTGAAGAAGGAAGACATTCCGAAGACAGCATTTCGAACCAGGTACGGGCATTACGAGTTTACAGTAATGCATTTTGGATTGACTAATGCACCCTCTGTATTCATGGATCTGATGAATAGAGTTTTCAATGTGTATCTAGATGAATTTGTGGTGGTATTTGTTTATGATATCTTGGTATACTCAAAAATCTATGAAGATCATGAAAATTACTTGTGCATTATCCTAAAGACTCTGAGAAGACATGAATTATATGGTATGTTTAGCAAGTGAGAATTCTGGCTTAAGGAGATTTCTTTTCTGGGACATAATGTCTCTAAATATGGAATCTCTATTGATACTTCTAAGACCAAGGCAATCCAAGAATGGCCAGCACCAACGAGTATAACTGAGGTACGTAGTTTTATTGGTTTAGCAGGTTATTATCGACATTTCGTCCAGAATTTTTCCCAGTTGGCTAACCCATTAATGAAGCTCACATATAAAGGGGTTAAATTAGTTTGGGAAAAAGAGTGTGGAGAATGTTTCGAAGAAATGAAGAGAATATTAGTCAATGATCTTATATTGACTTTACCATCGGGGAATGATGGGTTTGTTATTTACAGTGATGCATCGAAGAAAGGACTTGGTTGTGTCCTTATGCTGAATGATAGAGTTATTGCCTATGCATCACGATAGTTGAAAATTCATGAATAAAACTATCCTACTCATGATCTATAGTTAGTAGCTGTGATCTTTTCTTTGAAGATATAGAGGCACTACCTCTATGGTGAAAAATGTGAGATTTATATTGATCACAAGATTTTGAAGTATATTTTCTCACAAAAAGAACTCAACATAAGGCAAAGGAGATTGCTTGAATTATGCAAGGATTATGATTGTACGATACACTACCACTCGTGTAAATCAAACAAGGTGGAAGATGATTTGAACATAAAAGACCATGGAGTTTTGAACGTGATGAGAATGGAAAGGAATCCAATTTTGATGGATCTAGTGAAGATGGACATGGGAATAACTAGGGAAGGTGAAACATCAATGATTTTCAAATGGTTGACAAACCATATTTACTAGAAAGGATTAAGAGTTCTCAGACCGATGATGAAGCATTTCAAAAGAAGATTAAAGCTGTGAAATATGGGAGATTGAGAGACTTTGTGATTGAAGATGGAATTTTGAAATTCGGGAAGTGAATTTGTGTTCCCAATATACCTGATCTAAAAAGGGAATTACTGGATGATGCTCATATTTCCAATTTCTCTATACACCCTGGGTGCACCAGAATGTATATGGATTTGAAGTAAATTTTTTGGTGGGACAATATGAAGAGGGAGATTGCTGATTTTGTGTCAAGATGTATGGTTTGTCAACAAGTGAAAGCTGGAAGTCAACACCCTGGAGGAGTCATGCAACCTCTTCCAACACCGGAGTGGAAATAGGACAATATTACGATGGAATTTGTCATGGGGCTACCAAATTATCCTAAAAGGAACGATGAAATATGGGTTATTTTTTATCGTCTTACCAAGTCAGCACATTTTCTTGCTATAAGAGAAGATATACCACTGGAATGTCTAGCATGACTATATATTAATGATGTTGTGAGACTTCATGAAGTACCCCTATCGATTGTTTCTGATTGTGATCCCCGTTTTACTTCATGATTCTGGAAAAGTCTTCAGAAATCCCTGGATACTGAACTTCATTTGAGCACTGCCTACCACCCTCAGACAGACAGACAATCAGAACAGACTATTCAAACCTTAGAAGGCATTATTGAGATCTTTCTCACCTGACTTTTAGGGTATGTGGGATCAATCTTTACCTTTGGTATAATTTTCCTATAACAATAGCTTCCATTCGAGTATTCAGATGGAACCATATGAAGCATTATACAGAAAGAGATGTCGCACACCAACCTGTTGAGATGACGTTGGTGAAAGAAAACTTGTAGGTCCAGAACTGGTGGAGGAAATGACGGAAAAGGTGAAGGTAATCAAAAATCACATCAAAGCGGCTCAAAGTAGGTAGAAGAGGTATGCCGATAATCAAAGGAAGGATTTGGAATTTCAAGTCGGTGATCATGTTTTCCTAAAGTTATCTCCATGGAAGGGAGTAATACATTTTGGTAAAAAAGGTAAATTGAGTCCCAGGTACATCAGACCTTTCGAAATTCTAGAACGAATTGGGGCTGCAGCTTACCGATTGGCAATGCCTCCAAGTCTCTCCAAAGTTCACGATGTGTTCCACGTATCTCTATTGAGGAAATACATGCCTGGCCCAACGCATGTACTCACCTATGATGAATTAGAACTGGAACCCGATCTGCCTTATTGCGAAGAGCCCGCCAGGATTCTTGATACGAGAGAACAAGTTCTGAGAAACCAGACGACGCGTCTGGTAAATGTTTTGTGGAGAAACCATAAGATAGAAGAGGCAATGTGGGAACCCGGGAACTTATGATGAAGAACCACCTGAGTCTTTTCATTCAATAATATTCTAGAAATTTCTAGGACGAAATTATTTTATGGATGGAAGAATGTAACACCCCACGCTTCTATGATATGTTTCTCTTTGAATAATGTTATAGCGTGTGTTGTACGCAACACCGAGTTCTAACACAATATAACTAATCAAACTAGCCGTTATGAATAGTAATATCTACTTTTTGAAATTATATATATTTTATATTTCAAAATAGTCTTCATTTTTGGATTCGGAATATCTAATTTAGCCTAAGGTGAAATTTTGGTACTTTTCGGATAACTTTAATATTTTGATGAATAGTGGAAATTACTAAATTTTAATTAAAAACAACTTTATTAATCGAAATAATTTATATTGATAAATTATGAATTTTAGTGGTTTTAAAGTATATCTTGAATATATTTTTACCATTTAATACAATGTTGGTCCTTGGACATAATTTCACAATTAAACCAAATATAAACAAGTATCAATCTTTTGATAGTTATTATATCTTAAAAACACGATTTTTGTTTTGACAACGGGAATTAATTTTAAATTAATTTCTTCCACTTATATGTTTTGAATTTGGAAAAATGGATTCCATATTTGGAATCAGGATGTTCAAATTGTGTAAATAGGTAAATTTTATTTTTAGACATTTTGAATAATTACTTCGGTAAATATTATATTTACCATGGTTAAAAGTTAAATCCGGTAAATAAGGGTTAAAAAATAATATAATAATAATACAAAATTACCCTAAAACGTGTCCAAAACTTATTGGATGAAACATGTTCGACCATGGGCATCTTTGGGTCAATTTTCAGACCACATGGTTCCACTTGTAAGTGATAGGGACACTTTATTTTAATTAAGTTAAAATGAATACAAAAGTGACACAAGCATATGTCTTTTTGAAAAACAATTTTTACATAGTGTTATATATGTTTTATTTTCGACTATAAATATTCATTAGAAAGATAAACAGCTTTCCTATATAATTATATTTTATTTATAATTTTTAGACATTAAATATGTTAATTTATTTATGACACAATGATGATGCGGTAATTACCATAATAGTGAAAAATTAAAATAAATAATATTATAAATACCCATATAAATATAATTTGAGACTTTTAATGAATTACACTAATTTTATAGGATAATATGACATATTAGGATTGCTTTCATTGACTTTTTTAGAAGTAATCATTCTGTTATATGTTTCAAAAAAATCAACTATTGAATAGTGTCAAAATTGACATAAAAGAGTTTTTGAAACAAATATTCTATTATTAATTGATATTAAATTCCTAAAAATCTAAGGTTCGGCCAATAGACATATATCATGATAGGTGTATCATTAGTGGACCACTTGGGGGTCTTTTTTATGTATATAGTATGTTTATTAACTATATAATATAAAAATACTAAGTGACATGGTAAATGTCAAACTAATTAACTAAGAGTTAAAACTAAAAGATAGTGTTAATATAGTAACACAAACCTGTCTAAATTCTATTGGTTGAACGGTTTTAAACCTATACCCACCTTAAGTTTTTAATAATAAACATTTGAGCCATTAGAAACCGAATATGAATTTATTATAAATTAATATATCTAGCTTTTCCAAAGGTGCCCTCACCCCTCTTATAAAAGGGCACTCCCCCTTCTCATTACTTCACACCTTTAAAGCCTTTTGGATCGGACAAAATCTGCCCCAATAATCTCTCAACTTCCCTAAATACAACCTAGAGGCCTTATTTGGATCATAAAGCCATCCTAATGAGCCCTTTTGATCAAATCAATAGGAAGAACCCGAAGAAGAGGTAATGTTTTCACAACCCTTTTTCAAATTCATTTATTCTTCAACTTCTTCTTTCTTTGTTTTTACCATTATAAAATAATAACTCTAGTATCTTATATATAATGTGATGTTATTATAAATATGGTACAACCATATTCAGTATTCTATCTTCCCTTTGAATAACATTTCACCATACGTGCGTACGTACGACTTACCGTCTCCACGTCGTGGTGTAATTGTTATTCAATATATTATTATTTGGATGGGTATAATAATGATGTGTAACTCATGTAAATAATAAATATAACATGATAATGATTCTGTATATATGATATAACATCCAATTATATATTATTTTAATATCAAAATAATGATATTGTCGCTCGTGCGTACGTACGTACTACCGTCTCCACGAACGCGATGAGATTCATTCTCCATCACATCCATTCAAGTATAATTCTCATTTGATGATTAATAATAGTATCTAAAGACTTTATAACATTATGGATATGATTAAGATATAGCCTATCCATTTCAAACATGGGTTACGTAACAAACCATATTAAAGAAAGCGAGTATGTTAACACCTGAAACAACGATAATACTAAGATATTATTAACAAATCAATGTTAAAATATCATATATGATATCATATTAATGTATATGACTCTTGTATAATTTAATAACAATTATTTCACCATTATAAAGGAGGTTAACCTACCCCAACCAAGGAAAAGTACAAGGTAAGGGTTTACTTCACAATCTCTTCATTATCTGAGGTTGTATATACGTAATAATCTACTGGGATCTCTTTATCATCCACATCCATGTTTCATAAAAATGAATTTCAAAACATTTTTAATATTTAAATGAATATGGGTTAAAGTCATTTATACCCTTGTTTTTCTTTTTATAATAGTATTATAAAGGAATCTTTCTGTCATTTTCCAAAAAAGGTGTTTTTTAACCTTTTTGAAAGAATTAAGGTAAGAATGTTTTTTAACTTATACGGCGAGTGCGGTTATTTTCCGCCATTATACAATTGTCGAAGCTTCCCTTTCAAGATTATATGAATATTTTCAAATAAAATGTTTTATTTTAGAAATATATGACTCTTAAGTGATTTCAAAATAGAATGTGATATTTCTCTAAAAAGAGTTTTGATTTCATCTATGTCAATATCCTTTGATGGATTTTATGCTTATTTGATATTGATTTTTTATGATACAAAACTTCTATGTTGTATTGAAGGTTTTGTGATATGTTTGACAGTGGATGTGCTATTTTTATAACATTCATGGTGTATGGTGGAAGTATTGACATTTGGTATTCTAGTTTTAATACGAATGTGTATGTTATGTTTAAACCCTTTCATATGGGAATGCATTGGACATAATATGTGACGGGTGGAGCTCACTATAGATCCTCGATGAATCGGTAGGTCTCATGAGACAAACTAGTGTCTTGGAACAAGGCCTTGGAAAAATCTTATTTGTATTCTTGGCACGAGACCTTGGCTATGTGGTCATGATTGTCAGGCATTATGCATTCCAACATTATGAAAGTGGTTATTGATATTGCATGTGATTATTCAATTAGTAGAATATTCATGTGAATAAGAAAATGGAATTATTTCATTTTATTTTTTCCATACTATGTTGATGTTCATGTTTAAAAGGATTTTGTTTTAAGTTATACATTGCCTTAAATGTTTATTCTTATTTATGAATGTTTCTGCTATATTCTCATCCTTACTGGGTATTTGAGCTCACCCCTTTTCTATGTTTTATTTTTCCCATGATGTGAAGAAGTAATTTATGAATGACCTGCAGGGATAGTATGTGGGGATATGAGTGTGGAATATGGAGACTATGTTGTTGTAGTTGTTTTTCACTTTGTAATGTAATGTAAAACTTTATGAATATATCTAGTGTTTCCAAGGCTATTAAACCAATCGGTCTTTCAAGATTTGATCTTTCTTGTGATCATGCCAATGATATTTAATAATGAAAAGAACTCTAGGTATCTGGGGTCGGGGCGTTACAAGAAGGGGATATGAAATTTCAAAACTAACATCAAAACATATTATTTTAAATGATAAAAGTAATTTTGGTCATGGATACTATTTTTAATATTCATTAAATATCATTGGGGTTTATGATGTCATAATACAAACAATATATTTAAACCATATTTAACTTCTACTTAAATATTTAGCAGTATCAGAAAATTATAGAAAATTAAAAATTTGATAATTTAAATGATGTAATTTTGGAAATAAAATTTATTTTATGTATTTTTTTATAAATATGAGGACATAATATTTTAAATAGAACATATCAATTTATTTAAAAGTAGCGAATTTTTTAACAATAATAGTTATCTGAAAATCATAAAAATTAAATCAAACATCATAAAATTAAATTATCAATTAAATTCAATAAATATTATCAATGTAAAATATTTTATTAACATATAATATATTTAAATAATTAGTTAATTCACCCAAAATGTGTTTTTATTGATACTATATATTTTCCTAAAAAAACATTTTTTGTGTCACCGTCTGAAAATATAATTTTTTATTAAACATATATTTAATCACTATAAAGTATTAATATAATCATTATTTTATTAGAATTTTTTTAAAAAATTTCATTCTATTATGGTGTAGATATATAAACCTTTATTACAGTATAATATTTTTTATGGGTAAGTTGTGTGATAATGAGATTTTCTTAGGGTTCTTCAGAGAACATGTTTTGGCCATGATCTCATTGTGCTGGAAATTCTCTCATAAAAATTTAACTACTTTAGGTATTTAATCTCAAAATGTGCCTGGTAATGGAAATATTCTAGAGATGCTATCTCCCCCAAAATCTAAAATAGATAGGCTTTATAGTGTACAATCGTTTTAGTCGAGGCCATCATTTCTTCTGTCTATTCCAGTTTGACTTTCTAATAACCATTAATATACTAATATTAACTATTACTGTAAAACATTTTTATTAAAAATGGTTGTTCTGCTTGATAGTATTTTTAATTTTATAGGTTATAACTTATAGTGGCCCAAAAAACCGAAGTAGGGCATTTACATTCCATAACATCATTTATTAATTTTTTATTTACACATTTAGAAAGGTAAATTCATTTGTAAAAATTTGTGTCATTAAATTATTCCCCACTTCATAAATTTTACACTTGAAATATTAATTTTAATCAACTAAACATGTGAAGGTACATATGTTTCATTGCCTATTTTGGTTACCATTCCACTTCCACAATCATATGTTTTCGCTGTAATAGTTTATCTAGGAGTGTTTCATATATAGATGAAAATCATCTATATAATATATGATCTTCACATACTAACCCACATATGAATGATCATTATCCAATTGTACCAAATTATGATTTAGTAAATGTGAGGTGTCTAATATGTACTTTCTCAAGAGGTATAGATGAAACACATTATGTACTTGATATAGTTTTGGTGGTCAGTAGGCCATCACATTGGTGAGATCAAGGATATAAAAGGGGAATCTATATCTAGGACTATGATTTCCACTCTTCCCAAACATCATAAATTAATTCCATGAGGATATATGAAGAAACACTTTAACTACAACCTCAAATTTTTTGTCTCACTAATGATAGTCTATACCACTATTCTATTGACATTGTGAAGATTTCATAATTCAAGGAATGGTTTGAACCATCTTTTTTCTTTTCATAGATAATATCAGGTCTCATCATATCCCACTCACCAACTATATCCTAGCATGTTATAGTCCAAAAAAAATTGTTATACATAGATTTATATGATTCTATTTGAATGCTACAATAGAAAAACATTATATGCGATCTCCTATTAGGGATGTTTTTCATCCCAATATCCTTGTAAATCCATTTATCATGATCTCAACATACCCTCTAGACTTTGAATGATTCTTTCTGACTAACTGTATTTCTAACGGTGATTAGAATTACAGATGCATAATTCAATATCAAATTCTTCCTCGAGGCTCCATTAAAACATCATGGTTAACCTCAAATATCAATTAAATACAATGGGGAGTGGAACGCCATGCAGTCTTACCAGTTATCTTATGTATATCATTGGGAGTTAGTTGAGATAGAAATATTCTTTGATAGCTGTGAAATTATGTATCATTATAAGTCAATCAACTACAATCAATTTGGAATTACCACCATTAGGTGTACTAGGGAATATTATATTGAAATATATGGTTATGTTTTATTGTTTTCATATTGGTGTGGTAAATATTTTATCAATAACCTTAGACTTATGTAGTTCAACCATGAATTATTGGTATACAAAGAATCAAGATTCAAACTCCCCTATTTGCCTCTTTATTTTATCATAGTAGGTGTTTTTCTTCAAATATCTATAAATCATAGTGATTCCTAGATGAATAATCATGGATGACCTATTTACATAGTCCAAAAGATCCCACATTAGTTATAGTTTTTATGGGATATAAATCCAGGTGGTAAACCTTATAAATTTAATTTTGGAAAAGTTTAACTACATAACATTAACTACCTTTTTCAATAGTGCGTCACCATATTTCAAAGTATCCTTGATCATCCTATAAATGGATAGTTAAGAATTTATTTTTTAAGGAATGAAAAATAATTCTTTATTATTCCGATATCTAACTTTTTAATGTCTATGAATATTGGATCCCTTTTATTACACATCATTGTAAGGGTTTCAGGATCCGTTCTACATTGAGAATTGGCCAGATTGTTCACCATCCTAGGATGATAGTTTGTTAAAAAATAATAATATTTGATAATCTATAAAAACATTTCTTGTCACTTATAATTCTATTTTTTTGTGAATATGTACTTGAGTATTTTATGATCCATTTATATGTCACAATTTTCTCCATAGTTGGAATATCACCAAATATTCGATTCAAAGATCACTGATGACAATTATAGAGCACGATTTAGGTAGTTTTATCATTAATATTTAATTGTAAGGACACACATGCTATCCGTTTTCTATATTGTCTGAGTACACTAACCAAATTTTTTAGATTCATCACTATAGATCACAAATCCTTCCCTACTAGTGGGTAATTAAAGTGAATTTATATTGATTGAAAATTTCTTCAACAATTTAAGGAAATATCTATTTTAATTATCCTAGATTATGATGACTCATTTCCATATTATCTTGGTAACTGGTCATGCATCTCATGATAATTTTCTCAAAAATAAAATAGAGTACCCAAATAATCTAAGGGAACTAGGAATTTTCATTAAACATATTAGTCTTCTCCATCTATCAATTTCTTGATATTCGGAAGGATTAATAAATATCCCTTTAGTAGTGATAACACATCACATTAATGATATATTATCCAACCATAAATCATATTTACTATACATAGAAATTATATGTATTTTCATAAATTCATAGGTCCAAAATTCATACTCTTCTCAAGTTCCACATTAATTTTGTAGTAGATAAGAATATTATCAATAAAGAGTAAAATAGATTTAACATGTTAATCCCAATAGACTATATTTATCATGTCCATGAATATATCTGGATCATTATTGAGTACAAATGGAATCTCTATTAACACATAATGGCAATGCATTATGTAAAAAATAATGTTGGTGATATCCCCCTTCTTCAACATTATATGATAATATCCTGATCTATAATCCACCTTTGAAAAGTATTGTTCTATACATAGATGATCAAACAAGTTATCAATATATAGAAGAAGCTTTTTTTACTATATCATGATTTTATTGATCTCATTATAATGAAGACATATCTGTAATGACCCATCATTAATCTTGAAATAAAATAAGACCAACACACCCCAGAGTGAAGTACTTGTGCGTATAAATCCATAATAATGAATCTCTATAACTTTTTTTTAGATATTCATGTAAAATATTTTATATTCTATAGATATTTCATGATATTGGAAGATATCCAAGTATAATATTGAATGATAACTATACCTCTAAGATAGGAGGAAGACCATGAAAATTCTTCCAAAAATACATTTTTGAATTAACTAACAATGGAAAAGACATCAAAGATAATATTTTACTTAGAATCAATAATTTTAGATGGATAAATTTTTTTATTGGTAAATAATATCCATGCTTGAGATCTTTATACAAAATGGGATATGTTTTACTCCTTTCACTTATATAAAATTAGAGGATGATTCATTGCATGGAGGGTTATATCCTTATCTTGAAAATTTATATTGGCTCTATAAAATGAATGAAAATCTATCCCAAAAATAACACTGTATTATTCAATAGGGAGTATCACATGGGTTTTTCGGGAATTCGTCCAAAAAATTTGGACAATTATTGATTTATAAACCAGGGATTCAATAATAGAGCAATTAAATATCATCAATGATAACTCAATTTTTATGTTTTTAGGTGGAGTTTCAATAGTTATTCTAAAATTTCGTTATATGAAAAAATTAATATCATCATAAGAGAAAATTATATTCAATACTCTTGAATGAACAACTGAAATTCCTATCACCACTTCTTTATCGGTATTGACCTCAACAATTATGATGGCATAACCTCACCTTTCTCTATAAGATGTTTGAGTTGTTGGGGTTTGTTATTAACCCATTATAGTGACTTGACTCACATAGTTCCCATGTTTCTTTTAGTTTCAACATTGGACAATAGTCTAATGTTTCGTTGGAGAATTAATTTATTCCATCACATTGGTGGTTTTCTCCCATCTATAATATCTAGCTTGTTGCCAGTTTTCCTAGAAACTAATGTATTTCCCCACCACCTTCTTGAAATTTGTGGGTTGTTTCTTCACATATTATTAAAAGGTGGTATGTTGGAATTTATTAAAAACATTAGATTTATCCATCATACGACATAAATTAAAATCCATTTTCACTAATTATCCCTAGGATAACATTGAATTTTTTTGGTCTATATTTCAATAATAGGGGACATCAGAAAATTTCCTCATCGCTATTAATGAATCAAATGTCTAGGGATTTTCCTAGACTAAACCATTATCCCACCAATGATGTGTTCAAATTTACTTATCTAGGTAATGACATAGATGGAGTTGTATTGTGCATGTATTTTAAATTTTTCTTTATACAACTCAATAGAATCATCTTCTTTTTCCATGAGGCTAATGAAATTCCGTTTTATTTTTTAAGTTGGGGAGTGTGAGGAAAATATTGGTCAAAAAACATTTTTTGGGATCCCATCAACTCTATTTCTTCAATATATACCTTGGGATTGATATTAATGACGAATGTCTACCATTTATCAGCTTCCCCTTCCAAAATTGATCATAAGTAGTGATAGAAATATTTTTAGAAAGGTAGATCACAACATAGACATAAATATCTATAGAAATGTATGTAAATGTTAATTAATGAAAAAATATATTATAATTTTAATTCAATTGTGAATCATGATCAAATAACTAGGGAGAATAAATTTTCTTAAAATTTATGGTTTCCAATTAAAACATTGTTCTTTTTTCATGTTTGGATTATTTTCTCTTGTTGAATGATTTTTTCCTAATGGAATACCTATTGAAATACATTTATTATAGAAAATGAAATGATTAATCTTGTGCTGACTTGATATATTTAGCTTTTATTCATCTTTTTATTGTGGTGAAATTGAAAATTTGTGTTAAATACGTTTGGATAAGGCAGTTTTTGAATTTTTTTGATAATATTATACTTTGAAGATTAATTGGAGAACATTATAAATGAGAGAAATTTTAAATATATTTATTTCATGGAATAGTATAAAAACATACGTTTTGTGTATCTTAATGTAAAACAAGGAGCATAATCCCTTCCATGTACTTGGTTAATAGATATATAGAACAACTAATTTTTATTCACTGCCATGAGGATCATTATTCCATAATGAAGAATATATAAATTTCCACTAAATTATGACACAATAGAAATGCCTGAGGTTATTCCTAGAGAATACATATACATTTAACCTATATAAAACCAACATGGTCTCAGCCATGATAGTGTTATAAATTTATTTTGATGATTAAAACTAAATTTTTAATACAATACTAATGATTTTATCTCATATATAATTCATTTGATTTAAATTTATTCACTTGAAATCAGGTGATATATTCTAATGCACCATAGTCGAATCCATTATAGCACCCCAATATGAATACATTGTTGTTTTTAGAAGACTACTTCAAAGTAGATATTGTTTTTTACTTATATGGGACCCTAGTATAGCGTTTATAAGGAATTATATGTTAGGGTTGGATTATTATATAAATATTTGGTGTTTTACCCCCATTATAATTAATTTTATATAATATTATGAATTCATTTAGTTATTTCGAGTTCTTTTATTCACATTAACATTTTAGATTCATAGTTTTGTTTACTTTTTAATTAATTAAATTATATTTGTTTAATTTTCAATTGTATTTATGTTTTCTATTTCTATTTCTATTGTTTCAATTATTCACTCACATGATGGTATGAAAGTGTTAAACATGATTGAAATTTATTTGATCGTGAGTTGATACGTTTCTTAATGATTTATATATGAATAGTATGAAGATGAATACTAAAATTAATTATCAATTTCATTAACTAAAATTGGATTTAATTCAAAATAAAATTGAGAATTCATTATTTTTATAACTCTTTAATATATATTTTTAATGTGTCATATTAAGAGAGTGCCTCCAAATTACATTAAAGGATTAATCTATAGACAATATTTTGGATTCATCTTTTACTTTTAGTGTTGAACATAATACACATAGTTTTATTAATTTCACTTATCAAGATATTTATATTTTACAAATTAGAATTTATAGATATATCAATAAATATTTCTTTAATTTTATAAAATGATTACAACAACTTGATTCATCATTTTCTTTAATGAATGTGAAATTTTTATTACAATAGAATCCCTTAAATTTAGATCTCCTACCTATATATTTAGTTTGTTTTTTGAATACCATTAGATTATGTTTTATTTCATTTAATCATTTTTGAATTTAAAATTTATCAACATAGAAATGGAATTTGGATACAAACATTAAGGCTCATTCATTTTCAATGTGGCGCCACCCTTATAATTTCATTATTCTCTATCATACTAGTCATGTAATGAATCGAAAATTAAATCTATAAACTCTATAAACCTATTGTAAGTATTGATTCTTGTGATCTCATCACATCCACTACATATATTTCCTCATATATCATAGTAGACTTGTTCTTCCACATATGAAAACTGCCACACCCCCACCCTCATTATATTCTTTCATCACATCAGTCCGCACTAAGTTATTAATGACTACATTACTCCCCTTACACTATACGACACATCACCAGCACAAATATTATCTTAATATTTAGAATCATCATTACAAGGAACATACTAACCACATTTTGGAAGTTTAACTCCCATGGATATCACCCACTAAATATACCCGCCCATCATTGAAACTTAACTCTTGTCTCTTAATATCCATCTGTCTCAACTTGAATATAGTGAATCATTTGATACTGTCATACCACTAAATTTATTTCCAAAGGTGTCATAGTATCCACATTCATCCATATTAAAATTTTCAATAGACCCTCCCCCCCTCTCTTTCTCTATCCCATCACACTACACTAGGTTATTCATCACTACCATACATATCTTACACTAGATGACACATCACCACCAAAACCCTTCTCGTAATAATGTTTTTCATCATTATGGGAACCATACTAACCTCATATTAGATATTTTCTTCTCATAGAGATAATCAACCAAAATCATCGGATCTACATTAATACTTGACTCTTAAATCCCTGTATCCATCCTATATTACTGGAATCCACTAACTCACCATAGTGACATTGAGATTGTCCAAAGTAGGATGAACTCGTTATGATTGTTACTATATTGGAAAAATTGTCCTGTGTCAATCCTAGAGACTCATGTTAAATTATACTTGTGTTAAATAAATATATTTTAAGTAATATAATACTATTCTAAAAGATTCAGAAACCATGGTATATTTTTAAGATATTCCTATTTTTCTCTAAAAACATAAAAATAATGTGTTTTAAGTCATCTAATAACATTTTTAATTTATAAATTTTTAAAAATAAAAAAATTCTCAATATTTTTTAACATCAACAAAAATATTATAACAATTAAATTTCTCAAGGGTTGAATTTTTTTTTAAATTCATTGTTTACCCTTTAGTTATATAATTACCAAAATGTCATTAATTATCTACAAACATGAAAACTGATACATTATACCATTGTACAAAATAGGTTTAAAAATATCCCTGAAATATTTTTATATTTTTATTCCTTAAAATATTTGTAATAAAAAATGAATATTGTCATTCATGCAGGCCTCTCATATCTTCTTGATGAAGTGTTAGATGGATTCCTCAATAGGATACCACATACCTTATTTATAACTAGCATAATCAAGTCCAAAATTAAATATATATTTATTGAAAAAAAATTAGATACCATCCATTGATCAAATATTAGATGATTTATATTATTGAGAACCAAATCACCTAATAACTGAAGAGTCATGAACTAGAACATTAATAAATTATATTTCTGGATAATAGAAAAATTTGAGAATTCTATAAATTAATTTTAAAATTATATTCAAATTAATTAATGATGAAATAAGATAGTGACAATTTTAGAGAATATAAATTGAAAATTACTTACTCAAATGAGGATCAAATTCAACTGATAGGCATGATATAATGATATGGTGTTGAATAATCAACATCAAAGGTCCATGATCCCTCATTTATGGTCCTGTAGAAAACCCCCACCATATAGATTATATGGAAAATAAGGTGATCATCATCGATTTAATAGATCAATGGAAAAGATACGAATATGACCATCCAAGTAATATAAAAATATATAATACACAGAATATAAAAAATACTTAACATTATTAATTAAAAGTAGATTAAAAATAGTTTAAAATATTATATTCATTAAAAAATTAATAAATATAATCATTTTAGTTTTATGAATGTATATAACACCTCATTGTTAGTATAAATTTATTTAATCTTCTCCACCACCATTACTGTATTTATGTTCTTTTGAATGACAAATTAATTTTTTAAAATATCTCCATACTCATCAATTTCAATTGTTTTAAATTCATTATCGGTACGTCAACAATAATTTGATCAAAATTGGTATATAATTTGGTAGTCTCTTTAGCTATATATATCTCTCTCTAGAGATGAAATATTTTAGGTGACATATAAGAAATGATTTTCAAAATTTTAAAACTCTAAATAACCAGTTTCATTTTCAACAAATTGATAATTACAATATTTTTTATTACTCTATTAGTCTGACAAGTATCTTATAGGACCATAATAATTCATATAAAAAAATATGGTGTGATTGTTATTCCAATATAAATAGACCATTCAATGGTAGAAGACATTTATATTTTATATTGACAACTTCTATTCATGGATAAGTATCCAACCCTATTTCAGTATCAAAACAATGATACATAATCATTATAGTATTTTTTCTTTCTTGGTTGTATAACTTTATCATTAAATCCATCAAACAATAAAATTCAATTTTATTTTCTCTATGATAAATTCCATTCAAAAAATATTGCAGTATTACATTATTTTTTTGATTCTCCATATGTGTCCTTATAAAATCATAATTATTTATCCACATATAACAATTGTAACATTTGTCCAATATATATTGTGGCATACATAGGGAATAAAATTGAACTTCACTTCTATTTTCAAATTGTATCTTTCAGTTTTTTTCTGAATTATTTATATATTGATTTCTTATTTATAGAGGTAGAAATAACTAACACAATTGTATTTGAATCTAGAACATAAAATCATGTTGGCCCCATTCCTCAAGAGTCCTTAAGATATTTTATAATAATTGTTTTTTATGATCATTATACCAAAAACATTAATATATACAAAGTCAAAAATACTACCAATTACTACATTAATATGAACTTTCTTCATGAGCAAGTAGAAAAATTTTATGAGAACATTTTCATTATGCCTCTTAAACCTTGGGTTCATTTTATCCATGGAATCCAAATCTAAATTTATTTCGTACAACTAATTGATAGAATGTGTGAGCATATATTTTTTCCTCATTATGACACATTTTATTGTTTGTTGATACATATTCATATTTAAAATAATTTATGTACAGATTTTAAATTACCAGTTATAAATATTCACTCTATTGATCCTTAAATTGACGATATATTATATTATTTTTTCCTAATTATTATACATATCTCTTAAATGTGTAGTAAAATAAAAACTATATTAGACAATAACACTTTTCTTTATATGAAAAATATAACTTAAAATATTTCACTAAAAAAATATCTCCAATGTATTTTTTTCATTGTATATTATCTTACACTATGTTGTAAATTCAACTTATAAAAAAACTCACAATGTAAAGTTACAAAAATAATAAGGTAAAAGCATTACAGTTTTTTCAAAACATCCCAAATTAATAATAAAAAAATCATCTAATAGAAAAAAAATATTTCCATTATGATATGGAAATCATTAGTGTTTTAAATAGTGATATGATCATTTTCACACAACATGCTAGATTGGATTTATATTCATTTAGTAACTTGAAATTTATATTTTTTTTATAGAATAAAGAATTATTTTCTACTTGAAGTTAATATGTTAATTTTTGGTTTAGTAAAATTTTTATTTTGTAACTATCTAATAATTGTTGTAATTTAGGCATAAATAGTTTACAAAGATCTAATAATTCCTTGGATAAAATGTACATCTTGATAGGGGTTTATATCATGGTGTTTAATTTGTTATTAATATAATTATCCCCAATATTTATTATGTTCATCACGTGATGGGATACAAATTGAGATTAGTATGGTATCATATAAAATTTAATTTACATTGTCTAATCACATAAGTAAGTTATCAAAAAATAATCAACGTTGTTTTTTTATTAAAATATACTCTCCATTAAACATCATAAAAAATCCAAATTTATATTGATAAAAAAATAAAATATAAATTAGTAATGATAAACATACCTAACTATCCCTAAAAGGTTATTGATACCACACCATATTATAAAGTGATGTATTCGGGATATATTTAAACATTAATGTGATTATGGAACATTCGAATGACTTATCTCAAATAGTATCATTAGTATTATTATTGATCAGTTTAGCCACCCTATTTAAATTTAATGGCTTTAAAAACAACATAAATCCCTAAAACTTATATTTCTCTACAAAAGTTATTTAAATGTTTGTAAACATCTACTCCACCCATTCAATTTTAATTTTAAATTTTTTTCCCAATATATAATTTCTTCTAATTATTTTGCTGGAGTATCTCCCTATAGTTATATAAAACAAATTGTAAAAGTAAAAAAATTATAGTAAGAACTATTATATAAAAACACCTGGATCTGTTAGGGGAGATAAAACCCCAATATTATCCTAAACATTGTAATGCTTCCTTAGAAAACACTTTTTTAAAATGTATGCTATTTTTTCATTATAGAAATATATTGTAGAATTTGATATTTTCTATAAAAATTACCTTTACTAAATTGGTATTTTACATTTATTGAAACCAATTTTCTCAAATCCATAGTAAAAGGCATGGTAAATTTGGGCATGGATTTTATTTTTTACTTCAAATAAAGAATTTTAGTATAGTGGGAAGGAAAACATCACGACTACCAAATAAATGAAAAAAAAAGGAAGAAAAAAATGTATAAATAAATAAATATAAAATATTAGTTAATAATGTTAAACAATAATGATTACTCTAAAGAGTATACAAAAAATGTGTTGATTTACCAATGAATCACTATGCACAATTTGAAAGAACCAAATATGCTACTAAATCATAGAAATAGTTAATATAATAAATTTTAACCT
Organism: Viscum album; assembly: GCA_963277665.1. Classification (NCBI taxonomy): domain Eukaryota; kingdom Viridiplantae; phylum Streptophyta; class Magnoliopsida; order Santalales; family Viscaceae; genus Viscum; species Viscum album. The sequence goes on along the minus strand of OY728150.1, from coordinate 570,491,171 downwards.
CAAATCAATCACATGATACTTTATATTTTATAGAGATTCCAAATTCATGCCAAAAATCTCATGAAATTCAATTTATGTATGAAATTGTCATCAAAATGGTACTTTGGTTGAATTGTTAAATCATAGTGTTTTTTATCTAATCTGGGCTTTCATACCTCAAAAATACCAACGTATATGCCATCATGAATTTCCACATGTGTAACACACCTCTACAAAAACAAAAAATTCAGTATTAAGTTCTTTCATGATAAATAACATCTTTTACAGTGATTGTATGATCTTTACAAGACCACATTGTTGATGTCAAATTATTGATCACTATATTCTTGATAATTATCTCTTTAGAAGAAATAGAGTTTGGATGAGAGTATATAAGACCACTAAATTCATGGAAATGTCCAGATAAACCATTCATGGTTCAAAAATCATATTAAATTAACTAGTTCAACTTTCAATAATTGATTATATGCCCTTATATAACTTAAACCTCCAACACAAGAAAAGATGATATGAATTAATATGGTGACACATTTATCCGCACATGAATATTTCATAACTAACTAGATATAATATTAAAATTACATATAATGAACCAAGGGCCATTAAATAAGTTCATTCCACCTATAATTATGTAAGAACCCTTATTCACATAAACTCTAACTGAAAGTTAATACTTTCTCATATTCAATTATTTTATGTATTTATCTTGTGAATAAAATATGAAATAAATTAATTTATAACTATTAATAATTTGAAAAATATAAATGAATTAACGTACTTGAGATCATTTAATTGGTTGTTCCCTAGCCCCTCTATATGGGGTTAAAATTTATAGGAACTATAATTCAACCCAATTATGGAACTAATAAATATAGTGTGTGTGTGTGCCTGTGTGTCACCCTATAGTTCTTTATACTGATAGTAGTAAATCCTAATCATAAATAGAAAGTGGTATCTAGATAAAAATTATGACCTATAAATAGTAAATAATAATTCATATCCACGACTACATTCTATAAACACTTACCATGTAATGTAATCCTGTTATCTTGGTATCACATCAACCTGGTCGCATCATTTTGGTCATTAACCCATATTCATGGTATATCCTTCTGTGACATTCTATAAATTAACCGATCAATAAATAACCCTACACATAACCTAAATTAAGAATTTTGATTCCAATAAAATTATTAGAGGTTTAAAAATAAATTGATTTAATAGGGACAAATATTTTTTTGATTATTTATTAAATTTTTATCACTTGTGAAACACCCAACATATCCTAACCTTACATGAGTATATGTCATAATAGATTTCATAAATATATCAATTTACACTAATCATGATATAAATTATTACTAATCTAATGTCAATGTGATAACAAATATTTTTGTAGATAAGAATATCAAATGGGTCATAAAAACTGTAGAATTTATACAGGTCTGTTAATACTCAAAACCACTAGTATTGGTGATTATAAAGTGTGTAATTCATGAGAATAATTCTCAATGTTTTATAATACACTTTACCGTGATATCTGGTATCATCTGTGTCCATTTATATGACTTCATATGACTACATATCTTATATTTAAGAATATATTCATTTCACTTTAAGGATCCCATCATAGCGAAGAAATGATAAGACCATTTATTCAAGAAGATAATCAAAGGGAATTATCACATCAATGTTATAGTTGACTGAAAAATAAATTTTTATTAAAGATCCCATTTAAGGGGTGAGGGAGAACCTAAAAGACATAAGGACTTAAACAACAATCATGCATCACAGACAAAAGATCAAAGACAAAAAACAATCAAATTCATAAAATTAATGTAGTTCGTGGTGAGGGAAAATTCTTATACTTTCACTTTTAATAGAACCGAATAATGAAAACTCTCATCCAACTAGCTCACACGTGATGTTTATTCTTCTAATGAGATAATAATTTAGCCAATTGGTCTTCCATATACTACTCTATGAAAATAAACATAATATGACCTGACCAATATATGAAATATTCATCAAGAGGTTATACATTGAAATTATATGATTCATATATTGATTTGATCTGGGGTCCCTGGAAAGAATTTATGCTAAAATATTTTTAAATTAAAAGTTGATAGAATCATTAATGAATGGAAACACATCAATATCTCATATATTTTACCTATCCAAACTAATACGCTATCTATATTAGAATCTAAAATATACTCAAAAATCACAATAAAATCCAAAACCCACTGTCGAATTTGAGATACTCCAGATTGATGCTCCTTTATTATAGAATAAGACATATATAAACTAAAATATTAGATCAAATGTCTATTTTTGTCAGAAAAATCATTCATGATTGTTAATTTCGGTCGATTTTTCTTTTTTATAAGATAAGATTTTGTTAAAGAAGGATGTTCTTCAAAGGAGGTGTGAAGATAGAGAGAGTTTGTGAGAGAGAGATAGAGAATGCGTGAACTGGTCTTATGATGCTGAAAGGTGTGAATAGTTCTCACATAGTGTGAAGTTCTGAACTAGTATCATAGATAATGAATGTCTAAATAGATCTCATGCAGTGTGAATTTATTAATTGATCATAGGTATTGAAAATATTAGGGATGATCTCCCAGATTAGTATTGAGAATAATAACAAGATTATCAGAAGACCTCACATTTATATCATGAAAGGCAATTGAATACATCACATGATTGTTAGATTACAACATAGATTAATCATATGAAGCATTGGAAGACACTACATGATTTTTAAAGGATCTCATTAAGAGATCATTCAAAGAACATAATGGAAAAGAAGCTAAAAATGATAAACATATCACTAGGTCATTCAATTACATAGAACCACATGATTGTATATAGATCTTGTGATGGGATATTACAAATCACCTGAATTCAATATCCTAAAAATTACATGATTTTCATTTGATATGGTGATTGGGTAACATATGGAAATATAATTCAATGGTATAATGCACATTATTGTCTTTGAATATGACCATGAGATCACATTAAATACCTGAAGATAATGATGGTGATCATGAGAAGAACTTGTGACATGTAGTAGGTGATCATGTGATGTAATCACACGAAGCACATGATTTTAATTTATGAGGCATGGGAATGTATGATAACTATAATTTGTGGAGTTGTGATGGTGGATTTATGAGTATATATATCCCCAAACCCATACTTTAGAGGTTAATAAGTTTTATTAGTTCGTTTGATACAAAAACTTTCATCTTCCATAACCTGAACAAGGGCGACACTAGATTTTTGTGATTTGAATAATCAATAGAATGTATTGTGAAAGGGTCCCATGAATTAGTCTCACAAAATGTAGTATGTGTTGGGTGTTTTTGTGCATAGATAGAGTTGTTGGTATAACATGATCTGTGTGAACTAAATATTTCTTTGTGGTCTACATGATTTGAACAAGGCCTCATGATCCCAATGAATAGAATAATTTTTCATGAAAGGGTCCTGTGAAGGGTGTTATAAAAAACAGAATCACAAAATAGATTCATGATATCTACTTGATCTGAAGGGAGACTCGTGATGGGTTATCATAGACTGGTCTTATTGAGGAGTCCTTAAAAAAGGTATATATCATCTCACTGATTAAACAAGATCATAAGACACAAATGAGTGTGAATCAACTCTAAAATGATTTTCAAGGTAGTATACTAAAGAACTTGTGTGTTTAATTTAGATTATGAGTAGTGAGATTTTAAATTGTGAATGGTTGTTAACCAAGAGGTAAAGTCAGTACACTATGTACTTTGTAATTGTAGTGAGCTTTAATGAATTTGGTACATTGGAAGATTTACATGGTAATATTCTTGGTCATAACATAGTGAGGGTGAACGAAGTAAAATATCTATTTATATTGCATTTTTTATTTCAATTTATATTTTCTCAAATGGAAATATATAGAAGGGAGTTTTTTCTAATGACGAAAAAGTATCTAAAGAGATAGATGTTTTAATCGTTAATATATTGATTTAACCCCCAACCACTATGGGTATTTCACCTAGTAGGGATAACAATTGGTATTAGGGGGAAAGATTAAAATCAATATTTATCTCTCATGGTTTAAAATGAAAATTTTTATTCCTAAATAGATTTTCATATTTTATGGAAACAATTTATGGTTTTGGATGAATCAGATGCAACAATACTTCCAATCATTAGGTATAGATGTCTTTACCACCTTTATGTTTCATATTTCAGCTGGTGTGGATAGTTGAGTTTTAATAGTAGAATAATGTAGATATATTGATAAAAATCACTATGGAATTAATACCTTAGTGGGATATTTATCAAACACAATCTACACAACAATATTTTCTTATAAGCCATCAAATGTTATGTGTGAAAAGATGCTAAATATCTATGATGGTGCATCAATAGTCAATGACGAAAAATTAAAGATTCTATGGAACAAATTTAAAGAACATATAATATAAAAATGTGAGTCTATAGATACATTATTTTACATGGTAAATATTTTCACAGAATAAAATCACAGTCTCATATAAATTCTTGATGATTCCATGATTATTAAGAGGATCATAAGAGGAAATCAATATCATTTTAATATAAATGCCTATATAATGACAGATAAATGTAAAAAAGAGCTATCATTGGATATATTACATAGTGATCTTATAATATATGATATTATAAATGATTATAATGATCATTTAGAATGTGGATGTATAAATAGGTGTTCTTCAAGGCCATGAAGAATTTCACTATAGAGGATGGTCAATAATAAGAAGTGGAAGATGAAGTTATTTCATTCCATTACTCAAATATATGAAGAGGAAAAGTAAATATTAATAAGAAACATCTTATAGAAAGTTTTTAATATGTAATGGCTGGATATCATATAACAAAATTCCCTATGAAGATCCATGATGGTGATGAGGATTAAGTAAAACATCCCATGAAAATGTCATCTACCTATATTAAATTTAAAATAAATTTGAATCAAAATTTATTAAATAACAAATATATTCTTTCACAAAAGAATACAGTTATAAAGAATCCTAGGTTGAATAAATTGAAGAATGATAGAATAACCAAGATTATATTATGGTGGTATTTGTGGGTGATCCACAATCAAGGGAAGAATGTAATGATGTTGAAGGATAATTCAAAAGAAGAGTTGACTGTGTGGTTGAATTGGAAGCTGTGAATGAGGAGATATATGTTTTGAGAAATTAAACCAAAAATGAAAAATGATGATTCATAGTTATAAACTCTATATGCAGTAGTAGGAAGAAAAAAACACTGAGATGAATAGTTATGTCTAAAACATCAGATCTAAAAAGACTAATAACTCATAGAAATTAATTGTGTTTCAACTCATGGTAGAATAACATGAAAATATTATGGATGGTATTAAAGAAAAAATAAAAGTACATTTCAAATCTAATGAAGAACATGAGGAGGAGGAATTTAGCCTTTGAATAATGGTGAAATGTCAATTGATAATATTGAATCATGGTGTGTATTTGGGAATAATGCTTCCATAGGCTATAGAAAAGTGAAATTACAATTTACTAATAAACCAAAATTATAAAAGGAATATCTATAGAATATGATGTCATATTATAATTTCACTAATAGTATGATTGTTGATCACAAAGAGATGTAGTGATGGTTGATGATAGACTACAAGATCCAACTCCAACATTGATTATTGATTTGGGTATGAATCTAGAATAGAATTTCCTAAAAACTCATGGAAAAATAGTAGTCAATAAAAAATTCTCATGAAACAGCTCATATTAGGTGTGATTTTCTTGTAAATATATTGAATTGCCAAAAATATTCCATAGTTAAAAGGTATTTATATTAGAAAATCAAAATTTTCCATCCAAATATTGTTCTATATTATTTTAATTTCATTGATGGTAATTTTTTAGTGTGGGTGATTGAGACACATGGCCGATATTTCTCATCAACAATACAAAAGAAGATACTAAATATGACCAAAAAAACTGCATGTATCGCCCAAAGGGAACATCTAAATAGATAATAATGAAAAATCAACTTACAACATGGAAAATATGAGCTTGTAAGATCATACATAGAACAAGATAAATAACATCATTCATTATCATGTATGAAGTTAAGTATATGGATCAAAAAATAAATAGCTGAGAATTCAAAGGTTACCAACATTTCCTTCAATGAATCAAGACACATAGTGATATGGATTAATCATAGTTAATGAACCAACCATATTCTATGAAGTAAGAATCTCAAGATAAAAATTATGTCTGAAATGGAGGTGTCGTAAGACTTAGAAATGAGGAAGGCATGAAGATCATTCGCCCGGGGAAAGCCATGTTTTGGAGAAAAGAACTGAGATGTGAAGATTTATCAGATGTTGATTTTATTAGTCACAACATATAATTGTTAGTAAATTTTGTGACTTAGGACACTTATAATAATTAAAACAATGTTTTGTATCATCAAGGGAAAATATAGAGCAATTGTTTTGTATGGAAATATCAAAGAGGGGAATCTCTATCTTTTGAGTGGATTAGAAGACATTTATTTCCTATCTAGGGAAGAAGAAAACTAGTTGTGGCATAAGAATCTTGTTCATAAAATCAAATCATCCTTGAAAAACTAATAAAAAGTAATGTTTCTCAAGATCTCTTTATGTTATCAAGTGAGCATACTCATTTTTTTTGCTCTTTTCCACAGTGGAATATTACTCGAAATGTGTATAAGGAAAAAATTAAAGGTTAACAAAAGTTTGTTAATGAGTCCTTATTAATGTATTAGAACCTATTTCACAAAGAGAAAATGATGGAAAGTGACATTATATACTCTTCTATCAAGATTTTAGTAGAATGGAAGGGGTTTTAGTTATCACCCAATAGTTGAATGTTATGAGTTTCATAACACATTATCAAATGTAATTTTAAATGGTAATAAATCAAAGGATCATGATGTTCTGAAATAATAATGGATCATAGCTGATAAATAGACAAGTGGAGGATTATCTTATGAAAAATGGGATAAGGAACCGGGTTTCAACATTATGAACTCCATAGAAATATAGAGTGACAGATATAATAAACTTGATTACTATCAACATGGAATTAATTCTACATGTAGAGAAACATCTTCTAGATAGGTTTTTCAAATAATAAGTTTTTACATTAGTCTACATTTATAATTTAGTCTTATGGTTTCTAAATAAATAAAATACACTATATGATATGTGGTATGGAAATAATCCAACATTTAATTAATTTTGAGTATTTGGGTGTATGTGTTTTATTATCAATAATTATAAATACATGAAGTTTGAATCCCATGGAGATAAAGGGAAATTTATCCATTTCCTTTGAAAATGAAAAACATATAAATTATTTAATAAGTGACTATGAAAACTTATAGAGTAATTAATTTTTGTGGTGAAAAATGAGAATTATCTTTTTCAAATCCATGAAATATGTCTAGAGGATAATGATAAAGAAGTTAAATTATTAGGGGGAGTAAAAATACAAATGGTAGATTTAGATGAAGATTCAGATTATCAGAAAAATAAACCCATCAGGAAACCAAAGAAAAAAACCAAAATTAATAGGTTGAATTTCATTAGGGATTAGACAGATTCAATGAATATTAGGAGGATGAAGACTCTATAGTAATTATATTTCATGTCATTAGTAGAGAGAAAGTGGTTATAATAAGATTCAAGGGATTATATTTGGGTTCGAACAATGTATGAATAACTCAACCAAATATAAATGAATCAGACATGGGAGACTATTTCAAGGAAAAAATAATAATATCATTTGGACCAAATGGATTTTCCACAAAAAGATGAATAAATATTGGATAATAATTAGAAAAAAATCATGAAGGGTTAAAAAATAATACTCCCAAAATAGGGTATTGATGTTGATGAATGATTTTCACCTTTTGAAATGCTAGAGTAAATTCGATTATTATTGGATATAACTATCAAAATTAAATTCATAGATATCTAGATTCCTGACATAGTAACATTTCGGAATGGGGTTGTAATGCCCCGACTCCAGTTACCCAGAGTCGGTGCATAATTACATAACATTGGCATGATCACAATGAAATCATGTCTCGAAAGAACGATCAGTTTAGTATTATTGGAAACAAGATTCATACATAAGTTAAACTTTACATCGTGAAGTAAAATACAACACAAATATATATCATTTGAAACATCCAAGCCTCCTAGATTATGTCTACAGGTCACTTATAACTAACTTCTTCATATCCTGGGAAAATGAAACATAAGAAAGGGGTGAGCTCAAATGCTCAGTTAGTGTAAGTAACACAGCAGAAAATTACATAAATATTAAGCATGGTAAATAATTGAAACCACATGCCTTTACCAATAATAAACAAGAACACTTTTATGGAAAGAATATGAACTGAGTAAATAATTCAATAATAAAACATAAAAATTTGTGTTCTACTAGTCGAATGACCATAAGAACCATCAATAATATTTTCATAATGAGGAAATGTTTAATGCCGGACATTCTGAAACATTTTTTCAAGGCCTCAGCCAAGACATCTAAAAATGATTAAGGCATCAGCCAAAACCATAAATTAAATTTGGAAAGGGCCTCGGCCAATTCCACATCTAGATGTCTCATGAGACCTACCAATTCATAGAGGAGCTATAGTGGGATCCACCCATCCCTTACTAAGTTCAATACATACCTCATATGAAAAGGCATAGACATATCATAAACATTAGTATTGAAACTTGCAGACGAAATGTCAATACTTTAACCATAAATCATGAATGGTATAAAAATAGCACATCCATAGTCAAACATATCACAAAACCTTCAATAGAATATGAATGTTTTGTATCATAATAAATCAACTCCAAATAAACTTAAAATCCATCAAAGGATGTTGGCATAGATGAAATCAAAACTCTTCTTAAAGAAATTTCTCATTCAATTCTGAAATCATTTAAGAGTCAAATATTTATAAAATAAAACATTAACATTGAAAATATTCTTATAATCTTGTAAGGGAAGATTTGATGAGTTTATAACAGTAGAAAATATCCACACCCGCCGTATAAGTTTAAAAAAGACATTCTTATGATAATTGTTTCGAAAAGGTTGAAAAGGACATTGTTTGGAAAACGACGGGAAGATTAATTTATAAAAATCTTATAAAATTTCAAACAAGGTTATAAATGACTTTAACCCATATTCTGTAAAATAGTAAGAATGTTTTTAAATACATTTTTATGAAACATGGATGTGGATGATAAAGAGGCCCCGGTAGATAATCACGTATAAACAACCTTGGATAATGAAGATATTGTGAAATAAACCCTTACCTTGTACTTTTCGTTGGTTGAGGGTAGGTTAAAATCCATTACAATAGTTAAATCATTGTTATTTAATTATACAAGAATCATTAAATATGATACCATATATGATCTTTTAATATTGATTTTTTAATAATATTTTAGTATTATCTTTGTTTCGGGTGTTAACTGATTCATTTTCCTTTATATGATTTCTTACGTAAGCCGTGTTTGTTATGAATAGGTTGTATATTATTCATATCCAGAATGATATCAAGACCTTAAAAATTACTTTTAATCATAAAATTATAATTATACTTGAATGGATACGATGGTGAATGAATCTCATCTCGTTCGTGGAGACGGTAGTCCGTACGTACACACAAGCAACAATTTCATTATTGTGATATTAATAGAATAGATAATTGGATATTATATCATATATACAGAATGATTATCATTTTATATTTATTATTTAAATGAATTACACTTCATTATTATACCCATCCAAATAATAATGTATTGAATAACAACTACACCACGACGTGGAGATGGTAGGTCGTGCGTACACACATATGGTGACATGTCATTAAAAGGATGGATACAATACTGAATATGGTTGTACAATATTTATAATAACCTCACAGTATATTGAATATATTGGAGTTATTATTTTATAATGGAAACAAAAAGAAAGAAGAAGTTGAAGAAGAAACTTGAAGAAGGGTGGTGAAAACATTACCTCTTCTTTAGGTTCTTCCTTTTGATTTGATCAAAAGGGATCCATAGGTTATATTTATAATCAAAATGAGTCATCTAGGATAAAGTAAGGGAATTATATAGGATATTTGGGCAGGGTTTGGCTGATCCAAAAGGTGTTTATGGTATGAAGAATTTGTTAGAAGTGGTGTCCTTTTATAAGGGGGAGGAGGGGCTCTTTAGAAAAAACTTAAAGTATTAATTTATAATAAATTTATATTCGATTTCTAATTTCTGAAAAGTGAATTATTCAAAGTCTAATGTGGGGATGGGTTTAAATAATTTCATATAATATATTCTAGACAGGTATGGGTCATTATATTAACCTTATCATTTATATTTATCACTTAGAAAAATAGTTTGTCATTTTCCATGTCACTATGTATTTGTATATTATATGGTTAATAAACTTACTATATACTTCCAAGAGACGCCCAAGTGTTTTATTAATGATACAAATTTCATGATATAAATCCTTTGGCCGATCCATAGATTTTTAGGAATAGAATATCATTTAATAATATAATATTATTTTAAAAATTGCATTTATGTCAATTTTTGACACTATTTAATAATTGATTTTTGTTAAATCCTTAAAAAATTTATTAATTAAAAAAATCATTTAAGAAATCCTAACGTGTCTTATTAATCAATAAAATTAGTGGATGGAATCAAAACTTTCAAATTATATTTATTTTAATATTTATAATACCAATTGTTTTATTCTTTGATTAATAAGGAAAGTACTGCATCACTATTGTGTCATATATACATTTAATTATTCAATGCATAAAAATTAGAAAACAAATATCATGATGTAGGAAATCGTTTTATCTTTCTAATTAATATTTATAGTCAAAAATATAACATATATAACACTATGTAAAAATTGGATTACTAAAAGATATATGCTAATGTAATTTTTGTATTTACTTTAACATAATTAGTATAAAGTGTCATTATCAATTACAAGTTGATCAATGGGGTCCCAAAATCGACCAAAATATGCCCAGGGTTGGAAATGTCTCAACCAATAGGGTTATAATAAGTTTTAGTGTAATTTAGAATTATTATAATATTTTTTGTTACCCTTATTTACTGGTTTTACCCTTTAATCATGGTAAATTAAATATTTACCGATATAATTATTCAAAATGTCTAAATATAAAAGATACCTATTTACAAAATTTTTACCTCCTGATTCTAAATATGGAATCCATTTTTCTAAATTAATTACACAGAAGCGGAATAAATTAATTTAAAATTAATTCCCGCTGTCAAAACAAAAAGCGTGTTTTTAAGAAATAATAACTATCAAAAGATTGACACTTGTTTATATCCTGTTTAAATGTTAAATTACATCCAATGGTCAAAATTATATTAAATGGTAACAATATATTCTAAATATATTTTAAAACCACTCAAATTCATAATTTATCACCATTAGTTACTTCGATTTAAAAATTTGTTTTTAATTAAAATTTAGGGATTTTCACTATTCATCAAAAATTAAAAGTTTTCAGAAAAATACCGAAAATTCACCCTAATTTAATTTCGATATTCCGAATCCAAAAATGAAGTCCATTTTAATGATAAAATGTATAAAATTTCAAAAAGTGGGTATTACTATTCATAATGGATAGTTTTATTGGTTGTGGTGTCTGTTAGAACTCGAAGTTGCGTACAACACACGCTATTGTATTATTCAATGAGAAGCGTGTCACAGAAGCTTGGGGTGTTACATTCTACCCTATTTAAATAATTTCCTCCTAAAAATTTTTAGAATACTGCCACATGAAAAGACTCGGGTGATTCTTCATCATAATTTCCCCGGGTTCCCACGTTGCCTCTTCCATCTTATAGTTTCTACATAGAAATTTTACAAAACGAGTCATCCGGTTTCTCAGCACTTGTTCTCTGGTATCAAGAATCTTTATTGGATCTTTAAAATAACATAGATCGGGTTCCAGTTCTAATTCCTCATAGGTGAGTACATTCGTTTGGTCAGGCATGTATTTTCTCAATAGTGATACATGGAACACATCGTGAACTTTGGAGAGATTTGGCGCCATTGAAAAATGGTAAGCTATAGCCCAAATTCATTCTATAATTTGGAAAGGTTTTATGTACCTGGGACTAAATTTACCTTTTTACTGAAACGTAAAACTCCCTTCCATGGATATAACTTCAATAAAACATGATATCCAACCTGAAATTCCAAATCCTTCCTTCAATTATATCCATTAATTTTCTGCCTACTTTGAGTTTCTTTGATGTGGGTTTGGATTACCTTCACCTTTTCAATCATTTCCTCCACTAGTTCTATGCCTATGAGTTTTCTCTCTCCAATGTCATCCCAACAAGTTGGTGTGTGACATCACTTTCTGTATAAAACATCATATGGTGTCATCTGAATACTTGAATGGAATTTATTGTTATAGGAAAATTCCACCATTGGTATATATTGATCCCACATACCCTGAAAGTCATGTGATCAAGATAACAAAATGCATTCTATGGTTTTAATAGTCCAATCCGACTGTCCATCTGTTTGAGGGTGGTAGTCAGTGCTCAAGAAAAGTTCTAGTATCCAAGGCCTTCTGAAGACTCTTCCAGAATGTTGAAGTAAAATGGGGATCATGGTCATAAACAATCGATACGGGTACTCCATGAATTCTCACAACTTAATTAATATATAGTCTTTCTAGACGTTCACATGGTATCTCTTCTCTTATAACAAGAAAATGTGGTGACTTGGTATGATGATCAACAATGACCCATATTGCATCATTCCTTCTAGGAGCCTTTGGTAGTCCTATGTCAAATTCCATCATGATATTATCCCATTTCCACTTAAGTATGGGAAGAGGTTGCATGACTCTTCCAGGATGATGTCTTCTAGCTTTTAGTTGTTTACAAACCAAACATCGTGACACAAAATCAGCAATCTCCCTCTTCATGTTCTCCACCAAAAATGTTCCTTCAAATATCTATACATTTTGGTGCTCCCAGGGTGTATAGAGAAATTGGAACTATGAGAATCGTCCAACAATTCCCTTTTTAGATCAGGTCTATCAGTAACAAAAAGTCTCTTCCCAAATTTCAAAATTCCATCTTCCTACACAATGTCATCAATCTCCCATCATTCACAGATTTACTATTCTTTTGAAACACTTCATCACCGGTCTGAGAACTCTTTATCCTTTCTAGTAAAGATGGTTTGGAAACCATTTGAAAAAGCATTGATGTTTCACCTTCCATGGTAATTCCCATATCCATCTTCACTAGATCTATGAAAATAGGATCCCTTTCAACTCTCAATTAGTTCAAAACTCCCTGATCCTTTGTACTCAAAGCATCTCCCACCTTATTTGACTTCTCTGGGTGGTAGTGTATAGTGCAATCACAATCCTTGAGTAATTCAAGAAATCGCCTTTGCCTCGTGTTGAGTTCCTTCTATGAGAATATATAATTTAAACTCTTGTGATCAGTATATATCTCACACTTTTCACCATAGAGATAGTGACTCCATATCTTCAAAGAAAATATTACAACATCTAACTCAAGATCATGAGTAGGATAGTTTTTCTCATGAATTTTCAGCTATCGTGATGTATAGGCAATAACTCTATCATTCTGCATAAAGACACAACCATGTCCTTTTTATATGAATCACTATAAATAACAAACCCATAATTTCCCGATCGTAGAGTCAAAATAGGTGCATTGACTAATCTTATATTTAGTTCTTCAAAAAATTCTTCACAATCTTTTGTCCAAACAAGTTTTACCCCTTTTCTTGTGAGCTTCGTTAATGGGTTAGCCAATCGGGAAAAATTCTGGATGAAACATTAATAATAGCCTACTAAACCAATAAAATTGTGTACCTGGGTTATACTCATTGCTGCTGTCCATTTTGGATTGCCTTGGTCTTAGAAGGATCAAGGGAAATTATAGCTTTAGAGACAATACGGCCATGAAAAGAAATCTCCTGAAGCCAGAATTCACACATGCTAAACTTCCCATATAATTCATGTCTTCTAAGAGTCATCAGGATAATGCGTAATTGATTTTCATGATCTTCATATCTTTTAGAGTATACCAGGATATCAACAATAAATAAAACTACAAAATCATCGAGATATTCCTTCAAAACTCTATTCATTATATCCATGAAGATGGAGAATGCATTAGTCAATCTAAAAGGCATTACTGTAAACTCGTAATGCTCGTACCTAGTTCTAAATGCTTTCTTTGGAATGTCTTCCTTTTTCGAACACAACTGATGGTATCCATATCGAAGGTCAATCTTTGAAAAATATTATGCACCATGCAATTGATAAAATAAATCATCAATGCGAGGTAGGGGATACTTTTTCTTTATTGTTTTAGCATTGATCTTCCTATAGTCAATGCACAATCTCATAGATCCATCTTTCTTTTTGACAAAATGAATAGGGGATCCCCATGGAGAAACACTAGGGCGAATAAATCCATTATTACTCAATTCCTCTAGTTGTTTCTTTAGTTCCACTAATTCCATAGTATCCATTCTATAAGGGATCTCCGATATAGGCCCTGAACTAGGAATTAAATAAATGGAAAACTCAATTTCTCATTCTGGAGGATGTCCAGGTAAATACTCTAGAAAAACATCAACATATTCTTTCACAATAGGTACATACTCTATTTGAACATTCCTTTCCTCACCCACTTCTATTTCATTCTCTTCCTCCCAAATAATTGAATTTAGTTTAGCGACTGGGGGTCGATCTAGATAATAATTAGGTGGTGACGATTCTTCTCTAAAGATAAGGTGTTCCTTATCACCATCATCCAAAATCATAACATCCTTCATCTTAAGATAAATCTTTGCATTATGGTCTGAAAGCCAATCTATACCGAGGATTACATCATATTCAATCGTAGGTATTACGATGAGATTCGCAGATAAAGAACAATTATATTCTCTAATGGGAACATATTCAAAAAAAATTGTTGCAATGATACATCCCTTATGAGTTTTAACTAACAACTCCCTTGTTAAATCAAATTGGAAATATCTAATTTTAATAGAAAATTGGGAAGATATGAAAAAATGTGATGATCCAAAATCAAATAAAGCATTTGATAAACATGAGAAAACTATTAAATTACCTGGAAAAATGCCTTTCAGAACTTCTACCTCAGTAGTATTGATAGCATAAGCATAGCCTTGATCCTTTGGAATTTTTTGAGGAAAGTTCCCCTGATGCTTAAGAAATTCATTTTCCTAATGTCCCATCTCCCTGCAGTTGTATCATTGAACATTGATAGTGTCTTTCATTCCCTTACAGTTACCAGATAGATGGCCTTTCTGTCCACATTTGTAGCGCACTCCTTTTCCTTTTAGACAGAATCCACGGTGCTTCCAACCACAATTATCACAAGGTGGAAATTCAATTTTTCCCTTCTTGCCTGTTTCCTTATTTCCCTTCAGATAGTGTTCAGTAGATCTCTTCTTCTCTTGATTTTCTTTAAAGTCGTATGACACAGAGAATTCCTTTTCTGTCATGATATCACATGATATAATATCGTCGTTTGACGAGAAGGATTGGGATATAATGCTCGATGGAGAAATGTTTTTTACCCATCAAGGAAACTATAATTCTTACTTCATGGGATACATATATAATCATGTAGCAAGCCTTTCTAACCTTGTAATGTTATCCTCATACATTGCAACTTGTCATCTTCCTTTTGCCTCAGACTGAGAAATTTTCTTTCCATATTTGCTCGATGGTCACGAGGAAAGTATTTATCTATGAAAATCTCTTTAAAATCCCTCCATTCCATATTCTATACTTCATCATCTTCCTTTGTGTTTTGAATCAATGACCACCATTGACAACATCTTCATTGAGGCGATAAACTACCATGACAACTTTTTCCCATTCACTACTCCCTAAAGATTGAAATATTTTTTTCTAGGGAACTTATCCATTGCTCAACTACTAATGGATTTTTATTCCCATTGAATGTCAGGGGTTGTTGCCTCATTAAGAGATCTAACATTGATCCTCCATGCTGTGGATCAGGGTGCTCGATGCAGGTAAGGTTATTTTTCATAACCTGAGAGAGTTGTCCTAGTGTGGTTATTAGCTGATAAACACCAGTTGCATCACTAGATCCACTATAATTATCTTGAGAAGGAGGGAAATACCTACATGGACTGAGTTCATTGATACAGTTTCCATTTCTTCCACTATGCGCGATTTCTAAACAATGGCATACACTAGATTAGTTTATGAATCAGAATATATAAATGCAAACTTGTAAAACCCTTAAAAAAATTGAAATGTTTGTGGATATAATCCATAATCATAAATCAGTTTTATTTGAGAATGT
Organism: Viscum album; assembly: GCA_963277665.1. NCBI lineage: Eukaryota > Viridiplantae > Streptophyta > Magnoliopsida > Santalales > Viscaceae > Viscum > Viscum album. The sequence continues at coordinate 570,474,661 of OY728150.1, read as the reverse complement.
ATATACTCATAAACCCTTCATAATGGGTTGTAATGAAAATGAGAATTATCCTAATCATATCCCCCAGGAGTGTCATAACCAAGAGTGCACCAAGGCCCATTTTCGTGCATAAGTTCCTGTTTGAGTTTATCTCAAAGCAGTGTTTTCGGGATTTACCCTTGGTACAACTATGCCAGAGTAGCCTCTAACTGCTCGTATCCAGACAGGGATGTATTTCATGGAAAACATACAAAATCTCCACAATACCAAAACTCTAGGAAGTTCTTCTATACTAATCCTCCAAGTCTATCTCGGGGCTATGTGCTCTAATTCAAGTTTATCTAAATCTAGTTTCTAAGGTTTTTACTAAACTTCCTCTGATTCAAACTGTAATGCCCTAACCCTAGTTACCCAGAGTTGGTGCATTATTACATAACATTGGAATGATAACATGGAAATGATGTCTCAAAAGGCTGACCGATTTAGTATTATTGGAAACAAGATTCATACATAAGTTCAACATTATAGCATTAAGAGAAATACAACACTCATATATTTCATTTGAAACATCCAACCATCCTAGATTATGCCTGCAGGTCACTCATAACTATCTTCTTAATATCCTGGGAAAATGAAACATAAGAAAGGGGTGAGCTCAAATGCTCAGTAAGGGTAAGTAATACAACAGAAAATGACATATATATTTAGCATGTTAAATAATTGAAACCACAAGACCAATAATAAGCAAGAACACTTTTATGGAAAGAATATGAGCTGTGTAAATAATTCCATAATAAAACATGATCATTGGTATTCTACTAGTCAAATGACCACATGAACCATCAATATTATTTTCATAATGAGGAAACGTATAATACCAGACATTATGAAACATTTTGTCAAGGCCTCGCCCAAAATGTATAAAAATGATTAAGGCCCTGGCCAGAACCATAAATAAAATTGGGAAAGGGCCTTAGCCAGTTCAATGTATAGTTGTCTCATGAGACCTATCGATGCATAGAGGATCTATAGCAGGCTCCACCCATCACTTAATAAGTCCAATACATTCCTCATATGTAAAGGTTTAAAAATATCATAAACAATCGTATTAAAACAATCATATGAAATGTCAATGATTTAACCATAAATCATGAATGTATAAAAATAGTACATCCACAGTCAACCATATCACAAAACCTTCAACACAATATGAATGTTTGGTATCATAATAAATAAACTCCAAATAAACTTAAAATCCCTCAAAGGATGTTAACGTAGAGGAAATCAAAACTACTTTTATAGAAATATCTCTTTCTGTTTTGAAATCATTTAATAGTAACATATTTATAAAATAAAACATTTAAATTGAAAATTTTCTTATAAGATTGTAAGTGAAGCTTCGATGAGTTTATAAATTTCAAAAATCACTACACCCGCCGTATAAGTTAAAAAAATACATTCTTACCTTAATTTTGTTGGAAAGGTTAAAAAGGGACTTGTTTAAAAAAACGATGAAAATATTCATTTATAAAAATATTATAAAAATTCAAACAACTGTATAAATGAAATTAAACCATATTCTGTAATATAGTAATAATGTTTTCAAATACATTTTTATGAAACATGGATGTGGATGATAAAGAGGTCCCATTAGATAATCACATATAAACACACTCAGATAATGAAGAGATTGTGAAATAAACCCTTACCTTGTACTTTTCCTTGGTTGAGGGTAGTTTAACCTCCTTTATAATTGTTAAATAATTACTATTAAATTATACCAGAATCATATCAATATGAAATCATATAAGATATTTTAATATTTCTTTGTTAATAATATTTTAGTACTATCATCGTTCAGGTGTTAATTGATTCATTTTCCGTTATTTTATTTGTTACGTAAGCCATGTTTGTTATGGATAGGTTGTATATTATTCATATACAGAATGATATAAGGTTCATAAACATTAATTTTAATCATAAAATTAGAACTAGACTTGAATGGATATGGTGGTGAATGAATCTCATCGCGTTCGTGGAGACGGTAGTCCGTAAGTACGCACGAGCGACAATATCATTCTTGTGATATTAAAATAATAGCTAATTGGATAGTATATTATATAAACAGAATCCTTATCATGTTATATTTATTATTTACATGAATTAAACATCATTATTATACCCATTCAAATAATAATGTATTGAATAAAAATTACACCATGACATGGAGATGGTAGGCTGTACGTATGCACGTATGGTGACACATCATTCAATGGATGGATAGAATACTGAATACGGTTGTACCATATTTATAATAAAATCACATTATATATAAGATACTGTTTTTATTAATTTAGAATGGAAAAAACAAAGAAAGATTAAATTGAAGAAGAAAGGAACTTGAAAAAGGGTGGTGAAAACATTACCACTTCTTTAGGTTCTTCCTTTTGATTTGATCAAAAGGGATCCTTAGGTTGGCTTTATGATCAAACTAATTCCTCTAGGTTTAATTGAGGGAATTAGAGAGGATATTTGAGTAGGTTTTTGCCGAACCAAAAGGCTTTGATGGTATTAATAATTGGTTAGAAGTGGAGTCCTTTTATAAGGGGGAGGAGGGGCTCTTTAGGAAAAACAAAAAGTATTAATTTATAATAAATTCATATTTTGATTATAATGGATCCAAAGTAGATTATTAAAAGTATAAGGTGAGTAGGGGTAGAAATAATTTCATCTAGTAGATTTTAGGAAGGGTTGGGTCACTATAATAACCTTATCATTTATATTAAACTCTTAGATAAATAGTTGGTCATTTAACATGTAACTTTTTATTTTTATATTATATGGTTAATAAACATATTATATATTTCCAAGCGACCACCAAGTGGTCCACTAATTATACAACTATCATTATGTAAGTACTTTTCTTGAACCATATATTTTTATTAATAGAATATTAAATAATAATATAATATTGTTTTTTAAAAACTCATTTATGTCAATTTTGACACTATTTAATAGTTGATATTTGTTAAACTATGAACATATTTATTAATTCAAACCAAATTTATTTAAGAAATACTAACATGTCATATTAATCAATAAAATTCTTGGATGGCATCAAAACATTCAAATTATATTTATTTTTATATTTAAAATACCAATTATCTGATTCATTCATTATTTAGGAGAGTAATGCATCATTATTGTGTCATAAATAAATTTAATTATTCAATGTCTCAAAATTATAAAAAAAATACCTTGATGTAGGATTTCTTTTGATTTCTAATTAATATTTAAAGTCGAAAAAAACATATATAACTCTATGTAAAATTTTTTTTTCTATAAGTTATATGCTTATGTAGTTTTTGTATTTACATTAACTTAATTAAAATTAAGTGTCATTATCACATACAAGTGGCTCCATGGGGTCCCAAAATCTACTGAAAGATGCCAATGGTCGGACATGTATCAACTAATAGGGTTAGGACACGTTTTAGGGTAATTTATTATTATTATAATATTATTTTTTAGCCTTATTTACCAGATTTACCTTTTAACCATGATAAATAAAATATTTACCGAAGTAATTATTCAAAATGTATAAAAATAAAAGTTACCTATTTACACAATTTGATCCTCTAGATTCTAAATATGGAATCCATTTTTATAAATTCAAAACACAGAAGTGGGCGAAATTAATTTAAAATTAATTCCAGCTATCAAAACAAAAAGCATGTTTTTAAGAAATAATAACTATCAAATGATTGATAGTTGTTTATGTCTGGTTTAAATGTAAACTTAAATCCAATGGAAAACATTTTATTAAATGGAAAAAATTTATTATAATTATACTTTTTAACTCCTAAAATTCATAATTTATCACTATTAATTATTTCGATTAAGAAATATCATTTTTAATTAAAATTTAGTGATTTTCACTATTAATCAAAAATTGAAAGTTTTCTGAAAAATACCAAAAATTCACATTAAGCTAATTCCGATATTCCAAATCTAAAAATGAAGTCCATTTTTAAATATAAAATTAATAAAATTACAAAAAGTGTGTATTACTATTCAAAATGGCTAGTTTGATTGGTTGTGATGTCTATTAGAACTCAAAGTTGCGACAACACATGCTACTGTATTATTCCAAGAAAAGCATACCGTGGAAGATTGGGGTGTTACAGAGGTTCTAAATGAATAACTATAAATTTAAAAAGTATATATCTTTTATCTCTGATTCAAGAATATTATAACAATTTTCTTATTAAAAAGAATCTATATTGGTTGAAGTAGGAATTAAGATAATGATATTCATGACTTGATCAACACTTGAAGATGTTTAGTTTACAACATGATGCAGTTGACCTTAATCTCGATGTGAAATATGAGAGGTAACCAAAGGATGATGTTTTTATTATATGTGTATGACAAAATATTTTATGGATACAATGAAACACATAGTAAAATTTTTGTAGATTTCATGAAATGTGAGTTCAATGTTTTCAATGATTAGTGATATATATGTTTTACATGGTTTATATGTATCACAAGGAAGACATGGGAATTTAATTCTCAATTAATATATTCAATGGTGGATTTTATAATATTTTGGATGAAAAATTATAGTTAAATTACTACTCAAGTTCTTGCATGAATGAAATTTTCAAGGGATGATGAAGGCCAAGCACTCAATATTAATGGATACAAAATGATAATTTATAGTATGTTATATGTACTAGTTACAAAATCTGATACTATCTCTGCAATATTCTAGGAGAAATTATATATGATTAATCCTAATTTAATCCAATTAATTGTTATAAAAATAATACGTTTTTATTTCAATGATATGGTGGATTTCCATTTACTATACAATGAATAGTATTGCAGAAAGTTATTTGGATTTACAAATATATAGTATCCTGATTCAATTGATAATAAAATTTCAACATCAGATAGTTTATTATATCATGGAATAATATATATTTCATGGATAAGAAATAAATAATATTTCATTTTTTAAGCACCAGAGATGTTGAATATATTTTGGATACTTAAGCTTCTATGATATTATTGTGGATGAAGCATTATCTTAAAGATATGGGAGTTGTAGTGGAGTATCTAATAAAAAATCATTTTGATAAATCAAGTGTTAAAAATATTAAAAAACATATAGTTCATAACTTAAGGGAAAAACTAAATTTGTTCCAAATATCAATTTATCAATGCGAAAGTGGATCATGACCTTATGATGCTTGAGTATGATCCTTTTGAAATACATATTGAAAAAATCATGAAAATTTCATTACTGAGAGAAGAATATGAATGATGTCGTCTGGATCGTGGATTTCAATCGACTCCATAAACATAAAAGTGTAAATGTGGGACCCCATTCTCCCTTTTTTATTGTGTGATTTCCCATAGATTATTATATTTCTTCTTAACCATGCTTTAGACCACAAATGAGTGACTTCTGGGTACATTGAAAAAGTGGGAAAATGTATTAGGTACGACTGGGAGAGAATATGATAGAGGGAGTAATGAAATTGGTGAACTTTTAAAATTAGATATTTTATAATTGGTTTCACGAAAATGAAGAATCTTGAAAAGGTTTTGTCAATGTGTTCAAAATGAAAGTTGTAGACATTGGTTAAGAAGTGATCTTGAAGGCCGAGTCTATGAAATATTTTGGTGTTGAGATGGTTTTGGGTCGAAGCTATTAGAAATAAGTAATTCATAGATTATATTTACATGATACTCATATTTTTAATTTCATAATTGACTCATATGAGGTAAGATTATGTGTTAATGAATTCTTTGATCACATTATGGGGTTACCTAAAGAAAATGGTTTCACATGTGCATCACTTGTCAAAAAGTTGGTTCTTGAAGATTATAAGTATTTAAAAAAAATTAAAAGGGTGATATTTTTGAAACAAATATCTCATGATTTTGATTTTGGGTCTATTGTGCTGGTTGTCAAGGTTTTAGGTTATAGATGAATGTTGGTTGTGAGAGGAGGCCTGAATTGTGAGCATGAAATCTTCGCTGATCCCATAGAGAACGAATATCTTAACTGATCACGTAGAGTATGAATATCTTAATTGATCATGTAGAAATTTAATTTTTAAATAGATATTATGGAATGTATATGTCTGAACTGGTGGTCTTTTTGAAATCATGATGAAATTATGTGAAGTGCCTAATGATAATGAAGATGAATGCATGAATGACTTGAGACATGTATGAGGTGATCATGTGAAGTGATTGCATGAATCATGTAATGGTAGTTGCTGAGGAAATGGAACTGATGGATAACTCCAAATTATAGAGTTAATCTGGTGAATTTATTCCTACAAATACCCTATAACTGACCCTTTATTAGTCATGATATCTTCTTAAGTGGTATTATCTGATGTAATTGTATTTCTTAACATTATAACAAAATAATATGTTAGAGACTTAAAATACATGAAATTAGAAGAAAATATCGTGAAAGGATATCATGAAGGAGTCTCATGAGGTGATGTATGAAATGGTTGTTTTTGTACATAGGTAGACTTATTGGTATCACGTGATCCTCCTAAACTGAACAAGGTCTCATGATCGACATGATCTAAAAAATGTTTCACAATCCTCATGAAAAGAAGAATTTATCATGAAATTGCCTTGTAAATTGTGTTATATACTCGACATAGGCTGGCAGATCAGAGTCACACAATCAACTTGAATAGAATAAAGTCTCATGGTGGAGTCACATGGTCCTCAGGACTTAAAGGGTGATTCTTGAAAGGGTCCCATAGTGGGGTATCATGGAGATGTCTTGGGAAATGTTGGTTTTCATATCATTGATAAAACAAGGTAATAAATACACACATAAGTATGAATCAAGCCAAAACACATTTTTAGAAGATTTTATTAAAGGATTAATGAATTCATTTTAGAGAGAGGGAATTTAGCTTTAAATTGATTAATGGATGTAAACCATGAGTGAGAGTTATTCTTCTCATAAAATTATAACAATATTGATATTTAGTGGTTTTGGTTCATTATAACATTCCATTTATATGCTCTTTGGACATAGTATATTGAGGGTGAATCATGTAAAAATGATTTTTCCTATTCGTGTATTAATTTCTATTTATAATGTGAATTGTAAAAGAGGGAAATGATTTTTTTGCCTAATGAAAAAACATGATTCAAACAGACAATTGAATTAATCTTTTATACCTTTACTCACCCCTATCAAGGTATTTAACCTAGTTGGAATAACTATTTTTAAATTAGAATATCCATATTCAGTGATGATTAGTTCCAATCCTCCTATATAAACTAGGAATTGATTATTTGTTTTATGTAGATTCCATAGTATAGAAGTTATAACATTCAAATGTTGTTATCCTAGATTTACTTTATATCCTCCCCCATATTCCATGCATATGAAATATAAAAACATGTACATAGAATAACATAAATGATGGTACCTATTCCAAAAAATAAGGCATTTGAATCAAATTCTCACTCTCTCTCCACTTGTGTCAAAAGACACATTTTCTTAGAGAGATTTGTACCATGTAACAATATAACTATTCCCCTCTTAGAGTATTACCTATTGAATATATTTTATATCTAGTCAATGTGTATACCATGAATTAGCCTATGTAGACAAATAAATCAATCAAGAATGATATTTTCAACTATAATGTAATCCACATCACTTAATTAATTTATATGAAGCATGTGTTCAATCACATATGAGTTGACGATAATATTGGACTCTTGTTTCCAATTAGTAACATGATATTGGAATATACTACCTCGAAAATGATTATAACCCCAGAAAACAACATTTAGATAGAGGTATCACATTAATTATTTTTGAAACCAAATTCTTTTATAGATTTAATAGAGTTAATTTTTCATGACATGTTTGATTTATTCCATCGATAAATGCATCTAAAAACCTATTATACCTTATTGGAATCCATTAGTTCCATAAAAACCCTTGGTTATTTCATATATACTTGTAAAATAAGGTTCCCATTAATAAAATTTTTCTTGATATCCAATATCAAAATCTCAAAATCATGGTATGCTGCTATGGAAAACATAAATTGGATAGATTCCATTAAGAAAAATATTGAAAAGTATTCATATTAATTTTTTCATTGATGTTTTATTAACCCTTCTTCCACTATCCCAAACTCTAAATATTACATTCCTTGTCCATTTTCTTTTAAATACCAATCTTCTCCCAAATAAAATTACATCTACTAGAGTATCGAATAGAACCCATACATAGATATAATATAAGAAATATATCTTAAGATAAATAAACTATTTCGATTAAGAATTTGTTGATCTATTCAATACCTTTTTGAGTATATAGGCTAATAGTTTTATCCAATATTGATTTACCATCCTTTGTAATTGAAAAATTTATTTATCTAGTTGATTAACCTATTTAGCACTGTAATATAGTACTTGTTTCTCTAGAACAACCTCTTCCATGGGGATTGATATAAAATTTTCTTGTACCAACTTTAATGTATCTTTAGCATTGACTTCTTGGAAGTCAATATTTCTCACACTATCTATTTTAAACATGTGATCACTCTCAAGTATTATGGTATTTTATTCCACTATTACCTTGTTTTTAGGGTTTATATAGATAACAACCCCTTTTTAAAATTATATATCCTATTTAAATACATTAATTCACATTGGTTACAATTTATTTCTATAAGTGGAATTAAGAAATTCATCACTGGCCTATACATGATTATGGGACAACATAATACTAATTCCCATCAAAATATTGAATCAAATCCCATTTCCTTACATAGACTCTACACAATTAAATATGTATGATACAATATATAATGCATATCCCTAAAATTATAATGAAAAATCCTCATGAAAAGTCATTGACATCACCATGTATAACAATGTTCAACTCCTCATATCCCGAACACAATTCCACTTATTATTGATGATTTAGATGTCTTATATTATCATGAATTATTGGTTGAAATAATCCATGCTTTAATATAATAAATTATTCATTATATTCTTACCAAGAAGAATCTCAACTTCATTAACGAACCCCATAAATTTCTAAATGGATTTTGACTTATAATTCATCAAGTAGAAAAATAAATATATACTAAAATTCACTGTCAAATTTATGATGTATGTGTATCCACCAATATATTCAATTTTAATTATGGTTTAACACATTTATGTGTACCAATTAAAATATATATGTCCCTTTAACACTTATCACCAGATAGTGGTTTGGAAACATTTCAATACAAAATACATTATATATATCAGGTGGTTTCAGTTGAAAATATTTTATATGTGGAAATTTATAGAGTATTTTCAAACTTGTCTCTCATAGAAGACTATGTTTTTGATTTCATATCTTTGTGTTATGTGAGTCATGAAAACTATATTTTTTATTGATTTATAGAACACGGTATTCAAACTCTTTTATATAGATAAACTTATTGGGATTTACCCAATTATTTCATATGTTATCTTTTAAAATGAATTGATTTTATTAAAAAAATGACTATTAATCTATCAATGTAAAAAACTAACAGGAACATAATGTTCATAGTAAAACTAGTTGCATAAAAATAATATTGGAATATAATGAATCATTCATTTTGGAAAGGTTAGGTGGTAATACCTTATTGATATGAAATCATGTCTTACACTATTGGAATCACAATGTTACAACTCACATAAAAAAAATATTAATTAATTTACCTTTTCCCATTATCTAGATATGATTATAGATACACCATTTTATATATAGTACCTAACTAGTAGTTATGGAAAAGTTAAATTCACTGAAAACATCACCATCTTTATTCTTCGTCACTGAGGGGATGTTCATTGTTCAATGAAACTACTTAAAATATTCAAACATTAAAACTTCAAGTTACATATATTTTCTCTAGATATTCCACTTATCTAATGAAAAATAGTATTAATCCTTAGGCATGGAACTTGTTATTATTTCTATTTTCTTTCCCATTATCTGGATCTCTATATGGACTTCATGTTTCAACACAATTTCCCCATAATTAGATTAGAAAATAATTGTTGGGTGTTTCGGGTGAGACTTATTAATATTTATGACATTATAATTCATTGTACGTCAAGAAAATATTTTTGGTCGTGAGGATGGTAGGGGATATATGCTCCACTCATCAGATAGATTGAATCGAAATATGTTTAAAGGATCAGTGTAACTAATCATCATGGCTATATGATGTATAGATGGAAATCCCTCTCTAAACATTCTTATGTAAATTTCTCTTAGAGGTATTGTGGCAGTATTTTCTCACTACTATAAAACACACCTTTAACAATGCAAGAATCGGCCTTAATTAGAACAAGAAAAGTGTTTACTACCTTAACATGGTTAAAAGTCCATGGTTTTTATTAGCAAAAATAAAAGCACCAATAAAGGATACTTTTATAAGAACATTTAAATGAACTGATAAAAGACCCATTTTATCAGTGCTTTAATTTAGCACTGATAAAGAGACCATTTAGCCTCACTTTTAAAAGTTATAATAAAGGTTATTTCATCGATACTGATATATATACCTTTATCACCACATTATAAATTACTAAGGAAGCTAAGATTTATAAATTATTTTATAAGTGCTAATATAGATACCATTATCAGTTCTTTCAAAATAGTAGATAAAAGATATCATTATCAACACATTTTCAGTAAGTGGTAAAGGTGAAAACTATAATGTGAAGATACACCACAATTCATCACCAAAAATAGGTGTAGTGTGCTTTAACAACACACTGATTCACCAAAAACAACAACATACATTAAGAGATAAGATACAAATACTGATTTATGTGAAATGAAATTTTTATTTAAAATTAAAGAAAAAACACTACTATAAATTATGTTAGTTTTTACTCAAAATAATGTAAATATTAAATAAAAAGGAACACATAGAGTCATAATGGTCACACCGTTAGTTTAATTTAGGGTTGAATAATTCTTACATGTTATAAAAGACTTATAAATCATTCTCATGAAGTACCAAAAACATTTGAATGCATTTTCTCAGTTTTGAGTATGTTAGCTGTTTTTTGATTAAAATTAATTTCAGTTCTGAATAAAAAGACACACTTAGAGTCATACTGGTCACACTATACATTGGATTAATGTGTGGATAATTATTACATGTTCCAAATGGCTCATTAATTGTTGTCTCAATGTATCAAAACAATTAGAATTTGTATCATTGGTTTTGAGTACACTACATGTTTTTAAAAAAACATTTTAAATTTAAATAATGTACTTTGAGACACAAATGTGGCATCGTATGTGGTTTTGATATGAGAAGGATTCATGCACATAAAAAATTAATTATGAAGTCTTTTCCCAAATTATCAAGATAATCCAATCATATTTTATCATTTTTCAGTGAGTTATACAGTTTTGTATTAAAATTTCAATTTTAAATTGATAACAAACACATAGAGTTATACCGATCACACCATACATTTGATTATGGTGCAGATGATTCCCGAAAGTAAAAAAGTACTTGTGTATCATTTTCCTTAACTACCAAAAAAATATGAACCATTATTTTTGAATTTGAGTATATATATTTTTTTCACTAAAATAAATGTCAATTTGCAATAAAAATATTCATTTGGGATCATACCGGTCACACTGTGTGTTAGATTGAGGTGTGGCTAATTAATATAGATCCCAAATGACTTATGGATTATTTTTCTAATGTATCAAAATAATCATATATATTTTCATCTATTGTGAGTACACATCTTCTATTTTTCACTAAAATGTAATTTTTAAAATAGAAACACACACTTTGTGCCATATACATGGAATAAAGTGTGGTTTTGACATGAGAGTGATTCAAACATGTAAAACAAGAATTATGAATCATTGTAATGATATATCAAGTCAATCCAAGCATGTTTTCTCATTATTTAGGGAGTGGAACTTTTTGGTACTAAAATGAAAATTTTAGACGGATAACAATCACTTAGAGTCATACCGGACACACTGGGCCTTAGAATGAGGGGTGACTGAATCTTACATGTCACAAATTACTTATGGACAATATTACTAAATTAATTTATTTATTTGAATTCAATTTCTTAGGTTTTATTATGTTAGTTTTTTTTCAATAAAATTAATTTCAATTTTAAATAATAAGACACACATTAAGTATCTAACTAATTAAAATGTGTTTCTTCTGTTTTGAGTACAATGATTTTGTTTTTTTACTAAAATTTCATATTAAACTTGAAATACTCACTTTGATCCATACATGTGGAGTTGTGTGTGACTTTGACATGAGACTAATTCATACATGTCACAAACTACTTACAAATTTTTGTCCCAAATTATCTAGAAAATCTGTGTTTTTTTATGGTTTTCAGTTAGTGACACATTTTTGTATTAAAATTTCTATTAAAAACTAATAATGGTCACTTGGATTCATACAAGTCACACCATGTGTCAGACTGTGGTGTAGTTGATTACTAAATGTGGAAAATGTCTTATGTATTGTTTTTCTAAAGTACAAAAGTAATCTTAATGTGATTTCGTGTTTTTGAGTATGTTAGTTGTTTTTTCAGTAACATTAATGTCAATTATGGATAAAAAGACACACATAGAGTCATACTAGTCTCCCCTCGAATCATATTGATTTGAAAATGAATCCTACATGTCCAAAATTTCATATAGGTCGTTTTACTAATGTATCAAAACAGTCATAACTCATTTCATTGGTTTTGGTTACACCACTTAGGTTTTTTAGAAAAATATCTTTTTAAACTGGAAACATGAAATTTAATCCATACATGTTCCATTTTGTCTGGGATGGACAAGAAACAGATTCATACGCAGGAAAAATGAATTACAAATAAGTTTACAAAATTATCAAGATAATCCGAGTGTTCTCTCTCATTTTTCAGTGTTTGAAAATTCTTCATATTTAAATGACAATTTTAAATTTATAATGGGCACTTGACATTATCCCACCCCAATGACCAAGATATAACATTATTGGTTCTCATGAAATAGTTCTATCATACCCCTACTAAATGTCATGGTTGAATACACCCAAATTTATTCAAATATTTATGTTGGATTATATACCTGTTTATTGAATTGGATTTGCACACATGTTTCTTCAAAAACACTTTGGAGAAATTGAAGCTCCCAACAAAGAATGGTCTTATAGGTGGAATAACACCCTCTATAAAATCTCTTAAATTAGTAGTGAAATAAATTATTTTAATATGTCTCTTGGAAACATTTAACAATTTTATAATCTTTTGTAACAAGTGTTTTATACACTTTAAAACAGTTTTCCTCAAACACAGTCATGGTTTTATCCATGTTCTACTTATTTAACCAATAATTTTATTATTTTCCCGAAGGTGCTTCTTATCCTCCTCCACTTCATTCTCCTCCTCAGTCTTTGCCTATCACTCCTCTTCCACATCAATCTCAAACTCTAACTCTACCTCTGACACTGCCTCTGCCTTCCCTCCCCCCTATTCCTTTATCTCAACCTCCTCCCCATCTCCTTCTCCACAATTTCCCAATATTTGTATTTTTTGTAGGTTAAAACATCTAAAAAAATTGATTTCCTCCATTATTCTTCTCATTGAGAAATAGATAAAAAATATTATATAATAATTGTAACATTAATTCTTCAAACCCCAAGTTTCGCTTGATGGTCATAAATAGTACAATATCACAAAAATATCAGGTAATCTAATAATTTTTTTAGTATAAATTATGACAAAAAGTATGATTCCCACCCGGATCTAAATAAATTGATTTATTCTTTTTTGTTTTAGGTTATTGGAAATCATGATATTGATGAGAAAATATCAACAAACCAAGGATTATGAAATATATTTAATGAAATTTTAATTACCTTCTAAACATACCTCTTGGGGGATGTTGTTCATTTCATGATTTAAGATTTATATCATAAATTTTAACACATAATATCAACAATGGATATAATTATCTAGTTTTGATCACTACAGTAACATTGACCAAAATAGGAAAATTATTTTGAATTTTTTGATTGTTAAATATTTCAATATATAACATAATGTTTCCTATTTTTAATAATCCATGGAATTTATCCGATTTATAAACCAACTTCAGTCCCTGATCAAGCCTGTATTGATTAACTGCCCTACCTATTTTTTTAAACAAATAATGAACATATAATTTTAAGTTTATCTATAAATGTTGATTATGTTGTATTAAATATTCAAAATACACATCAAGTGTGGTCAGTTGCTTAAATATTAAGGTAATAGATCCAAAAAAATAAATATTTATGGTGTATAAATGGACAACTACAAGCATCCAGTGCATCCAAAAAACAAGTATGTTCTAAAAAATTAAAAATATATTTTATGTGATTAAATTATATAGATTTTCCATTGAATTGTGGGAATTAAAGAGAGTTTTCCGTATAATGCATTTTTAATTAAACACTTTGAGCAACTCTTCTTTTTTTATTTTTAATTGAATCCTCATTCAAATTATGTTCTATCGTATAAAAGATACATGGATTAATGAAAATGAATAGTGATTCACATGATCTTTTCATTATATAGTGGTTATATAAACCCCTATACATAATATGAATAGATATTGAATTTAATAAACATATCTTATCAATATTTTGATAGATGTCTTATGAAAATTTATAATTTGTATGTATTCACAATGGAGATGACCATCCATTTATGCTTGATAATATCAGTTTGAGTCTTGAGACCAATTATGTGTATGAAGGAATCTCTATATATTTTTTCATCATATTCAATGTAAGACATAGCTTAATCTTTAAATGTGGTCTCTATATAAAGATGAATTGATAATAAATATCACTCTAGAACATGAGTTAAGAAGGTAAACTCAAAAGGTCATTTTATTTTTTGGCCCATTCACTAAATATTCATGATTCAACCTTTCATTTTTTTCACCTTATTTATCTATATGTATTATCATACATCACCTGAGGCCTATTATCCTCATCTGTAACATGTTTTTAATATGAAAAATTTGAAAAAGACATAGATCTTGATGATTTATATGATTTTATAACCATGATATGAAATATCTAATAACATCTTAAATCATTGTAATATCTAGGCCATCATGTGGAGTAATAAACTCAACAGTCGTCTCATAAGATACCTCAATCCCCACTTTCATGCCATCTTCTGGGAGGTCTTGATTGTGTTGATGGTCTCATGGGATATTATACACTATACCCATCACAACATAGTGGTATGTGGGTGTTGATAGATAAAAATCACATTCTAATGTAAATATCATAATTTTAGTAATATAAAATTATCGGATGTTGATTGATTCACATTTTAGAGAATGAGAAATGAAAAAATTGATTACCTCAGGTAAGGTATGTAGTTGGGGGAAATGTCTACTATCAATGCAAGTGGGATAAATTCATTCATGTGTAGATCATTTCTCCACCACTAGTTTTCTTCTATCATTTGTTAAACTTCAATCTTCCAAACAAGACTGCCAAAATATTATCATGGTAGGACATTGAGGAGATACAAACTTATGGTAGTGTTTGTGTGAGGGCGATGGGAGAGCATGAAAACCAGCAATTTCTCAATTAATCCAAGAGATAATATCCTAAATATGAATTTGAAAATAGGGATGTAGAGATCTTCTCATTGTGGGAGGAATACCTTGGAGTGTCAAGTTAGAACCCTATTGAATATATAATGGGAGAATGGGAAGAGAATCCAAATGTGTGTTTGGTATGATTTTTTTTCAAACAAATGTGCCACGTCTGTATTTTTAGGAGGTTAGTCATTGTAACAATATTCACATACATGTATACTATGGAGTTATAATAGGATCAAATGTGACTAAACTCAAAATAAAATTAATTTTAGATGATGTGTTGTCAAATGTAACCATGTGACTTGTATCTGAAAATGCATATCAAGAAACCCAACAAATTCTTCTAATATGTTTGGATTAATTTTTTGGTGTCATTTTTTTTGTTTTCTCAGGATGTAGTAATTGAGTATGATGAATGGATTAAAGAGTTTAATATTGAGTTGAGAGATGTGGTTTTCAAATCCATCGTATCATCTTTGATATATAATAGTGAATACAATCCAAGTGGGAGGTATGTCATTAGAGAACATTGATACGACAATGATGAAAGGAAGGCTAGTTTGAAAGAGGTAGTCAAATATATCATCAATAGATGGAAGTAGATAAAGCTTATAAAGATGAATTAAATAAATGTAGTTAAGTTTAGTTGTACTATATTATTAAATTAGTATATATTTATTCAAGACAGAAAAAATTTTCATGCAAGAAGCATGAAATTATGGTCTTTTATGCATTGATTGTACAATATTTTTTATCAATCTAACCAAAATGAATCCCTATTTACACAACCCTATTTTTGAAAAACATGGACCATTTTTAGGATATTATATTTATTTTTCTTATGACTATTATATATTGTATGATTCTTTCATAATAATGGGTGGAGAAGCAATTCACTATGGCCTTGTAAGAAAAATAAAATCAAAATACATCATAATAATGATATAAAAATCTATAAATCTACAAAATATTACTTCCATCTTATCATGGAGTATTAATAATCATCAAATTTGAAGAAACATTAACTTTCAATTTCATATGATACAACAACTTGTTCCTACCACCATTGTATTAAATTGACCAAGATTACTTTTTTTCCATATGCTTACTTACAATGAATATTTATATTAATAAACATATGAATAATTTCTAATCCCAATCCCAGATGAAATATAACATACTCATAATTACTAAATATAATGCTTTTGTGTCCTAAGACCATCACCCAGAGTATAATTTTCAACTATTTCACATATCACTATAGAAGAAACATGTCTATAATTATCCATATACTACTCATCCAAAAATAATCTACCACTCATATCCAATATCCCTACTTAGAAGGAATATCTCAATTAGAAAATAAGTGGTTCTTCTACTAACCACATAGATATAAATGCTTCACATCAATGTGGAAATATGTATTAAATTGTCCTCGGAACCTACAATGACGAAATCAATCAAATATTATCATTATTTAAAGAGGAATTGGAATTAATACAGTATAATGGTCTTGATTAAATGAATCCAACACCACCTATATTCAACATCACTTCTGTCTACATAAGGATTCCTCACCTTCAAATTTTTGAAATTCTTTAATTTACAACAATATCCCTCCAACAACATTCAACCCTTTAAATGGTGAATTTTGTAACTAATGTTCAGTATTGGTCTAGAATTTTTTACACCTATAAATGAAATGATTATATTCAGTGAAATCCTAAATTAATTTTTTTTTAATTAATACCATAAAATCCTAGAGGAACCATAGATACGTCCAATCATTGAAAATTATACCACATAGCTTGATGTAGATCTATAATTAGCTCTTGTACACGATGATAAATATGAGTTCTATAATCAAGAGGATGTTCTTTGGCTTCTTTCTATGGGGACATAGGGGTTAGAGTGATGACATATTCTTTATTAATGTATAGATTCACATACTTTTCCCCATCCAAAAAACTAAAATCTTTACAAAATAGGAAAAAATATTCAATATTCAATATTAAATATTAACCACCTTACCCTTTTTACATTCAATTATTTTTTAATTACACTTTTCATATATTATATATTATTTAAAATATGTTAGAAGACTTATTTTAAATACAAGTATGAATCAACTTACTAATAGAATCAATAAAGGGAGTTACTAAATAAACTCAATCAATTTATAACTTATATAAACCTAATCATGAATAATAAGTCAACAAGAATGCACAATTTATTTATTTTTCATGTTTCTATTTATATAATTTATAATTTATTTTAGAAAATATCTAATCAGGGACACATAACCACATGAAATTTCATATATTCTCACTAATTCCTACATATCAACTCCAAAATAAGAGGCATGGGACTTGAGAATATATTTAAAGGAAAAAAGTAAACAAAAAAAACAAATAATTCAAATGGTAACTCAAGTATCTGACATAATTATTCTATCTAGTCATATTTATGGATTAATTATTATGTGTGGATGTTTTGTAGTTTTTATATGTAGTAAATATCAATATCCCTATATTCACTCAAATTTCATCTTGTAACATTTTTGACCTAATATACAAAAATAACGCCCAATTCAGCTCAACATATCACATTAGACACACTTCCCGATCACTAATGGCATTCTTCAATGTAATGGTATGTAAATAAAATGATGAAAAATTGGTTAACCTCTTCAATATTTAACTATACTCAGTTTGATCACACTATAAAGAAAACATTACTTTTATAGTATCATGTGGTGAAAAATCTATTTTATTTATCCATACAATCACATACACATATGTTGACCAACATTACCATATGAAAAAAAATTTCTCTTTATTCGAAACCATTATATATTGCTGAAAAATATGAAATAGAACCACTCATTTTATTTGAATATGGAAGAGATGAGATGTAGGGTTTTTCATGGTTAATAAAAAAACAAAAACATAAAACGTGGAACCTAGAACATCAAACAATGATAGAAGAAAATTATAAAATAACATACATTTGATTCAATCATTGATTAATCCAATGGAATGTGGTGTATTCCAATGGAATTAGAGGAGATCTACAAGATATTGAGAATCACAAGTGACTAGGTCATGGTTGGGGTTCTTTAAATTAGATCTGGAAAACAATAAATGACACTTTGAGAAAATTGCTGATAAAGACCCCTTTTATCAATACTAAATCGATAAGTGCTGATAAACGGTTAAATTATCATTGATTTCGTATCACTGATAAAAGATATATTTAGCAGCACAAATGTTTTAGTGCTACTATGTATTTCTTTTAACAATGATGTTTTAGCATTGATAAATATTATTTTTGTTATCAATATATTTTTTACACATATATTGGTTTTATAAATATAATTATTAAAATAAATTTATTATAAATTTATAATTAATTAAATTTATTTATTTATTTAACTATAATTATGAAAATTCTTATTTTAAAAGTTAGAATTATTTATATATAATAATTATAAATATATAAATTTATAAATTTATAAAATATAAATTTCTTGATATATTTATCTAAAAATATATTTATAACATTATTAATGTATATGTAATCTTAAATACATGAATTTTAAAAAATGAGTGAAAATGAATAATTCAAAAAGTGTTCAATTTAAAAATATGTAAAATACAAATGATTTTTATTAATTAAATATAGTTTATAAAAAAATATGGATATTTATATATATATATATTGAAGTGGATGAATATGTGTTGAAAATTCTAAAACATAGTAAGTAAATATATATAATTAAATAATGAAAAATGATAAAATTCTAAAAACGAATAAAAAATTTTAAAAATAAATACAGTTACTCTAGTATTAAAAACAAATAAATAAAATTCACTGATTAGAATTATAATATATATAATATATCATGTTATAATGAAATTCTGAAATATACTACAATTGGAATAAATTCCATGTATGTTAGGGGTATGTGTTTCTATATAATGCATAAATATATATTTGTGTAAGTTTGTGTTTACAAATTCATTAATTACATATATATATATTTGTACATGAAATCTATGTAACACAATATATTTGATATATGTTAAATTGAAATATCAAACAACATTAAATACGAAGAAGAAATTAATTTGTTTTCAATTAACATTATATTCATTTTATATATATTTATATTTAGTATATACTATTTACTACTATTTATAATATATATATATATATATATATTATTCTTATTCATGTTTATTTAAAGTTTTTTCAATAATAAATTTTTAATTTTTTTTGTAATTTATTCATTTTTTATTTTTTTAATTATAACAATTTATTCATTTTATATACCTATTTTTAATATATACTATTTATTAATATTTATAATATATATATATATTTAATTTATTCATTTATATCAATAAATATTTATTTAATAAAATATTTAATGTTTTTCTTAATTTAACAATTTTAAATTTTTATTTCTTTAACTATTTCATTTTATTCATTTTACGTATGTATATATTTAATAAATAATATTTATTATTTTATAAAATTTATATATATGTATATTCAATTTATTCATTTATAACAATAATAATTTAATTAATGAAATTGTTAATTTTTCTATTTTTATTTCTGTAATTGTTCATTTTATTATAGAACGTTATCAGCATTGAAAACAATGAACTAATAAATGGAACCCTTAATCAAGGATACAAATATAGCATTGAACAATGGTAACTTGTATCAGTGCTAAAATAAATCATTAATAATGGTTTACTTTTATCAGAAAAAAAAAAGAAATGATAAAGGGATGCCTTTATCATCTCCATTTTTAGCACTAAAAAGGATTAAATTTATGAGCCCATTTAACTTGTATTGATAAATGCCAACACTGTTAATGGTGTGTTTTGTTGTAGTGTATTTCCATCTCTTGATATAGATCTCAAAAGATGATACGACATAATTTATATTTCCATATCATCATTTAAATTATACATGTCACTTGTCATAGAATATAATATGAGACACAATATATCAAGTACATCAACTACATGTTTCAATAAGGCAACAACACCCACCTCAATAATATCCTTATAAGTATCTTCCTTTTGAAAATGGGATAGAAACACATAGATATTTTTATCCTGGTATACTATAATGTGAATGTTCCTCTACCACTAATAGAAATTCATACATGTTATTAAATTTCAATTATATTATATTTATCATAGTGACAATTTGGAGATCAGGTTACATGAAATTTTCTAAAACTAATAGATAAAACTATTTTGTTACATTATCTTAATTACCAAATGTGATGTAATAAGTTTTTATTCATCAGCCTCCCTCTATATTACAACCTCCCTATATTGCTAACTGTTTGGCTGAATCTCCTGAATATTGTAGTAGAAATAATCATTATATCCCTTCCCAATAAAAATACATTGTCCTAGAAATTTATTAAAATTTGTTTTGGTAAGTGGGTCTTTCCCACTACATTTAATCACATCTATTCAATCAAATTAGTAGATTCACCAATCATGAAATCAAAGAAATGAATTTACTCATCACTTTCCCCTTAATTAACACCACAATTTATGTGGAAAATAAAACCTTTATGTCAAATAGATTATGTTAACGAATTTTTTAGACTCCCCAATAATTGAAATCACTCAGGCATGGCATAGATAAGAACATTGAATTATTTTTTATCTCATCTAATGGGTTGTTATAGTGTCTTAATATGTTTAGGTATTTTTTATCTTATGAATTAATATCATTTATTTATCCAATAACATTATTAATTTTATTTTTTTGATTTTACTTTGTTAATAAACCATTCCATGATAATATACATTATGTATAACTTATTTATTCCTCTAGGTGAGTAAAATATGTTTCTGTTTACCGGGACTATAGCTATGTGATTGAACTCATAATTTTATCCATGCATAAATACAAACCCTAATCATACACTTATTGAATTTTATCTTCAAATGATTTTAAACAATCATATTGACTTTATAACATGAACAAATTGATATAATTAACCCTAGAAGACAAAAATTGTTAAATAATTACATCATTATGAGTAGTTTTATATTGTTTGATCCATGAAGCAATTAATGGATCAACCATGATCCTAGGATAATACCTTGAGACATATCCTAATTTGTATTGTAGTACCCATAAAACAACCATTCTATATACTTGTTTGGTCCCATACCAGATCACAACTAGAACCACATCATCAAAAACAACATAGATATTTAAAATGTGTACTCCCATGGAGGTGAGGTGTACTCAAGATGTGGGAATTATATTTTATAACTCAAATGTGTACATGAAAGTATTTATACATTTAAATATGGGGGTATGACTCACAATTTTCCCAAATGATAAAAAATTATTATATTTTAATACTCTAATTTAATAATTTAATTAAATGATTAAATACACAAACATCAATTGGTTCGTGTCAACTCATGATCCGAAAAAATGCAATTAAACATCAAAAAAGAAAATTAAGGATACTAAAATTAAACTCAAAGGAATTTTTATTTCCTTACTAATTACTAAATATAATTTAAAATAATTTTGAAAATTATGGATATCTTATATAGATTAATTTTTTTAAAAAAATTATATACAATTGAGTTTTCTTGAATATTTAGTTTTATATTTCCGGTCCTATTTCTATCAAAAAATTGGAATGTGAAGGGGTTCCTAGGCATGGTGTGTATTTGTTGGACCTATTGAACTAGTATGGTGATCAATCAAAATACATCCCACACTCCCCTTGTAGAATGCATAGGTGGAAGGATAACAATTCCTTTTTAGGCCAGAATCATAACATAAACAATTATATATATTTTTATATACTAATTATTGAACCTGTAGGAATTTTAAATATAGAGAACATCCAATAAATTTGACAATGCATAGTATTATTTTTTTAATACCCCCTTATTTAGTTGTATGTTAGTTCATGGTTAGAAAATCCCCCATTAATTCATTCCCCAGTGATGCGGAGCACTATACAGATAAACCATGAAATGGAGACCCATGTTGGACTGAAACATACTTTTTATTATAATATGAGGGTGATCAAACACCACCCAGAAAAAAACCTCAAGGAGGATGAAATTAATACAAATCAAGCGTGTCCCCTTGAACAAAAGAGTAACACCCCACATGGAGAGAATGAGTACAACAATAAAAAATATGATCCTCCCCTGAGCTCCCCCTTCAGGACAACGCATCTGCCACCAAATTTTCCTCCCTCAAACAATGCTGAATGCTCCCCCTTCGGAGACCCATGTTGGAAGATATATTTATATATATAAATTATCTTTTAGATTTAAAAAAATAATATTATATTTTATTGTATGTTTCTTAGTGGTGTCAACTCAGATCTAAGTACAATTAAAATTAATAGTAACTTATCAAATCCGTTAATATGAATTCTAGAAAAAATTAGAAAATTATATATTAAATAATTATATGATTTATATTGTATTTTTATGCTAAATGTTATGATTATAAATAATTAAATCATATATTTTTTCATTTTTTAACATTTTATATAAAAAAATAATTATTTCATATAATGATACCTATCCATTCCAATGATATCATTCAATTCAATTTTAATTTTGACAAAAAAATCAGAATGGTACCTTGGTGGAACAAAATTACCTTGGTATTATACCCTCTTTTATGAATTATCATTACTCAAAGATGAAAATATAGATACCCTCAAGATCATCCAACTTCTATAATAACTTCACAAGAATCATCATTTTATTCATGGGTGTTGTATTAGAAAATCAAAATCCTTACACTGGTCATGTGATCTCTAGAATACCACATTATCAATTCCCAAAAATGGATTGATTTGTTCTTTATCTCTCTCTCTGTATAATCTTGAGATAAGTGAGGAGATTGGTAAAACCCCATAAATTCTTGAAAATGGAAACCTATACTATTCATGGACAAAAATGAGCTTAAATACATGGGTTAATCATTCCAAAATTAACATTAATCCACTAGATAAGTTAATACTCTTAAAATGATGCAAAACGACACAAATAACTAAGTAAACAAATTCTCCCAATTATGAATATTTTACCACTAACTAGTGTCATGTTTTCTATTCCAATTAATGAACCATGGGACAATAACTCAACATGTTCCTATTGTAATTATTTAATATATCATGAGCTTATTATATTCATTCAAGAAATAATATCTTCTTATATTCACCTATTATAATCAAATAACATTACAATATGAGGATACATAAATTAAATTGTCATTATTATGAATGATAATAATTTAGTTGAACTAACTTTATTGATATCATTAACTCAGACTTCCACTGGTCCCCACATGTGATTCTAACTTCTTGATGAACTTGAATTCATCTAAATTGGTGGAACCTATGAATACACATATGTGTAACCCTTTAAGCCTTTATCTCAATAGCAGGGAGTCCATATCATATAACAAAAGTGGTATCTATAAACACATCATATTAATTGAAAATATAAGGATAATTCAATGTTATCAATACCTCTTATAAAAACATACCATGTAATATAATCCCTTCGTCTTGAAATCTCGTAAAAAAGGTTTCATCACTTATGTCATCAATTAATATACATGATATATCGTTATTTGAATTTTCTTAAATGAACTTATTGAAACACATACAGGGACATCGACATAAAAAAATGACTCCATTTTCAAAAAATTACTATAGATATCAAATTCTATTAACTCAAAAGTGAAAACCTCAATATAGAAAAATTCATTAATTACATATCACTCATGATGAACTGAATGTATGCTACAACACTGTGATAATATGCTAGCACCATTTTCCTAGATATATCAATGTACATGAATCATGACATTAATTAATTACAATTCCAATACTAAAGAATAATATATTAGTTTGTAGGATGGAATATCAAATGATTGATAAAATATGTGGAATTCCAACTGGTAAAATAATTGCAATATCCTTTACTCATAGAGAATATGAAGGGTGAACATCATGAGATGAAGTACCAATGTATTATAATCCAAATATCCCTAATAACATATATCAAATGTGTCCAATAAAATTATGTTATCCAAATATATGTATTATATTTAAACATACATGCATTTAACTTCAAGGTTCGAATCATAATTGATAATTGATAAAACCTTTTGATGTAACCTATAGATTGAAGCCATTATGAAGTTAATGTTACAAAAAACACACATATCATATAGAAATTAATTTTTTAATGTAAATTAATATTAATATATAAGAAAATAAATGAAAAAATAGTTTTTATATGAAAATAACATCTACATTATTTGGATTACAAATGTTTATGCAAGGAATATTTCGATAACCTAGGTACATTCCATTTTTATTATTATCCACACAATAATTAAGGAAATAAATAAGTAATTAATAACATGTAGTAATTTCAAAATAATTTATCTATAATAATCACACAATAAATATATAGGGGTGTTTTTAACTATGCATCATCCTATATGATTAACTTCATATCACTAATTATGTTAAAAACAAGAACATCTCTTGAGGAATTAATGAAGCATTATATATATATATATATATATCTAAAATCCCCTCTATAAAATTGATCTTCCAAATTTTCCACCATTAGATACCACATATAAGCTATTGATTGGTCCAATATTTCATTCATTTTAAACTAGTTATGATCAATATTATAACTCATATATGAACTATATAATTAGAATAAATAATTAAAAAATATGTAAATATTAGTAGATCCTGATGTGTCCAATATTACTATGGCATCGTACGCTTCTTGATTTCTTCATGATATCATAAAACACAACATATTAGTTTGAAATTCTTGACACATTCAAGTATTTGAAACATAATTTTTTTAAACTAAAAGAATTATGTCATGTTTTCTTATAGACCATGACACAATCATATGATCTATACTATTTAAGAATTAGCTTAGAAAATTCCTATTATCATGTTAAAAATATTATGTTTCCCAATTTCATCGAATTCATATATCACTAGTCCTACTTAAAACCTCCATCTAATATACAAGGATTTTGTAAAAAACATGGCTTTTAATATGGCATGGCTATCTTTACCATCATTTTTCAGTTAAAAATTGAATCACAATCACTTACTCTTTATCCCCCATGATCATCCATCATGAATTCACACTTGTTTGTCATAAAACCATGGATTCCACCACTGTATCATCTAGTGTCTCATGGTTTACTAGGATTTTACAAAATAAAATGACTTCTTATATGTTTATAAAATCCATCTCCCACCATATTCATCCCCATAGTGGCATAGTCAATATGAATATGGTGTGTTATATTCATTATTTAACAAAACATATTTCTAAATTAACTAATACTCCTTCAATAATATATATGTTTCATACCATTAAATGTTTGACTCTTAATACATAATTTCTCACCCTAGTTGAAATTGTACACAAAACATTTTAAATATATAAATATTGGTTCCATCATTTCCCAGCTTATTAGATTTAGTTCAGACATCCCTCTATTGTTTTTTTTGAAAATAAAGTGAAATTTAAAACTCAATATGCTTTATAAATTGCTAATAGAAAAAGAGAAAATCAATTTTTGATTTACATCTGGGGGAGTAAATATTTTTATAGAAATAATAGATCAAATTAGAATTATATTCCTCAATATATTCTATAAATGTTTATTTATGGTCATCCCATTTTTCACCCACTAAAACATACATTAATTTTATTTTCATTAATAATACTTTTTAATATTCCCCATGTATTTTATTCTTCATTATGTCTCGTGTTATAGAATATATCCTCCACTATATCTGGTACCAAATACTCCCCTTCAAGGGTCAATTATCCTCTTCAAAAGAGAAAGAAAACACTTGACGATCTATGTGATTTTTAATACCACATGGTTGAATACCATCCAATTTCATTAATTTATCTATAATTGACAATAAACCAAAAATATAAAAAAAATTATAAATTAAAAATTTATTCAAAACATTACGATATTATAGGGAGGTGAGATATCAAAACCTCATCAAGGCGAGTGAGGCGATTAAACACCAATATTCAACTGACAATTCTTAAATGATATTATTTATAATCTATTATTTAACATGTCATTTGATTTTCAATCCGTTTAATTATGCTACACCCTAATAATAAATTGTCACACCTTATATTTGATATTATAGTATTGAATTTTGGTTTTCCTTGTTCTGGTGTATTATATTGGGTTTATTTTAAATTGTATTATTCCTATGTTTTCATTATATATAATCATTAATTTTTCCCCCATTTAGTAAGATTATAAAATTATTAATCTAACCTAATCAACTTGGTTCATTAATTCGTAGATAAAATATATTCCTTTTAAGAAATGCTAATATATTTACACTCTTTCTTCTTGTAAATCCATTCACTAATTTTTTTTCTGACAATGAATGGTTTCCAACTTATATGACCTATTAAAAACAACTAAAACTCATCCTATATATGTATTTTAAAGACTTGTAAATTTTAAGGGAATTTGTTTCCTTTATTTGGGATTACGAGTACGCAGTTTTTGACGGCACCTGATTCCGAGGCCCGGTGTTCCCGAAATCAATTTCCGAAGTTTATCTCGGGTATGTTCAGTGAACAAACGAGAAGGTTTTCCTAACTTTTTATCCGGTGATCGGAATCGAAATCAGAGGGCACCAATGAAACTGTAACGTCAGTCATTTTTTAGGAACACCTTATCCAAAGGTACGTTTTCTCGGGTGGTAGTGATAAAAATAGTGAGGAATAAAAATATAATTGTTTTATTTTTATTTCTTTACTAAGCGGTTTAAGTGAAATTAAGTTGTTTCACAAATTAATTTCTATCTACTTTGTGGTTAACTTCCATGTGAGGGAGTTGGGGTGGGGCCCACACGAGCCCCCACCTTTTAATTCTCTAACTCCCCATTAATCACCCTATCACTTTTAATTTGTGTAACACACCCGCACCTCCCCCGTTTTAATGTCAAGTCAACTCAAGCAGTTTTTCTTCCACATTATATACATGCCTATAAAACGCCTAATTAATTGGATAACGCGTGATAATTAATTTGATGAATTCATTTTGAATTTTAAATGAATTATGGCTTGTGTTTGTGTGAATTAAATAAGACAACGTCACATTTTATTGGGGTGATTCGCTGTGTGGAGGTGAGAACCCTCGAAGATTTTCTTCTTCCTTCTTGAAGAATGTGAAGAACACTGAAGCTTCAATGAAGAATTCAGTATCCTCTTTTCATCTTCTTCCTGCGTCGAAGGAAGGGAGATGACACATCTTTCATCACGATAACATCAAAGATGTACGGAGCCTCTTTTCGCGACGTCGTCTTCCGCGATGCCGTTTCTCTGCGATGATCCTCATTCGACGACTTCTTCCAGGTAGGGGGTTTTCATATAAAGTCTTTGTGAATTATCCCCTCGTGCATGCATATTTTGATTTCAGGGAGTTTGAATAATTTACCTTGAATAAAATATACCATCATCTAAAGCATGTCTTTTTAAGATTGCCTTTGAAATACACCTAACGCGGAGGGTGTAGGCCAAACAAACACGGCCCGAAAACCCTCCATAGTTTTTATTGGTGTGCGGATCAACGGGAGACGACTATGTGGGACGCATTGGCGTTTTGAACCCTTCGAAATAATCTACGGGTCCCGGGAGAGCCGCAGGCGCCGATGGTGGGCTAACCGGAGCGTGTCCGGTGGTCCGCGGAAGGCGCTGTCGGCGCGCCACGCCGGCGCGGTGGCACCCCGGCGCACCGCCGGCAGGAGCCACCATGGCTGATCCTATGGCGACGGTAGGAATACCTGATCCCGCAGCCGCGCAGGATCCTAGGAAGACACGGCGACCAGCGCCGCGTCCGCTGGCAAAGGGGGGGGGACCACGTCCTCCCCCCAGCTCGGCCCGTTCGCCTAGCCGGCGCCCCCCCCCCCCGGCTGGGTCGTGGCGGGTCATGCGGACAAGGCCAGGCCAGGCCGCACTAGGATGGATCAAACCCAAACCCAGTTTTGGCCGACCTAGGGGGGGTTGGGCCGGGTCGGGCCTGGCATAGACCCCCCATTTCGGGCTGTTTTCAGTCATTTGCCCATATCATGGCCTTCGGACCTCCGATCAACGCACCATCAATTGTGTTGGGTTCCTTGGATTGTGATGGTCATTTCAGTATATTACACTCAAGGTTTCGTAGAACATTGGGTATGGCCAGGTTGGTTCGAACATGAAATCAACTGGGCCCTCGGAGCGGAAATACTTATAACGTAAGCTCCGGACGTCCGATTGATGTGCTATCAAGTTTGTTGGATTCCTCTTGGTGAGACAGAAATTTTGTCTTACTATGCTCGAGGTTTGGATGTAGTTGGAGTGTGGTCAGGTTGGTTTTGACTTAACAACCAACCGGGCCCCTGGAACAAAAATGCCAATAACTCTTAGATCGGGCGTCCGATTGATGCACCGTCTGTCACGTTGAGTTTCTATCATCGAGATGGAACTTTGGAATACATCAAATCCAGACTGCGAAATCCCTAGAGCCGGCTGCGACTGCGATGAAGATGACGACAGCACTGAAATCCTCTGTGGGTTCGGCAGTGATGATGACGGCACTGAAATCCTCTGTGGGTTCGACAGCGATGACGACCGTACTGAAATCCTTCGTGGGTTCGACGTCGATGAGTACTGCTCTTGTATCCTACGTGGGTCCGGCAGAGTAGATGGTATTGTATCATATGTGGGTTCGACATTTTAGCTATTTAGTTTCTTAAGTGGGTCCCAGCTTAGATGAATTAGTGACTTCATCTGATCATCTCTATCACCTTACGAAGAAGTATACCTGTGTGAGCTGAGTTTTGACTATTCAATCAATATATTCTATATGATTGACATGCTTTCCTATGTGGATTGGGTTGTGTTATCCTGTGTGGGTTAGTTGTTCTATCCTTTGTGGACTAGATCGTACTTGGGCTCGAATGTTGGAGCCAAAATGGAATTGGTGACTTAGGAATATGTATGGGTATATACCTAAATAGTGTTGGTTGTTACTTTGTGATTGTTTCATTCCTTTGTGGATTATCCTATGTGGATTCTAGGAGACCATTGGGGTCTCGGGGTCCCTAATGAGTAACGTATACTCACCCCTGCACGAGTTATTCCTGCACTACAATGTGTTGGATGCAGACGACAGACATCGCTGATCGTGGTTGAGGCTTGGGGAGCAAGATGGTACTTGGAGGTGGGCCAATGGACGAGACGTACTTGGACCGGGCGGCTGGAGCCGAGGAGAAGAGGAGATGATCTGTACCCACCCTTCAGGTGGGATTATCCAGAGGATGGCTTGGACTTGCTGCTTACTGTTCTGTTGTTGTACTCTCTTTCAGTTGTACTTTAATTTCCGTTGTATTGAAATTTTTATTTTGGGTTTGTATTCTGGCCCACATACTTTTCTGCACTTACTTTTGTACCCAGTTTTACTTAGTGTTTACTTCTTCTGGCTTACTCTGTGGTGTTAGTTTACATTATAAAGTCAATTCCTTCCCTTTTTATCAGGATTTATGCCTTTGGTGCTAGTCGCCAGCCCATGGCCTATGGGAGGCGGGCTAGGGGGAGTCACAGCATGGGTCCCGAAGATGGGTCGTGAAAAATTGGTATCAAAGGAGTTCGGTTCTACTGCGGAACTCAGGACTCTGATCTTCCTTCTTTGTGAATAAATAGTGCTAAGGGTATTTAGTGTGGTTATCAGTCTAGGGAGTCCAATGTTGGTGTGGCGGCCAACGTATCCGTACACTAGGAACCTGACTTCTGATTTCTGACTCAATTTACGAAAACATTGATTTCATGTGTGTTTCGAAGTTTTCATTGTGATTAGTTTGTGTCCGCTCACTAGGTATACTTTTTTGAATGTCGCACACCTATTTCTTTTTAGGATGGCCCCACGACGGCAGCCAGCTAGGGTTTAGAGCTTTGTGCGAGACGACATCCCACCGAGCGACGAGGACTCAGTGCAGGGCACTTTTAGATTGGATGGACTGGTGGTACCTCTACCCGCTGAGCCACCGATGCCCCTAGCCCCAGCTGTTGAGAGTGCATGTCGCCTTAGTGAACTGCATGAGTTTCAGCATCAGAGACCACCCAGGTTCCCTGGGGAGACAGACTCTCAGGCAACTGAATATTGGCTAGAGGTGGTTGTGCGAGTTTTCAGGTTAGTGGGGACACCAGCTGACTTCATGGTGATCCTTGCAGCGAGACTCCTACACCCGACAGCAAGAAAATGGTGGAGAATGATTCTCTAGGTGCACGACGAGGCATCCCTTCTATGGACGGAAATTTAGAGCCACTTCCACTCAGATTTTATCCCAGTCACCCTCCGTGTGGTGCACATCCAGGAGCTACTATAGTGGCGGCAGGACATCATGATCGTCGCCCAGTAGTCGACGAGATTTACCGATCTCTCACGCTATTCAACGGACATGGTACGAGACTCATTCTTCTGATCCCGGACCATCGAGCTGGGGATGAGGCATGAGATCAGGGCATCAATAATCTCCCTCAGCATTCCGACACAGGCAGGAGTACTGGAGAGAGCCCTTCTCGTAGAGAGATTTCTTGCTGAGCCTACACCAGTAGCGAGACCTACCACAGGGCGGCACGTAGCAGATTCATCTGCAGCTGGAAGTTGATGGACATAAGAGGGGTCCAGGAGTACTAGCCATCAGGAAGACGACCTCAGTACACTGGCTCAGAGGTGCAGGGAACACGGCGCAGAGCCAGCCTTCCGAGGAGCAGACAGTGCTACGCATGCGGCGGGCAGGGCCACATGGCTCGTGACTGCCCGAACTGCCATGCATAGGAGAAGCAGAAGGTTGAGGGACCATCTAGGCAAGGGAAGAGGGTCGACCGCGGAGGTCCGTAGGGAGCAGGAGGATGAGGCATATGAGCTGGTCGGGCAGCAGATGGTGGACGACACTTTGAGGCTTTACCACTACCACCACCAAGAGGCCCACCCCGTCCACAGGGAGCTGGCGGGCAGAGACAGGCTCAGCTTCAGGCAGCAGAGGCCTATGACCACGGCGTGCCGGAGATGATTTGAGGTACTATCTGTGTCTACTACACCCTTGCAGTAGTTCTTATAGACACATGAGAAAGTCATTGTCGTTGTCCTTGTTCGGAGCTCGGATATTCCGATGGAGCCATTGGCTCGATCCTTACGGCTACAGACTCTTACGGGGTCAGACTCGATGATAACGCACTGGTGCAGGCAGTGTGATCTTACTCTAGGAGGCGAGAGCTTCGGATGGGATCTTCTTGTAGTGGTGTCGAGGCCTTACGATTTCATCATGGGCATGGATTGGTTATATATAGTCCATGCTCAGATCGACTGTATTAGGTGGAAGGTTTGGTGTATTCGCACCAATGGGAGCAGGTTCACCTTCACTGGCGAGAAGGGAGCTTTTTTAGCACAGGATGGACTCTCGCAGAGGAGAGGGCAGTCGATCACTCATCAGTTGTCTAGCCTCATCCTAGGAGCAGTGGACGTGCAGAGTCCGAGTTTTCCTGCAGTGGTGGATCGGTATGCGGACGTTTTACCTAACGATGTTTCAGGACTACCTCCTCGCAGAGAGGTTGAATTTTATATCAAACTGTACCTAGGGACATCCCCGATATCCACACCAGAATATCGGATGGCTCTTGCTGAGCTTCGAGAGCTAGGGGTATAGTTGGAGGACTTGCCAGGCAAGGGATTCATCCGACCCGGTGTTTCACCCAGGGCTTCCCCGATTTTGTTCGCCAAGAAGGCGGACGAGAGATTACGAATGTGTGTCGAATATCATCGCCTGAACTAGTTGAATATGAGGAACAAGTATCCACAACCAATTATTGATGACCTCTTCGATTAGCTCATGTGTGCACGATGGTTCTTGAAGATAGACCTCAGATCAGGCTATCATCAGCTCAGAGTTTGGGACGAGGATGTGTAGAAGACAGCCGTCAGATGTCGGTATGGCCACTATGAGTTCTTGGTTATGCCTTTCGGCGTAACCACTACTCCATAATTTTTCACGAGTATCATGAACAAGATCTTTGATCCATACCTCGATCGATTTGTCGAGTTTTTCATCGACGACATATTGATATACTCGACCACTGAGGAGGAGCATACCTACCACTTGAGGGTTGTACTGGACACACTCCGAGAGGACCAAATTTATGGTAAGCTCTCGAAGTGTCATTTCTGGTTGCGTGAGATCCACTTCTCAAGACATGTCATCTCAGAGGCAGGAGTTGTAGTGGACCCTGTGAAGATCAAGGGAGTGCTAGCTTAGGAGCCACCCAAGAGTGAGAGGGAGGTGCAGGGTTTCTTGGGGCTAGCTGGATACTACTGGAGATTCATTCTAGTCTTCTCTAGAGTTGCGGCACCTCTCTCATCTTTGACGAACAAGGGGAAACCCTTTGTGAGGAAAGACATATGACTGCAGAGCTTCCAGGAGCTAAGACAGAAGTTGAGCAGCACACCTATTTTGAGGCTACCGGAGGAGGGAGTAGGGTACGTAGTCTACTACGATGCATCAGGGACTGGACTTGGACGTGTCCTAATAAAAGAGCGGGTAGTGATCGCTTATGGATCACACTAGTTGAGGCATCATGAGCAGAACTACGCTACCCATGACATGGAGTTAGCAGCAGTGGTCTTCATTCCGAAGATGTGGTGACACTATCTGATGGGCGAGAACATTACAGTCTACACTGACCACCAGTGTCTCAGGTGCATCTTCTTGTAGAAGGACCTGAACATGAGACAACAGCGATGGCTCGAGTTCCTCCAGTACTATGACTTTGAGATAGTCTATACTCATGGAAAGGGGAACGTAGTAGCCGATTCTCTCAGTAGGAGGATGGGAATTCTGCTACTTGGGGAGGCTATGGAGCAGCTAGACACTTTATAGATATTCATAGTGGATTGAGATGGAGCAGCCTTTCTTCAGTCACTCACAGTCACCCCTCCACTTCTTCAGCAGGTCAGAGAGGCACAACTTAGTGATGGTCACTATGAGACGCGACGTGCTCAGATATCCTCTGGACAGGCACCTGATGGATTCTCTATAGGAAGAGAGCACGATGTCCCTTTCAAAGGATGTACCATGGTACCAACTGCATTACAGGAGGAGGTGCTGAGAGATTTTCACACTTCCTCATTAGCGGTACATCCAGGAGTGGCGAAGATGTACCAGGATCTCAGGTGACAACACTGGTGGCCGGGTATGAAGAAGGTTGTAGCTGAGTTCGTTTCTAGATGCCTCACCTGTCAGTAGGTAAAGTAAGAGCACCAGGTACTAGAAGGCTTGGAATAGCCCTGGAGGTCCAAAAGTGGAAGTGGGATGGGATATCTATGGATTTCGTGACTCGACTTCCACGTACTTCCATAGGTCACGGCTCTATTTGGGTGATTGTCGACCGACATACCAAGTTGTCCCACTTCTTACCCATCAGAGAGGTGGGATCAATGGAGAGCTTGGGAAACCTCTACGTTCAGGAAATCATACGGCTTCATGGTGTGCCATAATATATCTTCTATTATCAAGATTCTCTCTTTACTTCCCAGCTTTGGAAGGGGTTGTAGGAGCCATTCGGGACGCATCTACGTATAAGCACCGCCTTTCACCCTCAGACAGATGGTCAGACGGAGATGACCATTCAGACTCTTGAGGACATGCTTCATGCATGTGTCCTCGAATTTGGTCGCAGCTGGTAGGACCACATACCCTTTTTTGAGTATGCATACAACAAAAGCTACCACTCCACCATCGGGATGGCACCATACGAGGAATTGTATGGCCGACCATGTGGATCACCTCTGTGCTGAACAGACCCTGAGGAGTCAGCACTTGTGGGACCGGAGATGGTCAATGCCCTGACAGAGAAGGTCCAAGTCATCCAGGAGCGGATGAGGACAACTCAGAGATGGCAGAAGTATTATGCTGACAGGAGGCGGAGACCAGTGGAGTTTCAGGATGGCGACCACATTTTCTTATGGGTCTCACCTCGACGTGGATTACAGAGATTTGGCCAGGGCTATTAGTTATCTCCATGCTTCATCAGACTATTCCAGGTTCTCAGAAGGATAGGCGTGGTGGCTTATTGTCTGGCTCTACCACCTCAGTTGCAACGGGTGCACGACGTCTTTCATGTATCTCAGCTGAGGAGGTACGTGCACGACCCGACACATATCATCGACCATGGGGAGCTGGACATTGATGATGGGGTGACTTTTGTAGATTTCTCGGTGGAGATCAAGGATCAACAAGAGCGGGTCCTATGTGGGTGGTTGGTTCCTTTAGTGCACATCAAATGGCAGCACCGGAACCTCCAGAAGAGCACTTTGGAGCAGGAGGCCCAGATACGTGCTCAGTACCCTCATTTGTTCCCCTAGTTTGTGTTGTATCTTTACGGGGACGTAAAGCCCTGAGGTGGGAGTAATGTAAAGACCCATAAATTTCAAGGGAATTTTTTTCTTAATTTATTTGGGATTTTATGAGTACACAGTTTCTAACGTCACATGATTCTGAGGCCCGGTGTGCCTGAGATCAATTTCCGATGTTTAGCTCGGGTACTTTCAATGAACGAACGAGCGGGTTTTCCTAACTTTTGAACCGGTGCTCGGAATCGAAATCTGAGGGCACCGATGAAACCGCAGAGCCGGTAATTGCTTATAAACTCCTTATCCGATGGTGCTTTTTCTCAGGTAGTGATGTTAAACAAAAGTGAGGAATAAAAATATAATTGTTTTATTTTTATTTCATTACTAAGTGGTTTATGTGAAATTAAGTTGTGTCACAACTTAATTTCTATCTACTTTGTGGTTAACATCCATGTGAGGGAGTTGGGGTGGGCCCACACGAGCCCCCACCATTCAGTTCTCTAACTCCCCATTAATCACCCTATCACTTTTAATTTCTGTAACACACTCGCACCTCCCCTGTTTTAATGTCAAGTCAACTCATGCAGTTTTTCATCCACATTAGATACATGCCTATAAAACACCTAATTAATTGGATAAATCACTTTAATTAATTTGATGAATTCAGTTTGAATTTCAAATTAATGATGGCTTGTGTGTGTGTAAATTAAATAAGATAACGTCCTATTTTATTGGGGTGATTAGCTGTGTGGAGGTGAGAACCCTCGAAGATTTTCTTCTTCCTTCTTGAAGAATGCGAAGAACACCGAAGCTTCAATGAAGAACGCCATCTCATCTTTGCATCTTCTTCCCGTGTCGAAGGAAGTGAGACTCCGCATCCTTTATCAGGAGAACATCGACGTTGTATAGAGCCTCTTTTCGCGACGCCGTCTTCCGTGACGCCATTTCTCCACAATGATCCTCGATCAATGACTTCTTCCAGGTAGGGGGTTTTAGTATAAAGTATACTTGAATTATCCCCTCGTGCATGCGTATTTTGATTTTAGGGTGTTTGAATAATTTACCTTGAATAAAATATACCATCATTTAAAGCATGTATTTTTAAGATAGCCTTTGAAAAACACCTAATGCGGAGGGTGCGGGCGGAAGAAACACGGCCCGAAAAAACTCTGCAGTTTGTTTATTGTTGTGCGGATCGACGGGTGATGAAGAAGCGGTCCGCAAAGGCATTTTGAACCCTTCACAGTAATCTATGGGTCTCGGGAGAGCCGTAGGTGTAGAAGGCGGGATCAATGTACCACCGGAGCGCGTCCGGTGGTCCACGGAAGGCACCGCCGACGGCCGGCACCAGCCGGCCGCCCGGAGGCCACGGCGGGGGGAAGACCAGATCTCGCGGCCACGTGGGATCTGAGGAAGACTGGGCG
This sequence comes from Viscum album, assembly GCA_963277665.1. Classification (NCBI taxonomy): domain Eukaryota; kingdom Viridiplantae; phylum Streptophyta; class Magnoliopsida; order Santalales; family Viscaceae; genus Viscum; species Viscum album. The sequence continues at coordinate 570,438,016 of OY728150.1, read as the reverse complement.
CCTGCGCCACGTCCGCTGGCAATGGGGGGGACCGCATCATCCTCCCCATCTCGGCCCGCTGGCCGAGTCGGCGCCCCCCCCCCCCCCCCCCCCCCCGGCCGGGCCGGGGTGGGTCGCACGGACCAGCCCGGGTCGCGCCTGGTTGGGCCGACCGGGGGGGGGGGGGGGGTTGGGCCGGGCCCATACCCCCCATTTCGGATTGTTTTCAGTCCTTTGCCCATATCATTGCCTTCAGACCTCCGATAGACGCAACATTAGTTGCGTTGGGATCCTTGGATGAAGACAGTCGTTTCGGTATATTACACTCAATGTTTCGGAAACCTTTGGGTACGGTCGGGTTGGTTCGAACATGAACCCAACCGGGGCCCTCGGAGCGGAAACACATACAACATAAGCTCCGGACATACGATTGACATGCCGTCAACATTGTTGGATTCCTCTTGGTGAGGCGGGCCTTTTGGCTTACTCCGCTCGAGGTTTGGACATAGTTGGAGTGCGGTCAGTTTGGTTTTGATTTAAAAACAAACCGGGCCCCTGGAACGAAAAAGACAATAACTCTCAGACCGGGCATCCGATTGGCACGTCGTCTATCACGTTGAGTTTCTATTGTCGAGAAAGAACTATGGGATACATCAACTCCGAACTGTGTGTCAGTTGATTTAACGACCCCCTTGGCTCATGGAGAGGACCCTCCCGGAATCGAGAATGCTGTGTGCGGAAACCCTAGAGCTGGCTGTGACTGTGACGATGATGACGACTGCACTGAAATCCTGCATGCGTTCGGCAGCGATGACTACTGTTCTTGTATCCTACGTGGGTCTGGTAGTACTACTATTCTTGTATCCTATGTGGGTCCGGCAGTGTTTGACTCTGTACTTGTATCCTACGTGGGTCCGGCATAGTAGCTGGTCTTGTATCCTACGTGGGTCTGACAGCTTAGCTGGTTTAGTATCCTACGTGTGTCCTTTCTTAGATGAAATAATGGCAACATCTGATCATCTCTATCACCTTACAATAAAGTATACCTATATGAGCTGAGTCTTGACTATTCAATCAATATCTTCGATATGATTGAATTTCTTTCCCATGTGTATTGGGTTCTGTTATCCTGTGTGGGTTGGTTGTGCTATCCTGTGTGGACTAGATCGAACATGGGCTCAGATGTTGGAGCCGAACTAGAATTGGTGACTTAAGTATATGTATGGTCATATACATAAGTAGTGTTGGTTGTTACTTCGTGATTGTTTCTTTCCTTTGTGGATTATCCTATATGGATTCTGGGAGACCTTCGGGGCCTTGGGGTCCCTACTGTGTAGCGTATACTCACCCCTGCATGGGTTATGCCTACACTATGTTGTGTTGGATGCAGATGAAGGAGAACGTTGATCGTGGTTGAGGCTTGTGGAGCAAGACGGTACCTAGGGGTGGACCACTGAGTGGGACATACTTGGAGCAGACGACTAGAGCCGAGGAGCAGAGGAGTCGTTCTGTACCCACCCTTCATGTGGCATTTTCCAGAGGACGACTTAGACTTGCTGCTTACTTTTCTTATGTTGTACTCTCTTCGAGTTGTACTTTACATTCTGTTGTACTGCACTTTTCAGTTTGGGTCTATATTCTGGCCCACTTACTTTTCCGCAATTACTATTGTACCAAGTTTTACTTAGTGTTTACTTCTGCTGGATTACTCTGTGTTGTTAGTTTACTTTATAAAGGCAATGCCTTCCCTTTTTATTATGATTTACGCCTTTGGTGCTAGTCGCCAGCCCCTGGCGTATGGGAAGCAGGCTTGGGGTAGTCACCACACGGGTCCCGAGGACGGGTCGTGATAGGTATATGGTAATAATTGTTTTCTGTATTAAACACATTTTAATAATCATGAATACCTTGTATGATCCTCATGAAACAAGCTTCCAATTATTCTCTAATAATGTATAGGATCTATAACTATTCCATTATTAGGAATCACATGTTCAGTTAAAACAATGATTTGAGTTGAAATTGGATTTTAATATTGAATCACAATCTGATTGAATAACTCTTATTCATTTTTTTCTATATAAATAATAGTTCATTCCTCCTTTCGATTCACATATTTACTAAAAAATAACTAATTTCACTAATAATCAAAAAATAAAACATTGAGATCATAAATTATTTAAATTCCAATAATAATTGTAAATTTCATTTGTATATATGATGTCATTAGTGTGGAAAATTAATAAATTTTTTTTCCATTAATGATATCATTGTTAGGTTATGATCAACTCCCCCTTTCCGGAATACTAGCTTTTAAAAAATTATAATCAAATCCTTAATACCATGATCATTGTGATTGTTTCAATCCATATAATGGGTTTATAAAAATAATAATCTTAATTTCGGTTATATCCAATTTGTAAATAAAACCATTTTTAATATAAACTCCATCCATTAAAAGTTTATTAAATAATATCATCTTCACATATATTTTATATAATTTAAATAATCATTTGGTAACTAACACCAATAAAATTATATTGAATGATGATTGGACACCTATGTGACTTTTTATTCCACTACCATACCTTAGAACTGAGCCATGAATTTTCCCTCGAAAAATTTATTATTGTGGATAACCATTTCATAATCATAATATTTATTCTTGAGCACCCATTTGGTTTTAATAATTTTTTTATCACTCATCCTTTTCACCATTTCAAAATTCTAAATTTTCAATATCTAATAAATATATTCATTCATTAATTTAACCCAAGTCTCATCCTTAACTGATTATTCAAATTTTATATTATCCACGAAGATAATACACCCCTATGATATATAATTATATTCATTTCTATTTTGTTAGATTATATTTATCTATAATTATATTCAAGTCATCAATTTCATATCTTCATATTATAATTCGAGTGAATGATTGAATTTATATAGATGTAACTTATTCCTTCAATTCACCCACTTATTCATCAAATTTTATTTATGGTTGGGGATATTTATTATTTTTTATAAATGTTGTTAGTCATAATGTATTTCACTCAAATGTGAATTTGTAGATGGATTTTTCACTTTCTATTTTATCATTTTAACAATATTTCATTCCAAAAATATTTTTTATCGTTTTTTATGAAATTGAAATATTTAATCTTTGATTAATAGAATATGAAGACTACATTGTTAAGGGTATAACTATATCTTATTTGATTTAATCAATTGTTATAGATGTAGTAATTCAATCCAAACCCCAAATTTTTTTAAAAGTTGGTTCATAAATATTCCACATTTGGTAGAGTCTTTTAATTTTTTTAAAATAAAAAATAATGATTTTGAATATAAATATTATATTGAACTACCTCCCTACAATAATATCATGGAATTACACTATCTATAAGAAATGATGTTACCATATTATTTTGTCATCCAAATATTTCTTACGACAACTCAATTTGTTTGTAATATTATCACCAATGAAACCTCGTACATCATACTATGCATATCTATGAAATTATAAACCAAAATGGAGGTATACATAATCTAATTATCAGGTAAAATATTTTTTATCAATCATAAGGATTATTTTTTATCTATCATATGGTATATATTGATTCATTCCATTTCTATCTTTTTTTCATATAATTGATATAACATATTCCTCTATAATAATTATAAAATGAAATTTCATCTAATTAATTTTTTAGTACATGTCATCAGAATTAAATCATCTATATTGAATAACTTAATAAAATTTGAAACCCATTTCAAAATTTTCTTATATGTATTATACTAAATTATTAATATCATTAAATCATCACAAATCCTCCCTTTATCACTATTAATATTAATAGTGTCTATCAAAACATTAAGACATGTTATATATTTCCTCACTTATTGATGATTGGGGATAATAATTTAATTCCACAAGCTATTAACCTTTTCATTCCTGAGAAGACCAGTGTTATCCGTGTTTTCTACATAGAATGTGGTAAAATTTGTTCTCTATTATTTTATGGGAGTATTCTTAAAATTATTCATTTGATTAGAAAGATATTCTAATGGAATGTATCTTTTTGTTTCTAGTTACAGAATTGAATTATTATCAGGAGATTATAATATAGGTAATCTATATAGAGCACTTTCATGTCCTTCAACTCATATTAAGTAGGACTCAAATTTCCAATTACTTTAATTTTCAACAATCAATAACTTTATAGATGAATAGTTACATTACATTGAATTTGATATTATTTATTAAATTTATGTTTATAGACATGTAGTATGAGAAACAAATAAAAAATTAAAATTAATTATCTTATTTTTTCCTATAGATGATTTTTTGAGAATATAACATTCTCATTATTAATTTCACTTTTCATTTTTTGAAAATTCAGATTTAGTTGTAACAATTTTGGGTCTCTCCTAACATTCATTAATTTGAAAAACATATTATTATTATTCCACCTGTGATGGAGAAATAATTTCTCAAGTTGAATCGTGTTATCTATTTTAGATTCAATTATTTTTTGGAAATATACTAATATTTTTTGTAATTATTTATTTCTTATAGTGAAGAGAGTTTCCAATAAAGTTTAACCAGAAAAACATAGTCTATCTAAATAATTAAATTTATTATGTATATTATACGGTATCATTAACTTTTGTTAACATTCGGGTGGTTTAATTTTAATGTGACATTCAAATTACATAAAAAAGTCAATAATGCAACCATGAAATACAGTAAATGGGCACTTCAATATGGTAAATATCTATTCACATTCTCCCAATATCATTCTAGCCTCTCCATAAATACTCAATTTTTATCTGCCCTTTTAGTTTGAGAGTTATTCATAACCTTTTTCTTTCATTTCTCATTCACTCGTGATATTTGGGATATGGTTGATTCTCGATAAAATCTAATTTATACTTTAACCATTTTATTGGTTGTTAGATACACTAGCAAAATATCGACATTCTTGATTTCTTTTTCGTCCCTTATTTCGTTTCATCAATAGAGAATTTCTGAAAATATTGTTTTTCATTATCCACTTAGTATTATTTTAGTCAAATTCCTCGAAATTAAATTACCAATATATGATTTATTTTTAATTATAACCTTTTATTATTAATTAATGTTAATAATGATATGTATATATTCTAAAACATTTCATTGTGAATTTACATAGTTTTCCACTACCATCTCAAACTATGGGCTTTAAGAAATGAGTTGATAAACATACTATAATATATCTATCAATAGCCTTCCAATAATATGTTTATTATTTCATGGTATGTTAAGATCTCTAAGAGAACCTCCTAACTCCATCATCAAGTATAAAATGATTACTTATTATTTTTATCCTCTATTTTATATTTCATTTTCATGACTTATACCATTGATTCATCTTCCAAATATGATTTCAAGTATGTTTCACCTTCCTTATAGAATAACTCATCATATTTATTTTCAATTAATATATTAATTCCATTAAATAATATTTTTTTGTATTTTAAAATTTAATGTTACATTTTTGGGTGAAAATTGTGGAATATTGTTTTGTTTAATAAACTCTAAAACATCCATTAAACTTCATTAGATACCTCATAAAAATGTTTTCATCCTTTTTATGGTCAAAATAATACAATGGTAACTTGTCTTAAAACCACCCATTGCCTCATTTCAATTTAATTTTAAAAAGTTATTGAAATTTATCACTTATTTGTCCTTCAAAATCACGTATTACATTAATATCATATCTCTCCAACCCCTTAAATTCCATTAATTTTGGTTATATGATTGATTAACTTTCTTAATTTACACACATTTCACAGGCCACTAGTTTTTTATATAAATCATCGAATTATTTTCAGGATTTCATTCATCAAGAGAAAATACCTTACAATTTTATAATGTTTTAAATCTTTATATAATCCTTTAACAATATACATATCCATTATTGTATCTTCAAGATACAAATTGGATACATCAACTACCATTATTTTTTTAATGTGACAATAAATATTTCTCTTTTCACATGCAACACCATTATCAAAACAACTTGGTCCAATATAGAGTGTTATATGAACCCAAGTGTGGAAACCTGTAAACAAGAGGCTACCAATTGACAATGAAGGTCTAAGGTGAAACCATGGAGAGAAAATAACCACAATAATATTTTAAAAATAATAAATAAATCACCCAATGTATAAAATTTAGAATCAGAGTACACTGATATAAACAATATATCATTAGGAATGAATAAATGTGAAACAAATAGTCCAAATAGTCACAACAATAATAGAATATTGACTACTCATCAATATGATAACATTTAAAAATAGATAAATTATAAAAATTACAAGAGGATCAATAGATCCAACACCCACCTCATCCCTATTTCCATACTTATGGAAACGTTTCCACTCAAAAGTAAAATTAGGCCATGACCCAACTTATATATGAAATAAGAGAGAGTTGCCTTGGTTTCCCATTTCGAGGGTTATTTGATTAGGGTGCAAGTATAACTTTATAGGACACCGGCAACATGGTTCAATACCCAACCAATTATATGTAGTGAACATGTTTGTGATAAACCTCTCAAAAAGTCAAAATAAAATATATAACTACACAAACATAACATAATAACCATGAATAGTTAATAAAAAATAACCACATACCAAGTGGTTGGGTAATAACCATGTATCAATGATATGTAGTTGTACCTTATTCACCTCTATACTAGATGGATAATTATAATGTTTTTGGGAAGTAAATAAGATAAAAAATATGTTTTTTCCACTAATTATTGAGATATATTGTCCATCTACATCCACAAGATATCATGATAACATGTATTTCAATATCATCACGGGAATAAGTGATCATTTCACACCAAATTCTCAAGGATTCAAGACCAAATATAACTTAGAATCGATGTATCATTGAGACTGTGTGTCACTCGACATCCATAAGGTTAAAACTGAGCATGTTTCTCTTCATACACATGGTCTCCATTCTCAAGTACCTATTTTCATGGGTCTATCCTCTTTTCCTTCATGCCCCGCCCCTATTATTAAGTCCATATCCATCGTCATAATCCACATGAAAACCCTATAATGGAATAATCATAACATGATATTTTACCTATATTTGAATTGAAGAACAATATATCCAGAGGAAACATGATATATCATATAATTGGGAGGAGAATATGTGTAGTAGGGTGTAACATATCATCATGATAATTTATAAGCTACACATAATAAATCTTATCATTAACCTATGTTAAACATAAAATATATTAGAATACTCATGGAATTAAGCATTATAATGATGGTTTCATGGACTAAACACACCCCCAGATGCAATATCTATCAATTTTAGTAAAAAAATGACAATACAAGTATAATGTATTGGAAAAAGAGTGCACCTATAAAAAGGCCTTGGAATCTCCCCACGAGTCATAGAAACTAAACATGTGATCAAAATCAACAAAATTATATCATACTATCTAAGAATAATCATGGTAACAATCATATCACTTGGTCTCATGGGATTTAATCACTTGAACAAGAAACATCACAATGGCCATCTAAATAAATTCCAAATTTAGTTATCAAACCCCACCATTAGAAGCAAAAACAAGATAGTAAAAAGGGTTAATCATAGACATTGTTACTTTATCAATTTAAGTTAGGAATATTACATTTAACTAATTATGTCTTATGTGTTATTAACTAATTAATCATTTCACATTCAGAAAAAATTATAAATTTAAAAGTTATTCACATAAGGCGGAGAGCCTCATAACACATTTATGTAAAACATGTATAAACTATTGAGTATCTTATATAGGACCACAAACTTCAAATTGAGTCAAATATAAGGTAATCATGGCACAATGGCATTGAATGAGTCCCCTAGGTATTCTCACCCTTTAATGATTTCCACAACATTACTCCTAAGATATGGAATTAAAAAAAATTAAATATAGAAAAATTATAATTAAATAAAATATATATAAATAATGCACAATCAATTGAGAAGGAACACTTATTGGCAGCATACCAGATATCATTGACTAATCAAAACCATGAACCACCATCCATGTAAGGTCTAACAAGAATTTATATCTACATTCAATGAAAAATAACAATTTTGAAATAGTATGAAAAGTCAAATTTAATATAATTAAATTGTAACCATTAAGGATAAACCAACCAAATGACATACCATAGTTGTAACACCATCCAAAAAAGTTAGAGACACTCCCAACACAATAATAATTCCATGAAGTCTATAATCGCCCAAAATAAATTATAGTATTATAATGGGAAATTTATAAAAAATATTCTGAAAACACAGAAAGAATTATCGAGGTACATACATTTGTAGAAATATATGTCAATGACATGAGTTCATCATCATAGAACATTGTTTAGACATGCTGATTCAATGCTACATGAAACATAGAATATTACATCATTATATGATGGGATTGTCATCCAATTCTATAAATAGAGACAATCCAATTATCAATTGAGAAGAATGATGATCGATTATAATAGTAACCAAGGAGAATTGTGATATCAATTGATTCCAAAGCATATAAGTACAGAGATGATCATCCAAGATGAACAAAAACATGATCTATATTTAAATGAGTATGAAGGATGAAAATATTGAAACATATTGAAGGATCTAGCAAGGATTCACCAAAAAAGTTCATGAAGATATTTCATGGGACATGAATATTTCTTAGTGGTAGAAAGAGAGGATTCTAAAGCCAATTTTGTATCAAATATATGAGTAAGGGGGTTAAAAATAGGGGCTCTTAGTATCCAAAATGACCCAAACATTCCCCATTTAACACTGTTGTGATCATCTCACTAGCTAGATGGTGATCCATACTAGGACATTTAGATATATCCCATGCCACTGGCTAGCTAATGTCTACAACTACATCCCTGACTACTTTGGTCCTCCACTACTGAAAACCTAAATCTCGAGACATCAACTGAGATTTTGTTCTAGTTTGAAAAAATAACTTTAGGATGTTCAAAAACGTTTTAACTCAGGGTGAAACCCAATATTTAAATGAGCCTACCTATATATGAATGTTTAATATTCCCTCTAAAATTAGTAGAAATAATATTATGTTCAGTTTCAATCTCCCAACTATATTACATCTCATCTCTAAGATGATATTGTAGAACATGATTCACAATTCCTATCATTTCAAAATATTCACTAAAATGTGTTTTTCTATATCCCATATTGGATGTTGAATAGTGCCTCGGGGTTTTGATCACCATTGAATGTGATCCCTGATATAACTACTCAACTCATTGAAAAAACACCAGATGTTGATCCTAAAAATCACCATTTTCCAACACTGAGGCTCCAATCACTATGTCCGTTGAACTCAACACCCCATAGCGTCTTCAATAGATTCTTCCAAAATATGATGGTGGTCACTTTCAATGAAATTTCCACATAAAACATGATTTCTATAGCCCAATTACATTCTTGATGTCGTTAAATTCCATCGTATACAATAAAATTAAACACAAGGGTTAATATTTGATACCATGAATTGTTCTTGATTATAAAAAATGTAAATGAGTCCAATATACCTATTTAACCTGAATCGACTACCTTCTAAAAGGACATGGATAAACATATACACCATCGTTGTGAAAAGGAACAACTAGGATCAATTTTCATTAAGAGGGGCTTGGGGTCAATTAGTCATAGATTTTCCAATTATTTTAACTTTCTTGTGTAATAAACATTTCCTTTTTTTAAATATTTTTATCATTTCTGAAAAAACCCACTCACACATCCACATGAACAAACCTATTTAAAAAGGTAACATCTGAACAATAGTTTCTAGTCCTTGTCCTAGGTTGGAAATATTCCAATACTACAAAATCAACTATTAAACTATCCTTTTTGTTGATAAAACAAGTGGTAAATAACCTAACACTTGTGTGAAACTATGATCAATAAAAATTTGAATGTTGTTATTCAATAATGGATGATATAAAACCTTTTTTTAACATGTATTGAAATCTTTACCTGTTAGTTAAAATGAAGTCATTATGCTACTTTATCAAATTCTATTTTTTTAAGTTAAAAAAATAATTATTCACATTCATACGAAGTAGAATATAGAAACAATATCTATAGAATACTTACAAAAACTCAGTATCATGGCTTTATTTAATATCTTATTTTGATTTCCCTATTGAATTACTTATTATGTAAAATATGTAAGAGAATTTATTTGAAAACAATTTCTAAACCACTTCAATATACCCTTGGAAGACTATGGACAATGGCTTGGTCTAATCTGATAAACTCTAACTACTATCAACATTTCAAATTATCTATACAAAAATCTTTCTTACGAATGATTTTTATGGAAACTTCTTCTTTTATTCTTCTCTCTAAAACATCAGCACTCTCACTCACTCTCCACACATAAATAGTGAAAGTATTAGAATATACAATGTAATTCCTTCTATTTATAGGAGATTAAAAAGTGGTACCTAAATGAATATGAAAATGTTTTCCCTCTAAAACAAATTTATAAAAATCTAATTTCACATTCATTTCAAATATATATTTGACACTATTAGTTCTTATTGACTCTTATTAATTCATCTTGAAAATTCTAAAACCTTCTCACAACGTTAACTTGATTTGAACTCACTAAGAATTTTTCACTGTGATGTAATGTTGTTCTAATACAATGTTCGTTATGATGAATCATATTCTCACTCTGATTACCTAGAACCACCTAAAACCACATAAGAACTGAAGACTTCCCATTATAGTTCACTTTACCATTTTTAAGATTAATGGCCTTTCCTTATAGATCTCCGTACAAAATATGAAAATTAAAACCATTCTACCATAACATTTTGTAAACTACGTTAGAATTTAATTTCTTCCCAAAAACATCATCACAACTTCTAATGTTACAAAAACACCCTTGAAGAAACATTAGAACAGATCTTCAAAAAAACTTTTATTTATTTGTTCAGAAACTCCTCATACTGATGTTCTGATGTCCAATGATATCTAGTGTTTGATGAATTATCCCTATCAGCATGCGTCTAATGAATTAATATATAGTTTAATATGATGTATATACATCATATCTGGTATAAAAACTCCTAATCCACTTGAAAAAAATATATATTATTTCCCTTTTGACCCACTGTAAAACAAATTAGAGTTCTTCTTCTCTTATCCCAATTTTGAAACAAAATAACCTCATAAAAATGGTTGACTATATTATTGAACATGATCTGATAGATAACATTATGATCTCATTCATTGATGCCAACAACTCTTACTTAATTGACCATTATACCACTAATAGATCATTCAATCTTATTATTTTCTATTATCAATAATGATTCTAATGGATATGTGATAGAATTCCTCTAATAAATCGGTGTAACCCTACCTCTAATGGACCGATGTCTCATCATTTTAGCCATATCAAAACATCCTAATCATTCGAAACATTTATATTTTTTGATTATAACACTGATATTATAAGAATGGGATATTTTTAATTAATATCATTTTTGCTGCTAAAAACATCTGAATGTATCATGTATTTCCCATGACATTGAGAACATTAGAATTGATATATCATCAATTGACTTTTGAAACCTTTTATCCTTTATTATTTTACAAATATTGGATCAAATGTTTTGAGTATATTTTGTTATTAAAAACATAGAAAAGAACTAAGAATAATTATATTTAGTATCAAATATCTTTAAAGACATTTAGACTCTAAAACATATCCACATACTGATCAAAACATTCATTCTGGACCGAAGGTGAGTATGAAAAGCACTTCATCCAGAAATCATCATTTGAACTGAAAATCAGAACTGATGGATTTTATTGTCAAAACTATTTATTATCTTATATGTTTGGTTTTATTATGTCTTATCACCAACTCATTATATGTGAATTGATTTCATTATGATGAGAAAAAAATACAATACCATAAAAAACTTCATTTGTCATAAAACAAAATTATAACCAACTTGGTTCCCAGAATCTCCCCATTTGGAATTTTTTGTCACCGAAGATTCATAACATACTAAACTATTTTGAGTCATGATATGTATTACAAATCCAAAATTCTACACTTACATGAAAAGATTCATTATATGGAAAAATCATTTATAGAAAACCCATGCTGTCAAAAATTATTGACTTAAGAAACACCTTCAGAAAACGTCAAAACCATTGAAACATTCCTTCTCTTAACAAACATCCTTTGAATTTATTATCAAGATAATCCTATGATCACTTCAAAAAACTATTCAAACAGTCCACTCACTTACACATTGAGTTCACATCATACCCACAACTCCCCCTAAATACATTCTTCATTAAATGTTTTAGCACATTTAAATGTATACATTCATAAAAAATATCTCCCCATTTGGAAACACAATACAAATTCGAGATGAGAGAGGGTAAAATACACATACCTTAACCTTGGATAGAAAGAGGTTGGATTCCCATGTTCAACCTCTGTTTGGAAAATTCTTTGTTTAGAATATTTGTTTTCTGAAAATTCAAGTAGCTTTTTCTGACTTAGGAACATACTACAACATGATTTCATTATTCTATTAATCTTTTTGGACACAATTATATTTAATAACAATATGATTTTCAAAATAATGTTTTACTAGGATTATTATAAGTTTAATGGAACTATGATTATCACAACCCAAGAGCAGAGTTAGCTTTACTAATTATGTCTTGAAAATGAGTCTTCATCTTCAATGATTATATTTCCTATTGAGTGGAAGATACATAAATATATTCGTATATGCTAAGAGTTAGTATGTTGTTTTCTTATTATTCTAACATACAATAATTTCCCCTAGAAAATAAACTCTCTTATATTATGATCTTCTATCATCAACACTTATTTCCTGACCATTATCTGTATAACAAAAAAAATAAATTATTAATGAGTTATAATTATAGATACCAAAATATATTATTCCTTTGATATATCTTTGAATTATTATTTATGTCCAATAAATGTGATTATTTTGGAGTAATTTTGAAACTTCTACATATGGTGCTAATATAAACCATCTCTAGTCCTGAGGTAGTCACATACAATAAACCTCCAATATGATTTTGAATCATAGTAGAGTCAACATCATTGCCTTATATATATTTAGTCAACCTAGTTATCACTAAAATTGGTGTGGAAATAGGTTTCAAATTTTACATGCCAATATTCTTAAAAAGTTACATGACATACATTTCTTGATAAAGAGATAGGAGTTTCTTCTTTTGTGTGGTTTTTATGCTAATAACTAATTTCATTTCCCTAAGAATAATCTTTTAAAATAACTTCTTCACCTATTAATGAAAAATTTAAAAACTTCCCACACCATTCATAGAAAATATAATATAAAAACATACATATTTAAAATAGGGGAAATATTATGTCTTTATTTAATATATAGATTACTACCAACCTTTGACCTTTATCTTCCTCAATAAAGTATCCAAATTAGAATATCAATACCTAAAATATTGTTTTAGCCCATAAAAGGATTTATCCATCTTTAAAAAATTAATTTCATCCTTTACAATAGAAAACATAAATTGTTTCTCACAAAAACATCCTCATCAAGTTCTCCATTCAAGAATGTTGATTTCTAATCCATCTGAAAATGATTTTAACTTTATTTTTTAGAATTTGCATGAAGGATTATAATAATATATAATATTTCCTCCAGAGAAATTTTTTCATCAAAATAAAAACCATTAATCTATGAGTAAACTTTACAAAAAAATTGTGATTTGTTAAATATCACATCCCCGTCCCCATTAAACTTGTTCTAGAACACCAACTTGATATGAAAAAAAATTCTATCATTTTGTTTAAGTACGAGTTCCCAGATATTATTCTTCTCAATCTGATCCAAATCTCCATTCATCACATGAATCCATTTCGGATGCTCAAAATATCCATTCAAATATTTAATTTCATCATTTCATGAAAATAAATATTTGTAAAAAGTTTTATTATGCTTCTTGTATGAACCTTTTGAAATTCATCATCAATGATATTTTGAGCTTCCACATGTTTCCTCTCCATAGGATGATATGTATTAGTTTCTTCCTCATCACTAGAAATATCCAGGTATGATTCTTCCATCTAAATAGTATCAAAATTGATATCATGGATATCATTTTTCTCAACAAAAAATCATTCATCTTACTCATCATCATGAGATTGTGAATCATTTTCTCATCTGTTTCTCAAAATTTAATATCAACAGAGTAAACAGTTCATCCTCTATATTTATTGAAACCTCTATATCATTTTACATAAAGAGAATAGCTATGAAATAATACGTATTCACCTTTATGATTATTATTCCCAAGGTTTACTTCTTTATTCTTTATGATGCAGGGTCTCCCAACAACTATTAAGTGTTTAAAGCATTAGATTTTATCAATAAATATTTCATTGGGAGTCATCTTAGAACATAGACAATAGAAGCACATATTCATAATATAAAAAAATTTACTCAAATCGTTCCTCTACAAGGAATGATAAATACATTGTTCATGTAACATAGTAGTTTCCATTTCAAAAAAAAATCTATTCTTCCTCTCAGTAACAATATTTTTATGAGGTGATTATAATATACAAAACTCATTCTGAATTTAATGTTTTCTATGATAATTATTGATTCCTTCCTTATTGTACTCACCATAATTATGAATTCTCAAATTCATTGAAGAATAACCAAATTCTATCTCATCTCTTATACTAAAAATCATAAAACTATTCTTAGCTTTAAATTTTTGTTTCAAATATATAACACAATTAGTATGTGTAAAATCATCAATGATTGAAATGTAGTACTTATCACCAAAAGTGTATTATTTTCTGATTCTCCCAGAAATATCATAAGGAATAAGTTCTATGAGTTCAGTTTAATGAATATCAACTAAATTATTCATAGAGTTTATAAAATTAACTTTCCAAAAAAATTTCAACCCAAATCGATTCTCCTATAAATATCAAGAATATCTCGTACACTACACCACATTGATAACTTCTTCATGTTTCTATGAAATTTAAGTCCTAGCCTAATTTATGATAAAATAATTTCATCAATAATTCTTATGTAACAGGAATTATGGACATCACCAACCTGAAACTACTTTACTTTTTAAATGTTCCTTTATTAAAAACATTTACACCTTCCACTTTTTTCAAAAAAAAAAACTTTTCCCCTAATAAAATTATTTCCCTAATCATTTATTTAAAAAACTCATCATATTGTGTTTCAACCGATAAAAAAATCATTTATTGGATTTCAAATTTTACACCCCAATAATAGTGGATATAACACCTTTGATAATGATTGATTCATCATTCCCAAAAATTAAAATTACTTATTTGAAATCATTCATATTATTCAACAATTTCAAATCTCCTATTATATGAGACGAACACCCACTATCCAAAATCTGTGGTCTTTCACCATTTTTTTTATTTGAGTGTTGTTTCTATAGTAAGGGGGTTTTCTTTTACCATATCATTCATTACATCTATCATATTATAATTTTTATAAATATGTTTCATTTCTGGTAACATAATATGACACATTTTTTTATATTTCTTGGTTATTCACATCTTAAAACAAAATTTTGTAATGGTTAAAAACTATTGTCAACATTCTCAAAATAAATTCATTGGTAGGATCGAGTATTCCTCAAAAATTGATTTTTGTAAATAATGAGGCAATTGTAATTTTGTTTGTTAAACAATCACATATTTTCTGTAATTTTAAATCCACCACAATATATGAATTAACTTTAGAAAAAACATTTACCTTTATAACTTCAATATTTTCAAAAATGATGAGTATGATTCTAAAAAACGTTATTATATTTAAAATCAATACATTATTGGCCCACATACTTTTATTTTCACATGTACACTTATTCTTAAATTCAATTTTCAACCCAATATTTTTTTAAATCGGAAGTGGAAGGAACTTTTGTTTTGGATTCATAATTTTTGAAATATTTTGATTTTAAGACATTTTTGGTTTTAACCACCTATTTAATCTTATTAGGCCCTTTCTTTGGAATATTTTAAAAAAAATAACAACCTTTTACGTTATATTTTCTAGATAATTATTAGGTTTTTTTTCAATAATTTTTACCATCTTTAGAGATAGATCTTTTGAAACTTGTAACTCCCTTGTCAGTTTTAGTTTTTTTTCTAAAGGAGTTCTGACTCATCCTCTATTTCATTTTACGTTACATAAAGTTGTTAATTCCAATTCTTCTTCTTCTCAAGTGCCTTCTTTAGAAAATCAATCTTTTCCAGTAACTTAGCATCTCTTTAGGAAAGAATTTTTTATTGTTTGTTGTAGGAAATTCCTTTTTCAACATTTTGACCACTCTTTAATGGATTACAATATTTCTCCGACAATGTTTCTATAGAGACCCAAAGCTTGATGTACATGGAAAATACATTACTTTTGTGGAATACTTAATACATAACAAAAACAGTAACAGAAGGACCGTAATAGTTTAGTGACTTTGGAATCTTGGAACGTAATCTTCTAATCGTGGTGAAAGATCTTCAACATCTCCCATAAATATCTTCCACTTTTTGTTTCCTTACCTAAAACCTTTCCTTTAATCCTGGGGGAAAATAAAACATAAAAATGGTGAGCTCAAATGATCAGTAAGGGTAAGCATGGATAAAATAAAACATACCATATATATTTGAACCTAAAAACATGAATATAATGTTTAAACATAAAAATCTTGAGCAACGACTTAAAACTTGGAAGTATATAAGGCATAGATCACAATGGAACATAAATAATGATAACATAGCATGGGAATAAAACATGTAATTGTGGCATCCATTAATCACATGTAATGATTTCCATAATATCCAAGGCATTACTGCCAAGACAATCTTAGTGGACAAAGTCCCTTTCTGAATCGAGTTCACTCCTCATTCTAGTCCTGTAATAATGAACCAGATTAACTTACCGTTCCAGCCATGTCTATCTCATGAGATATAAATCTTTACCAAATTCATTGGAGGGAGATATAGGTCCCAACCATCTCATAATGAAATCATTCTTACTTGTGCCACAAAATTAGCTTAAAACATTCATCATAACCCAAAGAATAAAATGGGTTTCATAAACATCATATCATCATCACATAATCCTTATAAAACAAATGGATATTTCATCATAAGAAACGTGAAAGCATGTAAATCATAGAGACATTATACTTGAAACATACAAATATAAAATAATGTCATCTTAGATGGAAAATGGTTTTGATAAAACACTTGAAATGAATTCTTGAGGAAAATATCCTTTTTTATTCAAAATCATTTTCTTTTCAAAAAACGTCATGCAATTTTAAAATAAAAGGATTCTATTGAAAATAGTCTTGAATGATTTTGGAGGAAGCTTCATGAAAACAAGGATTTATAAAACCGTAATAATCCTTTCATGCCGTATATGTTGAAAAAACATTCTTCTCGTACTTTTGTCGAAAAAGTAAAAAAGTACCATGTAGGGTAAATAAAAGAAAGATTACTTCCATACCATGGGCTAAAAGTCAGAATGGGTAAAAAGGTATTTAAAAATACATGAATACAATTTTATAAAACATGGACATGGATGGTAGCAATAACCATAGTAAATACTTACGAATAACCAATCTCAGATAAAAATGAGATTTGAAAAATTATGCATTACCTTAGGTCCGATATGCTTCGTACGTATTCGAACCTCCTATATAATTATTTAATTAATTTAATTGACTTAATACAGAATCATAATAATTTTTATGATATCATATATGTTTCACTTATGACTTTATATTACCCGTTCATTTGTAAATTCCATGTTAAAGCAGCGTTTTGGCTAAAATCATTTCGTTTATCGTATGTGTTTCGACTTGCCATTTCTTGATATTATTACTTATATCCTGATTTAAATAATTCCAGAATTTAAAACATGATTTATATATAATATATATTCATCATATACATATATATTATAGATTGATAAAAGGAATGAAATAAACCGTTCATGGAGATGGTAGACCGTACGTACGCATGAACGTTGTTTTCGTTTCCTTATTGAATTGAATGAAACTAAATAGATGACATACATATATATATATATATATATATATAAATCCAGTAGCATTATTATTTCATATATTTAATTATTATTCATTATATAAACTTTATGATCATTCATGTATGGTTAATCATGGAGAATGAATCTCATTGCGTCGTGGAGACGGTAGTCCGTACGTACGCACGAGCGATGATATCGTTCCAATAATTATAGAATTGGAGTGGATGGTATAATATATAAGAATCATCATGATATTATAATAACCATATATAGTTATTCTTAACACCATTATACCCATCCATGTAAGGTGTTGGTGGAAAAACGGATTACACCACGACGTGGAGACAATATTCAGTACGTACGCATGTGCGGTGATTTCATTTTCCGTAGGATGGATAGAGGGTGAAATATGTTTGTTTCATACTTATAATAATATATCAGTATATGAGTGATACTGATGTTATTACTTCAAAATGAAACAACTAAATAAGAAGAATTGGAAGAAGAAATAAAGTTGAACGAATCGGTAATGGACATTACCTCTTCTTTGAAGCGCCTCTTTGAGACCTCCTCTTAGGGAACTAAAATGTGTCTTTGAAGAAGACCAGGACCTCTAGGATGTTTCTAGGGAAGTGGGGAAGAGAATTTGGTAGGGTTTGGCCAATCATGAAGGCTCAAATTGGTGTGAGGAAGGGAGAGAGCAGGTGTCCTTTTATAAGGGAGGAGAGGGGCACCTTTGGAAATATAAGAAATATTAGTTTATATTAAATCCCAACCCCACCTAAAAACTTCTAAAATGACTCATATCCGAATATTATCTGATATAGGGTTGTAATAGCATCAACCAATAAATTTTAGACATGTTAGGAATTTATTTTAAACATTATCAACTTTATTTATCCATATTTAATCAATTTAATTTTATTTGTGGTAATAACATTCTAAATTTTAAATTAAAACAATTAATTACTTATTTCTTATTAATTGTCCATAATTCGATACATTATAAAATTTTAGACCATATAAATTTAAATTTATAATTTTTAATTTTTTTTGTGATTTTTAAGCAATTTTATAATTTGTTATTTTTCTAAAATAACAATAGTGTCAATTTTGACACTATTCATTTATTTGAATTTAAATAAAATATATAAAGAAGATATGTTCAAAATATAAATCTTTAATAGATTCATAAAATGTCATATGTATCTATAAAATTAGTGGAGAACATTAAATATTTCTTATAATATTTATTTTATTATTTTTAAAACCATTTATTTTGTTTATCTCTTAACAAAATAATTACTACAACATTTTTGTATAATTATTTAATATAATTATTTGTCGTATAAAAATTAAAAATAAAATACTATGATGAATATAGATATATTAAATTTCACAATAATAATTTTACTCGAATTTATAATCTTAAAATCACAATATTTATATTGTTATATTTATTAAATTATGAAGGAGACAACTTTGGCATCATTTAAAATAAAATAATATAAGT
Organism: Viscum album; assembly: GCA_963277665.1. Taxonomy (NCBI): domain Eukaryota; kingdom Viridiplantae; phylum Streptophyta; class Magnoliopsida; order Santalales; family Viscaceae; genus Viscum; species Viscum album. The sequence goes on along the minus strand of OY728150.1, from coordinate 570,418,293 downwards.
GTCATAATCACCTTAATAAAGATCCAAATGGTCAAAAATTCTGCCATTGGATGATTAGGGTTTATATATACACTAATAATAAGTATTGTGAAGATTTTTGGGACTTTTGATATGTATTACTATTTCAATAAAAACTATATTATTGATTTTTCACTAAATATACAAATTCTGCATCATTAATGTATAAGATAATATGGTAAATAAAGAACTCTTAAAAATTACAAATAAATTACCATGACAAAGAAAAACATTTTATATTTCAAATGAGTATTTATAACCGAATTTATATTCTGTACAAACTTATATTAAAAATACTTTAATTATTAAAGTTGAGTGAGACATATTTCACTTTCCTTTAAATAAAATAAACTAAAGGTCTTAATCCCCTCCAAGTGGGTTCTAATAGATTCCATTTCGACCCAAATACGACTTAGGAAAAATTATAATCATAAAATTGTATTAATACAAGTATTAGGATAATTGTATAATATTATATTTACCCTTAATTACCCAATTTACCTTTTACTATGGTAAATAAAATTTACCATTGTTATTATTCATAAAGCCCAAAAATAAAGAGTAGTCTATTAATATAATTTGGACCCACTGATTCCAAATATGGAATCCAATTTTCCAAATTCAGTACACATAAGTAATAGAAAGTAAATTAAAATTAATCCCGTTGTCGAAAGAAAACAGGTTTTTGTTTAAAACATTGCAAAATATTGAATTTATTTAACCTATGAATTCAATGTAAATTCAAGGCTAATGACATAAATTATATTAAATGGTAAAAATATATTCTATTTAAACTTTAAAACAATTCAATAATATAATTTAACCACAAAAGCTATTACGATGAAAAAAGTTGTTTTTAATTAAAATATAGCATGGTTTTACTATTCATTAAAATATGAATGTTATCAGAATAATATGAAATTTTTATCCAAGGTAAAATTTTATATCCTGATTCCAAATAACTATTTTATTTTGTAACATTTAACTTATAAACATGTCAAAAACTATATTTAATGTTGGTGCGCCATTAAAAGGCGGCAAAACTGCATTTTTTGAAAAATACTTATTTTACCTGAAAAATTTATTTTGTTCTTATACCATGTTATAGAAAATGTGTAAGATGAATAATAATGTTATAAAATTCAAAATTTAGTTAATACTATTCATAATAGCTAGTTCATAATATTATAATAATAATATATCATTGTTTAGTAAAACTTGGTATTGCGTACAACACACGCTATCGAGGATGGTCGTGATTGCGTGTAATGCAAGCCAAGTCAGGGTTGCGTATCGTGAAAGCTCCTTTTGGTGTAGCGTACAACACAAGACATTAATGAAAATAAAAAGAATATTTTTCATAAAATATCAGGATGTTACAGTTTCATCTCTCTCTTCATATGGAATTTTAACTCAGACTCTTCTTTTTCATAACTACTGCTTCTAAAATATTCTTGATTAACTATTGTAGTGAAATTATTTTCTCTGAAATATGTAGAAATCCATTTCACCTTATATTTATTCTTTTATTATTCTCCATCTATAGTCATAAAACATATCCTTTTGGATTTCAGGAAAATATTATATTATCTGGTGGAATATGATTCTGACCTTTCACCATGTTTCTTACATGATATTCTTATCCTTATATCATATTCATTACTATATTCTACATTCCGTTTCCAGGGTAAATTCATAGAAGAGTGACCAAAAACCCACATATAAAAAATTTCAAGGGGTGTTTCACTTGATACTTTCCTATAAATAAATTTACATTTTCAGATAGAATTGATAAAAATTCATTGAGATTGTTACACACCACGTTTTTGGACTCAGAATCATCAACCTCTTTAGATTTGAGAATCATTTTATACATCCCCAACAATGTAGTCTTGAATGAAATTTATTGATCAACTTTTTTCATTAATAAATTTCTCCCTTCACAATTCATATGTAATGATAGTACTATGAAGTGTACCCATAAATAGAGATTTTAAATCTATATAATCTTAATATGAAACATTATCATCAAACATATCATTAAGAAGACTCAATATCGTTTCAACAAAAGCTGAATCATCCAAATCCTCCCCAATAAATTTTATTATGATAACAATATAATTTACCCTCAAAAAGAAATCACTAATAGATTAATTGTCACACATTTTGATATCTTCAAAAACTGACCTCTGTATTTGTAACTTGAATTTCTTCACCTTCACTGCCTTTAAATATTTTTTAACTTTTCCCAGAAACCATTGGCCATATAAACTCCCTTTACACTTAAATATTAACATTTATAAAGTTATGAGAGTTATTATTTATTATCTCTTGTATAATTCTCATGATTCATATTATAATTGATATAAGTGTATCATTCTCAAAAAGAGGAGAAAATAAAATTGTAAAATCTTCGAAAACATAACACACAATTGATATAATGTATTCAAACATTATATCTTTCCGTGTATGATAGTTCATTCCATCAAATAATAGAATCCCATTATTTTTCATTGAATATATATCATCTATAATACCATATACTCAAAAATACTAGAAAATGGTAGAACAAGTGAACATTTACTCTGGTACGACATGAAAATTCCTAACAAGGATCAATGTATCCCTGAAAGGGGAGGTGGTGAATTAGTGATATCTTTTTATTTTTTATTAAATTTATTTTTTAATAATGTTTTCCTCCTATTAAAAAATTATCACATTTTTGAAAAAAAACGTTTAGAAATTAAAAGGAAAACAATTACATACAAGGTCCACCTCTCAATAGGAGATGGAAGTCCATAGAATGGGTTAAAAATAATCCAACACCACAAAATACACTATAAAATAATCCATATGTGTGGATAAAAAATGTATAAAATATACCTACACTTGTGTAGAAATATCATCAACACAAAAATGCATGTATTTCTTCTAGAATGAATGATGTAAAATATCTTCTAGCAGCAATTTATGAAACAATCACCGGTTGGTTAAAATCATGTAATTATGTTTCTTCAATAACTGCAACATTTTTAAAACGTCAAAGCACAATTCCCTACATTCAAACCCAGCAGTATATAGAGGAAAACTCTCTGGGATATTATATAAAAACTCCTTATAGTGGCTCATTCCTATTTCCATGTCTAATTATTCAGTTTAGAAAATATATAATAAATAATAAGATTAAAACAATTCTAAAAGACATCTAAATTTACCTTGAAAAAATGTGTCTGATGGCTTAGTAAAAAACAGAAATATCTGACTACTATATTCATTACAGATATTATATCAAGAATTCATTATCTAGATGGAATTTTCTAGAGACTTATTCTTTTATTATTCTATATAAAACATCAGATCTCTCTATCCCTCTACATGTGAGAAATTAAAGCATGAAAATGTAAAATTTACTTTATTTTATTTATATTAGATCCAAAAGATGTATAGATGGGAATCAGAAATTTTATTCTTGCTAATCCAAGTTTTTAGATACTCATATTTCACATTCATTTTGATTTTATATTTAACTTTTTTAGTGATTCATTAATTCTCATGATTCTTCTAAAAAAACATCACCAATCTTCTCGCAACATCACCCTACGTCAAACTTACTAATTTTTCTTTTGTCCAAAACAAAATAATTCTAATACAATATATATTATGATGAAATATATGGTCGTTACTATTATATAAACCCACATGAAAACACATAAAAATTAAGAATTATCATTATGATGCTCTGTAACATTTGAAAGATGAATATATTTTCATTCTAGAGCTCCATAATAACTGAAAAATTTAAACCATTGTTCAATAATAAATGGAAGTAATTTTTTTGATTTTAATTTCATCCCATAATCAACATCAAAAAATCTAAGGATACCAGAACCCCCTTGCAAACACTTCATAAAATCACTTCAAAAAAAATATCATTTTCTTTAACTATTCCAAAACACCTAGGACTTATTTTCTATGTTAAATTAAGTCCATAATTTGATTATGTATTGTTGTCAGTGAGTTACTAATGAATTGGTCTATGATTCCTTCTATTCTTGAAAAATAAATTTTGTTCTGAAGAATATTTACCCACTTGAATCAAATAAATGTTATTTATCTTTTTACCCAATGAAGAACAAATCATATTTATGATTATCTTGACCCAATTAAAGAAATAAATAAATGGCTGAAAATGGATGATTACATTGTAGAAAATAATCTAAATGATCTAATTCATATCTAATTCATCAGTCTTAATAACTATAACTTCCTTAACAATTCATTCTTCATTAGGGAAATGAATTTGATTTTCATTTATTATCAATACCATGTCTGATGGATAATTTTAGAAATTACAATGATGTATCCATGGAACCATGAATCTAATAGATTAATATATCAACACTTTAGAAACATCCACACTTCCCAACCATTAAAATAATTATGTGTATGATGATTCTCACACTAATGATATGAGACCGAAAGACCATGAATTCATAAAAATTCATATTATACATTTTTTTATTCTAGCATGATATTCTGTTAACATTTTAAACATTATTATTGACATACCTTAATCTAACATTCAAATCAGTTTCTCCTCCTTTCTATCACAATGTTTGATTCAGAAGTGTTGGGGAAGCTATAATATTTAAGAGTTACAAAATAGAAAAGCATCGATAGATTTAGTATCAAATTTCATATAAAAAATTTATATTCTAATATATCCTCTAATATTGACCAATAAAATAATTACAGACCTAAGGTGTGTCCAAAAAACAATTCACCTAGAAAACTTCATTGAGATAGAAAATAGAGGCCAATGTATTTTCATTTAAATTTTTTTTATCCTATAAGTCAGCTAATATTCCATCTGACCACCAACTCTAATAAATTGAATTGATTTATTCATAATGGAATCAAAATAAAAAATAATAAACAGAAACATATTTTAGAATCCAAAAACAACATCCACACACCATTCACCCACCAACCCTTTTTCAATATAATGTGATCAATGTGATTCAAACTGACCACATTTTTGTTCATGTGGTTACAACAGTTGGTACACCTGCATCTGACTACCAAAAAAGGTTCAAATCCTAATCAACCAGCACTATGTGAATCTTACAATAAAGATTTTTTTAGCATTGGAAGAATAATTAAATTGGTTAAATATACCTACCAAATTCTAAACCAACATCGACTAAATATTTCTACTGATTCACTAAGTAATTTCACCAACCATAGTATTGTCAACATTGTGTCAACACACAAATGATCCAACTACATTTTTTTCAAACTAATTATATTATAAATACAAAGTCCATTTATTGTATCTATCGAGTACTATATTTTAATCAATCATTAATCATTAAATGTGGTAACCATGACCATCTAACACACAGTTTTATGAATAAATATGACCTTTTTTATAAGGGAGTTCATTTCATATAATAATAATTCTACGATCCCCACTGTAGGGGTATCCTTATTATCACCTAAAATGATGACATTGGATTTTTTAGTTTTCAACTAGTATTAATCAACCATAATTAATAGGTGTGATTTTCAATTCAAAATATTTCTAGAAAAAACACTACATAGTATATATACCTAGAATTCTCATAACACAGTCCACTATACTAAACATTCCATTCATGATGTGTGTAATGTTACATAGTATCTTAGGGGTTTGTTACAACTTCGTAAATATATTTTTATCATCCAATCACATAATCCACTTTGAAAAAACATGAAATATCCATCAATGAAACATATGGGTTGAGACGCAATGACACACCATTCAATTGTTGAATTTATCTTCTTACAAAGAGATAACTCTATAAGAAGTAATAATGGGGCCACCAAACCCAATGGTATTGACACTATATGCACTGATTACCAACAAAAAGGGTGATCTAGAACATAATAATGTTAGTGAACTACTAGCACAAACTCCAAAGGGATCATTCATAGAACAATGACATTATCAATAGATAGTACTCTACCTATCTTTCACCAACCCACATATAACAATGAGATAAAATCTCACACAAAAAATTCATTCCCAACTATATTACATCTCATCTTTGAGATGATATGGTAGAAAACAATTCAGAATTCCTATCATTTCAAAATTTTCACTTAAATGAGTTTTTCTATATCCCAAATTGGATGTTTAATAGTGCCTCGATGTTGTGATCACCATTGAATGTGATACCTAATATAACTACTCAACTCTATGAAACAACACCACATGTTGATCCTAAAAATCACCATTTTCCAACACTGAGGCTGCAATCACCATGTCCATTGAACTCGACACCCCATAGTTTCCTCAATAGATTCTTCCAAAATATGATGGTGGTCACATTCATTGAAATTTCCACATAAAACATGATTTCTATAGCCCAATGAAATTCTTGATGTCGTTAAATTCCATCGTATACAATAAAATGAAACACAAGGGTTAATATTTGATACTAAGAGTTGTTCTTCATTCTAAACAATGGAAATGAGTCCCATAGGCCTATGTAACCTGAATCGACTACCTTCTAAAAGGACTTGGATAAACATATACACCATCGTTGTGAAAAGGAACAACTAGGATCAATGGTCATTAAGAGGGTCTTGGGGTCAATTAGTCATAGATTTTCCAATTATTTTAACTTTCTTGTGTAATAAACATTGTCCTTTTTTAAATATTTTTCACATTTCTGAAACAAACCACTCACACATCCACACTAACAGAAATATATTGAAAGGTAACATCTAAAAAATAGTTTCTAGTCCTTGGACTTGTTTGGAAATATTCCAATACTAATAAATCTACTATTAAACTATCCTTTTTGTAGTTTAAACAAGTGGTAAATAACCTAACACTTGTGTAAAAATATGACCAATACAAATTTGAATGTTGTTATTCATGAATGGATGATATAAAACCTGTTTTTGTAACATGTTTTGAAACCATTACTTGTTAGTTAAAATGAATTCATTATGCTACTTCATCAATTTCCAATTTTTTATGTTAAAAAAATAATTATTCCCATTGCTACGAAGTAGAATATAGAAACAATATCTATAGACTACTTACCAAAACTCAGTATCATGGCATAATTCAATATCTTAGTTTGATTTCCCTATTGAATTATTTATTATGTAAAATATGTAAGAGAATTTATTTGAAAAAAATTTCTAAACCACTTCAATATACCCTTGGAAGTCTATGGCCAATGGGTTGGTCTAATTTGATAAACTCGAACTACTATAAACATTACAAATTATCTATACAAAAATCATTCTTACGAAGGATTTTTTCTGGAAACTTATTCTTTTATTCTTCTCTCTAAAACATCAGCACTCTCACTCACTCTCAACACATAAATAGTGAATGTATTAGAATGTATAATGTACTTCCTTCTATTTATAGGAGAAAAAAATTGGTACCTAAATGAATATGAAAATGTTTTTCCTCTAAACCAAATTTAAAAAAATCTAATTTCACATTCATTTAGAATATATATTTGACAATATCAGTTCTTTTTAACTCTTATTAATTCTTCTTGAAAATTATAAAATCTTCTCACATCTTTAACTTGATTTGAACTCACTAATAATTTTTAAGTGTGATGTAAAGTTGTTTTAATACGATGTTCATTATGATGACACATATTCTCACTCTTATTACCTATAACCACCTAAAACCACATAAGAACTAAAGACATCCCATTATAGTTCACTTTACCATTTTTAATATTAATGGCCTTTCCTTATAGATCTCCGTACAAACTATGAAAATTAAAACCATTCTACCGTAATATTTTGTAAACTACATTAGAATTTAATTTCATCCCAAAAACATCATCACAACTTCTAATGTTACAAAAACACCCTTGACGAAACATTAGAACATATATTTAAAAAAAATTATTTATTTGTTCAGAAACTCCTCATACAGATGTTCTGATGTCCAATGATGTCTAGTGTTTGATGAATTATCCCTATCAGCATGCGTCTAATGAATTAATATATAGTTTAATATGATGTATATACATCATATCTGGTATGAAAACTCCTGACCCACTTGAAACAAATATATATTCATTCCCTTTTGAACCACTTGAAAACAAATTAGAGTTATTCTTCTCTTATCAAAATTTTGAGACAAAAAAACCTCATAAAAATGGTTGACTATGTTATTGAACATGATCTGATAGGTAACATTTTGATCTCATTCATTGATACCAACAACTCTAACTTCATTGAAAATTATGCCACTAATATATCATTCAATCTTATTCTTTTATATTATCAATAATTTTTCTAATGGATATGTGTTAGAATTCCTTTAATAAATTAGTGGAACCCTACCTCTAATGGACCGATGTACCATCATTTTAGCCAAATCAAAACATCCTAAACATTTGAAACAGTAAGATTTTTTTTTGATTCTAACACTGATGTTATTAGAATTGAATATTGTTAATTCATATCATTTTCACCTCTAAAAACATCTGAATGTATCATGTATTTCCCATTACATTGACAACATTAGAATTGATATAGCATCACTTGACTTTTGAAACCTTTTATCCTCTATTATTTTACAAATATTGGATCACAAGTTTTGAGTAGATTTTGTTTTTAAAAACATAAAAAAGAACTAAGCATTATTATATTTAGTATCAAATATCTTTAAAGACATTTAGACTCTAAAACATATCCACATACTGATCAAAACATTCATTTTGGACACAAGGTGAGTATGAAAACCACTTCATCGAGAAAACATCATTTAAACTGAAAATCAGAACTGATGGATTTTCTTGTAAAAACTATTTATTATCTTATAAGTTTGGTATTATTATGTCTGATCACCAACTCTTTATATGTGAATTGATTTTATTATGATGCCAAAAAATACAATACCATAAAAAAAACTTCATTTGTCATAAAACAAAATTATAACCAACTTGGTTCCAAGAATCTCCCCATTTGGAATTTTATGTCACCCAAGATTCATATCTTACTATACTATTTTGAGTCACGATATGTATTACAAATCCAAAATTATACTCTTACATGAAAAAATTCATTATATGGAAAAATCATTTATAGAAAACCCATGCTGTCAAAAATTATTGACCTAAGAAACATCTTCAGAAAATGTCAAAACCATTGAAACATTCCTTCTCTAAACAAGCTTCCTTTGAATTTATTATTAAGAGCATATTATTATGACTTCAAAAAACAATTCAAACAGTCCAATCAGTTACTCTTTGAGTTCACATCATACCCACAACTCCCCCTAAATACATGCTTCTTTAAAAGTTTTAGCACATATAAATGTATAAATTCATAAAAAATATCTTCCCATTTGGAAACACAATACAAATACAATATGAGAGAGGATAAAATACACATACCTCAACCTTGGATAGAAAGAGGTTTGATTCCTATGTTCAATCTCTGTTTGTAAAATTCTTTGTTTAGAATACTGTTTTTGAAAATTCAAGTAGCTTTTTGAGATTTAGGAACATACTACAACATGATTTCATTATTCTATACGTCATCTTCGACACAATTATATTTAATAACAATATGATTTTAAAAATAACGTTTTCTAGGATTATTATAAGTTTAATGGAACTATGATTATCACAACCCAAGAGAATAGTTAGCATTACTTAAAAAGGAATGTCTTCCAAATGAGTATTCATCCTCAATGATTATATTTCCTATTGAGTGGAATTGACATAAATATATTCATATATTCTAAGAGTTACTATGTTGTTTTCTTATTATTCTAACATACACACATTTCCCCTAGAAAAGGAACTCTATTAGATTATGATCTTTTATCATCAACACTTCTTTCCTAACCATTATATGTATAACAAAACAAATAAATTATTAATGAGTTATAATTATTGATACCAAAATATATTATGCCTTTGATATATCATAGAATTATTATTTATGTCCAATAAACGTGATTAGTTTGGACTAATTTAGAAACTTCTACATATGGTACTAATATAAACCATCTCTGGTCATGAGGTAGTCACATACAATAAACCTCCAATATATTTTTGAAACACAGTAGAGTCAACATAAATGCCTTATATATATTTAGTCAACCCAGTTATCACTAAAATTGGTGTGGAAATAGGTTTCAAATTTTCCATGCCAAGATTCTTAAAAAGTTACATGACATACATTTCTTGATAAATAAATATGAGTTTCTACTTTTTTGTGGTTTTTATATTAATAACTGATTTCATTTCCCTAGGAATAATATTTTAAAATAACTTCTACACTTATAAATGAAAACTTTAAAAATTTCCTACACCATTCATAGAAAATATAATAAAAAAAATACATATTTTAAATGGGGAAATATTATGTCTTTTTTTAATATATAGATTACTACCAACCTTTTACATATATCTTCCTTAAGAAAGTATCCAAATTGGAATATCATTCCCAAAAATCTTGTTTTAGCACATTAAAGGCTTTATCCATCTTTAAAAATTTAATTTCATCCTTTAAAATAGAAAACATAAATGGTTTCTCACAAAAAAATCTTCATCAAGTTCTCCATTCAAGAATGTTGATTTCTAATCCATCTGAAAAAGATTGTAACTTTATTTTGCAAAATTTCCATGAAGGATTATAATAATATATAATCTTTCCACCAGAGAAATTTTTTCATTAAAATAAAAACCATTCATCTATGAGTAACATTTACACAAAAATTGTGATTTGTTAAATATCGCATCCCCATCATCATTTAACTTGTTCTATAACACAAACAATATATGAATAAAAATTCTATCATTTTGTTTAAGTACGAGTTCCCAGATATTATTCTTCTCAATCTGATCCAAATCTCCATTCATAGCTTGAATCCATTTCAAATGCTCAAAATATCCATTCAAATATTTCATTTCATCATTTCATGCCAATAAATATTTGTAAAAAGTTTTATTATGCTTCTTGTATGAACATTTTGATATTGATCATCAATGATATTTTGAGCTTCCACATGTTTCCTCTCCATAGGATGATATGTATTAGTTTCTTCCTCATCCCTAGAAATAACCAGGTATGATTCTTCCATCTAAATAGTATCAAAATTGATAGCATGGATATCATTTTTCTCAACAAAAAATCATTCGTCTTACTCATCATCAAGAGATTGTAAATGATTTTCTCATCCGTTTCTCAAAATTTTACATCAACAGAGTCAATAGTTCTTCCTCTATTATTATTGAAACCTCTATATCATTTTCCATAAAGAGAATAGCTATTAAATAATCCATATTCACCTTTATTTTTATTATTCCCAAGGTTTACTTCTTTATTCTTTATGATGGAGTGTCTCCCAAAAACTATTAAGTGTTTAAAGAATTAGATTTTATTAATAAATATTTCATTGAGAGTCATCTTAGAACATAGACAATAGAAGCACATATTCATAATATAAAAAAATTTTCTCAAATCATTCCTCTACAAGGAATGATAAATACATTGTTCATGTTACATAGTAGTCCCCATTTAATAAAAAATCTATTCTTCTTCTCAGTAACAATATTTTTATGAGTAGTTTATAATATACTAAACTCATTCTGGATTTTATGTTTTCCATGAATATTATTGACTCCTTCCTTATTGTACTCACCATAGTTATGAGTTCTCAAATTCATTGAATAATAACCAAATTCCATCTAATCTCGTATACTAAAAATCATAAAACTATTTTTAGCTTTCAATTTTTGTTTCAATGATATTACACAAGTAGTATGTGTAAAATCATCAATGATTGAAATGTAGTACTTATCACCAAAAGTTGATTATTTTCTAATTCTCCCAGAAATATCATAGGGAATATGTTCTATGAGTTCAGTTGAATGAATATCAACTAAATTATTCATAGAGTTTATAAAATTTAATTTCCAAAAAAAATTCAACAAATATCGATTCTCCTTTAAATATCAAGAATATCTTGGACACTACACCACATTGATAACTTCTTCATGTTTCTATGAAATTGAAGTCCAAGCCAGATTTATGATAAAATAATTTCATCAACAATTCTTATGTATCAGGAATTATGGACATCACCAACTTGAAACTACTTTACTTTTAAAATTTTCCTTTATTAAAAACATTTACACCATCCACTTTTTTCAAAAAAAAACAACTTTTCCCCTAATAAAAGCATTTCCCTTATCATTTTTTTAAAAACTCATCATATTGTGTTTCAATCCATAAAAAAATGATTTCTTGGATTTCAAATTTTTCTCCCCTATAATAGTGGATATAACACCTTTGATAATGATTGATTCATCATTCCCAAAAATTACAATTACTTATTTGAAATCATTCATATTCTTCAATAATTTGAAATCTCCTATTATATGAGAGGAACAACCACTATCCAAAATCCGTGGTCTTTCACCATTTTTTTATTTGAGTGTTGTTTCTATAGTAAGGGGGTTTTGTTTTACCATATCATTCATTACATCTATCTTATGGAAATTTTTATAAACATGTTTCATTTCTGGTAACAGAATAAGACACATTTTTTCTAGATGTCTTGGTTATTCCCATCTTAAAACAAAAGTTTGTAATGGTTAAAAACTATTATCAACATTCACAGAATTAATTCTTTTGGAGGATCAAGTCTTCCTCAAAAATTAGATTTTTTTAAATCATGAGGAAATTGTAATTTGTTTTGTTAAAAAATCACATATTTTCTCTAATTTTAAATCTACCACAATATATGAAATAACTGTAGAAAAAATATTTACCTTTATAAAGTCAATATTGTCTAAAATGATGAGTATGAATATAAAGAACGTTATTATATTTAAAATCAATACATTATTGGCCCACATACATTTATTGTCACATGTACACTTTTTCTTAAATTCAATTTTCATCCCAATAATTCTTTAAATCAAAAGTGGATGGAACTTTTGTTATAGATTCATAATTTTTAAAATATATTGATTTTCAAACATTGTTGGTTTTAGCCACCTATTTAATTTTATTAGGCCCTTTCATTGGAATATATTAAAAAAATTTAACAACATTTTATGTTATATTTTATATATACTTATTAGTTTTTTGTTCTATAATGTTTACCATCTTTAGAGATAGAGATTTTGAAAATTGTAACTCCCTTGTCAGTTTTAGTATTTTTTCTAAAGGAGTTCTGACTCATCCTCTATTTCATTTTACTTTACAACAAGATGCTCATTCCAATTATTCTGCTTCTCAAGTTCCTTCTTCAGACAATCAATCTATTCCAGTAACATAGCTTCTCTTCAGGGATGCATTATTGATTGTTTATTGTAGGAAATTCCTTTTTCAACATTTTGACCTCGCTTTAATGGATTACAATATTTCTCTAACAATGTTTCAGCTCTCTCTTCATATGAAATTTTAACTCAGACTCTTATTTTTCATAACTACTACTTCTAAAATATTCCTGATTAACTATTGTAGTGAAATTATTTTCTCTGAAATCTGTAGAAAACCTTTTCACCTTATCTTTATTCTTTTACTCTTCACCATCTATAGACAAAAAACATATACTTTTGGATTTCAGGAACATATTATATTTTCTGGTGGAATATGATTCTGAATTTTCACCTTGTTTCATACATGATATTCTTATCCTTATATCATATTCATTACTATATTCTACATTCCGTTTCCAGGGTAAATTCATAGAAGAGTGACCAAAAACCCATATACAAAAAATTTCAAGGGGTGTTTCACGTGATACTTTCCTATTAATATTTTCACATTTTCATAAAGAATTGATAAAAATTCATTGAGATTGTTACACACCACGTTTTTGGACCCAGAATCATAAACCTCCTTAGATTTTCGAATCTTTTTATACATCCCCAACATAGTAGTCTTGAATGAAATTTATTGATCAATTTTTTTCATTAATAACTTTCTCCCTTCACAATTCTTATGTAATGATAGTACTATGAAGTGCATCCATTAATAGTGATTTTAAATCTATATAATCGTAATATGAAACATTATCATCAAATATATCATTAAGAAGACTCAATATCATTTCAACAAAAGCTGAATCATCCAAATCCTCCCCAATAAATCTTATTGTGATAACAATATCATTTACCCTCATAAATAAATCACTAATAGATTAATTCTCACACATTTAGAGGTCTTCCAAAATTTCCCTCTGTATTTATATCCTGAATTTCTTCACCTTCACTGCCTGTATAAATATTCTTTAACATTTCCCAGAAACGATTGGTCATATAAACTCCATTTACTCTTATAAATTAACATTTAGAAAGTGACGAGACATATTAATTATTATCTCTTGTACAATTCTCCTGATTCTTATTATCAATGATTTTAGTGTATCATTATCAAAAAGAGGAGAAAATAAAATTGTAAAATCTTCCAAAACATAACACACAATTGATATAATATATTTCAACCATTATATCTTTCCATGTATGATAGTTCATTCCATAAAATACTATAATCCCATTATTTTTAATTGAATATATATGATCTATAAAACCTTATATTCAAAAATAATAACAAATAGTAGAATAAGTGAACCTTTACTCTGATACCACATGAAAATTCCTAATAAGGATCAATGTATCCCTGAAACGGGAGGTGGTGAATTAGTGATATCTCTTTATTTTTTATTAAATTTATTTATTAATAATGTTTTCCTACTATTAAAAAATTATCACATTGTTGAAAAAGAAATGTTTAAAAATACAAAGTAAAACCATTACTTACAAGGTCCACTACTCAATAGGAGAAGGAAATCCTTAGAATGGGTAAAAAATAATCCAATACCACAAAATCCAATATATAATAATCCATATGTGTGGATAAAAAATGTATAAAATATACCAACACTTGTGTAGAAATATCATCAATACAAAAATGCATGTATTTCATCCAGAATGAATGATGTAAAATATCTATTAGCAACAATTTAAGAAACCATCACTGGTTGGTTAAAATCATGTAATTATTTTTCTTCAATAGATGCAACATTTTTAGAACATCAATGAACAATTCCCCACATTCCAACCCTAGAGTATATAGAGGAAAACTCTCTGGGATATTATATAAAAACTTAGTACAGTGGATCATTCCTATTTCCATGTCTAATTATTTAGTTTAGAAAATATATAATAAATAATAATATTAAAACAATTCTAAAAAACTTCTAAATTTCCCTTGAAAAAATGTTTCTGATGGCTTAGTACAATATAGAAATATCAAACTACTATATTCATTACAAATCTTCTATCAACAAATCATTATCTTGAAGGAATTTTCTAGAGACTTATTCTTTTATTATTCTCTATAAAACATCAGATCTCTATATCCCTCTACATGTGAGAAATGAAAGCATGAAAATGTAAAATTTACTTCATTCTATTTATATCAGATCAAAAAATTGTATAGATAGAAATCATAAATTTTATTCTTGTTAATCCATGTTTTTAGATACTCATATTTTACATTCATTTTGATTTCATATTTAACTTTTTTTGTGATTCATTACTCCTCAAGATTATTCACAAAAACATCACCATCTACTCGCAACATCACCCTACTTCAAACTTAGTAATTTTTATTTTGACCAAAACAAAATAATTTTAATACAATATATATTACGATGAAATATATGGTCATTACTATTATATTAACCCACATGAAAACACATAAAAATTAAGAATTATCATTATGATTCTCTGTAAGATTTGAAAGATGAATTTATTTTAATTCTAGATCTCCATAATAACTGAAATATTTAAACCATTATTCAAAAAATATGTTTCTAATTTTTTTCATTATAATTTCATCTCATAATCATCATCAAAAAATCTAAGGATACCAGACCCCCCTTGCAAACACTTCAGAAAAGCACTTCAAAAAAATTATCCTTTTATTTAACTATTCCAAAACACCTAAGACATATTTTCTATGTTAAATTAAGTCCATAATTTTATTATGTATTGTTGTCAGTGCATGTCTAATGAATTGGTCTATGATTCCTTCGATTCTTGTAGAATCACTTCTGTTCTGAAGAATATTTACCCACTTGAATCAAATAAATGTTATTTATCTTTTTACCCAGTAAAAAACAAATCATATTTATGATGATCTTAACCCAATTAAACAAATAAAGAGATGGATGAAAATGGAAGAATACATTGTAGAAAATAATCTAATTGATATAATTCAGATCTCATTAATCAGTATTAATAACTGTAACATCCTTAACAATTCGTCCTTCATTAGAGAAATGCATCTGATACTCATTTATTATCAATACCATGTCTGATGGATAATTTTAGAAATTACAATGATGGATCAATGGAACCATGAATCTAATAGATTAATATATAAAAACTTTAGAAACATCCTTACTTCCCAACCATTAAAAAAATTATGTGTATGATGATTCTCACACTAATGATCTGAGACCGAAAGTCCATGAATTCAGAAAATTTCTTATTCTACATTGTTTTTATTCTATCATGATATTATGTTAACATTTTGAACATTATTATTGACATACCTTAATCTAACATTCAAATCAGTTTGTCCTATTTTCTATCACAATGCTTGATTCAAAAGTGTTGGGGATGCTATAATATTTAAGAGTTACAAAATAGAAAAGCATCGAAAGATTTAGTATCAAATTTCTTATAAAACATTTATACTCGAATATAGCCTCTCATATTGACCAAAAAAATAATTACATACCTAAGGTGTGTCCAAAAAACAATTAACCTAGAAAACTTCATTGAGATAGAAAACAGAGGCCAATGGATTTTCATTTATATTTTTTTATCCAATAAGTCTGCTAATATTCCATCTGACCACCAACTTTTATAAATTGAATTGATTTATTCATAATGGAAACAAAATAAAAATTAATAAACAGAAACATATTTTATAATCCAAAAACAACTTCCACACACCATTCACCCACCAACCCTTTTTCAATATAATGTGATCAATGTGATTCAAACCGACCACATTTTGGTTCATGTGGTTACAACAGTTGGTACACCTGCATCTGACTACCAAAAAAGGTCCATATCCTAATCAACTTGCACTATGTGAATCTTACAATAAAGATTTCGTAATCATTGGAAGAATCATTAAATTTGTTTAATATACATACTAAATTCTAAAAAACATTGAATAAATATTTCTATGGATTCACTAGGTAATTTCACCAACCATAGTGTTGTTAACATTGTGTCAACACAAAAATGATCCAACTTCATTTTTTTTGAAACTAATTATATTATAAATACAATTTCCATTTATTGTATCTATCTAGTACTATATTTTAATGAAACATTAAACATTAAATGTGGTAACCATGACCATCCAACTCATAGTTTTATGAATAACTATGACCTTTTCTATAAGGGAGGTCATTTCACCTAAGAATAATTCTACAATCCCCACTGTAGGGGTATCCATAATATCACCTAAAATGATGACATTGGATTTATTAGTTTTCAACTAGTATTAATCAACCATAATTAATAGGTGTGATTTTCAATTCAAAATATTTATAGGAAAAACACTACATAGTATGTATACCTAGATTAATCAGAACACAGTCCACTATACTAAACATTCCATTCATGATGTGTGTAATGTTATTTAGTAGCTTAGGGGTTTGTTACGACTTCATAAATATATTTTTTTCATCCAATCACATAATCCACTTCGAAAAAACATGAAATATACATCAATGAAACATATGGATGGAGACACAATGACACACCATTCAATTGTCAAATTTACCTTATTACAAAGAGATAACTCTGTAATAATTAATAATGGGGCCACCAAACCCAATGATATTGACACTATATGCACCGATTACCAACAAAAAGGGTGATCTTGAACATAATAATGTTAGTGAACAACTAGAACAAACTCCAATGGGATCATTCATTGAAAAATGACATTATCAATGGTTAGTACTCTACCTATCTTTCACCAACAAACATGTAACAATGAGATAAAATCTCACACATCATTTCATTCCTAACGATATTAAATCTCATCTCTGAGATTATATTGTAGAACATGATTCATAATTCCTATCATTTCAAATTATTCCATAAAATGAGTTTTTCTATATCCAATATTGGATGTTGAATTGTGCCTCGAGGTTGTGATCACCATTAAATGTTATCCCTAATATAACTACTCAACTCTTTGAAAAAACACCACATGTTGATCCTAAAAATCACCATTTTCCAATACTGAGGCTGCAATCACCAAGTCTGTTGAACCAAACACCCCATAACGTCCTCAATAGATTCTTTCAAAATATGATGGTGGTCTCATTCAATGAAATTTCCACATAAAACATGATTTATATAGCCTAATGACATTCTTGATGTCATTAAATTCCATCATATACAATAAAATGAAACACAAGGGTTAATATTTGATACCAAGAATTGTTCTTGATTCTAAACAATGGAAATTATTCCAATAGGCCTATGTAACCTGAATCGACTACATTCTAAAAGGACTTGGATAAAAATATACACCATCGTTGTGAAAAGGAGCTACTAGGATCAATGGTCATTAAGAGGGGTTTGAGGTCAATTAGTCATAGATTTTCCAATTATTTTAACTATCTTCTGTAATAACCATTGTATTTTTTTAAATATTATTCACATTTTTGAAAAAAACCACTCACACATCCACATGTACAAAACTATTTAAAAAGGCTACAACAGAACAATAGTTTCTAGTCCTTGGCATGGATTGTAAATATTCCAATCCTACAAAATCTACTATAAAACTGTCCTTTTTATTGATAAAACAAGTGGTAAATAAAATAACACTTTTGTGAAACAATGATCAATACAAATTTGAATGTTGTTATTCAAGAATGGATGATATAAAACCTGTTTTTGTAACATGTATTGAAACCTTTACAAGTTAGTTAAAATGAAGTCATTATTCTACTTCATCAAATTCCAATTTTTTAAGTAAAAAAATAATTATTCACATTCCTACGAAGTAGAATATAGAAACAATCTCTATAGACTACTTAAAAAACTCAGTATCATGGCTTAATTAAATATCTTAGTTTGATTTCCCTATTGAATTATTTATTATGTAAAATATGTAAGAGAATTTATTTGAAAAAAATTTCTAAACCACTTCAATATACCCTTGGAAGACTATGGAAAATGGCTTGGTCTAATCTGATAATATCTAAATACTATCAACATTACAAATTATCTATACAAAAATCATTCTTACAAAGGATTTTTTTGGAATCTTATTCTTTTATTCTTCTCTCTAAAACATCAGCACTCTCACTCACTCTCCACACATAAATAGTGAAAGTATTAGAATGTACAATGTACTTCCTTTTATTTATAGGAGATAAAAAAGTGGTACCTAAATGAATATGAAAATGTTTTCCCTCTAAAACAAATTTAAAAAAAATCTAATTTCACATTCATATAGAATATATATTTGAGACTATTAGTTCTTATTAACTCTTTTTAATTCTTCTTGAAAATTATAAAATCTTCTCACAACTGTAACTTGATTTGAACTCACTAAGAATTTTTTAGTGTGATGTAAAGTTGTTCTAATACAATGTTCATTATGATGAAACATATTCTCACTCTGATTACATAGAACCACCTAAAACCACATAAGAACTGAAGACTTACCATAATAGTTCACTTTACCATTTTTAATATTAATGGACTTTCCTTATAGATCTCCGTACAAACTATGAAAATTAAAACCATTCTATGGTAATTTTTTGTAAACTACGTTAGAATTTAATTTCATCCCAAAAACATCATCACAATTCTAATGTTACAAAAACACCCTTGAAGAAATATTAGGACATATATTTAAAAAAAATCTTTATTTTTTCAGAAACTCCACATACTGATGTTCTGATGTCCAAGGATGTCTAGTGTTTGATGAATTATCCCGGTCAGCATGATTCTAATGAATTAATATATAGTTTAATATGATGTATATACATCATATTTGGTATTAAAACTCTTGACCCACTTGAAACTAATATATATTCTTTCCCTTTTGACCCACTGGAAAACAAATTTGAGTTCTTCTTCTCTTAGCACAATTTTGAAACAAAAAAACCTCATAAATATGGTTGACTATATTATTGAACATGATTTGATAGATAACATTACGATCTCATTGATTGATACCAAAAACTCTAACTTCATTGACCATTATAACAATAATTGATCATTAAATCTTATTATTTTATGTTATCAATAATGTTTCTAATGGATATGTGTTAGAATTCCTCTAATAAATCAGTGGATCCCTACCTCTAATGGACTGATGTATCTTCATTTCAGCCATATCAAAACATCCTAAAAATTTGAAACATTCATATTTTTTTGATTCA
Organism: Viscum album; assembly: GCA_963277665.1. Classification (NCBI taxonomy): domain Eukaryota; kingdom Viridiplantae; phylum Streptophyta; class Magnoliopsida; order Santalales; family Viscaceae; genus Viscum; species Viscum album. The sequence continues at coordinate 570,397,778 of OY728150.1, read as the reverse complement.
AACACTGATGTTATATGAATGGAATATTGTTAATTTATATCATTTTCGCTTCTAAAATCATCTAAATGTATCATGTATTTCCCATGACGTTGAGAACATTATAATTGATATAACATCATTTGACTTTTGAAACCTTTTATACTCTATTATTTTACAAATATTGGATCACAAGTTTTGAGTAGATTTTGTTATTAAAACCAAACAAAAGAACAAAGCATCATCATATTTTGTATAAAATATCTTTAATGAAATTTAGACTCTAAAACATATCCACATACTGATCAAAACATTCATTCTGGACCCAAGGTGATTATGAAAAACACTTCATCCAGAAAACATCATTTGAACTGAAAATCAGAACTGATGGATTTTCTTGTGAAAACTATTTATTATCTTATATGTTTGGTATTATTATGTCTGATTACCAACACTTTATATGTGAATTTATTTCATTATTATGACAAAAAAATACAATACCATAAAAAAACTTCATTTTTCATAAAACAAAATTATAACCAACATGATTCCAAGAATCTCCCCATTTGGAATTTTATGTCACTAAATATTCATAACTTAATAAAGTATTTTGAGTCATGATATGTATTACAAATCCAAAATTCTACTCTTACATGAAAAAATTCATTATATATAAAAATCATGTATAGAAAACCCATTCTGTAAAAAATTATTGACTTAAGAAACATCTTCAGAAAACGTCAATACCATTGAAACTGTCCTTCTCTTAACAAACTTCCTTTGAATTTATTATTAAGATCATCATATGATTACTTCAAAAAACTGTTAAAATAGTCCACTCACATACACTTTGAGTTCACATCATACCCACAACACCCCCTAAATACATGCTTCTTTAAAAGTTTTAGCAAATATAAATGTATAAATTCATAAAAAATATCTCCCCATTTGGAAACACAATCCAAATAAAATATGAGAGAGGGTAAAATACACATACCTTAACCTTGGATAGAAAGAGGTTGGATTCCCATATTCAACCTCTGTTTGGAAAATTCTTTCATTGGAATATTTTTTATGAAAATTCAAGTAGATTTTTCTGATTGAGGAACATACTACAACATGATTTCATTATTCTATACATATTCTTCAACAAAATTATATTTAATAACAATATGATTTTAAAAATAATGTTTTACTATGATTATTATAAGTTCAATGGAACTATGATTATCACAACACAAGAGAAGAGTTAGCTTTACTTAAAAAAGTATGTCTTCCAAATGAGTCTTCATCCTCAATTATTATATTTCCTATTGAGTGGAAGAGACATTAATATATTAATATATTTTAAGAGTTACTATGTTGTTTTATTATTATTCTAACATACAAACATTTCCCCAAGAAAAGGAACTCTATTAGATTATGATCTTTTATCATCAACACCTCTTTCCTGACCATTATCTATATAAAAAAAACAAATAAACTATTAATGAGTTATAATTATTGATACCAAAATATATTGTGCCTTTTATATATCTTAGAATTATTATTTATGTCCAATAAATGTGATTAGTTTGGAGTAATTTGGAAACTTCTACATATGGTACTATTATAAACCATATTTGGTCCTGAGGTAGTCACATACAATAAAACTCCAATATGATTTTGAAACATAGTAGAGTCAACATAATTTCCTTATATATATTTAGTCAACCCTATTATCACTAAAATTTGTGTGGAAATAGGTTTCAAATTTTCCATGCCAAGATTCTTAAAAAGTTACATGACATACTTTTCATGATAAAGAAATATGAGTTTCTTCTTTTGTGTGGTTTTTATACTAATAACTGATTTCATTTCCCTTGGAATAATCTTTTAAAATAACTTCTTCACCTATTAATGAAAACATTAAAAATTTCCTACACCATTCATAGAAAATATAATATAAAAAATATATATATTTAAAATGGGGGAAATATTATGTCTTTATTTAATATATAGATTACTACCAACCTTTTACCTTTATATTCTTAAGAAAGTATCCAAATTGGAATATCATTCCCTAAAATCAAGTTTTAGCCCATAAAAGGCTTTAATCATCTTTAAAAAATTAATTTCATCCTTTACAATATAAATCATAAATGGTTTCTCACAAAAACATCTTCATCAAGTTCTCCATTCAAGAATGTTGATTTCTAATCTATTTGAAAATTATTGTACCTATATTTTGTAGAATTTGCATGAAGGATAATAATAATATATATTCTTTCCACCAGAGAAATTTTTTCATCAAAATAAAAACCATTAATCTCTGAGTAAACATTACAAAATAAATTGTGATTTGGTAAATATCACATCCCCATCCTCATTTAACTTGTTCTAGAACACAATCTTTATATGAAAAAAAATTCTATCATTTTGTTTTTGTATGAGTTCCCAGATATTATTCTTCTCAATCTGATCCAAATCTCCATTCATAGCTTGAATCCATTTTGGATGCTCAAAATATCCATTCAAATATTTCATTTCATCATTTCATGCCAATAAATATTTGTAAAAAGTTTTATTATGCTTCTTGTATGAACCTTTTGATATTCATCATCAATGATATTTTGATATTCCACATGTTTCCTCTCCATAGGATGATATGTATTAGTTTCTTCCTCATCACTAGAAATAGCCAGGTATGATTCTTCCATCTAAATAGTGTCAAAATTGATAGCATGGATATCATTTTTCTCAACAAAAAATAATTCATCTTACTCATCATCATGAGATTGTGAATCATTTTCTCATCCGTTTCTCAAAATTTTACATCAACAGAGTCAACAGTTCTTCCTCTATCATTATTGAAACCGCTATATCATTTTCCATAAAGGGAATAGATATGAAATAATCCATATTCAACATTATGAATATTATTCCCAAGGTTTACTTCTTTATTATTTATGATGCAGGGTCTCCCAAAAACTATTAAGTGTTTAAAGCATTATATTTTATCAATAAATATTTCATTGGGATTCATCTTAGAACGTAGAAAATAGAAGCACATATTCTTAATATAAACAATTTTTTGCAAATCTTTCCTCTACAAGGAATGATAAATACATTAATCATGTAACATAGTAGTCCACATTTCAAAAAAAATCTATTCTTCCTCTCAGTAACAATGTTTTTATAAGGTGTTTATAATATACTAAACTAATTCTGAATTTTACATTTTCCATGATAATTATTGATTCCTTCTTTATTATACTCAGCACAATTATGAGTTCTAAAATTCCTTGAATAATAACCAAATTCCATCTCATCTCTTATAATAAAAATCATAAAACTATTTTCTGCTTTCAATTTTTGTTTCAAATATATAACACAAGTAGTATGTGTAAAATCATCAATGATCTAAATGTAGTACTTATCAACAAAAGTTGATTATTTTATAATTCTCCCATAAATATGATAAGGAATAAGTTCTATGAGTTCAGTTGAATGAATATCAACTAAATTATTCATAGTGTTTATAAAATTTTCTTTCCAAAAAAATTTCATCCCAAATAGATTCTACTTTAAATATCAAGAATATCTCAGACACTACACCACATTGATAACTTCTTCATGTTTCTATGAAATTTATGTCCTAGCCTAATTTATGATAAAATAATTTCATAAATAATTCTTATGTATCAGGAATTATGGACATCACCAACATGAAACTACTTTCCTTTTTAAAATTTCCTTTATTAAAAACATTTACACCTTCCACTTTTTTCAAAAAAAAAACAACTTTTCCCCTAATAAAATTATTTCCCTTATCATTTTTTTAAAAACACCTCATATTGTGTTTCAACCCATAAAAAAATGATTTCTTGGATTTCAAATTTTACTCCCCATATAATATTGGATATAAAACCTTTAATAATGATTGATTCATAATTCCCAAAAATTACAATTACTTATTTGAAATCATTCATTTTCTTCAATAATTTTAAATCTCCTATTATATGAGAGGAACACCCACTATCCAAAATCCGTGGTCTTTCACCATTTTTTTATTTGAGTGTTGTTTCTATAGTAAGGGGGTTTTGTTTTACCATATCATTCATTACATCTATCTTATGATAATTTTTATAAACATGTTTCATTTCTGGTAACAGAATAAGACACATTTTTTCTAGATGTCTTGGTTGTTCACATCTTAAAACAAAAGATTGGAATGGTTAAAAACTATTGTTAACATTCTCAGAATTAATTCTTTGGGAGGATCTAGTATTCCTCAAAAATTGATTTTTGTAAATCAGGAGGCAATTTTAATTTTGTTTGTTAAAAAATCACATATTTTCTGTAATTTGAAATCCACCACAATATATGAAATAACTGTAGAAAAAATATATTCCCATATAACTTCAATATTGTCTAAAATGATGAGTATGATTCTAAAAAACGTTATTATATATAAAATCAATACATTATTGGCCCACATACTTTTATTGTCACATGTACACTTATTCTTATATTCAATTTTCATCCCAATATTTTTTTAAATCAGAAGTGGATGGAACTTTTGTTTTTGATTCATAATTTTTAAAATCTTTTGATTTTCAAACATTGTTGGTTTTAGCCACCGATTTAATTTTATTAGGCCCTTTCTTTGGAATATTTTAAAAACTTTTAACAACATTTTAATTTATATTGTATAGATACTTATTAGGTTTTTGTTCTATAATTTTTACCATCATTAGAGATAGAGCTTTCGAATATTTTAACTCCCTTGTCAGTTTTATTATTTTTTCTGAAGGAGTTCTGACTCATCCTCTATTTAATTTTACTTTACATCAAGATGCTCATTCCAATTCTTCTGCTTCTCAAGTTCCTTCTTCAGACAATCAATCTATTCCAGTAACATAGCTTCTCTTCAGGATTGCATTATTGATTGTTTGTTGTAGGAAATTCCCTTTTCAGCATTTTGACCTCTCTTTAATGGATTATAATGTCTCTCCAACAATGTTTCAGCTCTCTCTTCATATGAAATTTTTACTCAAACTCTTCTTTTTCATAACTAATACTTCTAAAATATTCTTGATTAACTATTGTAGTGAAATTTTTTTCTCTAACATCTGTAGAAAACCTTTTCACCTTATCTTTATTCTTTTACTCTTCACCTTCTATAGACAAAAAACATATCCTTTTGGATTTCAGAAACATATTATATTATCAGGTGGAATATGATTCTGAATTTTCACCTTATTTCTTACATGATATTCTTACCTTATATCATATTCATTACTATATTCTACATTCCATTTCCAGGGTAAATTCATAGAAGAGTGACCAATAACCCACATACAAAAAATATCAAGGGGCATTTCACTTGATACTTTCCTATAAATATTTTCACATTTTCATAAATAATTGATAAAAATTCATTGAGATTGTTACACACCACGTTTTTGGACTCAGATTCATCAATCTCCTTAGATTTCAGAATTTTTATATACATCCCCAACATAGTAGTCTTGAATGAAATTTATTGATAAATTTTTTTCATTAATAACTTTCTCCCTTCATAATTCATATGTAATGATAGTACTTTGATGTGCATCCATAAATAGATATTTTTAATCTATATAATCTTAATATGAAGCATTATCTTCAAAAATTTCATTAAGAAGACTCAATATCGTTTCAACAAAAGCTGAATCATCCAAATCCTCCCCAATAAATCTTATTGTGATAACAATATCTTTTACCCTCATAATGAAATCACTAATAGATTAATTCTCAAACATTTTGAGATCATCAAAATTTGGCCTCTGTATTTGTAACTTGAATTTTCTTCACCTTCACTGCCTTTATAAATATTCATTAACTTTTCCCAGAAACCATTGTCCATATAAAATCCCTTTACTCTTAATAATTAACATTTATAAAGTGATGAGAGTTAGTAATTATTATCTCTTTTATAATTATCTTGATTAATATTATCATTGATATAAGTGCATCATTCTCAAAAAGAGGAGAAAATAAAATTGTAAAATCTTACAAAACATAACACACAATTGATATAATATATTTCAACCATTATATATTTCCATGTATGATAGTTCATTCCATCAAATACTAGAATCCCATTATTTTTCAGTGAATATATATGATCTATAATACCATATATTCAAAAATACTAGAAAATGGTAGAATAAGTGAACCTTTACTCTGATACCACATGAAAATTCCTAACAAGGATCAATGTATCCCTGAAAGGGGAGGTGGTGAATTAGTGACATCTTTTTATTTTTTATTAAATTTATTTTTTAATAATGTTTTCCTTCTATTTACAAATTATCACATTGTTGAAAAAAAAAGTCAAAAATACAAAAGAAAACAATTACATACATGGTCCACTACTCAATATGAGGAGAAAGTCCTTAGAATGGGTAGAAAATAATCCAACACCACAAAATCCACTATAAAATAATCCATACATGTGGATAAAAAATGTATAAAATATACCTACACTTGTGTATAAGTATCATCAATACAAAAATGCATGTATTTCTTCCACAATGAATGATGTAAAATATCTTCTAGAAGCAATTTATGAAACCATCACTGGTTGGTTAAAATCATGTAATTATGTTTCTTCAATAGCTGCAACATTTTTAGAGCTTTAATGAACAATTCCCAACATTCCAACCCTGCAGTATATAGAGGAAAACTCTCTGGGATATTATATAAAAACTCAGTACAGTGGATCATTCCTATTTCCAGGTCTAATTATTCAGTTTAGAAAATATATAATAAATAATAAAATTAAAAAAATTCTAAAAGAATTCTAAATTTCCCTTGAAAAAATGTGTTTGGCGGCTTAGTACAATATAGAAATATATGAACACAATATTCATTACACATCTTCTATCACGAAATAATTATCTAGAAGGAATTTTCTAGAGACTTAATCTTTTATTATTCTCTATAAATTATCAGATCTCTCTATCCCTCTACATGTGAGAAATGAAAGCATGAAAATGTAAAATTTACTTCATTCTATTTATATCAGATCCAAAAGTTGTATAGATGGGAATCAATAATTTTATTCTTGCTAATCCATGTTTTTAGATACTCATATTTCACATTCATTTTTATTTCATATTTAACTTTTTTACCGATTCATTACTCCTCACGATTCTTCTCAAAAACATCACTGGTCTTCTCGCAACATCACCCTACATCAAACTTACTAATTATTCTTTTTTCCAAAAAAAAATAATTCTAATAAAATATATATTATTATGAAATATATGGTCATTACTATTATATTAACCCACATGAAAACACATAAAAATTAAGAATTATCATTATGATGCTCTGTAAGATTTGAAAGAGGAATTTATTTTCATTCTAGAGCTCCATAATAACTGAAAAATTTAAACCAATATTTAATAAAAAATGTTTCTAATTTTTTTGATTTTAATTTCATCTCATAATCAACATCAAAAAATCAAAGGATACCAGAACCCCATTGCAATCACTTCAGAAAATCACTTCAAAAAAATTATCCTTTTATTTAACTATTCCAAAACACCAAATACTTATTTTCTATGTTAAATTAAGTCCATAATTTGATTATGTATTGTTGTCAGTGCATGTCTAATGAATTGGTCTATGATTATTTGTATTCATGTAGAATCACTTTTGTTCTAAAGAATATTTACCCACTTGAATCAAATAAATATAATTTATATTTTTACCCAATGAAAAACAAATCATATTTATGATGATCTTGACCCAATTAAATAAATAAATAGATGGATGAAAATGGATGAATACATTGTAGAAAATAATCTAAATGATCAAATTCAGATCTAATTCATCAGTCTTAATAACTTTAAATTCCTTAACAATTATTCCTTCATTAGAGAAATGCATCCGATTCACATTTATTATCAATACCATGACTGATGGATAATATTAGAAAGTCCAATGATGGATCGATGGAACCATGAATCTAATAGATTAATATATCAACACTTTAGAAACATCCATACTTCCCAACCATTAAAAAAATTATGTGTATGATGATTCTCACACTAATGATTTGAGCCCGAAAGACCATGAATTCATAAAAATTCTTATTCTACATTGTTTATATTCTATCACGATATTCTGTTAACATTATGAACATTATTATTGACATACCTTAATCTAACATTCAAATCTGTTTCTCCTCCTTTCTATCACAATGCTTGATTCATAATTGTTCGGGAGGCTATAATATTTATGAGTTACAGAATATAAAAGCATCAATATATTTAGTATCAAATTTCTTATAAAAAATTTATACTCTAATATATCCTCTCATATTGACCAAAAAAAATAATTACAGAACTAAGGTGTGTCCAAAAAACAATTCACCTAGAAAACATCATTGAGATAGAAAAGAGAGGGCAATGGATTTTCATTTATATTTTTTTATCCTATAAGTCTTCTAATATTCCATCTAACCACCAACTCATATAAATTGAATTGATTTATTCATAATGGAAATAAAATAAAAAATAATAAACAGAAACATATTTTAGAATCCAAAAACAACTTCCACACACCATTCACCCACAAACCCATTTTCAATATAATGTGATCAATGTGATTCAAACCAACCACATTTTGGTTCATGTTGTTACAACAGTTGGTACACCTACATCTGACTACCAAAAAAGGTCCAAATCCTAATCACATAGCACTATGTTAATCTTACAATAAATATTTCATAAGCATTGGAAGCATCATTAAATTGGTTTAATATACCTACAAAATTCTAAACCAACATCGAATAAATATTTCTACCCATTAAGTAGGTAATTTCACCAACCATAGTGTTGTGAACATTGTGTCAACACACAAATGATCCAACTTCAATTTTTTGAAACTAATTATATTATAAATACAAAGGCCATTTATTGTATCTATCTAGTACTATATTTTAATCAAACATTAATCATTAAATGTGGTAACCATGACCATAAAACACACAGTTTTATGAATAACTATGACCTTTTCTATAAGGGAGGTCATTTCACCTAAGAATAAGTCTACGATACCCACTGTAGGGGTATCCTTATTATCACCTAAAATGATGAAATTGGATTTATTAGTTTTCAACTATTATTAATCAAACATAATTAATAGGTGTGATTTTCAATTCAAAATATTTCCAGGAAAAACACTACATAGTATGTATACCTAGATTTCTCAGAACACAATCCACTATACTAAACATTCCATTCATGATGTGTGTAATGTTATATAGTATCATAGGGGTTTGTTACAACATCATAAATATATTTGTTTCATCCAATCACATAATCAACTTCAAAAAAACATGAAATATCCATCAATGAAACATATGGATGGAGACACAATGACACACCATTCAATTGTCGAATTTATCTTCTTATAAAGAGATAACTCTGTATGAATTAATAATGGGGCCACCAAACCCAATGATATTGACTCTATATGCACCGATTACAAACAAAAATGGTGATCTAGAACATAATAATGTTAGTGAACTACTAGCACAAACTCCAAAGGGATCATTCATAGAACAATGGCATTATCAATGGTTAGTACTCTACCTATCTTTCACTAACCCACACGTAACAATGAGATAAAATATCACACATCAATTCATTCCCAAAAAGGCATGAGAAACACAATCGTTACTCCAGAATAGTTATTCTATAACAATTTCTAGACCTACAAGATGGAATCAAATGCCTTTAGATATTTTCATGAACCATAATGTTATATCTACACTAAAAAATGTAATCAATGATCTCTAATATTGACAAGGAAACTCTTTACTACTAATTTTCACCATGCACCACCCATTAATGGTGTGTCAGTTGATGCTACAAATACATCCACCATGACCAGAAACCCAAACATGTATCATATGTACTATAATCCAAGGTTCTCTATTATCCCAAGTTGTAGGGTAACTTGAAAGAACTTCCATTAGGCATTCCAATGGTTACTCTCCTTTATATGGTAATTTTATCAATCAAAACCACCATGGATGAATTATCCTTGACAATACCTTCACCTAATACATCTTCACTCAAGTTAACATTACCCAGAAAAATATAGTGAATCACTGGTGAAAATGTTAAACTTATAATAACAAAATTTCTTATAAGAAATATGAATAAGATTTATAGAGGTTCACAAGACCCAAAACAACATATAGATACATATATCCATATTTATTAAGAAGAATTCACCCATTCGGGAGGTACATCGAGAGTCCATAGACAACTCATTCTATAATACAAAATTCCACTAGGTGATAGATAGTCAACTCCTCATAGACTATAGTTCGAACCATTAATTAAACAAACATATCCAATGGTTACTCACAAAAGGTTTTACTAAGGCTTAATCACCTAACAATGAACTAACAAGTAACACCACACAACCCATGCATAGAGGTACAATATTTTCATCACAACTTCTATCATCATAATAAAATTCATAATTTTATTGAATATATATCAATGTATAGGTGTAACACACCACAATATCACATAACCTACTATCATAAGTAGACAAACCTAGGGGTTTAGCCGAATAGAATCTGACCCAAATTCTTGTGTGCTATCATAATATAATTATTTATTATAAATAGTTCGTTCTTCAATCATCAGTACAATCACACATAAGTAGTATATATTTCCTGATAAACCTATATTCTAGGTATAAGGCATGTTATATCTTTTTCCAATAAAAGAAATAGTTAAACAGATATGGAATCCCAACCTAAAAATATATGTTCATCACAGAAGCTGTCAGTTGAAATTCTCAAGGAAATGAGTGAACATTTCACTAAATATCCAAATGGTAATCATACCCCAATACCTTCTATGACGGGTATATATTTAATGCCATCATGAACCAACCATAGTCAATGTCTATCATTGTCATCACAACGTAATTCTAAACCCCCAAATGGGATAACAATATCATGTCAGTTCACATATATTTGAATAACATAAGAATACCTCCATTTGAAACACGATATATCAAATAAAAGGGAAGATAATTCAGGTAATATAGGAATATAATATCTTCATGAGAATCTATTAAAAATATATGAATTAATTTGATCATCATGAATGATTGTGAAATAACTACACAGAACATCAGATGGAAATGAGCATCATAAATGGGGTCTCATTGATTAATCACAGACCCATATGGAATCCCTATCAAGTATGGTTAACCAGATATGCTAATATAGATATCAAATTTAGAATTTGGAGTGAATATATAAATAGATATTTCCTTTTCATCATGATTCATAGAAAGTACACATGTGATCAAAATAAAATATGATCTATCATTTTATAAAAGAAATCTCAAGGTATAAATAAATATACATGGTCTCATGGGATTTATACACAATCACACAACACACTTTAGGGTGTCTATATAAGTGAAGAAACTATTTTTTATCTATCGTAGACCATCAATGGAAAATAACAAGCTAGTTAAAAAGGTTACATCATGGGCCACACCACATTTTCCATTTAAATGAGGAATAATCCATTAAATTAATTGTTTCTCAAATATAATTAAATAATTAACCATTACATGTTCATCAAATTTTTTTTAAATTAATTGTTATTTAAATTAATTTTTTGAACCTCATATCACATTGAATAAATAAATCATAAACCATAGGGTAGAATATAGATGACTACATACCTTTAATTAAGTGTACTCAAATACAAACAAGGCGAAATTTTTTTTTATGAGTCACCCAAGTCCAGTTGGCCTCTAGTGATTTCCAAAAATTTCTTCCCAATGAATGAATGAAATTTAATTCATTATAACTAAATAATTATGTCACGACCCGCCCTTGGGGTCCGTGCCGTGACTACCCCAAGCCCGCCTTCCATAGGCCAGGGGCTGGCGACTAGCACCAAGGCGTAAATCCCAGTAAAAAGGGAAGGCATTGCCTTTGAAAAGTAACCAACTCCACAGAGTAAGCAAGCGGAAAGTAAACACTAAACAAGCAGAGTACAACTGAAAGTGCGGAAAAGTAAATGGGCCAGAATACAAACCCAAACTGTAAGTAAAGTACAACTCGAAAAGGGAAAAACAGCAACTGTAAAGTAAAAGCCGCTACTCCGAGCTGTCCACCGGAAATCCCACGTGAAGGGTGGGTACAGATAGCTCCTCTGCTCCACGGGTCCCGCCGTCCGCTCCGTGCACGTCCCGCCCAGTGGTCCACCTCCGGGTACCGTCCCGCTCTACAAGCCTCAGCTAAGTCAACGCTGTCCGTCGTCTGCAACCAACACAACGTAGTGCGGGCGAAGCCCGTGCAGGGGTGAGTATAAGCTACTCAGTAGGGACCCCGAGACCCCTGAAGGTCTCTCAAATCCACAAAGGATAAACCACAAAGAAAAGTACAATCACGAAGTAACAACCGACACTGCTTAGGTATATGCCCATACATATACCTAAGTCATTAATTCAGATACGCTCCAACCTCCGAGCCCAAGTACAACTCAGTCCACGCAGGAAAGTATACGTAATCCACAAAGGGAAGCAAAATATAATCCACACAGGATTGCACAACACAATCCACACAGGAAAACAACAGGATTCAGCTCACACAGGTATACTTCTTCAAGGACGATAAAGATGATCACTGATCCATCTAAGTCGTCGGACCCACGAAGGATCGATAGGTAACTAACCCCGCAGAAGACCCACACAGGATCGGGCTCACACAGAACCTGTAGGCGCTGGCTCACACAGAACCGCTGAGCGCAAGGACCCACACAGGATCGGGCTCACACAGAACCTGTAGCACTGATCCACGTAGGATCGCTGAGTGCTGTAGTCGTCGTCGTCGAATCCACACAGGATCTCTGTACTGTCGTCGTCAAATCCACACAGGATCTCTGTACTGTCGTCGTCAAATCCACACAGGATCTCTGTACTGTCGTCGTCAAATCCACACAGGATGTCTGTACTGTCGTCGTCAAATCCACACAGGATCTCTGTACTGTCGTCGTCAAATCCACACAGGATCTCTGTACTGTCGTCGTCGCAGTCACAGTAGCAGTCGTAGCAGTAGAACAGTCGCAGCCAGCACTAGGGTTCCCGCACACAGCAAGCTCGGACGGAGGGTCCGCTCCACGAGCCGAGAGGCTGATACATCAACTGTCACGAAGACCAAGTTGATGTATCCAAAAGTTCTGTATCGTCAAAAGGAACTCAACGCAACAGACGGCGCGTCGATCGGACGCCCGATCTGAGAGTTATTGGCATTTTCGTCTCCGGGGCCCGGTTGGTTTTTAAGGCAAAACCAACCCAACCGTACTCCACCTGCGTCCAAACCTCGGGCGGAGTATGCCAAAAGATCCGTCTCACTAAGAGGAACACTACGCGACTGACGGCACGTCAATCGGACGTCCGTAGCTCAAGATATGAGCGTTTCCGCTCCGAAGGCCCGGTTGGTTTCGTGAACGAACCAACCCGGCCGAACTCAATGTAAACCGAAACCTTAAGTGCGATATACCGAAACGACCGTCTCGATCCAAGGATCGCGTTGCCGCAGACGGTTCGTCATTCGGAGGTCCGAGGCTCAAGTTATGAGCCAAAAACCGAATCTGGTCCGAAACGGGGGGTCCGGGTCCGGGCCGACCCGGCCCGACCCCCCCCCCCCCCCCCCCGGGCGGCGCGGCGGCCGGCGGCGGCGGACGGCGGCGGCGGACGGCGGCGGCGCGGCGGCGGGCTGCGGTGGCGGCGGCGGCGGGCCGCGGTGGCGGCGGCGGCGCTGGGCGCCGCACGTGGTTGCCACGCGGGGCTATGCCCCGCGTTTTTCTTCAAGGCGGCACGGCCTTGAGCCGTGCCTTTGCCAAAAAAAACGGCCCCCGCAAGTGGGGGCCGGCTTGATAAAACCGGGGGGCTGTTGCCCCCCCCCCCTCTTTAATTGAACCCCCCCCCCCCCCCTCATTAAGAGGGGGGTTTGTTGAACCGGCCGGGGGATTTATTCCCCCGGTTTTTATGATATCCGGCCGGCCAGCTGGCCGGCCGGTTTTTACCAACGGGACCGGAATTTCCGGTCCCGCCCTCGACTTCCGACGCCGGCGGCCCGGCCGCCGGTCTCCTCTCCCGCCGCGGCCCGGAACCGGCCGCGGTCTTCTCGTCCCGCCGCGGCCCGGAACCGGCCGCGGTGTTCGTCGTCCGGCGCAGTGCGACGACACCGCGCCCCTTTCGTTGTGCCATGAATCCTTCCAACACGGCGCGACGGCGTCGCGTTCTTGAAGACTCTCCTCGGCGTAGCGCGGCGGCGTTGCGGAAAAAAATAAGCATGTTCATCCGCGTGGTGCGACGGCACCACGCCACTTGCTTCCACCCGCATGAATAAAACGAGAACTAAGGAGGGGGGGTTCGGCCGTGTTCATGCGGTCCGACCCCCCTCACGTTAAATAATAACATAACTAAAGAAAATCCAAAAGCCTCACGTTTAGTCATGCTAAAATCCATGATTCAAGAATGGAATAAGATAATCAATAAATAACATCCCCTACCTCTGGTTTGAGATTCAAAGAATCTTCTACGTTCCGCGGAAGACGGCGTCGCGGAAGTCGGGCGTCGCGGTCGTCGTTCGTCAAATCCGTTGACGAAGAGTTACGTCCGATGCGACACGTTGATGGAGGATCTTCGTTTGCTGACGAAGAAGGCCCGAGGAGGATGCGGCGTTCCCTCTTGTTGACACCGAGGACGAAGAAGAGAGGCGTCGTTCTTCGTCGGAGTTTGAGCGTTCTTCGTCAAGATGAACGTTCTTCGTCAAGATGAAGAAGATGGAGGAGGAGCTCTCAAATGAAATCCACACAAGTTGGCTAACAAAATAAAATAAGGTCTCTCCTTATTTTATTTACCAAGCCTAGGAATTCAAAACTTCAAAATTCAAACATAACACTTAATTAATTAACATGTCATGTGTAATTAATTTGATGTTAAGTTTACAGACAATTAAGAGGGAGAGAGGGGAGTTTAAGGGGGAAGTTGAGAGGTTTAGGTTCGTGTGGGTCCCACCACACTTAATCCTCTCAAAGTAGGTTAAGTGGGTGTGGGTCCCACCCCCAACTCCTTTTGAGAGGAGTTAACCTACAAAAGTGAAATAAAAAGAATCCACATTTTTTTTATTCAACTTTTTATAATTCTCCCAAAAACTAACTTTCGTCCCGCAACAAACGCAACTCCTGAAAGGGTCTCTTTAAGCGAATATCGGCGCTGCGAGTTCATCGGTGCCCTCGGATTTCAATTCCGAACACCTGATCAAAAGTTAGGAATTATCGCTCGTTCGTTCACTGAACGTACCCGAGCCAAACTTCGGAAATTAATTCCGGGCACTCCGGGCCTCGGAATCAGGTGCCGTCTGAAACCGCGCTCTTGTAAAATTCTAAAGAAAATTAAGAAAAAATTTTCCTTGAATTTTACGGGTCTTTACATTACTCCCACCTCAGGGCTTTACGTCCCCGTAAAGCTACATCAAAAACTAGGGAAACCAAAAGAGAGTACTTAGCACGCATCTGAGCCTCCCGCTCCCCTGTGCCCTCCTGGAGATTCCCGTGCTGCCATCAGATGCGCACAAGAGGAATCGATCGCCCACGCAGGACCCGCTCCTGTCGATCCTCTATCTCCACCGGGACCTCCGTAAAAGTCGCCCCATTGTCAACGTCAAGCTCCCCATGGTCAATGATGTGTGTCGGGTCGTGCACGTATCTCCTCAGCTGGGATATGTGGAAGACGTCGTGCACCCGGTGCAACTGAGGTGGTAGAGCCAGGCGATAAGCCACCTCACCAATCCTGCTGAGAACCTGGAAGGGTCCGTTGAAGCACGGAGATAACTTGCCGCCTTGGCCAAATCTCCGAATACCACGTCGAGGTGAGACCCGCAAGAAGACGTGGTCGCCATCCTCGAACTCCAGTGGCCTCCGCCTCCTGTCAGCATAAGGCTTCTGCTGGCTCTGAGCTGTACTCATCCGCCCCTGGATGACCTGGACCATCTCAGTTCCCACTAGAGCTGCAAGATTTCTCTTTTGCTGAAAAGAGAAATCTAGTCTCATCCCCTGGATGAACCACATTCTTTGCCTAAAACAGTCAATCCTAACTTGGATGATACTAATCCATACTAAGGATGACGTCGTAAGGCCTCGACGCTACTACTAAGAGATTCAACCGTTACTCTCGCCTCCAAGGGTTGAGTCACACTGTCGGCATCAGTGTGTGGTAACTGGGTCTCCTCCAGTAGATGTCTCACAAGTGAGGGTCAAGTCAACAGCCAAAACTGGAACCTCTTAGTAACATTACGATAGAGGACAGGAACGAAAACATCACAAGGTATGCGTCTTTTATTATTGCAGCTCGTAATACAAGACGCTACACAAAAGCAACAAGGAACCAGAAGTACAAAGGATGTATCCACTAGTTCTGCTCCTGTCCATCGGCTCCCAGGGCTCCATGATCGAAGGCCTCGGCTGCCTGAAGCTGAGCTCTCCCCTGCGGTCGGGGTGGACCTCCTGGTGGTGGTGGTGGTAGAGCCTCAAAGCGTCGGCCACCACCAGCTGCTCGTCCAGCTCCTCTGCCTCGTCCGCCTCCTCCCTGCGGACCGCCACGGTCGAACCTCTGCCTCTGCCTAGGTGGTTCCTCAACCGTCTGCTGCTCCTCCGCATGGCGGGTCGGGCAGTCACGAGCCATGTGGCCTCGCCCGCCGCATGCATAGCACTGTCTTCCACTCGAAAGACTGGCTCCGCGTTGTGTGCCCTGCACTGCTGAGCCAGTGCCCTGAGGTCTGGTCTGTCTGGACCCCTGAGTCATTCGCCGACTGCCAGCTGCAGATGACTCTGCCACGTGCCGTCCTGCGGTGGGTCTCTGTGCTGGTGTAGACTCAGCAAGGAAGCTCTCGATCAGAAGGGCCCGCTCCAGTACTCCTGTCTGAGTCGGTATGCTGAGGGAGATCAGTGATGCCCTGATCTCGTGTCTCAAACCCTGCTCGAAGGTCCGGGCCCGGAAGAATGGGTCCCGTACCATGTCGGTCGAGTAGCGCGAGAGATCGGTAAATCTCGCCGAGTACTGAGCGACCGTCATGCTGCCCTGCCGCAGCTGTAGAAGCTCCTGGATACGCACCGCACGAAGGGTGGCTGGGACGAACTCCGAGCGGAAGATGCTCTCAAAGTCCGTCCAAAGAAGAGATGCCTCATCGTGCACCTGGAGCATCATGCTCCACCATCGTCCTGCTGCTGCGTGTAGTAGGCTCGCAGCGAGGATCACCATGAGGTCTGCTGGTGTCCTCACTAGCCTAAACACTCGAACCACTGCCTCCAGCCAGTCCTCTGCTGCCTGGGGATCCGTCTCCCCGCGAAACCTGGGCGGTCGCTGGCGCTGAAACTCAAGCAGTGCGCTGAGGCGACGTGCATCGTCAGCGGCTGCTGCTGGAAGCATCGGGGGATCGGCGGGTAAAGCTACTGCCGGTGCCACTGCTGACAAAGGGCCCTGCACCGAAGCCTCGTCGCTCGGTGGGCTGTCGTCTCGCTCGACTCTCGGAACCCTAGCTGGCTGCCGTCGTGGGGCCATCCTGAATAGGAAACAGGTGCGCCACGGTTAGAACAGTATACCAGGTGAGCTGATATAAGTAATCACAAAGAAAACTTGAGACTTTCATTAAGCAGATCAGTATACCCGGTGAGCTGGCACAAGTAATCACAAAGAAAACTTTGAAACACACACGCAATCAATGTTTTCGTGCATTAAGTCGGAAATCAGAAGTCAGGGTCCTGGTGTACGGATACGTCGGCCGCCGCACCAACACTGGACTCCCTGGACTGATAACCACACTCAATACGCTAAACATTATTGCTTCACATAGAAAAGATCAGAGTTCGCGGTAGAACCGAACTCCTCTGATACCAATTTGTCACGACCCGCCCTCGGGGTCCGTGCCGTGACTACCCCAAGCCCGCCTTCCATAGGCCAGGGGCTGGCGACTAGCACCAAGGCGTAAATCCCAGTAAAAAGGGAAGGCATTGCCTTTGAAAAGTAACCAACTCCACAGAGTAAGCAAGCGGAAAGTAAACACTAAACAAGCAGAGTACAACTGAAAGTGCGGAAAAGTAAATGGGCCAGAATACAAACCCAAACTGTAAGTAAAGTACAACTCGAAAAGGGAAAAACAGCAACTGTAAAGTAAAAGCCGCTACTCCGAGCTGTCCACCGGAAATCCCACGTGAAGGGTGGGTACAGATAGCTCCTCTGCTCCACGGGTCCCGCCGTCCGCTCCGTGCACGTCCCGCCCAGTGGTCCACCTCCGGGTACCGTCCCGCTCTACAAGCCTCAGCTAAGTCAACGCTGTCCGTCGTCTGCAACCAACACAACGTAGTGCGGGCGAAGCCCGTGCAGGGGTGAGTATAAGCTACTCAGTAGGGACCCCGAGACCCCTGAAGGTCTCTCAAATCCACAAAGGATAAACCACAAAGAAAAGTACAATCACGAAGTAACAACCGACACTGCTTAGGTATATGCCCATACATATACCTAAGTCATTAATTCAGATACGCTCCAACCTCCGAGCCCAAGTACAACTCAGTCCACGCAGGAAAGTATACGTAATCCACAAAGGGAAGCAAAATATAATCCACACAGGATTGCACAACAAAATCCACACAGGAAAACAACAGGATTCAGCTCACACAGGTATACTTCTTCAAGGACGATAAAGATGATCACTGATCCATCTAAGTCGTCGGACCCACGAAGGATCGATAGGTAACTAACCCCCGCAGAAGACCCACACAGGATCGGGCTCACACAGAACCTGTAGGCGCTGGCTCACACAGAACCGCTGAGCGCAAGGACCCACACAGGATTGGGCTCACACAGAACCTGTAGCACTGATCCACGTAGGATCGCTGAGTGCTGTAGTCGTCGTCGTCGAATCCACACAGGATCTCTGTACTGTCGTCGTCAAATCCACACAGGATCTCTGTACTGTCGTCGTCAAATCCACACAGGATCTCTGTACTGTCGTCGTCAAATCCACACAGGATCTCTGTACTGTCGTCGTCAAATCCACACAGGATCTCTGTACTGTCGTCGTCGCAGTCACAGTAGCAGTCGTAGCAGTAGAACAGTCGCAGCCAGCACTAGGGTTCCCGCACACAGCAAGCTCGTACGGAGGGTCCGCTCCACGAGCCGAGAGGCTGATACATCAACTGTCACGAAGACCAAGTTGATGTATCCAAAAGTTCCGTATCGTCAAAAGGAACTCAACGCAACAGACGGCGCGTCGATCGGACGCCCGGTCTGAGAGTTATTGGCATTTTCGTCTCCGGGGCCCGGTTGGTTTTTAAGGCAAAACCAACCCGACCGTACTCCACCTGCGTCCAAACCTCGGGCGGAGTATGCCAAAAGATCCGTCTCACTAAGAGGAACACTACGCGACTGACGGCACGTCAATCGGACGTCCGTAGCTCAAGATATGAGCGTTTCCGCTCCGAAGGCCCGGTTGGTTTCGTGAACGAACCAACCCGGCCGAACTCAATGTAAACCGAAACCTTGAGTGCGATATACCGAAACGACCGTCTCGATCCAAGGATCGCGTTTCCGCAGACGGTTCTTCATTCGGAGGTCCGAGGCTCAAGTTATGAGCCAAAAACCGAATCTGGTCCGAAACGGGGGGTCCGGGTCCGGGCCGACCCGGCCCGACCCCCCCCCCCCCCCCCCCCCGGGCGGCGCGGCGGCCGGCGGCGGCGGACGGCGGCGGCGGGCGGCGGCGCGGCGGCGCGGCGGCGGGCTGCGGTGGCGGCGGCGGCGGGCCGCGGTGGCGGCGGCGGCGGGCCGCGGTGGCGGCGGCGGCGGGCCGCGGCGGCGGCGCTTTGCGCCGCACGTGGTTGGCACGCGGGGCTATGCCCCGCGTTTTTCTTCAAGGCGGCACGGCCTTGAGCCGTGCCTTTGCCAAAAAAAAACGGCCCCCGCAAGTGGGGGCCGGCTTGATAAAACCGGGGGGCTGTTGCCCCCCCCCCCCCCTCTTTAATTGAACCGCCCCCCCTCATTAAGAGGGGTGTTTGTTGAACCGGCCGGGGGATTTATTCCCCCGGTTTTTATGATATCCGGCCGGCCAGCTGGCCGGCCGGTTTTTACCAACGGGACCGGAATTTCCGGTCCCGCCCTCGACTTCCGACGCCGGCGGCCCGGCCGCCGGTCTCCTCTCCCGCCGCAGCCCGGAACCGGCCGCGGTCTTCTCGTCCCGCCGCGGCCCGGAACCGGCCGCGGTGTTCGTCGTCCGGGGCGGTGCGACGGCACCGCGCCCCTTTCGCCGTGCCATGAATCCTTCCAACACGGCGCGACGGCGTCGCGTTCTTGAAGACTCTCCTCGGCGTAGCGCGGCGGCGTTGCGGAAAAAAATAAGCATGTTCATCCGCGTGGTGCGACGGCACCACGCCACTTGCTTCCACCCGCATGAATAAAACGAGAACTAAGGAGGGGGGGTTCGGCCGTGTTCATGCGGTCCGACCCCCCTCACGTTAAATAATAACATAACTAAAGAAAATCCAAAAGCCTCACGTTTAGTCATGCTAAAATCCATGATTCAAGAATGGAATAAAATAATCAATAAATAACATCCCCTACCTCTGGTTTGAGATTCAAAGAATCTTCTACGTTCCGCGGAAGACGGCGTCGCGGAAGTCGGGCGTCGCGGTCGTCGTTCGTCAAATCCGTTGACGAAGAGTTACGTCCGATGCGACACGTTGTTGGAGGATCTTCGTTTGCCGATGAAGAAGGCCCGAGGAGGATGCGGCGTTCCCTCTTGTTGACACTGAGGACGAAGAAGAGAGGCGTCGTTCTTCGTCGGAGTTTGAGCGTTCTTCGTCAAGATGAACGTTCTTCGTCAAGATGAAGAAGATGGAGGAGGAGCTCTCAAATGAAATCCACACAAGTTGGCTAACAAAATAAAATAAGGTCTCTCCTTATTTTATTTACCAAGCCTAGGAATTCAAAACTTCAAAATTCAAACATAACACTTAATTAATTAACATGTCATGTGTAATTAATTTGATGTTAAGTTTACAAACAATTAAGAGGGAGAGAGGGGAGTTTAAGGGGGAAGTTGAGAGGTTTAGGTTCGTGTGGGTCCCACCACACTTAATCCTCTCAAAGTAGGTTAAGTGGGTGTGGGTCCCACCCCCAACTCCTTTTGAGAGGAGTTAACCTACAAAAGTGAAATAAAAAGAATCCACATTTTTTTTATTCAACTTTTTATAATTCTCCCAAAAACTAACTTTCGTCCCGCAACAAACGCAACTCCCGAAAGGGTCTCTTTAAGAGAATATCGGCGCTGCGAGTTCATCGGTGCCCTCAGATTTCAATTCCGAGCACCGGATCAAAATTTAGGAATTCTCGCTCGTTCGTTCACTGAACGTACCCGAGCCAAACTTCGGAAATTAATTCCGGGCACTCCGGGCCTCGGAATCAGGTGCCGTCTGAAACCGCGCTCTTGTAAAATTCTAAAGAAAATTAAGAAAAAAATTTTCCTTGAATTTTACGGGTCTTTACAAATTATTTATTAAAATATTTAAGATAAATGTATCATTAAAGGTTATGGTACACTTTCTAGAAATTTATTGGATTTCACTGCTTAGTCATAACCATAACCCACCATTAATGAAGGGCATATCAACCAGGTCCAAATTCATTTCTATCAAAACACCCATCATAAGGTAAAGTCCAATTTAATATATGTAAATTGAAATAATTAAGGATAACCCATAAATATGATGTACCTTATCCACAATATCATCAAACAGAGTTCAGAACACTTTCAGGCAGTCATTATTAAATGATAAGAAATATCCTCAAAATAAATTTGATGTTTCTATAGGAAATTTTATGATATTGACCAAAAACCATAGAATTAAATTTCAAAAAATATAAATTCATTAAAATTATTACCATTGGAACATGTTCATATTCACCCAACATACCCTTGGAATGTTTTTCAAAATACCCATCAATATCTAACCATTAATCAATATTTAAAGGAATTGTCATCCAATTATATATATGGAGGCAAGACATTGGTCAATTGATAAGAAAGATTATTTATAGTAATGTGATCCTAGGATAATTGTGACATAAAAGGATGATAAAAGGATAGAATTATTTAGTGGATAATCAATAATGAACAACAACATAATCCACCTCTAAAGGATGCTGATGGAAGATGAGATTGAAAAAAGGTTAAGGATATTAACATGATTTTCCAACTCTCTTAATCTAGATCCATATTGGATCAAGAGGATTTATTTTATAGAAGATGATAGGAGTACAAGGTTGATTTGATCAATAAATTTCACTTGGGTGGGTTAATCCCCGGGGGCCTCAAAATCATACAAGACCAAAACACCCCCATTTAACACTTACAAACATGCCCCATAGTGCACAAATTATTGGCCCCCTAGAAAACCGGTGACCCCTAATGTTAATCCGATCTATTACCCACACCATCAGCTAGTTGTTAGAAGTAATATCTTCCATATATTCTCTGGGAATGTTTCTCTTAAAAAAATTACCAATGATTCATCAAACGAGTTTTTCTCTGAGTCTTAAAATAAATCATTAGTATGTTCAAATGAGATGAATCGGGATGAAACAAATGGATCTCCAGATGAGCCTACCACTGAAGGATTTGTTAAAATAACCTATGAAATTTATAAATATTAAAATTTATAATATTACATGATTCATCACCTATCATTATGATTATTTTACTGAACCTACCACTTTTATCCATTGACATTGTGATAATACTCATTGATATTATCCAAATTATCCAAAATTGATTTAGAAAATATGAATGACATGAATTTCATAAAGGTATCATTTGATAATGATTTTAACAAAAAATTCCATGATTTTATATCTGAGTTGAAATATTTCATTTCTTCTTTTGTTAGAGATAGCTCAATCGCATCACTCAACTATAATCTATGAACATAAGTAGAGAAAACATTATGTTTGAGAGAAAAAAGATGATATCTCATTTAGTTCTCCCAAATATAGTATATTGAACCATTGAACATTAAAATTACATTAACATTTATGTAATTTTACTTTTCTAGAGACCATACTTTAATATATACACCATGATTGGCCTTTCATTATAGATATCAGTTGTTGCAATAGAAGGTCCTAAAAACCCAAATAGAGGTGGTGAAATTGGGTGTGAATTTACATTTGAATTCAAATATATCTCATTATAATAATTTTTAGACAATATTTATACTTTAAAATATTATTACATGTCAAAAAATAACCACATATATAAATAATCTCAATGAAGTGATGATTTTACATTGTTCATCACTATGGGGCAAAATAAAGAGAATACTCCTTCAATGTATCAATGTATCAGATAAGTCCCAATACACTATTATTAATACACAATTTTAGATAAGGCTCACTACCATATAATATGGTTTCACTCTCCTTTCAATTCACATACTTCTTTAAGAATGAGATAATGATTCAATAACAAAAAGGTCATTTCCAAGAATATGTCTACAATAATGAAACACCATATCCAAAAGGGTGGTCCTAATTAATCTATGGAATTCTTTAGTAATGTCATATAATCCATGATATTGTGTAAAATACATTTTATTAGGGAATTACAAAATAAAATATATATTCTTTTCATACATATACGTCTAAAACTCACTAGTATTCCACTAAAAATTGGTCCTCTAACATTTCATTACTTTGAATGCCACATTTAATCATTCCATTGTAACTATAATTTTTTTCATTATAAAAAATTAAAGTTATAAATAGAATATATATCTCATAAATAGTTTAAATATGATAAATATATAGGAATTCTTCAAATATTAATTAAAAATTTCTTGTAAAATCCCACTACAGAGTTATGCTCTTCTAGGATTCTTCCAAATATTATAATCCACAGAATGAAAAACATAAAAACATGAATATTTTTTCTATTTAACAAAACAAATTTTTCATAATATCCAAGAATTGGTGTTTCCCTAAAAAAATGGAATAAATAATATTACATAATATACTAAAACATTATCACGGAAAAAAAATTCAACCATATTTAACAAAAAACAAGTTTCCCATTTTCACTATAAATTTCATTCATAACACCAATTCAAAACTCCTCCTAAAATATATCAGTTTTGAGAAAAACAAAAAACTTCACTGTGGTTTCATTATCATTATATTATCATTTCTAGTTATAAAAAAGAATAATAATCAATTCCTCTTTATCCACCATGATCAACCATGAGGAGGTCTGGACTATTTTAAAAACAATAAATGATTTCAACATGACATAATCTAGTATGTCATGTCAATCACATATTTATCTAAATAAAATAGATTATTTAGTACTCAGAAAATCTATTTCTCAACTTATTTTTCACCATGATAAAATATTCTTATCTATATTGATGTCTCCATATCTTTTATGAACAATATTTTAACCTAACATAGCCTTGATACCACCACTCAAATCTAATTTTCTTTTGAAGACATGCATTACAAAAAAAATTTCTTTAAATTTATTGACAATGATCATTATAAATTTACAATATATGGGCAGACATTCAAATGTTCTTATACTTATTAATTTAGGTTTTAGTAATGCCATTCTCATCGAAATTGAATGTTATAATGGATTTTTGATATGTTGACTACATATTGGTAGTTAAAACTAGTTTCTAATCGAAATTTCACATGAAATCTCATATATACATGTTAATAATTAATAAAAATAAATAATTTGGTGACTTATAATGCTATCATTTACTTTTTTTCTTAGTTATATAAAATATTACTTCATATAATTCAACACAAAAAATATTTCAGTAATAATGAAATCCCCAAATGATGTGGGCATATGATCATCAACAATACCCAACTAATTTTTATCACAATAGTTTTATAAAAAATTATGTTATCTGTTTTAGGCAAAAATAGTTGTTATGTTTTCATCTCACATATTAATGGATTCATTTATTTTCTATAAGATATGACTCCTTTGGATAAATTTATAACTATACACATAAATTATCTAAAAATTTGAATTCCAATTGTGGGGGTACCAAATATAAGTTAAAATCAACAAATACTTTGAATTATGTTTTATTAATGACCATAAAATAATTATTTTCTTGTTATTATTGTTCCAAAATATATCTTAATTGTACTCTTTAATGAATGTTCCAAGGAAAGTCATTTAGAAGTCTCACGAGATTACTTTTTTTTAGACCACACTTATTTAGTGATTAGATTTTTTGTAAACACTAAAACAATATATAATATCCATGAATTAATTTTTGAATATTTCTATTTCTTTAGGTTGAAAACTACTCACATTTTTATCTTCATATTCATAATTTATTTATCATCATTGTATATCATAATAATTAGTAATTCCATATTTTTTTCATTTATATGAAATTATTTCTCAATATTTCCTTTCTTAATTTTGAATATTTTTCTTATTATTTATATCATTGAGTACAATGTCAAATGTGGTTGTTTTAACATATAATTAGTTTTCATAAAAATATACCTAACATCCTATAATTGTTTCCCATTATGGTTTTTTATATGGAAGTATAAGTTTTTTTAGTATTCTTTCCCATATTAGAGAGGTAAAATACTAGTAGATAAGGATAAAAATTGGTAGAATATTATCACAGATAAACCACAGCGATTACTCCTATACTTAATAAAATTTTTAATGACAAAATTATACATTTTTCACACTAAAAACATAAGAATAAATTAAATAATCCACTTTAGTATTCTGCTATTAGGTTTATAAGATAAAATATTTTACATCAAATATACATTAAAATATAAATTTTTTATTTAAATAATATATATATATATATATAATGTTGAATAAAATAAATTGGACTCTAGCCCAACTCATAATGATATCTTTAACAAATTCTTTATCGTATGAGATACTTCTCAACCCGGGGCATATATATAAAACCAATAAGACACTTTATCATTGATAAAAAATAAAATTGTAAACAACTACATAAAAACCCATGTCATGGACATTGGTAGGGTGTGTGTATAATGAGATAGTATGATTCCCTTATTCCCCATGATCTAATGAGTGCTATTCTTCAGGAAGATTAATATAAATGTTTATAATGTGTGCCACACAACCCACCCAAAACATATCACATGTATGTATATAAAATATCATTATAATTATATTCCATCATGGAGTAAAAGTAACATGAACCTGTGAGGGCATAAAATAAATGAACCTAAATATAAAGAGGTCTAATCTAATTGTCGCCAATGAAAAACCAATCCACATAGACCCTTGGGTTACCAGAAGGCCACACTCACTCGTTACATTAGACACAATCATCAAAAGGTATCACTTTAAATCATCAATGACTCTTAGTCAAAAAGTCCCACATGAACCATTAGTCATCTAACTAACAATAATTTATGGATATGAAAAATTCGTTTATCCATTAAACAAAGTTCATTTATATTATATTCAAAAAAACAACATTGGTTTGGATTCTACCTCGATTATACATCACTATTTTTCATTAATGTATCAATAAAATGAAATTAATGGAACCGTAATAACTAAACCAAAAAAACTCATGATAAGAAATAAAATACGTAAAAATCAATAATAAAAATTATAGTATGTGTAAATAAAATAAACAAATAACAAAAACTTTGGTTTTATGTAGTTTTGTAAATTAAGACCTACATAACTGGGAAACCATTATTACCATATTTATTACTATAAAATATTGAAATTATTTAAAAATATTATTGATAAATTATATTTTTTAAAGAAAAAATAGATACTTTTTATAAAATGTGAATAACTCCCTAATATTATAAAATAACACTATGCTCGAAAGCATATCAACCACGCAATATTGAGTTTAAATGAACCCTGATAGAATATGAAACAATATTATTTATATATGACCATTATAACCATGAAAATTACTTATAATTTATGAATATAATTAAATAATATATAGATAATATATTTCGAAAAATATATAAAAACTTAGGAAAAAAGTTCTCAAAATTTAATAAAGGCATTAATTATTCAATATAATATTTTATCTTCAAAAATTATTTAATTGCTTTTTTGGGAAAATAATATTTCTAATTTTCGAAAATTCATAAATTTTATGTTATAAAAATAAAATATTTTTTTAAAATAAAATAATAATATTATCTTTGGGAGACATTTTGAGATTTTTATGAAAATATTGATTTTTTAGTGAATAGTGAGAATACCGATTTTTATTAAAACTGACATTTATTTTGAATGGAATATGAAATATAAAGATTAATTAATATATAAATATTATTTAAAATTAACATATAAATTATTAATTTTGTTTTTATTTTCAAATTCACCTTTTTGTCATCTTTATATGGGATTTTAATGTAACATTATTTGAAGGAATTAAAATACATTTTTTCTAAAAACAATTTAAGTGTGAATAATATTTCTCGATTTTAACTAAAAAAATGAACCAATAAAGAGTAATTATTTAGATGAAATTTATATAATATATACTTATAAATAAAAATTTAAATTCATTTACTTATAGTTACTTGTAATATAGTTATTATAATATCATCATATACTTGTAAAGTGCATTAAAACATTTCTTTGACACATCTTCATGTTTTATCCTAAATAAAATTCAAAAAATTCAGTGAATTTATTGAGATAAAATTTTTAAATAGTATTAATAAAAATAACTTTTATTATATGATAATTGGGACATATATTTCTATTATAATAAATACTAAAAACAATTAAAACATTATTACCGTGGTAAAAGATTAAAATGGTAAAAGTGAGTAACCAAATAGGTAAAGAGTAGAACACATTTAAATAATTCTTATTTTTCATGTGAGATCTTTTTTTATCTGTATATATCCTATAATACATTAATTTTTAAATTTTTAGGAACATTTCTTGATAGTGAATTCTTATTACCGAATAAATTTTTTATTTATAAGAATTTACTCATCCTCCCTTATATAGGGGAACCCACTCTCCTCCCCTTTCCACAATTAAAATAAAAACAATTGTTCAAAAAGTAACCTGAAAAATAACATAATAATATCCATAAAAACAACTTATAGGTCTTTTTTTGGACATATATCAAATATAGGTAGGCTTTACGCATAATTCCAAAGCGGTTGTCAAAAGAAGAGGTAAAACAATTCATTGAGCATCTTGATTTTGATTCTCAAACCATATCCTTAAAAAGTTATTGAATCATGCCTATATAATAAATTAAATATATCCTATATAATATGTTTTTATTTAGTTTATTTCATAACCATAATCCATTTCAACTTCTATCATATTTGAAATGAAAACATCATTCTTTTGTAATGTAGACTACCGCTGATAGATCGATGTAATTCATTTTCCCTCATCGCATCTCATCAATGTTTATGATTATTGACTTAATTTTTATATAATATATTTATGAAATATTTATAATTCTATAAATTTAATATATTATATACCTTCATACCTCACCATCCATTGAAAAATATAACATCATTTTTGTGTACGTTGGAATACCACCTTCTAAAGAGACCCTATTATTTTTTTTATTACCACATGAGACGGTTGATATACTATTGTCACTAGAAAAAGAGTTTTTTTAAATTTTAAATATAATTAATGATCATATCCTAACTTATACAACAACAAAAAATTAGTAGAGAAATTTTAGCATGCTCGAAGAAGATGCAGGAGGGATCTCCATGTGTCAAAAGACTACTCCGTAATGAGTTATAAGTGGAAAGAACCCAACTATATGAGAATTTCATGGATTCCCATGAATATTGATAAAAAATGAGTATATTCATTAAAATTAAAATTCTTCATTTTAGTTTAAAGAAATTTTTTATTCGCTTTATTAAGAAGAATATATATCTTCGACATCCTCTATTAGACTTTCATGGATCCAAAAAGGACTCATAGATCAAAAGTTATGGCTCTAATAAGTGTGAAATTTTTGGGAAAATAATTTTCATCATACACATACCATTCATGAATTCTTATTGATGTAATCCTAATAACTAATTACCAATCATAAATATCCACTACTGGGTCTATAACTAAACTACATCACTTAAACATTTGTAGGACAACTCAACTCCATAATGAAGAGTCTATGAGAGGGATCTTGTTAGGAATATTCGTCCCCCAAGTAGTCCATCGCTATTTGGTTGACCTACCACTACCCACCCTTACAAGGGAAAGTAACTTAGGCTAGCACATGGGCACCCAATAGTTAGATACCCATGTCTGGGTGAGGATGTTTGATCCACCCATGTTCTAATTGGGAGAGGCAGTTATTGGGTGACCCATATTTGGGAATCCCACACTGGGAAGCCCACACTTAGGACACCCATGACTATGTTACCCACACTAGGGAGACACATATCTTAGTGAGACCCACCTAGTCGACCCACACATGGGGGACCCATACAACAAATACTCATACTAGGGAAACACATACCTAAGAAACCAACACATGGGTGACCCATATACGGGAGACCCAAACATGGGTGACACATACCTAGGTGACCCACATGGGAAAACCCACCTATCCATTCCATATGGGTTGTGAACCCATGATCCCCCTTGGTATTAGTTTCATGCTACAGGCTCGACCCTATGAGATAGTCCTTTTGCAACTTTCACTGATCACCATGAAAAATGGGGAGTTTTATCAAAAATAATTGTTCCTGGGAATATGATTTTTAGGTTGCGACACATAAAAACCATAATCTAATTCCAAATCCCCATGAGTCGAGACAATTCTAATGGTTCCCAAATTATCGGAATCCGCATTAAGAAAAATCCTTGACCAAGGAAACTATGGGTATCCTCCTTTGTAATAAAACACAACCAAACATAATATGGGTGTCCTCTATAGAAATAATCTATAACTAAACAAACAATGATAATCCTCTTTAAGAATAAGCCCCATCAATGTTTAACATCATCATCCTCCTTATGAATAACCCTCAACCAAACCATCTATGGATATTCCCATTAGATAAAAGCCCAAACCTAACCTAACTTGGGTACCCCCTTTTTAATTATACCCAATTAAACCATCCATGGACATATTACTTTGGAATAAGAGAAAATCAATCCTAACAAGACAATGTTAGTTAGGATTAAGAATCAACCAAATAAACTATGCGAATCCTCCTTAGGAATAAGCCATAAAAAAACCTAAATTTGAAATCTTACTTAGGAATAGGCTCTAACCAAGCCATCTATAAGAAGTTTACGTATGAATAATCCATAGCCAAACCTAACATGGGAATCCTCATTAGTAATAGGTCCCACTTGAATAAACTATATGCCTCATCCATTATAATTAGGCACAACCAAACATATCATGGGAATCCTATAGGGGAATAATATCTAACCAAATTAACTATGGGAATAATCCATAAAAATAATCCCCAAGCAATCCTCAAATGGGAGTCATCATTAGCAATAATCCCAAACAAAAACTCATTAGGGAATTATTCCAAGAGTAATCCCATATCCTTTCTTTTATTACCTCTCTTACTTCATTCCTACCTCCTACTCAATGATAGGATACAAGGATGGGAGGAAAGTGGAATATCACAGCCCATTCTTCTTCTCATATCACCCCTACCACTTCTGCTAGTGGGATAAGGATTATGAGATTTTATAGATCATCAAATTCAACTTGTTTCTCACACTGAGAATGAACCACAAAGGCTATATATTGGCGGTGATCACAACATCTACATAGAATGATGCATGTTTTGTAAAAAAATATTTTCTCTCATCTTTCTTATGTCTTCATTCAGAGGACCTCTATAGGCATAGGTCATTAAGGCCACGTATCAAAAAATAGGGAAAATAAAATTTTCACATATCTTGGACCTAATGATTCCTATTATTTCCCACAATGTGAATTACTCAAGTGGGCTAAGAGATTAGTGGTGATTGTGAAATCCGTATGATCCCCAAATATTGGGCATCATTTCCACTATAATCCACAACATAACCATCAGCCACCTATTCAATATAATCCCTGACCATGTCACCATAACACTGATTATCAGCCTCATATTTAATATAATCCTCACTAATAACCATGAATATGGTTATAATACTACATATAAGACCCAATTATACAACTAAACAAAATAAAAAGGGCATCCTCCTCAATATAAATCCAAATCCAAACCTCCGAATCCATATGGAATCCCCTTTAGGAGTATTCTCTAACTTAATAACCTCAATGGAACACACTACCCTTTCAAAAAAACATTCATAGGGCCTCTATAGGTGCAATTACTCACAATTGAACTACATGGGATTTGATTCCGGTTTAGATAGGGTATAAATGAAGCATCCATGATTTCGAAACCAAACACCTCAAACTAAACCTATCTTTCTCCGGGACACATTCCCAGTAGAGACATATCCATAATGTGATCCTGTATCCTAGATTACTTTGGATACTTCCACATAAGTCACATGTTATCCTTGTCCAGAGACCCTTCATCTAGAAATTATAACTCTATGATGTTAAAATGAATTATTTTTTCCTCATCACATAACCCTAAAAAATATGATGTGTCCCCATTTAGTAGCACTGAACTATGTGGGTTTTGATTCATTTCATAAGGATATGTAGGAAACCCATATCATGGGACTAATACATATATAAAAACAAATGACCTCTACCTATATGATGATTCAATCAAGAGCACCCCACTATGTGGATAAAAACCAGTAAGGTAATAATAAATGTCAAATGAATCTATGATCACCACATAAGAGGGTGTCCTCGATTAAAAAAAACTCAGATAGATATAGATATATCTATTGATTTAGAACCTTATATACATATAGATGATTCTGAATTCCATACATGATAATAATTAATTGTTAATTTAAGGGTGACCCATGAGATACAAGGTAATTAATGAAGAATTCATGAACATATCTTCAATAAATAATAGATTCTAAGTGTTGGAAACATTTATCCCCAAAAGTGGGTTATGAGATTAACCTCCAATCCTTTTGGAAAATATGATTTTATAAGTATTATTGGAAAAAAAATCCAAAAAGAACCTACATTTAGAATCTAGGTGACACATAGATATAGAACTGGTTGGCGTTTATGGCTACTTGAACACATCATGTAATAATTTGTTTATAAAATGTAAGGAATAAGTGAATGATTTCTCAAATATGAACCCCCTACAATCAATAATAGATCGAAACCACATTTTTATCAGAAACAAATGTTAAAATAGACATGATTCCTGATCCAAGATGTTGATGTTACCCATTTTTATTCATCTTTTTCTTCCAAAATAATATTTTTCCAAATAGAAAAATCAATTGTGGATGTGTTTTTATAATGAGATGGTCCATTAACGGGGGTTCTTAGTAATTTTTTTTTTCACATTCATTATATTCTATTCCAATAGGATATCCATTCAATAAAAAAATAACCGTACCAACCCTAACTAATGCCTATCATATGTACTATTAATGTTGGGTCATAGTCCATGTAGATGATGTCATCACCAACCAAACATCTTCTACACTGGGTCTCAAATGAACTCGTCTAGGTGGTTCTTTTGAATAGAAAAATCATTCCCCTTGAGGTTTCCTGAAAGATCCTCCATCTTGTAATACCCCACTAGTTATCCAATTAGAAATGATTATTGTTATAGAAGTAGATGACACCATCCTCTATCTTCAATATTTTTAGGAGATTATCTAAGGATTAAAAAACACTTTGCTACCATATATTAGGGAGGTGAATCAAGAGGAATACACAATCTCATCCATAAGACCCATGGGTCCTTCCAAAAATCTCTTTCATGTTATCTTCATCAATAATGTAGTTCATCAGTGAACCCTTTATTTGATGAGGGTTCCATCCTTGGTAACCCAGCCTCAATCATCTAGAACCGGGCATGACTGATTTCCCATAAGGGGAAGAAACCAGCCAACAAGGAGTAGGGTCCCACATATTTATACTCATGAGTAGTCCACTAATATAATTTAGTGAAAAAATATATACAAGAATATACACTTTCTTGCATTAATCCTACAATCTCGTAGTTTAATCAAGAACCTTTCTATGATGGCCCCAATTAAAATTTAGTAGAAACCTATGAGCAGGAAGAAACACTTACCCATATCCTTTAGTCCCAGAAGAATCTTTGTATGATGGTTTCAAAATAAGTCCACTAGTAAAATTCAGTTGAAACCATGTGTGGGTAGACACACCATCCCACATTTATCAACCCTATTAGTATCCTTGCCTCGGAGCACCAAGAGAAGTTAGTCAAAAAGTCCCAATGATGAATAAGAAAAAGAGCCAACTCTCTTCCCCTAAACATGAGTATTATTAATATCCACAAAAAGAAAATAAAGGATATTAGAAAGAGAATACCACTTCATTAGACATGTAATGGAACTATATACCCATTTCATTCATTGACGTCACCAAGCATATCCAGACAATTGTGAAAGGGTAGACTCAAATACCTACCCCCATCCTACACACTAGGAAGTACCATATAAATATGAGAATAGTAGAGATTGAGGTATAGACACATAGCTCTCTCCCTATATGTTGTTTGGTTCAAAAACATGTCACCCCATATAAGACTCATACTTGTACTCCCCTACAGGATGGTCATGAGGAAAAATCTCACGTGATATATGGACAACCAAATCAAGAACATACACCTGTTCCAATAGGATGTAATAAGCTAGTTCCAACGGAAAGCCTATGTTAAGAAAAAACCCCTCCATAATCCCTTGAATACTATCAATAAATTATGGTTTCGATATGAGAGCTAGTTTCTGAGGTTTCCATACATATAAACAACTTTCTCCAACAGGTTGTCCTAGTCTCTTGATAGAAGGCATCCAAAATAAAGCCTCACTAGAAATAACTAGAAATTGAAGATATAATTTACAATACCACTCTATTTAATTTTAAATTTCTTGAATAACATAGATGGTTATCTATGTTTGATCTAGATCCTACTCTATATTCACCAAATTATTGGAGTATTAGTAGTAATTTCAATGTTCCTACCCATACAAATCGGTATGAAGTGTAGATTTATTTCTATAATCTGATCAATCTCAAGAGCCTATCTGGTGATGAGGTCCCTATTAACCCTCCATGTGGCCATAAGATAAATGATAATGATGGTATTCCACTTTTTGTAATCCATCAGGGATTCACTACCCATA
The DNA here is from genome assembly GCA_963277665.1 of Viscum album. Lineage (NCBI taxonomy): Eukaryota > Viridiplantae > Streptophyta > Magnoliopsida > Santalales > Viscaceae > Viscum > Viscum album. The sequence goes on along the minus strand of OY728150.1, from coordinate 570,363,370 downwards.
ATTGAATTCAATGTATCTTTTATCTATTTTATAGAGTTCAATTAATCAAGAGGGTCCTCCCATTATAGTTGTTATTTTGGGACATACCTACTACTAGAAGGCACTTAGGAAACAATCTCAAGTCAGGACTTCTATGTTTTCACTAAAATGTAAAATACATTTTTAGCTAGATAATATAATAAGGCTATGGTCACTCTCCAAGCAACCCATGGTGCAGCTGTCTTCCAGTGTAATAGAGTAAGTCTCAACCAATCTCACTTCCTATGATAAAGAAGTAGGAAATCATCCACTTTGTTCCAAACATGACGAGAATCCTTTAATAAAAGTGGAAGGTAAATTGATGAACATGTGGAGAGAAACTATATAAATATGACATACTAGTCATGTTATGGCTTTTATTCACCTCTCAATATAGAATTCTAGAGGTGTTATTTGAATATTTTGTGCAAGAAATCCATTTAAATAAATGGAACACTTTTATATACTTTAGAGAAATGGTATTTCCCTATGATGAATATCAATGTAAATTCATGGTAATTTAATGGATTCATTTTGATATTAGCTTGGACTCTCTCATGGATTCACAACATCAAATGTTTATGAAACAGTAAGTATCCCGTAAATGTGTATGCATTAATGCATTAAATAATTTTTCAAAAGTTGATCAATGATACCCCATATAGTGTTTATATTAGATTATGGTGGTAAAGAAAGAGTGTTTCACTTCACTCTACTACCCAACTAGAAAAACCATCTAATAGTGTTATCATGTAATGTCTTAACAATAGGTTGGCTCCAACAAATGGACTCTGTTCACAAACCATGACATTGACAACAAAAAGAGTCCCCAAATGACTCTCACTAATGTTTTTATATAATATAGAAGGATATTGAAATAATTTTACACTAATTATATGAAAATTTCATCCATGCCTCCCATTAATGGGAGGAAAGTCATTAGATAGCGTAAATGTTATAAATAGTGAAATGATATTCATAATTGAGTGATTTAGGTGCAGAAAAAGTGATGCACCCAACCAATGTTCGAACAAAACTCTATAAAATCATAAGGGTGTCATGGAATTTGAAATCATGACAATTTAAGAGAAACAATAGCCCACATTCCTAGGGGTTTTTAAACACCATGATTAATTTAAGCATACTAGGCTCAAAGAGTTGTGAAAGTGGAACAGGAATAGAACCACCCCACAAGGATGAGGGATTTTACACATCAGTAAACTCCTCCTCAGAAAAAGTCCGATTTCTCCCAATTAGGGGGAAGGTCAAAAGATTAATCCCTTAAATATTACCTGTCTAATGATTTGATATCATCTTTAGAAATTCATATGACTGAGTTGTCTAGAGATTCCCTTCGGATTACCATCTTCCAAATACCCATAAGAGAATTAGTAGAGGAGGCGATAAAGCCTCATTGAGGGTGTAGATAAAGGAATCCCCTCATATATAATGATAAAATTTCTACAAGGCATTATGAATGAGTAAGTGTATTAAAGGATACCCCTATAGACCCTACAAAACATCAGGCCATTTCAAAGGAGGAGTGAAAGGGGGTTGTTTCAGTTCAGAATATGATATACAATGAAACTATAGAGGTATGAGTGAATACCCAAAACATAGGACTCACCATAAATTTGGGGATCCCCTCTATCTCTATACCACTACCTATTTAGAGAGAATCCAATAAGGAAAATGAAAAATGTTTGTTTGAACCACACATACTCCTTTAAAATGTAAGAACCAATACACTGGAGGAATAATATTCTCATTAATGGGTAGAGATTTAAGAATTGAGTATTCTCAATATAGAACTAATCCATGGAAAATATCATGCTCGATATATTATACATGAAGTTCCTCAAATCACACTCTTAGTTGGATCACCACAACGAAGATGGATCTCTACAGTATTTGAAAGTGATCCAGAATATTTGATCAATATGGGATACAACTAACATATATACAAAGACACCGTAGAAGTATATTGTGAATTATTTCAACTAGGTATACAACAAAAAAGGTTTAGGTTCATCCTTTCCATATTGCACTATAGGATACCCATGATCGATACCATAAGTGTCGTTGTAGATGGACTGACCTGCTCCTAATTCTATCCAATATCGTGGTAATCAATACATTACTCAAGGGAGGATGACTACTATTAATTCACTAATGGCCCAATTGTAATTATTTGAGAATCTATTTGTGCCAGTGAAATTAGAGATGAATCCTTAGCCTAAATAGTTTGATCTGAATCTTCTACTTCTGAAATTAATAAATCATATATTTCAATTTTCAATGGCTATGGGGACTCATAGAAACACGTTACATGTTTCATATCTTATTGAAATGCCGTGACGAGGACCCTTTAACAAAAATAATTAGTGAAACTCATGTGATTTATACAATCACCGTAGGGATCGACATCTCTATGGTACCCCATATTGTAGACTCAGTCAATAAAATCATGGAATGTCATCAATTGGATGTTTATTTTCCAATTCAGATATAAATTAATGAAGAAAAATTCATTGACCTCTTAAACTACAAAAAACAGGATAATGTGATGGTCTCAAATTTAATTACATGGGAGAAAGGTTTGATATACTCTATAAACCTATATATTTCTCATGATTAATTGTTTTCCATATATATAGAAAATATTTACAAAACATTTCACACACCACTATTCCCATTGAAATACACATGATGATTTCAGGATATCACCCAGATTTCTCAACGAGTGGAAGACTCTATCATATAGATCAAGGATAAGCCCTGAGTAATTTCAACAAAATATGAAAATAGAATGGGGAAATTATAGGTTCTTAATATTACACTTATGAATGGACTTTCACCTACTCCTATTCCAAATCCTACACCATATCATGTGGATCTACCTCCTGAACATCAAAAACAATGCTTTCCTTAGAAGGATGATCATAGGGATAAAAGTGAAAATAGTTCGACGGGATGAAAAATACTCTATTCCTTTTGAAGTGAACAGGTACTTGGATAATTCACCACACCATTGGATAACAACATAATGAAGTTTCCAAATCCAAATAAGCATATACCTCCAATTTCATCGATAATTGGGGCACAAAATATAGGAATGATTCATTTCCAATGACATCTTAAAAAAGATGACGGGCTTTGGGAATACTAAGATAAGAAGGCTACATTCTCAAATAGAATGTGTCTCTACCATTGATTCAAAGGGGGAGAATGAATAGAATGAAGAAAAAAGGAAAAGGAAAATATTTGTTTTGTGATTGGAAGGTCAGAATGATGATCAACAAGACTCATTCTACCCTATAAGCACTAGTGAAACAACAAATTAGGCCCTCAACCGCTTTTGGAATGACATATTCGACTCCATCGACAAATTATTATTTTGAAATCCAGTCTTCTGAAAAGTGAAATGAATAGAATATTAATAATAAATAGCATGAGTATGATCTTATTCCATGTTCATTTTTGGATTTTAATTTTTTGTAATTCAATTCTACGGTCTAAGAGGAAAGGGAACCTCCCATCCAAATGAACCAATAAGGGCCAACCAACTAGTTGGAATCTTTATGAGAAAAGGAGTTTATATGAACTTATATAAATTTTATTAACTTAATGGATCCATTTTCATAAAAAGAGTGAAGCTATGAACCATAATTCACCACATTTTATTGGGGAACTGTAGGAAGAGGCTTCTAGAGTGGAGGATAAAGGAGAAGACGCAGTCATGCTTGGATTCAATACTCAAACAATGCCCCTTATCAAATTATCTATGCGGCCAAAACTTATGGGAGAGCTCTATAGAATTATTTTTATGGGAAATAATTTTCTCATAAAAATGTTATAGTTTTTCATGATATTATAATAATATCTGATTAGTTATAGGATACATCATTCCTTAATCAACCGTGGCACACAATCAGAACTTATGGACCTAATCCACTGAGAGTAGATGCACCTGTAGTTAATATTCTAAGGGATAATGAATCGATATCAAGTGTTTGAATCCCTAAATATATAGAAAAAGAGAATATCCATGATGGTATCTTCATAAAATTGGACTATAAGTATGATGTTTTGAATAAACTATCAATGGATCCATATGTGATTTCAATATCGGAATCCACGAGTGGATGAAATGTTTAATATGAAGCAACCAGAGGTCAAGACATCATGAATTTGAAGACTAAGTCACTACCACAGAAGGATATAACTTAGGGAATGATATAATAGAATCCCATATAGTAACCGATTTCATAGACAAAGGATGGCAATTACATCATATAGGGACACATCCTACCATTTTATATTTATGATTAATTAAATTAAAATGATATTTTCATTCCATTTTTTGTACAAAAAATAATGAGTCAACCTCATTACTATCTAGAAACTTCATCAAAATGGTTTCAATGAATTAAACATGTCCACATATACCCTTTTTTTTACATGATTATGAAATGAATGAGTAAAAGACTCTTAGAAAAATCAAATTCCAGAACCAGTTTGAGGATCTTTTGTCCAACCCAGAATTAATGGATGTTTTCAAGGATACGTCCTTCAACATTCTACTAGGTAGCCCAAAAATTCATCAATATGTGGGTATACACTCATCATACAACTAATGCTTCAAATATTGTATCAATAGATAAACAAGATAATTGTTTGAGGATAAATCCTTGATCAAATCCAAGAAATCACTATACATTGATATAGGACTCTACTACAGGGAAGTGAAAGAGTACATGAATGATGTTTCATTAAGAATCAATGCCCCGAATGGTCTATATAAGAGTAAAAACAATTCTATCATGAATCTCAATGGAGATAATGTTATACTGATCAATAAAATCAAAAAAATGGTTCCAAATCCGAGGAAACATTCAATGAATTCTATGATGTCAATCATGAAAATTAATCCTGAAATTATTGGATATGTTGGAAACTCTCCGAGAGGTAATGAAATCCTAGAAGATAATTCATTCAATCCTTCCCTATAGTGTCGAAAAAAACATTTTATATTAGCTAGGATAGAATGAGTTGTCATATTAATGGGAGAAAATGATGATTCTCATTCACAGTCCATCATCTCAACATTAGATCTCTAAGACACCTAGTGTAATCAATCAATCTAGAAATAGTTACTTTGTCTTATAAATTCCAAAATTTTGACTCCTCCCCTAACCATAAGAAACATTCTTCAACAAATAATTCAAATGTAGAGGCGAAAGAGGTAAATTTGTAGGGAGTGGAGGAGGAGGGATACCTCAAGGATTCCCCAACAATGTTTTTGGGTGGTGTCTCTGCCACTATTGATGAACTATGAGAAATACATATGGACGTTGAAGAAGATCCATGACCATCTTCTATCAATACAAACATGAATTGTAATGAAAAAAGAGGTATATACCTCTTTCCTGAAGCAAAACCATGATTTGTTCACAATAAATTAAACATATATTCTGATCCTTGATCCTGAGGTGTCCCCAAACTAGTTGGGATTTCAAGAAGATAACCAATGATACAAATATATATCCAAAAGGAGACACCTAACTCACCCCTCAAAAATTGTGGTGGAGGTGGACAAGGCAATAAAGGAATAATTTATCTAAGAAATACATCTTCCACAATGGTAAGCCTACATTGTCCATATGAATAATAAAAATGGGATAATCAACGTTTTCATCAAATTCAGTGATCTTAACTTGCACTATCCTAAGTTTGACTTCTCATGATAAATCATGGAACTACTGATTGATGTGATAGTTGTTTATCAACACCAATAATTCATGTATTGTAATTTAGTCTACATAGAAATCCCTATGGCCCCATTATGTAAAGTAACCACCTCTTTTTGGTCCCGCATAGTGTATTCTTCCAATGGGTAATTCCCGTTGGCACGAAGAATGCCAGAACCCCATACCAAAGTTCCATGAATTGCATATGCAAACATTTTCTTGGGAAGATTGTATAATTATATGTTTAATATATTGTGATTATGTCCCAAAAATGTTTTGACTATCTAGATAATATTGAAACCATCATCACCAAGCTATAATGACATAACCTGAAGATGAACCACATAAAATGAACATTCATGTCACTTAACGTATGCCATCACGACATCAAAGCTGAACCTATAAAGAAAAAGGATATCATTATCAAGTCCCCACCTCAAATACCTAAATAGTTAAGAGGAAATCAAGGAAAATTTACCAATATACAGTGATTCATGAATAAATATAAAGGAAAGTGTTTTCCCTTCACCCATATCATGATTTTGGGGGTCACAAACCAGTGGAGTAGTGGTTGTCTGTAAAACTTTTACAACATCATGTAATACCTATTAATACCACTAGGAAAAATTATAAATATTGATAAAAATCCACTAATTTTATATATGAAATCCCAAATGCAGTCACTAGGAATTTTCCATGTTCAAAAGAACTACATCATTAATATAAAAAACATTTAGTATCTCATTTGGACTATTCTTGACGCTGATACTTGTTGTAGAAATATTGAAAAGAGCTAGTGAGAATTAATTGTCATGGTTTAGAAACTAAGGAACTAACTATAGAATCATAATTTCTATTTAGTATATTGTAATAACCCATTCAAACATATCCTTATAATTCCTATTATGAGAGGATGTTTGGAATTGCGGTGGTTATCCTATCAATTTTTGTTTAAATTTATTCCCCGGAAAGAACTGGAAGGACATTCCTTCGAATATTTTCTTTCAAAAAACATATATATATAAAACATTATTAAATTCTAAATTTTCAGATGAGAATATATTCTCTATTAATTATGGCTCCCAAACACTACAAATATATTTTGATGGTGCATCTCAGAGCCCAATAGAGAGGAGAATAGAGGACCCTATGCTTAACAAAGTGGGGTTAGGGATCGTTGTCAACTCTCTTAAAAAAGTTGTTTTTTCTTACAACTTCCTTTTATCAAAAGGATATACTAATAGTGAGGTGAGATATCAGTCCCTCATTATAGGCGTTGAATTTACTTTTCAAATACCAATGAAAAACCTAAATGTGAAGGGTTACTCCTAGTTGGTGATCAAACATAACAACATGGATTATGCCATAAAAAGAGTAGATAATCCCAATGCTCGATTTTGTCTGGGGATTAATATAAACATCCCCCTCATATATAACATTGACTCAAATCCCATGATCATTTAGGGACCATATAGATGCATTGGAATATTTAGTAATGAATTTGAAAGATCCAAACCAGGATGAAACGATCATATGCATTACACATAGCCTAATGGTCTTTCCTTCTGTTTAGGTTAGAAAAAAAGAGATCATTAAATCCATTCCTATATTTGAATCGTATGGTCATACCACTTGTTTGTATGATCCCAATCCTAGAAAACCATCATAGTTGATTACTTCTATAAGATAGACCTATCAAAGTGAATATATGATGGTGAGAAACCAACTTTCCTCTTTTTTATAGACCAAATCACAAGATACTCCTCAATAAACGAATCTTTCATGGAGTCTTCCTTAAATGTATTGATGTAGAAAATACAATTTCTGTCATGAATGTAGTTCACTTGGGAGCTTATGGTGGACACCAGTCTAGATACATGATTTCCTTCGAAATCTTTAGTCTTGGATACATCTGGCCTTCCATAATGGGGGTTTTCACCGAAACCACCAAGAAGTTTCACTCCTTACATGTGCATGAAAATATTATCCATCAAAACCCATAGTTACTAAATAAAAACTAGAATCCAAGAAAATTTTCGTACGTGGAATGGATATTATGGTGGAACACCTTCTATCGTTGGCTATTAATTTTAAATAAATACTAACTACAACTTACTACTTCCCTAAATGGGATGTGGCAATACCCCACAATGAATATGGGGAAAAATAATTAAATGCTTTATGAAAAAATTCATCATTACCTAATTTGGTGTCCCTCATATAACAATAACAAGAAAAGATAAAAAATTATTTTTTCCATTTTAGAAAATATATATTAAGAGTCTAATAATAAAATCCTACCATTCATCATGCTATCATGCAGCAGCTTATGGATAGATAGAGGCATTCATCAAGACCATCTCAAAATACTCCAAAAGTTGGTGGATATGTATAATAAGAATAAGCTAGTTAAAATATTTAATTAATTATGGGAAAATAGACTACAACCTATACTTCCACACATGAAACCTCATATTCTCTGGCATACGAGACAGAAGGAGTCCTCCCCATCGATGATCATTTCCCCCAGCTCTATATTTCCCTCTGTGAACAACTATCCCTGAATGTGAAATCATATAAATTACTAGATAGATTGGGGTTACTGAATGATAAAATATTGATTACATTAAATCACTTAGAGTTTTATCAAAATAATATTTCTCTAGATTTTAACAATAAGTTTTTCCTCAATTATTTCCTCCACATAGAATTGGTACTAGTCTTTACGACTCCAAAGACACATGGAAATAAATGTCTGAAGTATGATCCAAAGTGGGATGGACCATACATATAAATAAGTCCCCCTAAAATTATATTATTCCATTATCTAAATGGAATTAGTTCTCATTATGACCAAAAAATTAAAGGTTCCTAAAGAAATATTTAATGTAATCACACGATGCATGTCTCAACAGCATGATGGTAAACTACATATTTAGTTCTTTTCACATGATATTAAAAGGAATGAAATCATCATTGTAAGAAGAATTTATTCTGCCTGACACTATATATAGTCCATGTTGTAAGACTCTAAACTTTATAACATATAATTATGATTTTATGATGTTAAACTACATGGTTTACATCCTTATTTTGTGACGTAAAACTACATAAAACTTCGAAGCATATTTGAGTGGATAGGAATCCTTAATGATGGTAGCTGACCGCAACATTATTAATGAACTATGTTTGGATTGATTTTCATTTCAATTTGATTTTTATTAATTCCTAGACCTCCCATCCTGATTCCACACATGAAAAAATACTATATTTCTTGGTAAATAAATCAGATCTAAAAGGGAAACATTTTTAGAAAAACATATTGTTTGATTTTAATTCAATTGAGATATTTAGTGATTCCCAGAACCTATACCTTAATCCCATCCATAATTCTATAAAATATCAATGACCAATTACCTTGCTTAAAAACCATATTGATGTAGGAAACTATTTTCAAATACTATGTGAGGCTTGATTCATTCCCTAACAAGATATGTAGTGACTCCCATGTCATATCCCCTAGTCTACTTGGATATTCTTTTCCACATAAAGTTACCCTCATAATTACTATAATTTATTAAAATGATTAGCTAGCTTCCTAGTTGGATGAAAATAAACTGCATGACCTATCAAGAAATACAGGTATCATGACTCTCATTTTAATGAGGAACATATTGAAACCCAGATCCCAAATCCAGAGGCCAGTTGTAAAAGAATTCCCAAATACATCTATACATATTAGAAATACATAAGGAACTTTTCAAGAAATACATTTTTTATGATAATTTGAATCATAAGATATGTAGTGGCACCCTTATTTTCATTCATAGGCCCAACCACAACATTTACTAATCATTCACATTTGGACATCTTCTTCATCACTACATGATATTAAACTGCATTGGAATAAATAATTTCATCTGGATTGATCCTCATCCCAATTACATATGTTATGATGTCCATATATTCAATCATGGTCCCAGACACAACACAAAATGGAAAAGACCCCCATGCTCCCATTTATGAGTCATATCTATTGAAAACTATTTAATATGGTGTCTTACGCCATGTCTAAGACCATATAATAACCCCCATCTTTTCTACAGATGAATTCAATCATTCTAGGAAATATTTTCTAGAACTAATTGGGTCATGATTTTTCTCTAATAATATATGTAGGGACAGCTGGGTTCTAATCTCGGGTACAATCGAACTATTCTTTTTTCAAATTTTGTCACATTTTTTTACGAAATGATGTTAATGTGCACATTCGATGGACTTGTTGCATGATTTTAAACATCATGTATCTCCATGAACTACATGGTTCTTGATTGTGATTTCAATGAGATAAATAGTGCAAAATATACTTTATATCCTAGTTTCATCTGTAGGGAAATGAAAAACACTCCCTCTCAAATATATATATAATAGGATCTTTATAGAAGATTTTAATTTTGGTTTCCTCATTTAGGGGTTGACAATGGAAACAAATATGAACCCTCCCTTAACTTTGGAAAACTACAATTCATGTCCATTATCGGACCAACCACGTCCTTTATGTTCAATCATATCTCTTCCAAACATCAAACTTATATTATTGGATTCTTTTGGATTATCATAATATTTCTCTAGTTACCAACAATTTAATGTCTAATACCAGAGGACTCCTTTTCCAGAATGTGTCATAACACGCCCCATTTCGCTTTGCATAAGTTCCCCACATAACAGGATTATTAGCCAGGGGATTTCATTTTTTACTATGTAGTATCATGAACCAATTGGATTTAAATAAATTATCCCCAAAAATGGGGGTTTCAACTAATGGTAACTACATATTTTAGAGAAGCCTCGTCTATCTCTATAAGCATTGATGGAATTATGTTGGGACACACTTTTACAATTTGGTGCATGGTAACCCCCCCCCCCCCCACACACACACATACTTCTCCCATATCACTTCCCATGATTAGATAATACCCCATGAGCATGGTTTATAATTTCCAACAACATGTCTAAAGTTTGTCCAAACAAAATTCATTCAGTAAACCATTTATTACATATCATTTCCATAATTCTATGGTTTTAAGAATATGAATTAAAACTAAATACACCATATTTCATTTATTTGGATCAATCCTACATCAGAAACCTTTCCCCAATTGATGACCACTTCTAGGAAATGATGTTCCCCCATAGTCATGTACATTCCATTCATGAACCAAACTCTATGTATAGGGAAATCTAAATCTCCAAAAACCTCCTACATCCATCAATAATAATATATCATAATTTTTGAGAAATAATTATCATGACTATGTTGTAACACATTCTAGTTGTATTTTCATAATTCATCCACATAATGAGCCTATCAGCCAGATAATTCCACTATTTAACTATGTAGTTACATGACCCTGATGGATTCTCAATAAGGTTCCCATAAATGGGCTTATCAACCAGTGATAAAATCTTCCTCGTGAAAGACCTCCTCTATCACCATGATTTGTTTCCCCTACACCACTATTCAGACCAATAGATCCCTAGGTTACATCCTACAACTTTACCCTCTTCAATGGTAAATATTATAACACATTACTAGATGGATTGTTTGTAAAGGGGATAATTACAAATCTTTCGATCAATGATAATGACATTAAATTATATCCATGATGTACTTTTTAATTAAATTAATCTAAATAGAATGAAATCATATTCATAATATACCAAATTATACCAAAATATCATTCCATTATACGTTACAACACATGATCATTCTCCTAGTCACATGACATTAAACTGTATGATGGTTCAAAATTAATTAAAGAGAAGCCTTCCCCCTGACATCGATCATTTAACAAACCGTACCATACATCAGCAAAGAAAAATTCATGTATGATTCATCTATCATTCATCGACAATTAAAACACATATATTCACATCATTCCTAGAAATATTCCATAGAAAAAACACCCATCATGGTTTTGAGAAATTTCAATCTCTATAAAAATTCTTCATCCATCTACAATAGATTGTCAGAATTCCTAAGATCTCTTTTTCCTGACATTGTTGTAACACAACCTAGTTATATTATCATAGCTCACCCACATAATTTTCCATCATATAGAAGATTACACTTTTTGTCTATGTTTTAACACTCCCCATTAGTATTTGAATAACTTCTCCCACAAAATGTGGTTTTAAACCAATGGTTATTTTTCCCATAAGATTGACTTCCCCTATTTTCATAAGCCCTACAAATATTATGAAACAAACTACTTCTCAAATTTGGTATGTGGTCACTACTCACATTCATGTATCGTATCTAATTTTATATTTGTAAATATGAAAACCATGAATCAAAATTACCATCCTAGATTCGTAATAACATCCAAACATTATTGTCCTGTGAGCCTTGTTTTGGTCATAATTTCATAACATATTGTAAATTATCTTATAACTAAAGCACAAGTTTCATTAGTTTGGAATTCAAGAATATAAACAATAAAAAAATGAAACATACTCACTGGGTTATAAACAAAAAAAGGAAACTCTGAAAAAAGGTCGAGTCTTAGATCCCTACACATGCACTCTGTATGGATTTGGAAAGAAAAAAAGAAAATATTTGAAAATTTATATATGGCACAAAAAATGTTAAATTAAATACCCAAATAAGGAGGACTAATAGAAATCCTACTTTTGTCCACTAAGTATTATTCATACTGGTCTTTGGAAAAATTTAGGACAATGAATAAAAACACATTTGGTAGGGTTTCACATAAAACCCTAAAAATAGTAAAACTATGCTAAAAAAACATCTGTATTAACAAATTTAGATAATAATCCCACATTTTTTATAGATCCAAAGTCCACCAAATGATTTTTTCAATGTATGAATGTTCTCTATAGTTACCTTAGAACCAAATTCTTTTCATTCTAAATGAATCTAATTCTAAGTGGGGTTGTTGACACCACAAAATGTGTTTCATGTATTTTTAAAGTAAATTCCGGATGTGGTCCTATCATAGAAAACAAATGTTGTTTGGGATTAGAAAAGTATCTCTATTCTAGAAAAATATGTATGCAGGATTTTCATGCTCCAAATAACTACTCCAAAATGTTTTAAATGTGGGATGAACACCATGCATGAGTAAGTAATGGATTTTAAAGAAAAATGATAAAATGGTTTCAATCCCTTGAAATGAAATTTATGCATTTCATTGAAGAAATTTCTGTTGTTTCACTATATCAAGAAGTGATTATCTCATTGAAATAATTTATTTTATTGGATATAGAGCCCAAATGGACTCGCATATCAAAAGTTACGGCTCTCAGAAGTCAAAATATTTTATAAAAGAATTTGAATAAAATTTTATACTATTCACACAGGTCCACCCTCACATGTCTATTCACATGGGACCTTTCACCCTTGCCCATTATCCTAGGCCCAATTAGATAGGCCTGGAAATGGGTCTATAAATAGACCCCTATGTATCATATTTTGGGGGATGAATGAAATCCTGAATATTGAATCCAAGAGAGGGATCTGGTCACACAACTCCTTTGAACAAGAATTCCAACCCTAATTGGGTGATGTACCATTTTCAAAACTCTCTACGGAGATGCCATGAGACCAAAAATTTGGATAATCTCACTTGGGTGACCCATACAAAGGTGAGGTAGTTTGATATTTCCAAGTAGTACGTGGTTGAGGTACTTCATTGGTGATCCATTCTTGGATGACCCACTCTTGTGAGACACATACATTGGTGAACCAGACTTGGGAGACCTATACCTAGGTTAGATGCTCTTAGTCGACCTAAACATGGACGATCCAGACAATGGAGGCCCATACCTTGGTGACCCACAGCTGGGTTACACACACCTGGGTGACCCACACATAAGCGACCGCACATGGGTGACCCATACTTGGGAGACACACTTGGGTGAACCAGCTGGTCTATACTATGGTGTATTCACCCTCGCACCCCCACTCAAGATCGGTGTTAGGTTTTTTCCCTTTTATTCCGTCTGGTCCCCTCGAAACCATCACTGAAACCCATGAATAACTGAGTGTCGCCACACAGAATTTTTTTCCCAAGACCAGAATGTTTTTTTGTATAACATACAGCACCACCACTCATTCCAAATAACCATGAGTTGAGACAATCCCCATGTTTCCTAAAATATGGGTACCCTTCTTTGGAATAAGACCCACCCTAACCATCTTGGGAAATACTCCTTAAGAATAAGACCCAACCATAACTAACATTGATAACTACTCTTTGAATAAGCCCTAACCAAACCATCTATGGGAATAATCCATAGGAATAATACCCAACCAAACATAACAAGGGCATCCTTCATTGGAAGAACCCCCAACCAAACCAACCATGGGCATCCTCTATAGGAAGAAGCCACATTAAAACCTAAAATTTGCATCCTTTTTTGGAATACGCCCTAACCAAAGCAATTATAGGCATCCCCTCAAGAATAATCCCTATCCCAACATAAAATGGTGATCCTCTTTTTGAATGTTCTTCAAAAAAACATCCATTGGAGTCCTCCATAAGAATAATCCCCAACCAAACCATGCATGGGAATCCTACTTAGGAACAATCCCCAAACAAACGAACAATGGGTATAATCCTTCAGAATATTCCACAAAAAACCTATCCTGAGAGTTCTCCTTTTCAATAGGCCCCAAAAAAACAAAATATGGGAATCTTCATATGGAATAACCACAACCAATCCTAACAATTGGAATCCCTGCTAAGATTATTCCCCCAGCCAAAACACCTTTTGAAATCCTCCTTAGTAACAAGCCCCAAACAATTCTACCATGGGCATCCTAATTAAGAATAATCCCAAACCATATCGACTATGGGAATCCTGCTTATAAATAATCCCCAACCAATCATGAAAAGGGAATCCTACTTAGGAATAATCCCTAACCAAACCTTAAAAGGGCATCCCTCATGGAGTAATACCCTTTCCATTCTCACATGACCTATCCTTCTTCATTCAATCCTACTCCATTCTAGGGTATAATGATGTAAGGGATGTTTCATATCACAATACATTTTTATTATATTTTTATCCCACCCTCTGCCACTAGTGGGAAAAGGATGGTGTAGTTTACTAGATCTTTATCTTCCTCTTGTTTCTCTCACATAGCATGACCCATGCGATCATAGTGGTTGGTGGTGATCAATACATACACACAGTATGATTGATATTTTGGTAGAGAATCTTCTCTCAATTTTCCTTTCATCTTACTTTAGAGGGCCTCCATAGGTGTGGATCACTAAGGCCATGTATCCAAACATAGTGAAAAACATATAACATGGTACTCAAACCTACCATATCGTTTTGTTTCTCACATAGAGCAACACTAATGTGGGATTAGAGGATAGTGGTGATCATGAAATTTATAAGATCCCAAATCCTTGAGCATCATTTCAAGATTAATATTTAATGGAACCATGGGACTATTATTTGGTAAAATACCCAACTATGTCACCATACCAACATCAATGTGAAATGTATTTAGTATATGATTCAGTCATAACAAATTGTATATTCTCCCTAATTTTTATAATCTGCAACTAAACAACTAAATATAATCACCCATGAATCCTCCTCAAGAGTAATCCCCAACAAAACCTCAAACTCACCAGGGAATCCGCCTTATGAGTAAGCACTAACTTAATCCTTTTAAGGAGATATACTCCCTTAGAATACCCAAACATGTCACCATATTCTTCTTCCTATTTTATGATTTCATGTTTCACTCTTGACTAACAAGTTATTCTTCATTATCATGTTTATTCACTTACTTTTATTTATAGGTCAATGTTTTTATGTATTATCCAAGTTATGCTTTTTGGTTTTAGTAGCTTCAAAGGACCTAAGGGTTCATTCTGGAGAATTAAATAAGGGTTCCATGTTCTAGTTTCATTGATGTATTATTATCATATGATTCAAAGATAATAATCATTTTCAATCATTATTATGTATTAATAGATATTTATTTTATAAATAATTAGATAATATGAGAAGAAAGGATTGGGTAACAGTATGTGTGTACAAGTGCTTATTCCCTATATATAGTAGATCCTAACAGATCACCCAACCTTACCTCTCTCAAAGATTCATGGATGATGAATAATTGAGCATGGAGGTCTCTAAAAACATGTAACAATCAAACTCCTCACCATTGATGCTTATGTTATGAGAATGTTTATTGAATGATTTAAATTTCAATCAGCATTACATTTCAAACATATCATTTTCCAACACAAACCCATTAAAAAACAACACTATCCAATCAACATATCTTTTCTAGATATTTTAATCTACATCTTCCAATATCTTATAACCTAGGTATTGTCTAACTGATTAATTTTATAGAAGATATAGTTAGTACATTGAGAAAACTTTAGAAAATATCTACATATTGAATATTTAATTATGGAAATAATGATGAATAGTCTTACACTTTAGATAACATTGTCCTCACCAAAATCCATTTCCCCTTTATTAATTCACCAAAAGTCACCTCATCCATATCAGCTACTTAATTTCATCCATTATTACAATGTATTTATCACCCATTAAGGAAAAATAAACCATTAGTTTCAATATAGGCCTCTAGCACACAATCATTCCAATAAATGTGACCATAAATATATTTTATTCTATTTTGTGCATCTAAATAACCCTTACACACAACATTAATTGAACAATATATAGAATCATCCTCTCTAAAGTATACGGTCGTAAAATTAATTCCAAGAAAATATGTAATAGAATTTTTTCAAAATTACAAATGTTGTTTCCCAAAATTGGACATGAAATGACTAACCACTCCCATTATAGGTGCAATTCATGGATTAGTTCACACCATGTTGAATGAAAAAAGCATATGATGTTCAGAAAATGGAACTCTACTTAGTTGATTAACCTCATACTAAATTTTCGATATTTATTTATTGAAATCATGAAGTTCCTGAGGAGTGTGGTTGAGATTATTTTTCATATTTACATAATGAATATCTCAACAAACCTCTTGTAATAATCCCTATGAGAAAAAACCAAACATACAAATTTCATTTTTCTCTTGATTATCACATATATAATACTATTTGATTCACATAGATCATTCACCTAAAGCTTGTAGAAAACATTTATTTATCACCAGAAACCCTAAAATTTCTGAAACTTATAGAATTATATAATCCATGTACAAAAAATATATGAATATTCCATTTTAATTACATTCTTGTTTCATTGGTGGTCCACATTTCTCTTCATGAGAGATTTATCCAAAATAATTCTATCAAACTTATTATTACATTTTCATGGTTCTTCTTTCTATCCCTTGTTTCTTTTATTAAGTCAATGAAACAATTTACGATCTATTAATCTACTAAACCCATTTGTTTCCAAATATAATTCTTCCCTCTCAAAATATATATCATAAAATAATATCTTTACAACCATTTTACATATTTTAGAATAATTATATTGAAAACATTATATATTTTATAAATAGAAATATATTTTACTACAGGTGATAATATTTCAAAAATTTCAATACCCTCATTTTGATGAAGCCCATTAACCACAAACCTTTATTTTATATGTTATTTATAATAAATTAATATTTTATATGAGAATAGAATTCTTTCTAACAATAATTATTACATTATTAAAAGACTATTATCTCTAATTTTTTATTAACATGTGATAAATCATACTCATCATTTTTAGATAATTCCAATTATCTATAATTGATGATATTCGTTTCGAATTCTAGGATCTTGGTTTCCCATATGTGTATTAAGAGTGAGTTATATAATTCATGATCATATCTATTAAACATTCTTCTAACACAAAAATAACTCAATAAAATACATTATGGTTCTACTATATCTATAATTTCGTCCAATTATATAATTTCCAATTTCAAATCATTTTGTACTCCCACTCGATCCCCAAAATCCCTAGATATCTTTGATACATTTTTTATTGGAATACTATCTAGGGTAAATATAAATCCATATTAATCATCTGGATCATATATCCAGTTTATTTTATCATTCAGATCCACTTTAATTTTTTCAGTTGAATATTGTACATTAATTCCATAATTCGTCCTGTTATTTCCTTTATACAAGACAGTCTAACTATGTAACAAATTTTTACATCTACTGAATTGTTTACTGATATCATGCAGAAGTTAAAATATAATGTTTATATCTTAAAATAAATTTAAAAAACATTACTTCTATTTATTCTTCAAAATTTTATGATTCTATCAAAATCTATTCAGACATTACAAAGTGAAACATCATTCTCTATGATATCACCTTTAATGTTTGATTTATCCTTTTAACCAATACATTATGACAAAGTATCCAACATACTATATTATTCACACATATCCCTATATTATTAACGAAGTTGTGAATATCCTTCCACTACAACCACCACTATTTTCAGACCATATATATTTCCTCTTACTTTGATTTCAATGTCTGCTAATTTTATTCACTAAAGAAACACTTCAAATACATCAGTTTTGATTTTATGGATGTAAACCAACACATTTATCATATAATACATAATGAATTTAACAAGGTCTTTTGAAACTTCGTGATAACAAATAGAGACCGGAACCCAAAAAATTTTTGTGAGTTGATTATATAATTTCACTCTTAGGTGATTTCATGGTCTGGTTAAAAGAAAACATTTCATGGTTTGCAAGTATAATACTCTAAATACAATTGAAATGCATTTTAATCATCATCAACATGTAACAATATATAGAGCCATCAATTTATTCTCATGGAGATTTCCAAGACAAGAATATAATATCTCAGAACTATCAAACATTATGGTTTCAATAGTTGTTTCATTATTAAATCATCTAGTCAAATACAAGTTTCTATCATTTAATAATCTAGACAAAACAATTGAAATTTAGATAATCATCCACATCTAATTTTAAAATATTTCCTTATATCATTCCTCATTGAACTTACTATCATAAATTAGGTATTTATAGACTAAGAATATACATAACATCCTTTATACCATGAAATGTTGTTGGGGGTTTATCTTAGTGGTAAGGACCCCTTAATTCAATAATAAAATTGGGGGATCAAAACCCATTGTGCGTAGGTCATGTAGAAGTATTGTAGAGTACAGTAATAGTGGAGGGCACTGTAGTGGCGGTAGGGTACTATAGCAGTGGTGAGTACTATGTTGTACTATGGCAGTGCAGGTACTGTAGAAGTACTATTCAAAGAATGGGTCTTGGGCCAAAACAATGGGCCTATAGGCAATGTAAGGGGATAAATGACCAATTGGCCTTCGAGATATGTAATTGGTCTCCCTCTACCTTGTTAAAGAGCTATATCTTTGCTTTAATAAGAAACTAGTCTTCAACCCCATCCATTAAAAAAACGTTACACCATGGAAACAATATATATATATATATAATGTGCCTGGGGTTAAAATTACATTAAACAGAAAAACACCACACACACCGATTAGAAAGGATGACCATATCCCTCCCAAGGGATAACTCACCATCATGATTTATTTATTTAGTATATTGCATGAAGACCTAATGGGCATGAATTCCATTACACTGAACAAAGTCCCACAAACTAGGCTGAGGTCACAGTGAACCATCATGCATGCATCATCATATTCTGAGGTCATGCCTATGTCGCCATCTACCTACATCATGATAGCATTAGTACCTTCCAGTAGAAATTATCTCTAACATGGATTTCATCATGGGACTAACGCAGGGTTATGGGGAAATGTAACCACTTGGGAAATCCCCCCCAACTACAAGGAATCATTTTTCCTTAATTCATAATATTACATGTCCCATCCCCAAAATCTCTAGAACCTCTTCATAAAAAATTTTAATAGTGTAAATCTTCCCAAACCCATAATTTTACATGTATCCCTTCTCAATCATGGAGCTAAATAATCTTATAGCTTCAATGATCCATGACTCCAATAAAAAATAAATACTAAGTAGTAAACTACTACTCCTTTTAGCTACTATATAATTCATGAAACATTTAATTATAGGAACAATATATGAGAAATTAAAAATTCTCTATCCATAATAATTCTTGAGATAAAATTTATATTACTATGTTATTTACATAAAAATTACCCATGAACCTACTTTATAACTCTATCATCAATACCACAAGAACTATTAATGGTAGTTTTTGTGACAACCAACAATTATTATTCACTTTATTTTATGATTAATTTTTAAAATATACACATAAAAAATATCTAAATAACTTTAGGTCTAGTGTATTTGGGTTTTTAGATACATATAACAATTGCATGAAACAAGGATACACCATGATTATTTAAAATTCCCTCACATGCCCTTAAAATCCAATGATATTACAACAATTCATGAGATATCCTAATGACATATATAAGAAATAGATGAGATATAAATCATAATAAGAGACTAATCATAACCAAACATGATGAAAGTAATACATATGATTCATGAGGCATATCATGGTGACAACAAATAGTGAAAATAAAAAACATGGGTATCAAAGAATGACCTGAGATGATAATATCAAGGCATTATTGGAATGTGGGATCAACGTAAAACATGACATTATTAATATATGTAAATTCTAAATTTCAAGAGATCATAATATGGTTTAATTAGAATAACATCCCATGCACCACATAGTGTCTCGTTAAAAAACAATTACCCAATTCATAGGTGGGATATATAATTCTTTACCAACCCTCCACATTCATATTATTTATATATATTTCTCTATACATAGATCATAAATATAAGATCACGTTTCATCACCTCTAATCCAATGATTAACCAGTGTGAGTTATTTAAATGGAATTCCACCATCAATGAAGGATATGTACATTTAGGTTAACACTATTGAGTAAAAATGGGGATGTGTATTCAAAACCCAAATATTTGGAATGGAAAATTAAGAGATAATTTTGGAAGAATAATAGGCATACATAATAGTCAATATAAGGTTCTGATGAGAGAGAAATGTGATCTATAATTATTTGGGAATCATAAGGATATTAAAGAGATGTTTAAAAAATCAACATGAATAACTTTATATAATATGTCTTAGTAGAAAAAAGTAGATGAATAAAAAGGAATCCGAGTGAAACCAAAACTTAAGAAAGCTATTCGAAATGATATAGTGGTGAGTCATAAGTTATTGGGAACATTTTTAGAGGAAAATAGGGAATTATATAGAGATAAACTATTTTTAAAAAAATGTTTTGACAGAAGAGGAGTTGTAGGTTGAGTTGGTATTTATAGAAAAATAGAAGTGAATTATTTATAAATTATAAACATATGTTTTAGAATATTTGTAATAAAATAATAAAAACTATAAAAAATCAAATGGGTTTTCACATGATTTATGAAAAACCAGATTATTTTTTAATATTCTATTTGGGTATGAACTGAACCTATTTAAATAATACCATTTAGGATGTATAAGTGATACATGATAATGAAAAATTGTTTTTAAATCCATAAAATATAATATAAGTATTATAGGTATCATTATACCAAGAAGGCTCGATCATGGGCATAAGACCCATGACCCCAAAATTTATTCAAAGAAAAATAAAAGTTACAGCAAACAAACAGGGGGAAAAGCTACAGTCCAACAGACCACGCCAACAAGAACAAACAGAGAAAACAGAAGATCACCTTTTTCGAGGATGACCTCGACCCCTAGATCCCCCCCGACTGGCCGGGAGGCGACCACGCCCACTCTGCTGTCCGGCTTCCATTGCCATAGTCAGTTCCTCAGTATTTTCCATAAGGGAAGCTTCCCCGTGCAGGCCAACATCAGTGCAAGTGTCTTCCTTGTGATCTGCAGCAGCATGATACTCTTCATGCACCGGCCGAACCTCCTGTGTATCCTGGACCACCTGTATCTCAGAAGAAGGGCAAGCAGTATTATAAGCAGTGGATTCCACTACCACTGGGATCTCCATCCCCTTATCAGCAGCAGGTATCAAAGTGCTATCTCGATTATTGCTACATCCTGCCTTCTTAAGCCCCTCCAGAATAATCATATCAAACTCTGGAGTATTAATCGACTCCAACATAGAAAAGAAATTAAGTACTGGCCTTGTAGATTTCGGCTCAGCACTCAAAGTATCCTTTGGAGCAGCCTCCATATCAGCAACATGCATTGTTGAACTCTACAGAATATCCTCTGTCCCAATATCAGCATCACCCTTCAATAATAAATCATAATGGTTAACCTGCTGGACCACATACTCTCCTACAGTACCACTATCCACCATCACAGCACCATCCAGCCGCGCTCCCACAGTAGTTACCTGGGCTGGATCAGCCCTCAACTTCTTCGATGTCACCAATTGAAACCCATCTTCATCAAAGGTCTTCATCTTACCCTTCATACAAGCCGAAGCCACTGCATCACGTTCTCACTCAGCATTGACATCAAAGTGAACAGCAACCTCATGCTCCGATTGGACCTCGTCCTCTTCCTCAACAAGCATATGCTCACCCTTCTGGTCATCAACCGCAGCCTCCTTCGGAACTTCAGTAACCATTGTAGCAGCATCCGTATGCAATATATGAAACCCTTCCTCCTCATCAGCAATATCATCCCATGACCTGCAAGCATCACCCTTGGTAATTCCAACAATAGATGGTTCCAATGCCTTATCCACTGATCGGTCATCAGCAGCAGCCAGCTGGCCAACAGACTGGTTACCCAAACCAAACTGGACAGCCTCAACAAATGAGGCAGGGCCTACCTTTGGAGGCTCCTTTACTCTAGAAACCAACTTAGAACCAGCTTGCACCGCCGAAATCGTTTTGCACTGCTCAGAGGTATGGCCCACCGACTTACAAAGTGTACACTTCAAATTCCTAAAACATTGCATATAAGTATAACCAATACAAAGACACGATTTACAGAAGATAGGCAACCACTCATATTGAATAGCAAGTTCCAGCTTAAACTCCCCAGCAATAAGGAAAACATTGTCAATCAGGACCTGTGCTAGATCAATTTCTACCAAGACCCCCTATTATAGTTGCATATACATTAATGTTATGGTGTTAAATGGTTGTATGTTCTAGGTGTGTTTCACCAACCATGGATTGTATTGGGATCTCTATAATCATGAAATGTTCCCATAAATTGTATTGATCATGTTTTAGTTTTTCAATATCATCTTTTAACTAGTCAAGGTGTGAAATGGTTGTACACCATGAATTCTTTATATTTCCCTAGTTTATATCTTGTGGAGTTTTTGAATAGATAAATCACCAATTATAGTAATTAAATGTTCTTAATTTGTAAGGATATTAACTACTATATAAATACTGTAATTTCCAATAAAATAAAAGTGGAATCCAATGATGAAATCCTTAGTTTTTTTCCAATTCCATAATAGTATGGAAATGTTTTTTTCATATCCTTATAATTCCATAATTTAGTCTCTACTTATTTGCATACAAAAAATGAGAAAAAAGTTTATATAATATTTGTCTTTATTTTATCCGACCATAATTTTTTCTTCATTTATATTTAAATTGTAGTGTTTCCTAGATAAATATAAAAGTATTATATATGTTTATCTTTCAGAGATTCCCTATTTTTTATGTTTTTCTGTGACACATATCTATATTCCAAACTTTATAACAATATATTTAGAAAAGTTTAACACATGAATACTTTACACTATTTTATTTGGTTTCTTATTTTCAAATTGGGTCTCCTTTGTCCACCAAATAATATATGGTTTAGATGTTACATGAGAAATTAAATATGAAATTCATTTAATGATACCCATTTCCTTCCTTTTATTGTCTAATAAAATTGTTTCCCATTAAATCCTCATCATGGATAGGGTTATTATATCATTTCTACTAAAATAATTTCTACCCAAAGTATCTACAAATTTATTCTCCATCTTAGGATTGTAGTTCATTGAATAGTTTTTAATCCTTTATCAGAGCTAACCACATTAATTATAACATATAGATTTCATTTTATGTTAATATATAATTGAGGATTCATTGATCTGTATACATGTCACACATTCAAATGGAAATATAATGTAACTAAATATTCAATGAATAGATCACTATAACTAATTCCATATCACATGTGGTGTAGTTAATCTCATGGAATAATAAATTTTTGAAGGAATACGATATCATTTTTCATTATTCAGGTGTACATAACCCAATAAATTTTTTAATGCATCGTTATATATCACAAATCCTTCCTAATTGGTGGGTTATATGAGAATAAGAGTAGTGATTGACCACCTCTCCATCTCATAAAAATTATCCTACCATTAATTGGTCTGGAAAAACATCAATCCCTTTTGAGATTAATTGATTATTGGGATTGAAAATCATGATAATTTTCTCACAAATCAATGATCCACCGTAGTGATGTTCTATGCTCCACATAGTTAATAATAAAATTAATGAATTTAGGGCTGATGATACTTTTTATTTATTTTGATATTTTTGACCTCCCTAAAATCAATGAATAGGTTCATTGATGTATTTTTTTCATTGAAAAAGGGACCGTCACACCACATGTAAAATCACAAGGGCATATAAATCATTTATCTATATTCCAATATATATTCATTCCCATATCTTCTTGTAAAATAGGGGGAACTCAATAATGAGTCTTAGATATTGGAAAATAATAGGTATAAGTTAGATAGGGAACTCATCATATCTATTATTAGGAAGACAAGAATTTTATTTTCACGAAATATACCAACATTTAATCAGATAGTGCACAGGTCACACATGATGATATTTTATTTAGTCTCAATTATTTGAACTAGATACAATTGTTCATAAGGAAACAATAACCATGATTGTGTTTATGATTCCAAATTATATCCACCCTTCTACAAAAACATGTATATAATAGGAGAGTGATTCAAAACATTGAGGGTGAGTTTATTTAATAAAAATTGTTATTGGATATATACAAGGAATGAAATATCATACATAACATAAAATTAAATTTCTAAAATGGTAATTTCCCAAGGTTCTACAAAAATTGATCATATTAATATTTATTGGGGAATGATTATATTACTCAAATGAATAAATGACAAATATTAATTTTCACTATTAACTCAACTTCTTTGTTTTGTGGTGAGGATTGTATTATTATAGTAAATTTTCATTTATTGAAATATTTTATTAAAATAGAATAAAATAATAAATTCACTATTATAGATTGAATAACCTGGGTACCTATTAAATCATAATTTACAGAATCCACCTCATCTATTGTGTAGGAATATGATCACCCTTTATATCCAGGCTTTGGAGGCTGATTTTTCTGGTTGTCTTCAACACACTTGTCTTAGTGCATTCATGGACATAGTTTCTTTGATCTATGTAGTTGAAACATTATACAATAGAAGGAGGATTTAATATAGATTTTTCCAGTATAATTTTTTGGATTAACCTATTGAAATGAACTATATAGGTTCCCCTATTTCCCAAAAATAAAGGATTACCTTTCCCCCATTATGTAATTTACATGACACTTATTCTAAAACTTTCGGAAAGTATTATGTCATATTTCCTTATGAACAAGAGATTTATCCAATATATATCAAGAATTAAAATTTATTATATATGTTCTATCTCTAGAACCACAAAATCCTTGTTATTCTTTGATTATAATTTTTTATTTTTGGGAACTTTGGATAATTTCCCCATAGCTATCAAAGTGAATAATCATCAAATACTTTCATAAATTCATATCTATCTTACAAAAGAGGAAGTAAACTATAAATATTGGTTTTAATGAAAATATGGAGGAATTTACTCTATGTAAGACTACAATATATTAAAATATAATTACTTTAGAAAACAATTAATTTCATCGAAAACTTGTAATGCAAAAAACACTCAGTTTAAAGAAAAAAACTATTTAGTCATGTTTTTTAAACATATTTTTTTTTATTTATAACAATTATAGAAAACTTATTTGAATAATAAACTTCATTTATAAAATCATCATTTTAAAATTAACTTAGGGTTAACATTTGAGATTTTTCTTGAGTTTTTTGTTTTTTGATGTATAGTGAATAATACATAATATTTATTGAAAATTACTGTTTCATTTACAAAATTATAATAGTAAATAATATTCAGAATTTATTTTAAGGTATAATTATGAACATTATATATCAATTAATAAAATTTATGTCATAGGAATCATTTTTATAATGAATTTTTATAAAAAATTAACTGTACTTTTTCAAAAATTCCCACTTTAAAATCTTGTGCTTTTATTCCATATGTGTGGTAATTTAAAATTAATATTTTACACTCCTATGAATTGAAAATAGAATAATTGATTCCTTAGTTGGAATTATGTTAATCTATAATTTTTAATAAGGGAAACATAATTTTTATTACCTAAATAAATACCAAAACATTAAAAAATTTATTACCATAGTTAAATAAAATATTGGTTTATTGTGTCATTAAACTAAGAGGATAATTGTTAAAATGAGTTACCAATTTTTTCAACACCCATTGTGTGGGAATCATTCATACCTTATGACATTAGTATCTATTTTTATGAGTTTTTGGGACACCTTTCACTAAATGTGACCAATGTAATATGTTATGAGAAGAAAAATATAAAAAGGAACCTTTTATTCTTTTATTACCTATAATGATTTGTGATAAAAAAAACATATATTTGGATATAAATAATATTTTCAAATAAAATTGAATTTTATACTGATAATATATTCTTATTAATTAAGATTAAATTGTTGCTTTAAATTTTTATGAAACTCCGGCACAATAATGTTTTTGTTTGTAAGAAAATAAAACAAATTACACAAGAATATTAAAAGTGAATTAAATTGAGTTATTTACATTGAAACATAAAATTTTTAGATTATTATATCATTTTTTATATGTTTTAATATAATAGATTCAAATTATATAATTTTATTGATATATTTAAAATTAAAATTAAATGAATAAAGACTAAATTTAAATTAATATTATTTTATAATAAATTGTACTTTATTAAATGACTATAAATTACTAAAATTCTTATATTCAACTAAGTTATTTTTAAATTTTAATAAATAAAAAATATTTCATACTTATAGAACATTTTTAATATTATAATGAATATAATATCTACTAAATAGAAAAATTAGTTAGCATAGTTTCAGTTATAAAGGTTTTTTTTTCACGTTACAAGTTCTTATGTTAAAATTAATTTCCAAAACACATA
Organism: Viscum album; assembly: GCA_963277665.1. Lineage (NCBI taxonomy): Eukaryota > Viridiplantae > Streptophyta > Magnoliopsida > Santalales > Viscaceae > Viscum > Viscum album. The sequence goes on along the minus strand of OY728150.1, from coordinate 570,336,246 downwards.
GTGTTTATATATTGAAAATTATATAAAATATTTGAATACTAATTTTGGAAAGGAGAGATGTTTTTAAATGACCATTGTAATATCAATGACTGATCACATATATGGATGTGTGCATGTGAAGAGAAGATAATTTGTTGTATGTGTGGATGGGTTCCTAGGCTAGAAAAAGTATGTATATATGTGATATTTCATGGAATTACAATGTTTTGTGTCTATGTTATTTTGATTGCTGCAAAATGAATTTCAAAAATAAGGTATATCAATGTTTGGAAAAGTGAGTGAGAAATTTTTTAGAGTTTGATTTTCTTAATTAGAATACATTTTTGTGGGATATTTGTATTGAAATGATGAAAATGTTGTCTGAATAGTGATTTGTTTTTGGGGTTTGGTATGTGATTTTTGTGTGGAATAATTACTTATGATGCGTTTTCATTTGGCCTTGTGCTTCTTGTTTTGTTGAGTATTCCCCATAAAAGTTCTGGTATCGAGTGAATAATCATAAAATAAGAGTTATTCCTTTGTGTTTTGGTAAAGGACATTTTTGGGAATTAGTTTTGGTCATTGTTTAATGGTTTGAAACAATTAAAATTTATGTGGTTGGGTTTTTTAGGAAATTTTGAATAAGTGTTTCTTTAAGTATTCCTAGTGGCAGCATTTCCCAGAATACTAATGGAGTGTCGAAGTGAAGACCTTCCAGGTTGTTATATTATTTTCATGGAGATTCGGGTCTGTTAGAGTCTGTAAAGTGCGTTGAAGAAGATTAAATTGTCTAGAAATCATTTTAATGCCTCAAAGCTATGAAAGTGTGTGCAATTTTGGGTTTGATTGGGGGTCTAGTTTTAGATTAGTAGAAGGTTATTTTTGAATCATTGTGGTAAGTTGGGATGACATAGGTGGTGTTTAAAAAACAAATTCATCTGATGGGTTGTACCTGAGGATGTAGAGGCTATGAAAGTGGTATTGCTCATAAGTATTCCTCGAGGCTAACACAAAATTATGTCTTATATTTAGAATATCAAGGAGTTGGATTTTGTTTCTCAAGAGGTGGAATCACACGATCAGTTGAATGGTCTTATTTTTGGTTTGTGTGTTCATCTTAGAAAAAAAAGAGAGAAATATCTTCAATGGATATTCATTTAAAAAAATTTGGATTAAGGGGTATTTTTTGTATTAGTTCACATAGTGTAGTTGGTGGTGGAAGGCGCCCAAGATGTTTGCTCATCTGGAAATAGGTGTGTTCCATAGGAGACTATTTTTTATAATCCCATTTCATTAGTTCCAACTTATCTCTTGTCATATATCATTCTTTTATACTTCAGTACAGTCTGTTTGGTAACTCAAAGATGTATTGTTGCAATCCCACAAAGTGTAGTCATTGATGTGGTTATCTGGGTCTTCTGGAGAAATTATGTAAGTATCTTAGTGGAAATATGATGCTTTAGTTTAAGTTCATTAACTTCTAACTATAGGGCATAAGATACTTCATGACATCATGGATCCAAACATAGGTATTAGTGTGATGATTTCCATGGAGTAAGGTATCATATTGTGTGGGGGGCCATGGTCCATCATTTTTCTTATATTATGGAATGGATACAATATAAATTTCTCTGTCACAAATTTATTTGTTTTTAAGGTTTTTTTTATAATGGTCCAGTTGCCTAATTTCAATTTTATTGTCTTCTATGATTTTGTGAGTTCCTTTTGTTGTAATAGGGATTTGTGGTCATAAATTCTTGTATGTTTTGTGGTTTCACCTTAAGGAGGATAACCCTTGGATGGTTGTATATTTTTGGATTGGTTTTGGTTCGACGATGTTCTCATTTTAGAGATGTTTTCATCCTGTGTCTGTGATGAATTGTTGTTTCGTTTACCACTTGTTTTTATTTCTTTTTTTGGGATGCCTTCTGGTGGGGGGGGGGGTCTATATAGAGTTCATGAGTAGGTCTATGTTAGGGATTCTTATATTGGTTCATTTTAGTATTTCTAGAGTTGACTCATGTTAGGAGATTCAGTGTTGGCAGTGCTAGATGGGTATTTATAGTGGGGATAAACACCCTCATTTTCCATGGTATGTATTGTCGTTCTTATCTCTATATATGGTCGAGTATGGAATGTGAATTTTAAAGGATCACAATGAGGTTTTGTGTTTTTGTTGTCCATATTCAGTTTCCTATTTAGGTTTCATTTCCGGTTCGGCTAGGTGAATTTCATGGGGAAGGAAAATTCATGTGGTGGGGAGAATTCTAACACCCCAAACATGTTTTATATATATTTATATTATTTTATTTTTATTAGATATTTCGGTTCAGGTTCAGGTAATGTTCCTTGTGGAATGTCTTGAGTATTGGAGTCTTTGAGTGATTTTTGAGTTTGTGCATTGTTTGATCATGGTGTGGTTGAAATTGTGTGAGGCCCAACAGTGAACGTTCACCCTTATATTGTTGGATCGGGTATTATGAAATTTTATAGGAAATAGTGAAATAATCATGAGAAATGGATCTGTGAAATGACAGAGTTGAGTTAGATGATTGGTGCATGGTTTCTCAAACAATGCGACCATACTATGCGAGGGTCCATTCCCTCCAGTATGGTACGACTGGTCGGTGGAAGGTATGTAAGGTCATAGGGATAAACCATGTGGCCTACCTTGTGTAAAAAACATATATGAATAGAAAATAAGAAAGAAAATATTATATAAAATTTTTTACTATCAATACAAAAATAGTAATTATGTTATTATGACAATGAAGATGATGCTGATGATGATGCTTATTATTATTATTTGGTTTGGGTTTTAATTAAACCCCAAATGGGACTACTCTTTATTCTACATATTTTCATTATGCAACCCTCCCCCTCCCTGCATTGCGTGACACCCCTCAGGTATAACATCCCTAATTCATGAACTCCCCTCTCCCGATTTTTGATTCTCCTCCAAATTTTGGGTTCAGTCCTCTCCGATGTTCCACTTATCACTTCATATTAATTCTTTTCATGGATTTCCTCTATTCATTGGGGTGTGTTTGGTTTGTGAGAACCCTAAATCAGTTTGGTTTTTTATTTTTGTCAATTCATGATGATTATGTCTTATTGGGGCCCATTGAGGTTAGTTTTAGCCACCTATATCAAAGGGAAGTGGGGTTCTCATCGATTTCATGTAAGGGTTTTCGGTTTCTTCACAATGGTTCCACTATAATTTTAGGATTTTTTGGTTTTTGAGTTCCTGGTATTTTTTTCATTAGGGTGTTTCTCCTCACTATCATGATTTAAGATTTTTATTATGAAAATAGACTTACATGGGTACACATTCTCAGGCATATACTTGTGTATGTACCCATGTTATATATATATATATTCCCCCTTGTTAGGATTAATATATATGATGGATCTAGGTTTTCTTATATTTGTATATGGAAATACATATGTGTGTAAGTGTAAAGGGGAATATTCATGTATACGTTTATATTTATGGATCACCTGGCCAATATTTGGCCATGAAAATATCTACAGAGGGTATATGATTCCGTATTTAGATGGGAAGGTTCATATGAGTGTAATTAGAAGAGGGAATATTTGAGTTGTAATCATTTAAAGTAGTGTTCCATGATTTTGAGGTAGTTTCCCTTTGTACATGTCCTTTAAATTTAAGAACCATCGGTTTCTTTTTTTAGACATTCATTGGATATAAAATTGTGATTTTTAATATTTAAAATAATTGATTGATGTGAAATTAGGTGTCTATTATAACTATTTTGAATTATATGCTTTCACATTATTGAGCTATTCTCACCATGTCTTTTATAAATTGCTCGGTTAGCATTTTCAAGTGTATTGTAATTTATGAAGCATTGTTTGGATATTTAAAAGTGTTTTTGGCATGGAAAATGGTGGTTTGGAATTCACAAAGGAATTTATAAATGGTTTTGTAATTTAATGAGGGGTCTATTTGGTTATTTGATAATGGATTGACAATGTGAAGAAAATTTGTTGGTTTCAGTTGGAAATGGTTGATTTATCAAAGGGTGTTTGAGTCCCATTTTGGAAATTTGTGAAATTCTTGGTCTTGAAAACACCCCTTTGATAATTAAAGTGACTTGTTTGTGATAAATATTTTGGGAGGTCCTTGCTGAGATAATCCCTTATGATCAAATGGTTAAAAGGAAATAAATTTTCCAATGTGGCGACTCGAGGGGTGACATGTTTCTTGTGTTTCTTATGTATGATATATGTGCATGTGATTGGATTATTCATAAGAATTGTTGGGTAACCACCCAACTGTAGTCTAAACATGGGAAAATTAAGTAGTTAACATACTTTCATTTAATGGTTGTTTCATTATATTAGGGTTTTTCTATGGCGAGTGGCCCTTAGCATGGACCTTTCTTAACTTATGGAAATGGAACCTCAGTTGAGCTAGGTAGGGTGTGATCAAGAATTTGGGAATGTTGATGTCATCAGTTGAGGCATACCTGCTGGATGAGTCAGTTTCAATTATGTTCAAAAATTTTCAATGAGATCTTAGGTTCTTCCCTGTTCTTGGAAATTTATTTGTTTACAATAGATGATTTAGATACCTTGTTTGGTTGGTTACTCTTGTGTTTTATTTACTATTTACCGTACTATATGATCGTTTCTCATGATTCATCGGTGTACTTATATAAATTGATAAATTAGTTGTAAATTGATTTATGTAAGAAAAATTAAAAATGAATTTCACACTTTTTTCCTTATTTAATAAAAAATCACTTCCATTTCTCCCCTTTCTGCAATTAAAATTCCAAATCCCTAATATTTTAAAAAGTTAACCAATTGTAAAATTAATAGGGAAACAGATGAGGCTTTTTTATTTAAAGTAAATGTGTGAAAAACTATTTTTATATAATTTATTTCAATCTTGAAACTGAAGTATCATTAACTACAAGAAAATTCATTGCGAATAGAATCTTTAGAAACAAATAATGAGTTTTAATAAACATGACTATAATTTTATTTTTGATTTTAGATTTGGTTCTACTTCCAACTCAATTTCAGTAACCATGGGACATTATTGGTTTATTGGTCCATGTTGACCTATTGGGTCATATGGACGTATGTATAGTTTTATTTTCATTCCTCTTCCAGTATTAGTTTTTATTATTCAGTTTATATTTATTTATAATTCAATTTTATTGTCCAAATCCTTCCAAACTATTTTATTTTGATTACCAACACTATATTCCATTTATAAGGGATCGATAATGCCTCTCGATCATTTTCATGGGCTAGAACAACTGGTTATGTTGGGGTTGACCTACATTAGTTCGTGACACCAATCATATATTGGGTTATGAAATCATCATTTGTTTCTATGGTGGACTATCGCCTCATGAATCAATGACATTCATTCTTCAATGACCACCTTTAACGATTGTGTATGATGATGTATTTGAAGTATATATATATTATATTTTTCATTTAATTATGAATGTTTTGTAATTATATCATATATATATATTACATTTTTTATATTCCATTTCAATGGCAATATGATAACACCTCTCATGTTTGCGACAGAGAACCACCTCGCGAAGCGATGTGTTTCATCTTTATCAAATGCTTTACATGGAAAGTGATAAGGATAATTATCATGATTATAGGTGATATAAATGAAATAATAACAATATTAGTTACATATTCATCAGTATGGGATCATAATACATCATTTTTGTTTTTTTTATCATTTTCTCTTATGATATCACTATTCTGGTATGTGTGGACTACCACCTTCATGAATTGATATGACAGTTTTTTCCTCAGCACACCTCATGTATAATATATATATATATATGAATATTTAAAGAAATAAAATTTTATTTATTATATCTCTATGATTATGGTAATTTAAAATATTTCTTACCACTCTTCCATAATAATCATTAAAAAATGGAAATGTTTATAATGAGTACATATGACCAACCATCTCCATGATTGTATCAAACTTAGTTTCTCAGTATCACCATTAATGATTGATATTTAAAGTATAATTGATATCGAATTACTATAGATATTTCATCATTATTATTCATGATTTGAGGTAGCAATGTAATATACATTATAACAATAACATTCCTAACAATGAACGAATGATAAAACAAGTTGACTAAGATCTGAAACAATTAAAAAATTGAAATATTATAAAAAAATTGGTGGCAAAATGTTATAACGTGATCATATATTATATTATAAATATGATTATCATTCTGTTATAAATTAATAACATTCTAAAAACCATTATATTGGAGTTTAATTCAAATTCAACTAATGGACAGTCTGAGAAAATGATTCTGCCACAATTTACATTAACTTTTGACCTAATTGTTATTATGGAGCAATTATCTTTTATGTTTTCTATATAAATCCCATATAAATGGAATATAACGATTCATTCATATATTAGAGTATTTTGAGATTCAATTTGTATTAATTCATTTAAATGGATTTTAATTGAAAATTTCAAATAGGGTAAAGTTATAAACGATCTCAATTTCATGTGTGCTTATTAACATTATCACGAAACAATTACTTTCTTTTAGAGATTTTAATGAGACCCTAAATTTCACATAAATTACAACATTCTTTAATTATTGATATTATTATTTACCAAAACATATAAAATTTCAATATATAGGTTATAGTTTGAATGATATTTGATTAACTAGGGAAATATTGATAAACCTGTTTTCTCTAATCAATATAGATATTTAATGTTAATGCATATTTCATAAAAATTTAATTAATTATTCAATATTTGAGAAATTATTCGGACCATTAGTGATGTGTGGGACCTATAATAATATAGCTCCTTTATTCATCAAATAAACCAGTTGTCCAACATAAACGTTATTCAACATGTAGTTATTACTTTCTCATGAAAGATGTTGACATTAATTGTATGATGTTCATGAGTGATGATATCCAATAATTAAGTATTTCATTCATTCAAAATTAATTTATTTTTATTGATGATATTTTCACAATGGCATTACAATGAAGAAAGATGGATGCATATGGATATTACGTATTTTTTGTATAATAATTAATACATTACACAATCACACTCCCAAAGTCAATATTAGTTTAGTATCATTGGAAACTGGGAAACGTAAAAAACTAGTTCATAAAAAATCTAAGTCTTATACAATGTATTTCATTATAAGAAGAACCATTTTGAAATATCAGACATAATACCTTTCTTTTTATCATTGGGAATAAAATATAATAATAAGTTAGCTAAGATGCTCAATAAGGGTATTAAAGGTAGATATGTAAGTATAATCATGAACATAGGGTTATGAGAACATGAGATTAACATTCGAAAATCATACCCAATATATCAACAATAATATACACGATTCATGGAATAAATAATGGTATTTAATAAGACATGAATCATAAGTAGATCCTATAACATAATCATTTAGATCATAATAATTTCATAGGACATGAAATTATATCACAAACATAAACATGTAATTTTTTGGACATGTATAATCAGAAACAGTTTCACTGGTTAAATTATGGGAATAAAATTAGGTCGTTTAATTAATATATTGACATGAAAACATGTTATACTCATAAGTTTATGTACATGAGAACTATGTCAATTCATAGAATTGAGAACATGAAATCAGGTTCCCACATAACATATATACCACATGAGTTATCCATAATGACCCAATGAATTTGAGGTAGATATAGGCCAAACCCATAAGTCAATGAAAACCATAAAAATGTATGCCATAAAACATAAAATTCATCATCATATCTGAAACCATGTAGTGAAATGTGTTTCATAAACATCATTTAATCATAACACAATCCATTGAAAAGAATTGGGTTTCATTAATATAATTGAATCATAATAATAAATAACAATTATAAAGAGTAATAAATGTATCATTGAATCATACCCCATTAAGAATTATTTTAATTCAAATAACCTTTTCATAGATGGAAAATAATTTTGAGATATCACATGAAAACTAATATTGAAGAAAATATCCTTTCATCTTTTAAAACAATTTTTTTCTTAAAATGTCATGCCATTTTAAAAGAAAACATTATAATTTAAAATATCATTGTAATATTGTAAAGGAAATTTAAAATAATTTAGGTGTCTAGATGGTGTAAAATTATGTTCATGTCATATAATTTATAGAAACATTACTTTATACTTTTTTTAGAAAAGTCACTAAGTACCTCATTTGGAAAATGACTAAAAGATTTATTTTTAAACCATGTAGTAAAAAAGTAAATTATGCATAAAATGACTTAAAAAATCAACAGTAAAAACATTTTTCAAAACATTTTAAAAAATTCATTATCATGGAAGACTAATATTCACCAATATATACTGAAAATGAAACAATCCAAAATATTGATGAGATTGTGAAATAAATACTCATTTATTTATAATTTGTAGAATAGTATTCCACATGAAATAAATACAATTATATGGTTTTAAATAAACCCTAATCATCTGGATAAGTGTCATAAATGGAATTAACGGTTTTATATACACCATGAAGATGAAACAAGTAGTATATAAGGCTTGTGACCCACAGAAATGGAAGTGAGACTTAAATCAATTAGTACATGAGTAACATTAAGTGGGATATATCATAAAATAACAACGTCAATTGCATATTTTAATATCATTAAATAAGTGAAGTTAATTATATAAAATTTCATAGAACATCATATACACCACACAAAATAATTAAGTGGTGAATATGGCATGTATATCACAGAAATAAAAAGTGAGATGAAATTTTCTTACTTTAAGTCTTGATTTCCTTAACAATTGATAAAACCTAATGTATAATTAATATAAGTTTATTATACATCAACCAAAGAACCATATTTATGTATTTATTACCTTATAGTATTTACACATGACATTGTATTACTCTTTAATTAACAATTCCCATGTTAGAGTAACTTTTCATGTAACAACTGCTTTGTTTATCATACGTGTTTTGAGATGTAATTCATGGTAATCATAGTTAAATCATGAATTATAAATTTCAAAAACGTAAAAAATGAATTATATATAATATATATTCTGTATATAAACATTTATAATATTATCTAAATCATATATATATATATATATATAATGTAGTACACCGTTCAAGGAGATGGTAGGTCGTACGTACACGTGCATTTGTTTCCATTTTCTTTTCGAGATAAAAGATAAAAAATTACAGGATATATTATAATTATATAATAATTTTTTTTGTAACAAAAAACATATATATTCATAAAAATATATACTTATCTCCATTCATGAAATATTGGTGAATAATGAATCACATCACATTATAGATATGGTAGGACACACGTACGCACGAGCAACATAATCATTTTCCCAAAATACTAGATGAAAAAAAGTTATAATTGATATTTTCTTTCATGAAGTATAATTATATTTTAAATATCATATATATAATATATGAAAATAGTTTGAATCAGAATGGACAAACATAATAGGTGGTAATGTAAAAATGAACAACATCATCTCAGGAGACGGTAATTCATTGTATACAAGGACAATAAGTTCATAACCCATTATATAGATGTTTGTGTGAGTTTATGTTGAAACCATAATTAAAAAAACCCATAATATTTAGGATACTAGTTTTATTATATAAACATGAAATACAAAAAATATAATTTGTTTAAATAAGAATCGTAATAAGAATGTTTGTTGATGAACATTACCTATTCCTTGGGTATCTCCATTTGATTTTCACAAAAGGACTCCTTTGGTGGGAATAATGACCAAATTATGGATTAAAATACAAATGGATGAAACTTATGAGGATACTTGGGTAATGTTTTTATGAGAAAAACATATTTAGCGGTGTTAATAAAAGAGAAAGATAGGTGCCCTTTATAAGAGAGGGGAGGGGAACTCATGAAATATCCAAAAATATTGACTTAACATAAATTAGTTTTTAAATTAAAATAGTTAAAATGTGAGTTTTGTAAAATATAATATGAGGATAGATCTAAATACTATCAACCAATAAATTTTATACATGTTTTTGTCATATTATTACCCTTATCTTTTGGTTGTAATCCTTAATTAATCTCTCTATGTTTTATCATGATGACATATATTTCTACTACTTATGGGTTAATATAGTTACAATAAAATGAAAAAAACCATAAATGGTTCATTTTGTACAACATAGAAATTATACTAATTATTTATCCAAATTTTATATTTTTATTAATTTTAAATCATTTAAAAAAATTTACTTAGTTAAATATATCTATAATGTCGATTTTGACAATATTCATTACATTACTTTTTAATAATATCAGAAGAACATGATATCTTATAAAACAGTCATTTATAATATCCCTAACATTTCGACGTCATCAATAAATTCTCTGGATGGAATTAATTATATCAAATAATATTTATTTAATTTTTTTATTATAATTTATTTGATTCTTTCATTTATTAAAGAATTTATGCATCATCATTGTATCACAATTTAAGGTAATTATATAATCACTAAAAAGTATATAAATTTTTTTATGATGTATAAAAAATTCTCTTTAAAAAAACTATTTATAGTCAAATGTATCTTCTGTATTGCTATATACTAAAAATGATATAGATATTAAAAATATCATTATTTCTTTTTAATATTTTATTTAAATATAATATAATAATTGTATTACTATCATAAAATTGGTATAAAAGGTTATAATTTAGTCCAAATTTTGTCACGGAACATTCATCCAATAAAATTATGGAAATTGTTAAGGTAATATTATTATATTTATAATATTATATTTCACTTTTAATTACCTGATTTACCATTAAATGTGGTAAATAAAAAAATACTAATGTATCAATTAAAACTATCAAAAAATATATTGATCCTATTATAATATAAATATCATACATAAAAAGCCATTTATTTATACTTTTTGAAATTAAATTCATAGAAGGGAAATTAATTATGTTTATGGCTAATCCCGCAGATGTGGTGATGAAGCATTCATTTAAAGTAAAAACATTCAATGTTCAAAAAGTTGTTATATACAATTTTAATGTTAATTTTATTCCAAATACATAAGTTAGAATAAATAATTAAAAAAATAACTAAATTAAAATTTAAAATAAAAAAAATATATAATTTTACACAATAAATTATTTCAATGAAAAAGTAATTTTCAATTAAAATTACAGTTTTTTAACTATTCATCAAAAACATAAACATGTTAGAAAAATAAAAAAAACATAGGGAATTTTGATACTATTATTTCAAGGAATAAATTTTTTGTCATTTAAAAATATTAAAAGTGACAAAAATTGAATTTAAATTGAGTTCTCCATTAAAAGGCAGTTAAATTACCCTTTTGATAAATAATGGGTTTTACGAGTAAAATTGGGATTTTTCTTATCTTATTAATATAAAATATATTAGATGAATATAAAAAATATTTAATTGAAAATATAATATATATATTTTATTAATATAATTCTCTATATGTAATTAATTTAATTTGTTATGACAAAACGACTTTGGGAGTATAAAAAAATTATTATTTTTTATAATCAACTGGTATAGATTTTCATTCCTAATTAAATGATAACCAATGATTTAATATTATAAACCCTATATTTTAATATATTGGTTAATAATATTCATAACCCTAAATTTGATGTCAAATTTATTTATTATTATACTTAAAAATGATTTGTTAATTATATCACATTTTTCTGTAAAACTCGTTAATGAATGTAATATAAGCTATAAAAAGAGCATGGAGCTGTGTGTAACACTATAAAATCATAGTGTCACATATACTATAATTTAATTCATTTATTCTATCTATAATAATATCGAGCTACTGTTTTGTATAATAGAATAGAGTCATAGTATTTTTCTTACAACAAAATTGATATTCAGTACTATGTGAAATGAAAAGTATCGAAAAGATGTCACTAAAATGGAAAATATATTACAAAAAGGTGTTTCATTATTCCCAAGATAGAATTAATTTAACCAAAAAAATTCATCTTTGTTTTCAAATGATTAATACTTAGATTTTTCTTTCAATGTATCCCACACCGTATGAAATAAATACTAAAAGTTCCTTTAAAAAAGGAATGATTGAAATATAATGGTTACCCAATGGTTACTCATAACTAGGTTTCCACAAAGGATAATATAGGTGAAAATTGAAAACATAGACATTAAAAGGAAATATCAAAAAAAATTCTGAAAGATAGGGATAGAAAACAAGGATAGAAGCATGTTAACAATCAGAAAGAAATAAATCTACGATGATATAAGGGGCCATTTGATTGATTATAAATGAATCTACTATGATAACATTTTTGGTTGCAAGATCCCTTACACAGGGTTTAATAATTTTTATGAAAAGATATAATAACATTATTCATTAAAATATCACCCTATTCTGTGCCTTGATCAATTCTATGTAACCTCTCTCTCCAAAAATAATGGTGATTTTTTTATTCCTGATACACTAACAGATCATGATATCCATGATAATCCATTAAACATTTCATCATGTTCAAACAAAAAATGTTATTATTACATGTTATTAAATATGAATAAATCTTCAAGTGGTACGATAATACATTAATATCAGAAAATTCTTCCCATTATTAACTTAAACATTCCATTAATGATTAAACATATTACCCTTCTGAAATAATAAAATACCAAACGTTATAAATAACTTCATGAAATAAATGTAACATTGATCCCCCATATAACACAAAACAGTTATTTGTTGTTTCATTCCAAACATGTGAATACATTTATCATGTATTCAATTGATACATCATAATAATTTAAATTACTATACATCCATATTGAAAACATGCGTTTTACAATATTCCAAATTTTATTGGATAAATTATTAAAAACAACACATTTTATAAACTCAATCTATTATAGAAAAAATCTAATTTTCAAAAAATCCATTATTAATTCCAACTTATATAGTTCCATAATATTTACTTACTCAAATTGAATATATCATTATCCAAATATTGGTATCTCAATATCATGCACATATTATGGGTTATCCATCCATTAATCATGTGTTTTCAAAAAAAAATCACCTTATTACCTCAATCGAATTTCATGGTTAATAGTACCATTAAAAATATTATCTTAAATCATAATGGGGAAAATAATGTTGACCAATATGTATATATTTAATTTTTCTATAGTACCATAAGATTACTTCTACAATGTTATTCTTAAATTACATTACATAAACACTAAATTATTTCACTACTTCATTATCATACACTACATAACCAATAGTGATCTCATGAGAATTCCATTTTTCATTGTATTTAAGAGGTTCCTCTGGATTTTATTTCATATTATACCTTAGATTGGTGAATTTATTTTCATAGTGGCCAAAATTTCTGCATTTATAACACTGATGTGTAATTGTTGCATTTCTTGAGCTTTTTATCCATTAATTTAATTTACTTGACTCATTAGATAACTTGGGAATTCATTTTCATGAAGTCTAGGCTTCCCAAAATTGAATCATGTTATTGTTCCATTTAGGAATTCCCTATCAGTGATCTTTTCCAAATTCATGTAAAGTAGGAGGATGAAAATATTTCTTCCCTCCATAGAGAAAACCATTGGTGTTTCACCCAAGATACATCATTATATCATTATAACTAAAATTTTAGAGATACCAACTTTTATTTCCATATTTAGTGTACACTAAATTATTTATTCATAAATACCAATGTACCTTATTGCCATGTTATTTTGGAGACTTTCCATCAGGAAACCTAATTATTGATTGATTTTTCATTCATGGAAAATGATTCTCCAAAATGCGTAACTTGAATGTATTGAAAAATTAACTTCATAGGTATCAATTTATTCATATTAATTTTTTTTAAGTTTAATAAATTCATTCTATATCTTTGTTCATAGAATATGTGGGTTGTACTTTCTGAATAATAACCGGTTAAACTCATCTTAATCTACTGATTCAATTACTTATTATTCTATAATGTTTTTAATAATGTTCCACCATTGATTGGGTTCACCATTAAAATTATGGATAAAAAAATAACCATTTCATATTTCAGAAAATGAAGGACAAAAAAATTATTTTTATTGGTACTAATCTACTTTTTAGCATCATGTGGATCAGAAGACCCACTGAAAATGGGTATACAAGCCTCATGAGGGACCCAATTGAAAATTATTCCCTCTTATACTCATTTGGATGTATAAAATAATTCATATCTTGTGTGTATAGAGATATATTAGTTTTCATTCCCGCTCCCATTAGATTTTCTTTTTTGGGGGGAAACCATTTCCTTTCCCATTGAATTCTTCATTAACACAGTTCCTTCTGGTTCCAGCTATTGAATAAAAATAGAATGAATATTGTGACCAACACTAATCCTTATTAAATAAAAACATAATCAAGGGAGAATAATTATTATATTTCAATATATGATGCCATATTTTTAATCCTAGGTTAATCATAAATATTACAAAGAAACCCAGATTTTGGCTTATACTTATACTTATCATTAGAAACATCCTTAGGCATATCATTATAAATATTTATATGGATATCACTATTTTTTTCTCACCATATTTTTTAAAGGTGGATAAAAAATTTATATGATAAAATATATAACAACCCAAGAATTTTGTATATGGAAATTATTTTAATGTTTTGGAATATTTCAACCATTTCTTAAACACATTCCCAATAACTGTAATATTTTAGTTCATTCGGAATCATGGAAACATAGAAATATAAAAAAAATGGTTCATGACAAATATAATTACACTTCCTCTTAATTATTCATAACTGTACAAAATTTTACATATCATACATAATAAATTTCTTCATATCAATGGGAAAATAAACAAAATAATTAGTGACCTAATATGCTCACTAAGGGTTAAAATGAAGATATGTAAGCATAATAAAGAAAATAAAGGAATAAGAACATGATATTGACATTATAAAATAATTTCATACATATCATAGAATATATAAATGAGTGTTCGAATAAATATTGTCAGTTCATAAGACATGAATCATAAGGTAATCAATGAAAATAATCAAAGAGATCATAATATTGACAATAGACATAAAATTTAGGAATACACATAAACGTGTAATTTTAATAACATGTATAAATATAAACATGTTCACTAATTAAATTTATGGAAATGAAATAAGTATCTTTCATAAACACAATGACATTAAAACTAGGTCCACTAATAATATTTTAGACAGGAAAATATGGACTGTGCATAGAATTGTGAACATGAAATCTGGTTCATGATAATATAAATTGCTTTTGAGTTATCCATATTTACCCAGTGAATTGGTGTGAAAAATATATCCCACCCATTACATAATAAAAACCATAAATATGTGCTGAAAAAGAAAAGAAAATCAATAAATATATCAGAATCCATGTAAGGAAATGGGTTTCAAAAACATTATTCAACCATAACATAATCCATTTAATTAAATGTGTTTCATAAACAAATTTCAATCATAACATAATCCATGTAAAACAAATGAGTTTCAAAATTATTATTTCATAAAAAAATAAATCACTCTTATAAATAATTAGAATGGATGAACAGAATCATATCCCCAATAAAACATGCATAAAATCAAATATCATTACCTTATATGGAAAATAACTTAGAGAGAACATTTGTGAACAATTCTTGATGAAAATATCCTTTATACTTTTAAAATGTGTTATTTGATTAAAAAATTCATGCTATAATAAAAGAAAACATTCTCTTTTAAAATAACCTTGTTATCATATAGAGTAAACATCATATAATTTAGGATTCAAGATGGTGGAAATTTTTATTCATTCCATATAAGTTAAAAAAACATTCATTTTGTAATTTTTCATGAACTGTCAAAAAGTAAATTGTTTAGAAAATAGTAAAAATATTTCTTTTAAAACATGTATTAAAAAACTAATAAATGTGTGAAAATGACTTTAAAAATATATAGTAATAGAAATTGATTTTATTAGGAAACCTGGACATGAACAAAAATATTCTTTAACGGAGACTTAAAACAAAACAGTCCCAAATATTGAGGAGATTGTGAAATATATATTCATTTATTTATAATCAGTAGAATAATATTCCCCATGAAATAAGGAAACATATTTTGATTTGACAAAAACATTAATATTCTGAATAAGACTCATAAGATACATTCATGGGCATTATATATCCACATAGAATAATCATGTTCTGTATAAGGTGTGTGTCCGAGGGAAATAAAGGTGAGACAGAACTCCCATAATATATTAATATATTTAGATTAATTAATCCCACAAAAGAATAAAATAAATTAGAGATTTTAATATCATTAAAAAAATTACTTCATGATATAATATTTCATAGGTAAGTATATACACACAAAAAAATTAAACAAGTGTTGAATAGGCATGTATCTCAAAGAAATAAAAAGTGAGATGAAATTCTCTTACTTTAAGTAATGATTTCATTCACATGCATTAAAAAACCTTTTATAATAAATAAAATTTTATTATAAATCCATAAAATAACCATATAAATAAATTTAACACCTTATATAATTTAATTATTGTAGAGACCCGAAGCATGACATAATAGACATTACATTACTTTTTCGGAATACATAGTACATAACAAAAACAGACACAGAAGGACCGTAACAATTTAGTGTCTTTGGAAACTTGGAACGTAATCTTCTAATCATGGTGAAAGATCTTCAATATCTCCCATAAAGATCTTCCCATTTTTGTTTCCTTACCTAAGATATTTCTTTTAATCCTGGGGGAAAAGAAAACATAAAAAGGGTGAGCTCAAATTCTCAGTAAAGTTAAGCATGGATAAAAAACAAACCATATACATTTGAACATTAAAAAAACATGAGCATTAAAAATCTTGAGAAACGACATAAAACATGGAAGTACATAAGGCATAGATCATAATGGAACATAAATCATGATAAAATAGCAAGGGAATAAAACATGTAATTGTGGCATCCATTAAGCACAAGTAATTATTTCCATAGTAGCCAAGGCATTGCTGCCATTACCATCTTAGTGGACAAAGTCCCTTTCTGAATCGAGTTCACTTCTCGTTCCAGTCCTGTAATACTGAACCAGATTAACTTACCGTTCCAGCCATGTGTATCTCATGAGATATAGATCATTACCCAATTAATTGGAGGGAGATATAGGTCCCACCCATCTCATAATGAAATCATTTTTACTTGTTCCACAAAATAAACATACATCATTCATAATAACCCAACAAATAAAATGGGTTTCATAAACATCATTCCATAATAACATAATGCATATAAAATAAATGGATATCATTTCATATTAAGAAAATTAAAACCATGTAAGTCATAGAGACATTATACATAAAACATACACATATGAAATAATTTCATTTTAGATGGAAAATGGTTTTGATAAAACACTTGAAATGAATTCTTGAGGAAAATATCCTTTCTTCTTTAAAATTATTTTCTTCTCACAAAATGTCATGAATTTTTAAAAGAAAAGGATTTTGTTGAAAATAGTCATGAAATATTTTTGAGGAAACTTCATGAAAATGTAGATTTATAAAACCGTAAAAATACGTTTGGGCCGTATAAGTTAAAAAAACATTCTTCTCGTACTTTTGCCGGAAAAGTAAAAAAGTACCTCATACGAAAAACGACAAAAGATTCATTTCATATCCATTACTAAAAACTCACTGAAGGGTAAAATTGGATTTAAAAATTTTTAGGTTGATGGAAACAATATTACATATTGAGGGAACACGGATGTGGATGATAAAATACACCCTAGTAAATACCAAAGTATAAACAATCTCAGATAAAAATGAGATTGTGATATTTTCCCTTACATTAGGTCTGATTTTCACCGTACGTATCCAAACCTCCTGTATAATGATTTAAATAATGTCATTTACTTATTACAGAATCATATTCATTGTTATTATATCATATATGGTTCACTTATGACTTTATATTACCCGTTCTTTTGTAAATTCATGTTAACGTAGTGTTTTGGATAAAATATTTTCATTTGTCATTTGTGTTTTAAATTGTAATTATTTATATGATTACTTAGATCATGATTACTTACATACAAAATTTAAAACATGATTTATATATAATATATATTCAGAATATATATATAATGGATCGATAAATGAACGAAATACACCGTTCATGGAGACGGTAGGCTATACGTACGCATGAACGTTGTTTTCATTTCCTCATTGAATTGAATGGAATTAATTGGATGACATACATATATATATATATATATATACATAAATTAATTATCCTTATTATGTTTTATATTTCATTATTTCTTATTATATATACTTTATAATCATTTATGAATGGTTAATCATTGAGAATGAATCTCATCGCGTCGTGGAGACGATATTCCGTACGTACGCACGAGCGATGATATCGTTCCCATGATCATGGAATTTTATTGGAGTGTATGTATACTATTACAGAATCAATATCACTTTAAAATAATCATATATTGTTAATATTTACACCATTATACCCATCCAAGTAAGGTGGTGGTGGAAAATAGATTACACCACGGCATGGAGACGGTATTCCGTACGTACGCACGCGCGGTGATTTCATTTTCCGTAGGATGGATATATAGTGAAATAGGGTTGTTTCATACTTATAATAAAATATCAGTATATGAATGATACTGATGTTATTAATTCATAATGAAACAACCTAATAAGATGAAGTGGAAGAAGAAATAGAGTTGAAAGAATCGGTAACAGACATTACCTTTTCTTTGAAGCGCCTCTTTGATACCTCCTCTTAGGGAACTGAAATTGGTCTTTAAAGAATACCAGGACCTATAGGATGTTTCAAGGGAAGTGTGGAAGAAAAATGGGCATGGGTTGGCCAAGCTTGAGGGCTCCAATTGGTGTGAGGAGGAGAGGGAGAAGGTTCCCTTTTATAAGGGAGGAGAGGGGCACCTTTGGAAATATAAGAAATATTAGTTTATATTAAAAACAAACCCCACTTAAAAACTTCCAAAATGACTCATATACGAATCTTAGATGAGATATGGTTATAATATCATCAACCAATAAAATTTAGACATGTTAGAAATTATTTTAAACATTATCAACTTGATTTATCTTTATTTAATCAATTTAATTTTATTTGTGGTAATAACATTCTAAATTCTAAATTATAACAAATAATTACTTATTTGTTGTGAATTATCCATAATTGTATACTTAATAACATTATAGACCATATATATATAAATTAATAATTTTAAATATTTTTGTGATTTTTAAAATTTTTTATAATATGTTATTTATATAAAATAACAATAGTGTCAATTTTGTCACTATTCATTTATTTGAATTTAAATAAAATATATACAGATGATATGTTCGAACTAAAAGCATCAATAGATTCATAAAATGTCACATGTATCTAGAAAATCAGTGTAGAACATTAAATAGTTCATATAATATTTATTTTATTATTTTTAAAACCATTTATTTGGTTTATCTCTTAATAAAATAAATACTACATCATTTTTGTATAATTATTTAATAATCTTATTTTTGCATAAAAAATAAAAATAAACTCTCATGATGAAGATAAATCTATTACCTTTCACAATAATATTTTTACTCGAATTTATCATCTTAAAATCACAATATTTAAATTTTTATATTTATTAAATTATGAAGGTGACAACTTTGGCATCATTTAAAATAAAATAATATAAGTTTCATAATTTCTTTTATAAGGCCCCAAATTGTAAAATATTCGACCATTGGATGAATATGGTTTACATTTACATGACCAATATGATTTGGTCAGGGTTTTGTGATTTTTATGGTCACTATTAGTTTAATAAAAACTATATTATTGATTTTTCACTAGATAAACAATTTCTACATCACTATTGTGTCATAATTCATGATAATTATTTAATACCTAAAAATTATAAATAAATTAATATGATGTATATAATTATATTATATTTCTGGAGACTACTCATTTTAGAAGTTTCATGAAATTTATCACAAAATTAAAATTATTATACTTATAAGATTTAAGAGAGTGACATGTTGTCACTTTCTTTGGTTTTAATAATAATTAAATTATTTTCATGGAAAAAAGTCCATTAAATGAATATAATCCGACCCTTAGGTGATATGGGTCGACTTTTAGTCATCTAATAGTATTTTGGCATGTGTTAGGGTAATTTTATAATATTATATTTATCCTTAATTACCCGATTTACCTTTAACTACGGTAAATAAAATTTACCTTATTTACTATTCATAATTTCCAAAAATAAAAAGTATCCTATTAACATAATTTGGACCCACTGATTCCAAATATGGAATCCTTTTTTTAAAATTCAATACACAAAAGTTTCATAAATTAAATTAAAATTAATCCTCTTGTTGAAAGAAAATGGGTTTTTGTTTAAAACATTGCAATAGATTGAATTGATTTAACCTACGAATTCAAGGTAAAATAAATGATAATGACATACATTATATTAAATGGTAAAAATATATTCTTTTTATACATTAAAACCATTCAATAATATAATTTAACAATATAAATTATTACGGTGAAAAAAGTTGTTTTTAATTAAAATATAGCGTGTTTTTTACTATTCATTAAAATATGAAAGTTATCAGAAAAATATCAAAACTTTATTCAATGTAAATTTTTATATCCTAATTCTAAAAAAGAATATTATTTTGTAAAATTGAACTTATAAACATGTCAAAAACTAGATTTAATGTGGGTGTGCCATCAAAAGGCGGCAAAAATGCATTTTTTTAAAATACTTATTTTACCTGAAAAATTTATTTTGTTCACATACCATGTTTTAGAAAATGAGTAAGATGAAATAATAATTTTATAATATTCAAAATTTTGTTAATAATATTCATAAAGGCTAGTTTGAAAAAATATTATAACCATATATCATTGTTTAGTGAAACCTGATATTGCGTACAACACACGCTATCGAGGAAAGTCGTGATTGCGTGTAATGCAAGCCAAGTCAGGGTTGTGTGTTGTGAAGGAATCCTTCGTTGTTTTGTATAACAGAATCCAACCATATTTCATTTATACATTTAATATATATATATATATATATACACACTCAATGTTGCGTAGAATGACTATTATAAAACGAACTTGAAATTGTGTGTAACACAATCTAAGAATAGTGTTGTCTGTACTTCAAGCTAATACAGTGTGGCGTATAGCACAAGATAATATTGTTGTATCACAAACCACATGACATCAAATAAATTAAAGATAATACTTATCATAAAATATCAGGTTGTTACATTCTACCCCCCTTAAAATGAATTTCACCCTCAAAATTCGTCAAGGTTATAAATGGTTTACTACTCGAAAGGTTGTTTAATAGAAACCCACATCGTAAAAAGGAATACCAAAACATGGCTTTTAAAAACAAAAGTATGAAATGTAAAGATTACCCAAATTAACTCATCACTGGGTTTCCACGTAGGAGAACATAGGTGAACATATGGATATGGAAGAAAAATCTAACCATCATGTTCTGATGGAGAGTGGTAGAGAACATGGCTATGAAAAATCCAACAATCAAAAAGCTACTGATTTGTGATGATCTAAGGTACCACTTGATTAATCGAATATAAGGGATCTAGGACAACATTTTTGGTTTTCAAGATCATTTCCCTAATGTTGATGAATTAAAAGAAATACTAGCATGATTTTGTTACAATCTCACTGTTGTTCGTGAATTGAACAATTTCCAATTCATCCCGCAAAGAAATGAAGTTGAATTTGTTATTCGTGATGTGTTGTCAGATCATGTGATAGAATGATGGGTCATTCCACCCCTTTCAAACAAAAGGTTAGAAAAAGTTATAAGTCCATCTTACGGTTGGATTAATCTTATATGGTTCAAAAAATGAACTTATACATCATATATCATACTACTTAATAAAATAAAACTAGTTTCTACTAACAAGGGACTTCCTGTAGGACAGTGGTAGGTGATAAAGGCCAGTCGCACTTCGGTTGTGGGTTCGATTCCCACAGCCTTGTCCAATGCGATGGGCTGTCTCCCGTCCTGCAAGTTGTCCTTTTTCTAAAACTACATTATATAATATCCCGTCAATAATATCAAAAAAAAGTTCTATCCGCAAACAATACTAACTTATGTCCAACATAATCCATTCCAATCTTTATGCTTATCTAAATTACATCGGTCCAAGCTCATAGTATAAATAAAATGATTACTTGAAATGTCACATAACAATCACGTGAATGCCATCATTTATCCCCCATATATCACAAGATATATCTTGGTGGTCAAATTACAAACATGTGAATACCTTAATCATGTATTCTCTTGAAGAATGAATACCCATTGATTCTTAGTGAAAACATTAATGCAGTTAATTGATAACACATTCCACATACCAAAATACTCAAAATTCAATATACTCAAACCATGATATTACTTAGTCCTTATATCAATCATGAGCTCATGAATACAGTAAAACACCTCATTATCTTCTTATCCCTTCATTATGCACATATCATCTGATTTCCAAAATATTTGAATCACTTCTCAAGGTTACCGGTACCATAAAATTATTGAAAACCACAATATACTAATACAAAAATATTCTAACAAGCCATAAAAGTACCTCAACAACATTATTCATGAATACCAATACATAAAAACATCAATCCATACTCTTCAGTGATTGTCATGGAATAATTCCTTCCTTGATTTAGAAGTAACTTTTTAGGTCAGGGCATTGAGTTGGGTAATGCCCATGTTCTCCACAAATAAGACATTGAACTCCATAATAGTCTATCACTCTATGACCCTTTTCTCGACAGAGATAACATATGTCCCTCCATTTGAGGTATTCCTCAAGGTTCTTCTTCCCTTCTTTAGAAATCTCAATCTTCCTTTATTTATGCTCCTCCACATGCGAACATGTATAAAATTCTATCTTCCACTTATTTGATTAATTAGGCATACCACTAAATTTCACCTTGTTAATCATATATCGCGATGAATGATTTGGAATAATCACAATATCTTTCTCTCTAGCCATTACACAATTTTGTTGCTCACAGTCACCAATTTGTCCATTGGATTCAATGTTAACCGAATTCCTTATGGTTCCCTCCATTAACTAAAACAGAAAAATAATTCTGTGAGAGGAAAAAAACATGCTAGAGAAAAAAACATAGTAAAGTGGAGTACCCTCAATATCTAACATCTTTGGTTAAATTCTAAGATCATTACCATAGTTTTTGGACTATATCCTATACGTATACTTATCCTTAGGGACATCGCTAGACATACCTTAGAAATATCTCTAGGGATCTCACTAACGTTTTCGCATCCTAGTTTCCAAAGGTTGACTAAACCTTTCCTCTAATACCAACTGTAGAGACCCGAATCTTGACATACATAGACATTACATTACTTTTGCAGAATACTTAGTACATAAAAAAAACAGAGACACAAGGACCGTAATAGTTTAGTGTCTTTGGAAACAGGGAACGTAATCTTCTAATCGTGGTAAAAGATCTTCAATATCTCCCATAAATATCTTCCCATTTTGTTTCCTTATCTAAAATCATTCTTTTAATCCTGGGGGAAAAGAAAACATAAAAAGGGTGAGATCAAATGCTCAGTAAGGGTAAGCCTAGATAAAAAAACATACCATATACATTTGAACTTAAAAAGAACATGAACATTAAAAATCTTGAGCAACGACATAAAACATGGAAGACCATAAGGCATAGATCAGAATGGAACATAAATCATGATAAAATAGCATGGGAATAAAACATGTAATTGTGGCATCCATTAAGAACATGTAATTATTTCCATAGTAGCCAAGGCATTGCTTCCAAGACCATCTTAGTGGACAAAGTCCCTTTCTGAATCGAGTTCACTCCTCGTTCCAGTCCTGTAATTCTGAACCAGATTAACTTACCGTTCCAACCATGTTTATCTCATGAGATATAAATCTTTACCTAATAAATTGGAGGGAGATATAGGTCCCACCCATATCATAATTAAATCATTCTTACTTGTGCCACTAAATAAACATACATCATTCATAATAACCCAACGAATAAAATGGGTTTCATAAACATCATCCCATAATAACATAATCTATATAAAAGAAATGGATATCATTTTATATTAAGAAAAGTTAAAACACGTAAATCATAGAGACATTATACTTAAAACATAAACATATGAAATAATTTCATTTAGATGGAAAATGGTTTTGATAAAACACTTGAAATGAATTCTTGAGGAAGATACCATTTCTTCTTTAAAATCATTTTCTTTTCACAAAATGTCATGCATTTTTAAAAGAAAATGATTTTTTTGAAAATAGTCGTGAAATATTTTTGACGAAGCTTCATGAAAATCAAGATTTATAAAACTGTAAAAATCTTTTTGTGCCGTATAAGTTAAAAAAACACTCTTCTCGTACTTTTTCCGGAAAAGTAAAAAAGTACCTCGTACAAAAAACGACAAAAGATTTCATTCATATCCATTACTAAAAACTCACCGAAGGGTAACATTGGATTTAAAAAAATTTAGTTTGATGGAAACAATATTACATATTGAGGGAACATGGATGTGGATGATAAAATAGACCCCAGTAAATACCAAAGTATAAACAATCTGGGATAAAAATGAGATTGTGATATTTTCCCTTACCTTAGGTCCGATTTGCCTCGTACATATCCAAACCTCCTGTATAATGATTTAAATAATGTAATTGACTTATTACAGAATCATATTCATTGTTATTATATCATATATGGTTCACTTATTACTTTATATTACCCGTTCTTTTGTAAATTAATGTTAATGAAGCGTTTTGGGTAAAATCGTTTCATTTGTCGTTCGTGTTTTAACTTGTAATTATTCATATGATGACTTAGAACATGATTACTTACATCAAGAATGTAAAACATGATTTATATATAATATAAATTCAGAATATATATATATATAATGGATCGATAAATGGAAATAAATACACCGTTCATGGAGACGGTAGGCCGTACCTACACATGCACGTTGTTTTCGTTTCCTCATTGAATTGAATGGAATTAATTGGATGAAATACATATATATATATACATAAATCCAGTATCATTATTATGTAATATATTTCATGATTACTTATTATATATACTTTATAATCATTTATGAATGGTTAATCATTGAGAATGAATCTCATCGCGTCGTGGAGACGGTATTCCGTATGTATGCACGAGCGATGATATCATTCCCATGATCGTGGAATTTTATTGGAGTGTATGTATACTATTAAAGAATCAATATAACTTTAAAATAATCATATATAGTTATTATTTACACCATTATACCCATCCAAGTAAGGTGGTGGTGGAAAATAGATTACTCCACGGCGTGGAGACAGTATTCCGTACGTACACACGCGCGGTGATTTCATTTTCTGTAGGATGGATAGATGGTGAAATGGGGTTGTTTCATACTTATAATAACATATCAGTATATTATTGATACTAATGTTATTAATTAATAATGAAACAACTTAAGAAGAAGAAGTGGAAGAAGAAATAATGTTGAAAGAATCGGTATCGGACATTACCTTTTCTTTGAAGCGCCTCTTTGAGACCTTCTCTTATGGCACTAAAATTGGCCTCTGAAGAAGACCAGGACCTCTAGGATGTCTCTAGGGAAGTGGGGAAGTGAAATGGGTAGGTTTTGGAAGATCTTTAAGGCTCATATTGGTGTGAGGAGGAGAGGGAGGAGGTTCCCTTTTATAAGGGAGGAGAGGGGCACCTTTGGAAATATAAGAAATATTAGTTTATATTAAAAACCAACCCCACATAAAAACATCCAAAATGACTCATATCCAAAGCTTAGATGAGATAGGGTTGTAATATCTTCAAAAAATAAAATTTATACTTGTTAGGAATTTATTTTAAACATTATCAACTTGATTTATCCTTATTTAATCAATTTAATTTTATTTGTGGTAATACCATTCTGAATTTTAAATTATAACAAATAATTACTTATTTTTTGTGAATTTTCCATAATTGGATCTTAATAACATTTTAGATCATATATATTTAAATTAATAATTTTAAATATTTTTGTAATTTTTAAACAATTTTATAATATGTTATGTTTATAAAATAACAATATTGTCAATTTTGACACTATTCATTTATTTGAATTTAAATAAAATATATACAGAAGATATGTTCGAACTAAAAGCTTTAATAGATTTATAAAATGTCATATGTATCTATAAAATTAGTGCAACACATTAAATAGTTCATATAATATTTATTTTTTTATTTTTAAGACCATTTATTTGGTTTATATCTTAATAAAATAAATACTACATCATTTTTGTATAATTATTTAATATTCATATTTGTTGCATAAAAATTGAAAATAAAATCCTATGATGAATATAAATCTATTACCTTTCACAATAATATTTTTACTCGAATTTATAATTTTAAAATCACAATATTTAAATTTTTATATTTATTAAATTATGAATGTGACAACTTCAGCATCATTTAAAATAAAATAATATATGTGTCGTAATCGCTTTTATAAGGCCCCAAATGGTCGATTATTACACCATCGGATGAATATGGTTTACATTTACATTACCAATAAGTTTTGGTCAGGGTTTTGTGCATTTTATGGTCACTATTATTTTAAAAAAAACTATATTCTTGATTTTTCACTAGATAAACAATTTCTACATCACTATTGTGTCATTATTGATAATAATTATTTAATCCCTAAAAATTATAAATAAATTCATATGATGTAGATAATTTTATTAGATTTCTAGAGACTACTCATGTTTGATGTTTCAGGAAGTTTATCACTAAATTAAAATTATTATACTTATAAGATTTAAGAGAGTGACATGTTGTCACTTTCTTTGGTTTTAATAATAATTAAATTATTTTCAAAGAAAAAAATCCATTAAATGAATCTAATCCGACCCTTAGATGATATGGGTCTCCTTTTAGTCATCCAATAGAATTTTGGCATGTGTTAGGGTTATTTTATAATATTATATTTACCCTTAATTACCTAATTTACCTTTAACTACGGTAAATAAAATTTACCGTAGTTACTATTAATAATTTCCAAAAATAAAAAGTAGCCTATTAAAATAATTTGGACCCACTGATTCCAAATATGGAATCCATTTTTCTAAATTCAATACACAGAAGTTGCATAAATTAAATTAAAATTAATCCCGTTGTCGAAAGAAAACAGGTTTTTGTTTAAAACATTGCAAAAGATTGAATTTATTTAACCTACGAATTCAAGGTAAAATAAATGATAATGACATAAATTATATTAAATGGTGAAAATATATTCTATTTATACTTTAAAACCACTCAATATTATAATTTAACCATATAAATTATTACGATGAAAAAAGTTGTTTTTATTTAAAATATAGCGTGTTTTTACTATTCATTAAAATATGAAAATTATCAGAAAAATAACAAACCTTTATCCAATGTAAATTTTTATATCCAGATTCAAAAGAAGAAGTTTATTTTTTAAATTTGTACTTATAAACATGTCAAAAACTAGATTCAATTTGGGTGCGCCATCAAAAGGCGGCAAAAATGCATTTTTTTAAAAATACTTATTTTACCCGAAAAATTTATTTTTTTCAAATACAATGTTCTAGAAAATGTGTAAGATGAAATAATAAAGTTATACCATTAAAATTTTAGTTAATAATATTCATAAAGGCTAGTTCATAATAATATTATAACCATATATCATTGTTTAGTGAAACCTGATATTGCATACAACACATGCTATCGAGGAAAGTCGTGATTGCGTGTAATGCAAGCCAAGTCAGGGTTGTGTGTTGTGAAAGAATCCTTCGTTGTTTCGTATAACAGAATCTAACCATATTTCATTTATACATTGAATATATATATATATACACACTCAATGTTTCCTAGAATGAATATTATAAAATGAACTTGAAATTGTGTGTAACACAATCTAATAATAGTGTTGTGTATACATCAAGATAATACAGTGTGGTGTATAGCACAAGATAATCTTGTTGTATCATAAAACACATGAAACCAAATAAATTAACGAGAATACTTATCATAAAATGTCGGGTTGTTAAAATTATGACTTTTGGTTACCCATTTATTTATAATTCCCATGTTAATGTAATGTTTCTGGTAACAACCACTTGGTTTATTGTCCGTGTTTTCACTTTTTGTTCTCAATAATCTTACTTAAATAATGATTTATTTATTTTCATAATGTAAAATATTACTTATATATTAAATATATTTATTATATAAAAATTAATAATAATCAATAAAATATAAATATATTAAATTGAATACACTGTTCATGGAGATTGTAGGATGTACGTATGCATGAATACTGTTTACATTTACCTTTCAAGTTGAAATAAAGTAACATATATGATATATTGTCATTAAATAATAATTTTTATTTCATATATAACATATATATTCAAAAAAAAAATTCATTATTAGAATCTATGAAATAGTGGTTTCTAACGAATCACAATACATCGTGGATATGGTAGGCTAGACTTATAAATGAGTGAATTATTTCCCAACATAGTAGATGGTAAAAAGGTAGACATGAAAATATAATTATATAAGTATTATTATATATAAAATATCATTTATATATATAATATTAAAATATATTTTCCATCATCGTTCCCAAAAATAAGATGTGGTAAAAAAAATGAACAACATCATTTCGTGAAGTGGTAGTTCATTATACGCTAAAACGACATTTGTTTTCATTAGATGTATTTATGTATTAGTGTAGATAGAACCCCTAATAAATAAATTATGTTATATTTATTATATATTAGTTATTATATAAATTTGAAATAAAAATAATTGAAGGGGTTCAAGTAAAAAATAAAATAAAAACATTTGTGGATGAACGTTACCTTTTCTTTTGGTATCTCATTTTGATTTGCACAAAAGGAATCCATTGGTCTGTAATATTATCAAAGTAAGTCATATATTATTATGTTAACAATTTTATTAGGATACATGGGTAGAGTTTAGAAGTGAAAAAGGTGTCTAGGGGTGTGAATAAAAGTAACGAGAGGTGACCGTTTATAAGAGATGGGAGATGAAGTCTTAGAATATCCTAAAACGTAACTTAATATAAACTAATTATTAATTAAAAATGGCTCCAAATTGAGTTTTTTTGAATATAAGATTATTATAGATCAAAATAATACCATAATATAATTTTTAGATAATTTTTGGACTCTCTATTACCCATATAATTTATATTTAACCCCTAATTAATCCCATTAACTCTTAATGTGGAAACTTGTGCTTTTACTACATATTAGTTTATATAGTTTCTATAAAATTAAAAAACTCGTAAATGAGTCATTTATAAGATTTAGAACTTATCAAAATTATTTTTCTGCGTATTATATTTTTTATAAATTTTATATCATTTAAAAAAACAAAATTTAATTTAAAATATTAATAATTTTATTTTTGAGAGTATTTATTAGATGAGATTTAAAAATATTACATTAACATGATTTAACCTAAAAAATTAGATTAAATTGTTCCTAAAATGTAAAATTAGTCTATAAAATTATTTTATGGTATTAATAATATCAAAAAAATTATTTTTATTAGTTTGATATCATTTATTTGGTTCATCCATTAATGGAACAATTCCCGCATCATCATTATGTAAAAATTTTAGGTAATTATATTGTCACAAATTATTATAAATAAATTAACATCAGGTATAAAAACATTTTATCTTTCAAATTTCTACTTAAAGTTTAATTTATTATTTGTATTAACATATATTAAAAAAGATATATTTATTTAAAATATGGTTATGAAATTTTCAACATTTCATTAAATTAAATATAATAAATTTCTTACTCTCATCCTTGTGTCTCAATAAGGTTATAATTTCCATCTCAGGATAATTTAGGTTGATATAAAATCATTAATGAAAATTATGACAAGTGTTAGGATAATATTATAATGTTTTTAATATAAATTTTAGCATTAATTAACAAATTTACTCTACACATTGGTTAATAACAAAATTACTAATGATACTTTTTATAAAATCAAAAAAATAAGTAGATCATATTGGAATATTAATTTAATACTGATTAAACATTGTATATATGTTTTTTTAATTTAAATTCAATAATGTTAAAAAATTATGTTTGACGCTAGTCCCACAATCATGGAAAGCAACCGAGCTTTTAAATTAAAATCATTTAAAAGATCACAATGCTTTTAAATTCAATTTTAATATAATACTAATTTGAATTAATTAAATTATACTAACTGATAAATAAATTATCAAATTGTACATTAAATTATATAAAAATATATACTTCAACACTATAAATTATTTCAATGAAAAAACTAATTTCATTTAAAAATTACAATATTTTACTACTTAACAAAAAATAAATCTTATCAGAAAAATAAAATAATCCCCCAATATAAATTTTGATTTTCATATATCAAAGACTAAATTTATATAGTTATATAAAAATTATAAGTGTCAAAAAATTATACATAAAATTGGCTCGCCATTAAATGGTGGAAAAATAATCCTTTTCAAAAAATATATTTTTTGTGTAAAATTGTGTTTTTCATATCTTATGACTATAAAATTATAGTAATATAACAATTTATTATTTAATATATAACATATAATTTTCGTTAATATCATTTACAAATTAAAAATAATATAATTTATGAATAAAAAACAACATTGAGAGGATAAAAAACCATTTTTTATTATTAATTGGTAAATATTTTCATTTCAAAATAATTATAAACGGATGAAATCATAATACAAGCCATAAAAAGTGTTGAGGAAACCAAAGACTAATATAAGTATTTACTTTATCATAATCATTACTTGGTGTTGCGTATAATGCAAGCTAGACATAGTGTTTTTCATATAACAAAAGATATATTCAGTATTGTGTGAAATTAAAAATATAGATAATATTTAATAATCTCAAAAAATATTAAAAATATATATGGGTGTTATATAAAATATCTCAAGATTTATTTCATGATTTTTATGATATTTACCTATCCATATTGATTATTCCTGATGTGTTCATAAAAAGAATTTATTTAAATGGAATATGAATTCAATTATTTTCATGTCCCTATTAATTAATAATTATTTCTTCAATTTTTATTATATTGAACATAACCCTTATTGAGCATTATATATCACCATTATATTTATTTATTTCCCTAGGTATTGGAGACGAATCTTTTTGAATGAGTTTCCAAGGATACTAATCATTTTAATTTGTTATTTACTAAGTTTTATTTCATATTCCCACTGTAAAATTGGTATCATGTATATATCTAGTTTTTAAAGACTATTATAATTATTTGTCCTTTAGGATTTGATTCCTTTCATCAAAGAAAATTAATTAAATCATTGACCAGCTATTGGATACTAGGGTTTATATCGTTACATTCAAAGTGTTATAGAGTTTTTCTTGTATTCCATGATTGTCTCATTCACAATTTTCTAGAGGCTAAGGAAATAACCAACTATATTAAGTCAGAGAGGGAGAGGAAAAGTATATATGAAAAATATTTTTCATGAATTCTTCTATTACATCACTTTTATTTCTTCCTCTTGCTTCATATTCTTTATCAACATGCACCATCAATCGGTTTATCCTTTTATGTGATAAATTACCTAGATGACTATCTATTGGACATAGAGTTAAAGGGAAGATAATATCATTTTAGTGGAGTTGATACATTATTAAATGATTTGGAAATTTATATATCCACATATGTTACATGCCTTTTATATATAATGTCTTTAATATCAACATTCTTCTTTTTAAGGGGATGTGTTTGTTCCCCCACATTCTAGGTTTTATTAAAAAATTGTGTTAATTGAGTATGTATTGTGGTGATGATCTTGAATCCTTCTCCCATTGGTCTATGAATCTTATTTAAGAGCATATCACATTTCCTATCACATTGATTTTTTAATAAATTCTACCTATTTATTTCTATTGACTAAATAAACTGGAAAACATGGATAATAATTTTTAAACTATTAAACAGATAAAAGGGTAAACTATAAACATTTATGGTTTAACGGATAAATTAATTATATTCCTTAACCTACAAATTTGATGTTTTAAATATAATATTTACATGGTTTATTTCTTAAAATTAAATTTAATAATAAATTTTTTTCTTCCATAATGGTTTCCCAAGTGCCTGTGAATTTACCAAATCATATCTACTAGGTTTATCATACCAGGTGTGGAGTAAGAAGTCATTTTTAAGAATTGGGTGATGATTTAATTAGCACCCAATATAAAATTTTGTGGTTATTTCCCTTATCTATAATAGATACAATCCCATGTCAACATCTAGTATCCAAACTACGGTTTCAGTTCTCAAAAAACACTCACTCAATAAATTACCCAAATTTGGGGATCCTTTTCTATTCTTAGTCTCATCCCTATGGGTTTTAAAAAGTTATTCTATTCAAAATGTCAATAAATATCTATCCCTTGCATTGATACTCGTGATTCCAAACCATATATTTTATTCTATATATTTCATGAATTCTTAAAAAAGATAACCATAACACAAGACAAAAAATTTCATTACGCCTAGAGTATTTGGAAAAATAAATACATATAGACATAACATGATATAAGGATATAAATTTTATAAAACTCTATAGCATTCCATTAAATTACCTTTACCATCTAATACTACATTAAATAACCTGTGGATGTGCTCAAGAATGGGTTGAGAAATAAATTTCAGTAAGGGAATTACCAAAGCATAAAATGATGAATATATTACATGATACTTATGTGGAACACCATGGTTACATAAAATGGTGTGAATCATAAAAAAGAATGCTGAAGCATGATATATGATGTTAGTATCAAGGCATTATAGGAATGTGTAAACAACATAAAACATGATATAATACGAATAAATCAATTATAACTTCTCTTAAATCATGATATAGTGGTCATAGGAAAACTATACATGGTATCTCATGAGAAAAAAATATTACCCAATTAATTGGAGGGATACATAATTCTAGCCCCACCCATCACATTCATTTTATGTTTATGCATTTTTGTGCCACATATATCATTCAACACAAGAATTCCCCTCATAAATTTTAATCAAATTATTATGGGTTGTCTGTTACAAACATGTTAGTCCTCAGTTTACGAAGGATAAATACATCTAGGATGATACCATTGAGTAAAAATGGTGAAATTTATTCGTAATAAAAACGTTTTTTTTAAATTATATGATAATTTGGCAACATAAATATTAAAAAAACTATAATGTAACGGTTTAATGATAGCGAATTGGGGTCATTCATTACATGGGAATAATAATGATATTAAATGGATTATAAAAACAATAGTAGAATAAGAAAATTTTTAAATCCAAAATCTTATTGCAAAAATATGTTCAAGAATATAAAATTAAGAGGATATACCATGTTACCAAGACATGGGTTTTCTAAAATATTTGGAGGTGAGTATTAATAGATTGGAAACACAATGGGAGGATGATATTGTGGTATATAGAGTAGAAATTAATTATCAATGGGTATTGAGTGAAGAGTATTGGGATGTTTAGTGAGTATTTATATACAAGAGAGGATATTTCATTATTAATTTTCTAATAATGTTTTCGACGTTGGGTTATATAATTAATCAATACCAGAAACAATCCAACTGTTTTTACACGTGGTTTTTACCAATGTGGATTTTTTTAGTAATTTTTAGGAAAAGAAGAAAAAACAATAAAATAAATAACATTAATGATGTGGAAATGATTCATTTTCACTAAATATTTCCTTTTAAACCCTAAAATATAATATATGTTTTGAGGGTTCATTGTGGGTTTAAAAAATTTATCATATGACATAAAAAATAAATCATCTTAAAGGGAAAATATATTTTTGGTCATTTATTCCATTTATAGTATTTATTACATCACTTTTGGGCTATTAAGATGTCATTACAATAACTGTATATTTATAGAATGTTAAATTTTTATTCAAAAAATCTGACTGTAATAGAAGATTATGTAAAATTCACCATCAAATTTTTCTGACATGTTAATTTATAAAATAAGTTTTTTATAAGATTTTTATAAATAAGAGAATATATATACATTTAGGTAAAAATGTACTTTTCTAAAAATCACAAGTTCTTTTGATACTGATGACTTTTAGAACCATAAAAAAAAAGTATAATAGGCTTTATTAAATTATATTATGATATATATATAAATATATACTATTTAAATATAATATTTCATTAAAATAGAATTTATTTTATAAATTATTGAATTAAACCAAAACTATTTTTAATATAAAACTATATATTCCCAAAATTACAATTTTGTTTTGTTTATATAAAATGAAAATATCTATCAAAATCATTATATAAAGATGTATAATGTAATACCTAAAACAAATAATTATAAACATTATTTTATTAAAATGATAACACAATAATGTATACTACTAGGTTATAGATATATAGTAACTTATTAAACTAGTATATTCCCTAAGGGTATAGTGTGTGATAGTGGAACTTTCATGGGGTGGTTTAGTGAACATTGTTTTTGTGGTGATATTGATATGTTTCAACTTCTCTAGTAAAAGGTTTTTATCGTTTTTATGTTATTGAATATCATATTAGTAATAGTAAAGGGAAAATCCATGTGATTCAATCCCCCTTAGAGGCTTTGATGAATATGATTCACAGGGCATGATCCTACGAGTTGTAACCATCGATTATTCAATTCATGACAATTATATATTATCATAATACTTAATTTATAATAACAGTAGTGGTAATTATATAATAAAAATATTAAGAATTATTATGTTGTAAATGGTCATTTTAATCTGATAAAACATATTTCATAATGGCCTAAAATAAAAATTCTAGTACAACTGTCTTGTATAAAAAAATTATAGACAAAGTATTTGTTTATCTAAAATGGAATTACATTTGTAAATGTTTTAGTAGTTATAGTTGAAATCACTTCCCAAAATTTTATAAGAGATTATATAACTAATGTTATAATAAATCTGTCATAAAATATAATATTTATATATTAACGATAACATCAAATCATCGTAGTGTCATTGATAGGACTGGTCACATACTTATATTCCAACAACCCCATGTAAAATTCTCTCTACATCATGAATAACTTGTTCATTGATGATGGATTTACATATATATTTTATAGAGCCTTCATCAACTCAAATGATGTCCTTAACACCAAAGAATTAAACCCAGTATTTTGAGCTAATGAAATCCTAATGAAATGAAGATCCATTTTACCCATGGTGCCCATTGTTCCTTGTTAATATTTTTTGGATTGTTTAATTTCAAGGGAAATTATTGAAATTTTAAAATAGGATAATATTATATATTCATTATCTTAAATTAACTATGCATTTCATCAATATTACCAACCCATAAATTAACATCTTCTAATTACACAATTGTCAAAACTATAAAATACCACATAATTGAAAAGAAAATATCATGTAGAAAAGTAATTTTACATGAGTGGTAGCCACTTGTGTTGTATAAAACAGTAAAATTGCTTCGATACATATTTTTTTCAAAATTTCCATTCCTCGAATCCTTTTAATACCCTTCCATTAGATTATATGTGCAATGGAAAACAAAGATACATATTCTTCCCTAACGAGACATCACCCCACAATGTTGAAGCACTAGAATATAAGAAGGGAAAACACCCCACTCCCCGCACCAAAAGGCAAACAGGAAACACATTCGTTATAAAAATTAATAATAAACATTCAAATTTAAAAAAATAAAGGAAATAAAGATATAACAATTCGGTGTTATGTACCTCAGATAATTAGGTCATATATCCATTATAGAACCCTAATTACATCACTATTATAATCAAACAATGATAACATTTTTAATCATAACATGAAAACATGACTATTAATAGATAACATTGATCCTTATCAAAACACATGTACACAGGTGGTCCCATCCCACAAATATTTTGGGGGCCTAATTGTTCATCTGGTTTCACCACCATCCCGGATTCACATTTGATCATAAATTCATCCTGGAGTCCACTGATATTTTATAGAAATGAGGCTACTAACAATTAAATCAACTAAACTGATAAAGTATACATAAAGTTATAACATCTAATCAGCTTCATCTGATGAATTAACTAGTTTTCAATACACAACAATTAAACAAAAACACTATCTAATCTACCATTTTTTCAATGGAGTTTCATCTATGTCTATCAGCAGTCCAAAACTAAAGTATCATCCAAATCTGTGCCTCTATCTGGTTGATGTAGTCATCACATGGAGATAGAATCATAACTGAACAGTTCTAATAAAAACATGATATATATTGAGAAATAAAAAATCTAGTGAGAATCCATTTAAATATAAATCAAATAGGGTTTAACAATTAATTTTAAATATGTGTTAATAAATAAACCAAAACGGGTAGTCAAAGATATCCCTAAAATAATGATATAACAATAATACAATGATAAAATAAATAAAAAAATGTGCCTAACTATAGGAAATAATAGATACATAATATCTCATGTCATATTAAATATCACCTCATTACTATATATCAAATTTATCGTCTATATTACCAATTAAAATTCTCACACTCTATCCAATATATTAGAAGTAATTAAAATATATTGAACCAATTTAATACTTTTATTTCACAATGAAGACATAATAATCCCTAGGATCGAATCTCAACTACATTAACATCATCATAATATCATGATATTTGATAATGGTCTTTCTTTGGAGATTATAGGGGTAAAGTAACCATTTACTTAGTAGGTATTGAATTTCACACAAAAATAATTTCTCTTATAACCATGCTCTAAATTTATTTTTACATATATATATATCTCCAATATTTTAGAGAACCACATAGGTGTAATATTATCAATTGGGTTTATCTTCATCTATAAACATGATCACACAAACAAATAAGTATTGATTCAATTTTTCTAAATCATATTATCTACGATATTCTATGATGACACCTCCCCATTTATGAAATATCTTGATAAATGATATTTCCATAGATATTACCATAATTTTTGATTTATATCACATAAGTATGACAACCTAACAAGTTGTGTATTTAAAACTTTAATTTTACATATAAATGTTATCTATAAAAATATGGGAACCTTATATACTCTTATACTAATATCATATCCCTATGAAATGAACAAAACAACACAATGACTATTTCCTAACTCAACCTTTGATATTATTCAATGAAATAAAAGGTTTAATCCTTAATAGGATAATATTTAACTTAAATTCAATCTTTATGTCTTTATCCATAACTTTTCAATGAAAGGTTTCTTGATGTTTTCTTAAGGTCCTTTTATAACCTAAACACAATTCATATATAATTTTATATTAGAGTCCCATTTTGGTGTAATGACATATCCCTAATCCATAGAGTGTCCTAAGATTCATTGAATTTATTTTTATCCCAAGGGTACCTCTAATGATTTCATTAACGTACTTCTATGATTAAATATACTAGACATCCAAAAAAATATATCAAACACATCGAAAAGAATGATTTATTATATAGTAAATATGAAATCATATAATAGGGGAGTACTTACCGAAATTCATCAATGATGTGAGAACAAACACTTCCACTAGCATTGAAAATGGCGACATTATCGAAGTGAGGTCTGTGGGATAAAAAAATCAGTAAAAATGTACTGTTTACATTTTCTTGAAACACTATAATGAGAAAATATTTTAAAGACATTAAAAATACCTCAATTGTATTTAAAAATATATCATCATTTGATAAATTCTAATAATTTTTTTATTAAATCACTCATTTCTTTATTCAAAATCTCATATTAATTATAATATAAAATGAATTTTTCATATTAATTTAAGTTTATAAAATAATAATTCCGTATAATGTGTCATTTATGGTTCATGTGTTTTGATTTTAGAAATAAAGTCAAGCATAAACTCACACTACCCATGAAATAAATATAACAATCAATCTGTACTCATTCAAATTGGGTTCCACTAAAAAAACGATTTCATATAATGATAGGATATGTTGGACGATATTATAATATCATAAGGATATCTAGCTTTAAAAATTCTTACAATTTCAAAAAAAATCATCATAATAATGTCTCACATAAGTGTAAAATAACAATTTTGTTGGAAGACACATGAAAAATAATCAATTTAATCAACCAATAAATTATACAAACCAAAATCATTCCTCTCATTATATCACTAACCAGTTGATGAATATACTCAAATGTTAATAATAGGCCATTTTCGTGAATATTGATATTTTTTAATCCATCTGTTTTAAATAAAAATATAAAAAATACATAATATAATTAATAGTCACAATGGGGCATCACAATGTTTGAATTATAAGAAATTATATTAAATTTATTAGAGATGATTCTCAAAACATTATGAAAATGTAAAGACACATAATTTCCATGTAATTTTTTTTAATTATATTGAAATTTTACGAGTCCGTGAAAATGGATGGCGCGTGATTCTGAGGCCAGGTGTGCCCAGAATCAATTTCTGAATATTTGATTGGGTACGTTGAGTAAATGTATGAGTGGGTTTTTATATCTTTTGAACCGGTGCCCGGAATTGAAATTTGAGGGCACTGTTAAACACACAGTGTCGATTATCGCTTAAAGAAACTTTCACCTCGACAGTAGATGGTTAACGGTGAAAGTTAGTTTTTGGGTTTTTCGAGGAAATAATTAAATAAAATAAACACATGCTTTATTTTATATTGTTGTAACCACCCCCATGTGGATGTTCAGGGGTGGGGTCCACTGGAACTAAACCTCCTCTTCTATATTTATTGTGGTGGGGACCACCTGAGATCTCAAAACCTTCCAATTTGAATTTGGGGGTGGGGACCACCCGACCCCTATTAATTGGGGGAGATGAAAACCTCTCAACTCCCTCATTAATGTGGAGGAGCCTCATGAATTCCTACATATTAATTATACCAACCCACCTTAATTAAATATGACAACCTATGTGTTTTATTAGGCTATTTTGAATTGGTTCCAACGATTAAAATTGGGGGAAACACATCAATTGGCCATTTTTTTTTGGTGGAGCCTTGGGAGAAAAGGTCTCTAATGAAGAACTACTTCTAAGAATGAAGAACGCATTCATCCAAGGAAGTATGCCAAAAATTAATGCTGACCTCCACATCGAGCTTCTTCCTCCGGACTTTTTCCAATGTGGGAAACCTCATCTATGACGATTCAAAGACCATACTACCTTCATGCACCAACATCATCAAGAGAATGAGGTAGGGGTTCAATGCTGTATGTTTATCACATTCCATGTACTCCCTTATTCTCGTGAAATGATTGGGAATAATTAAATTACAGAAGATCATGGTTGAATTTCATTGCTTCGTGCTTTGTGAACCGCTTGGTATGTCTATAAATGAAGAGGGTGCGGGCCAAACTAACACGGATCGACCCATTTTCAATTCTTCTATGGTGTGTTCTTCGAAATGGATGAAGGTGACAAAGGCAACAATGCTCCATCACCCATAGCCACCACTGCCCGTGGCCTCTGTGCACCGCAGTGCTCCACCGCAGGCGACCTCACCATGTCGTTGTGCTGCACCTACGGCCTCCATCGTG
The DNA here is from genome assembly GCA_963277665.1 of Viscum album. Lineage (NCBI taxonomy): Eukaryota > Viridiplantae > Streptophyta > Magnoliopsida > Santalales > Viscaceae > Viscum > Viscum album. The sequence goes on along the minus strand of OY728150.1, from coordinate 570,296,196 downwards.
TCATACCGCCGAGGAAAGCCACCTCTCTGGGTCATGCTGCCTTTTCCCCTCTTAGCGCCCCAACCGAATCAGCACACAACCCGTGTGACGCCCCAGCCGAACAGCCCCCCCAGACAAACTGGCCCCACACCCCCATGGAACCTCGGTCGAACTGGCCTCATACCCTCGTGGCACCTCCAAGACCGAGCCGCAACACGGTACCCGTAGGATCTGTAGCCCCTCACGGCCCTCGTGGCTTGCTGAACCTCCCAACGGACCGGGCCACATGACGGGCGGGGCATGACCCAAAGGTTCTTGTCAGGTCGACCTGAACTGGTTCAACCAATGCCTGGACGGTTCTGGTCGGTCTGATTGGGTTGGACCAGACCCGAGCCCACTAGGACCCATTTACGCACTTTTGGCCATAACTTTTTCACCGGTCGACTGTTTGAAAAACCGTCAATGGTGATGGAAATCATTGAGCGAGATGGTCCATTTTAGTGATAACCCACTATATTTTGGATTAAGATGTGTAAAAGTCATGTTGGATCGAGCCTAAATATAACCGGGCCCCCATGACTAAATGGATAATAACTCACAGACCAGACAACTGATTGACACGCCGTATGTTATATTGAGACCCATATGTTGTGGCTATCCTTTTAGATACTTCATTGTAGGACATTGATAGTTGGATTATCAACTAGTATCTCATGGAGCGGATACTTCCGGAGATGAGCGGGCATAGTGCAATGACCTTGTATCTCGTTGAGACCCGAAGAGTGCTGATCGATTCGACTCAGAGTGACTCGACTAGTCTAGTGGGGAGTGCCTTGGTGTCATGGAAAACCCATAGTGGGGATAACCTTGGTGTCACGGTAGACCCATGTTACTCGACAGCAGGAGTACCTCAGTAGGCTATGAGGGAGATTGAGCTTGGGGACACTATAGACTGACAGTGGGGAGCACGCTTGGTAACGCGATAGATCCACGATAGTCAATAGGAGGAGTACCTCAGCCATCCAAGGTTAGTGGGAATCACCTTGGTGTCACGGTAGGACCACTGTACTTGATAGAGTAGGAGTTCTCCAGCAATCGAGGTTTCAAAAATTTGACTAGGGATGTTACTTGATAGAACCCCAAGAATAAATCATGTTTTGAGCTTTTTCAGTTTTTCTATGTTTTCCTCATGATTGAGATGGATTACTTGACAAAATATATATATGTATGGGGTATATACATAAGTAAGGTTATCTATTTATTTAATAAAATTTATTTCATCCTTCGTGGATTTTGTGAGACCTTGAGGGTCTCGGGGTCCCTACTGAGTATTGTTATAGTCACACCTGCACAGGCTATTCCCGCTACTTGTTGTGTTGGATGCCGACGATGGACAACGCTGAATGAGGCTGAGAGTACCAGGACTGGATGGTACCTAGAGGTAGACCATATGACGTGTCGGTACATGGAAGAAACTGATGTACGTCGAGTGTTGAGGAGTCGATCTGTACCTACCCATCAGGTAGGAACCTCGGTGGACAACTCAGTAGCTGTTTTTCCTTTTTCATAGTTGTACTCGTACTTTTAGTTTCATTTACCTTTACTGTTGGGATTGTATTCTATCCCTTTTTACTTTTCAGCACTATTTTTGTTATACATTTTACGTGTGTTTGTATCTTTCTTTGTACTTGGTTGTGGGTGTTTAAAAGTTATAAAGGCAATGTCTTCCCATTATAGGGAATTGCGCCTTTGGTGCTAGTCGGCAACCCCTGGCCTATGGAAAGCGGGCTTGGGGTAGTCACGGTATGGGCCCAGGGGATGGGTTGTGATAGAAAAAACCGTAAATTTATAAAATTCATTCAACCAAATACATTATTGAAATCAAATTAAAATCAATGACTTATTCTATGATAGTTATAAAAATTTCTAACCGATGATATTTGTGGAACAATATTCATATCTCAATGTGCTTGAGACACCAGGATCAAAATTCCCATTAATTGGAGTGATTATACAATGCATTGGGGAAATAAAATATTGAAATCTTTCTCAAAAAACACATAAGTAAAAGTATGAAAAACAAGTAGAGGAAACCGAGATAATATGGGAGATGTTACATTTAATTAATGAAACTAAAATACCATATTAATAAATAATATATAAAAAGAGGAGATGATATTAGGCTAGTGTCCTCCCCTATTTTATGACTCCAAAACCCAAAACTTAAATGTGGATTTCAAAATTAAACCCCCCAAATACTAAACATTAATTAATTTAAGTGGTTGTTAGGATACTTGGTCTGAATTGTTATGGTTCATGTCGAACTCCCTATAGGCAACCATGGTCATTATATAATTATATAATGATTTTATAATTAGGGATAGTGGAATGATAATAATGAATCTACCATCATAATATATATGGGATACAACTTGGTTTTTTATTAAACAATAAAATCCTATTAAAATCTGGTCTATCTAATTCATGTTAAAAACACATAATTTATGTTTTATTAGGATCCATTCTTACAAAATACCAAAATTTAAACTCCCGAGAGACTCAAAAGAAAATCTTCATTCATAATTATAAAATAATTTTTATCAGGATTTTAATTTATTAAAAACCACACAGTGCCCTATTTCCATTAGTACTGGTACTTGGATGTGTTAAATAATCTGAACTAAAACTATTTTAGTCAATGTCACTATAAATTGGTTATTTGGACAAAATTATTAACCTATCCTAGTTTCAAATTCATACATGATATGAAATATCATTTATTAGATAACATATTTAATTTTTTATGTGTATGACCAATCACTGATGTATAGTGATCAGCCTATGGAAATGCCATCAAATAACTAAGATTGCATATTCTTATACATAATCTCAATTTCGACCCTAGTTTTTCCTATACAAAATTATATATATATATATATATTCACTTTCTATTTCTAAAATTTGTATATCATTTTACTCTCTTGATCTACCATAATGACTTGATGGTGTATTGATATTCCCTTTGATCAGAAAATACGGATGACTAATAAGCTCATTGATTTTTTTACTATGCATTATTATTTATCAGTATAGAATTCTAATTCCAGATAATGGTGCTTCCCACATAGGGGTCCCCATCCATCACATGAATTACACTTCATAATCAGTATAACTTCAGGTACTATTCCCAAATACTCATTAACTACAACAAACCACCATTCTATAAACATACATCATAAAAATAAATATTATTTGATTCATTAAACATGTCCAACATGGATCACGTAGCCGTGTTTACACATGCCTTTAAAAAATCATAGGAAAATTTCATCTCATTCACTGAATTCCACTATCTCAATCATATACCTACCAATTGATCATTTTTAATATGTCTCAAAAGATTTCAAAAACCCAGAAAATAAAAAAAATCAATCACTACATTGGTTCCCAAGATTTTCCCCTAAAACCGTAAATCCCAAAAAAAATATTCCTTGTTTATCTATTTTCCAAAACGCATAATTATTTTAAAAAAAATATTTAAAAATTATTTTTAAATCCATTTTAAAAAAATTTACCTTTATTTTTCTCAAAATTATAAAATCCAAGATCATGTATTATAAAAATACCCAGTATATTTCAACACTAATAGATTCTCGATAATTTTATATAAAATTTATTGATGAAAATAATTTACACACACATATTTTCATTACAAAAGATTCTATTTTTAAATGGTGATTTTGAAAACATGTTAATAAATTTACTATGGAAGCACAGAAATATTAGTATTCAAATAACATGAAAAATGAAACCCCTATAGTCCCGATAAATTAATTAAAAATTAATAATCCTTTTGATAAAATATTTCATAGATTAGTAGTTTGTTTTAAATATTATTTATCCCTATTAGGTCAGGTTTTCAATAAAAACCATCCTTATGCATGGTTATCATGTCATAATCATTCCACTATCATGATGCATCGACAAACATATAATATAGATCCTTGTCATAACCTCTAACTCATTTTATGTCAATCATATTACAAGACCATAATTCCAAATAGAATAATCATACCAAGACCTAAATTAACTACTCCCAAAATATAATATCACATGAAAAACAATGTTTATAGGGATTGTATATTGGTATAAAGGGTCTATAGTCTACCCATAAATTCATAATATCTTCTATTCACCTTTAACAGATTTCTCCGTAATGCATTAAATGTAATTTTTACCTATTTCTCATCTCGATCTGGTATACCGTTATCTTCATGATAAATTAGGCATGTCTCCCCTTATGCAATAGGTTCCCAAAATGTAGCGAGGGAGTAAAACAACCATAATATCACTAGGAATTTACATATAAAATAAGGAATATTTTAGAATCTATTTAAAATATATCATGATCCATCTATACAGAGAATACACATAAACCCTACCAAAACAGAATAGTGAGTGAATTGTGGATTGTTGTTATCATATAAAAAAATACAATAGTTAAAATGATTTACAAATCCTAAACATACATCACACAAGTTAAAAATATATAACAATAATTATATAAATAAGAATAAAATATACTACACAAATTAGTAGGAAAACCCATTATAAATCCTTAGAATCTATGAACCTGTTCATACATATCTATATATGTAGCTACAAACTAATACGTTAACATGTATAGGGAATAAATTACTAACCAAGTATAGTGAAACCTATTTTCATAACCTCACCCACTTGGACCACACATGGGTCAGTAGAAGGCAATGATATCCATCAAAACCATCATTAAATAGGTCAAGGGATAGTGATTAGAAATCAGTAGGAACCCCAAATATGATGGGAGGACTTATCCTAGTATATATATATATAATACATATATCTATGTTCAAAATCAAAATTCAAGAAACAATAAAACCAAAAAATATTATCAAATAAAAAATAATCAGATCTGTAATGGAATAACTAGTTTATAAATCATTATATAAATAGTAGAAATTTATGTTCATCATACCAAAAGGGAAAACTGACAGAACAAATAGAGGTTAAGAAATCTACACAAAAAACTACTTCTAAGAATAAATTTTGCACGCTATTATCACCTTCGTGTACTAGTAACCTCTATAAATATCATGTCAACCAAATTATCCACTGAATAGTCGTCCATCTTCATAAGACTTGATACATGATGGGAAAATAATCATTTAGGGGAGAGTATATTCATACCCTTTAGGACACCACAAAAACTATATAGGAAAATTGGGAATGACTACCCCAATGAAATGATGGGAAAATTGACCCATATATTATTATAAGGAGGGAACTCATGAAAATGAAGAGTGTATCACTCCACAAAATAATACTACAGAAAAATCATCCCAATAGTAATAATAATAATTAGAACATTAAAATAATGAAACCCCACATTACATCTCATAAAATAGGTTGGGGGACAAACATTCTACTAAAGGTGGAATTTTGGTTGAGGGAGAAATCACCCCCTATATAGGCCCCACACCATGTCCGGTAGAGCTCATTAGATGAGGGAGTATCAAACTACATGGATAGAAATCATGTTACAAATGGGTGGGGTAATTATTTACTCTACTAGTCATGCATGGGACTTTAACCGTTCAATACACACATTAATAGGGGAGTTCCAAACCCCTTTAACACTTTGATTGTCATTAAAAACCTTCATATATTTTTCAATAATAGTATGAATTATAAACTACTTGTATCACTCAAAACATAATCATTGATTTTAAATAGAGGAGAACCATTACACCCTATATTAAAATTCACTTTATAGACTACTAACATGCCCCAAATTGATCTCAAAGCAAGGAGTAATGAAAATACTCTAAGGTTAGAAAGATACATGATAAGTACTTTAATGGTACATGAAATGTATCCACTAAGGGTTGAATGGTCATGTATTAATCTAAAAATATTTTAAATTGGTCTACCTATATGGTGTGTATACTAGGGTATATAGCTTAGGGGGTCTAGTGGGGTACATAGTGTATACCACTATAGCATGTGTCATGTGGGCGGGGTGAAATATACAAGATACATCCCATGGAGGAACAAGAAATATAGTCTCAAATAGCTCACTAGGGGTGTATCCATGGAACATGGGACCTATCCATGTAGACTTATAATGGGTTTATTTAGTGTTATATGAAATTTAGAGTTTATTAATGACTTAAATCAATCCCACACATGAAAAAGTTACTCAGTGTTACCATTACACAAGATACATGATATGAAACACCGAGTTACACAAAATGTTTACCTTATTCATATGTAGATGTAAGTCCCAAGAGGGATGTATATAGTTTTACTATAAAAAATTAATTTTTTCAAATAAGGGTATATCATTTGGAAAAAGTGAATTTTATATTGGTAAAATGTATTACAAAAAAAAATTGTCTGATCACTAAAATGCTGGAAAAAACTCTATCACTAAATGTTATCGAGATAAATTAAAATGTTCTGTTTCAATTATAATAATATCAATTAATAATATATTATTTGGTTAAAATATTTAATAACTAATTTTTACAGCATATAAATATTTTTTTAATATTATTACCCCAAGTTATTATTCAAGCTGTAATATTATTAATGATATTATAAGAAAATCAATATATTAAAATATATTTTTAAAAAGTTTTTAAAATAAAATAAAATGTTTTGGTATTCTAATTTTATTTAATAATAATTTATATAATAGTTATTAATATTAATATATATAATATTTTTTTTATTTATAGTATAATATATATAAAATTACATTAAATAAAACATAGGAAAATTGATTCATTATTTTAAAAAACATGTTCAAACATAATATAAAAAAACATCTTAATATTTAATATATTTCTAATAAATCATGTGTCCTTATCCTGGTTCACACTAACGATGAGATCCACACATGTAAGAAGGTCTCCTTTCTTATGGGTCTATTTTGTGGACTTTTTCTTATGGTTCGAATCTACCAATTGGTGAGATTATGGTCACTATCATTTTTCACTAAGGGGATATCATTTTGTACAATTAATAAAAGTCCTATTCCATGCCATTGTACTTTTTAATATAAGAATAATTCTATAAGATTGATTTAACCGTCGTGATACACCACTCATATATGAAAATCCTCATTAATAAATATGGGTATGGAATTATTTAACACCTATATTTTACTCAAATAATGAATATAATTATAAATAATCAAATACTCATTCTAAATTTTATTTCAAATATTTAATATAGAAACATCAAAATAGGATCTATAAAATTACTACATGTTCAAATGTCAATCAATGTAATAATAACATGACTGCTAAAATATTGTTGATTAGTCTATTTCAGTTTCATGTTTTATATATATTTTTAAATTGTTTCTTTTAAACCTGATAAAAAATGATACATTGGAGTAAGAAACAACTATATATATTTCATCAGTGATATTCGTATTTGAGATTAATTTTTTTTAATGCTACAACATTGATCTCCCATCTATGGAATTCATGTACCTTTTAGTGTGTGGTAGTGGTCCCCGATACAAAATGTTCAATGTAGCCAACCTTGATAGTTATTTCAAGAGACACATAGACAACCACATTCCCCTCTGACCACATTATTCAATCGATCTTTGACATTACGTCCACCATGTTTCTCCTATAATAAAAATATTTCAATCACGCCGAATCTAAAAAGGTTTTTAAATAAACATCACTTCAGTTTTGGAAAATGATCAATAATGAATTTCTGTTGGGAAGTTATAAACTAGGAAACGGTAACACCTTATCCATTAATAAATGAGATCTTGAATGATTGAATCGATATTTGAAACATAGACGAAGTCACCAATCAGTGAATTTGATGTGAATGGTTTGCACCTATGAGCATCGTTATACCTAAAGACGTCATTGATTAGTATATTGGGACCAAGAAGTTAATTATAATTTAACAAAAAAACTAACTACTAAATTAAAATAATTATTTTCACAAACTATTGAGACATAAAAATTGTGAAAAAGTATATTATCCAATGTAAACACCATTAAGGAAATGATAAAAAAATAATACCCATTGATCACAACAAGAGAATTATTTAACCAGTTGACAAAAAACAAAAATATTATATTACTATATACCGAACAACAATAATATTATTAATCAAATGACCATAAATATTATATATAAACAATGACCACAAAAACTCTCAAAAATTATGATATAAAAATAACCAGTGATCACAACAATAGAATAATGAATAGATGAACTAGTGACTAAAAAAATTACATGTGATCACATTAGAATAATATAACTCATGACCAAAACTAAAAAACAATATTATATAAAAATAACATGAAGATTATCCTCCCTGTGACCAGAAATCCTTGATAATGAGATTAATTTAAATTAAGAGTGACATGAAACTCCAAATTATATATTCTAATAACTCGACATAAAATAATATAATCATGTTGATCTAATTTATATTTATAATTATAGTACATTTAAATTGAGAATGAAACCAAATTCAATAGATGAAAAAACATTTTGTCTAATGAAAAACCATAGGATCTATGGATATATTAACAAAAAAATCTTGAATGAAATTTTCAATTTCTATAAATAAAATTATGGTCGATATTAAATAAAAGATAGTATTTTCTAGAATATCCATCATACGAGGAAGTGAGATTCAATCATAAATGAAACACAATGTCTTAAAATTATATGTGGTAAATCTAAAAACATAAAAGTGGCCAAAACATTTTTTGTTTTGGACACCAAATTATTGATACCATAACAAAATATGATAAAATGAAAAAATTAAATACCATTACTGAATACATGAGATTCATTACCATAAAACTGATAGTAAAACCTTGAAATTAGTAGACATAATTGTAATCTATATACATTATTTAAAAATATAGAAACATGATATTCAGTACTGGAGGCTTCCAATTATTAATAAAAACATTTAATACTAATATAAAACACAGTAAACAATATTAGATGAACTCAAGATTCACGATCATAAAAATTATATTCCAAATATCAATATAAGAATAAAAAATTCATATTCAAATTCAGGAACATGAAATTTGAAAGAAGAAATTTAACATCAATATCTTAATATTCTTAACTGAAATCAAAATAATTAAATTGTTTATATCTAAATCACTCAGAAAAACATTAATAAAGTGTAAAAAAATTAAATGTGTAAACTATATTAAATGGTCATTAGGTATGAAGATTAACATCCTTAATATACCTACAAGTAACTATATAAAGTATGCATAAATATTATTATTGTTGAAAAGAAACATTGAATTGAATAAAATTTAGTTGTTGTTGTACAAAAAAATATGCACAGGTGAAGATGTTTTAATGATGATGAAGAAGTGAAGAAATAATTTGAATGAATATTGGTTAGGAAAATGATAATTGTAAAAAAATTATATAAATAAACGTGATGAAATGAATATGAAATCGGGACTATAATGATGCCACTTATATGTTTTTGTCAAAATTATTTTCTTGTTGGAATGAAAAAATTCGATATATTCTCGTGATTATATAACATTACATTAGAAAAAAACAATGGTATTATTTCTAGATAATATAACATGTCAATGAAGTTTTTTAATATGAAAATATTGATATGGTTTGATTAATACTAGATTAGATGAAAATGTGTTGAACATAGAGCTTACTGAGTGAACTTCATGGCATTTGGGAGTCATATCTGTTCCATAGGGGGCATGGGAACATAGTGATGCGAATTTAATGATGATATATGAACCCCATTAAGAATTATATTTTGAATCATGAAGAATAAATTACTAGTATTAGGGTTGGCCAAAAATGATGATGAAAGTGGGGAGATTGAAAAAAGGGTGGTTGAGATCAAGTCCCTTCAATAGTCAAATAGTTGAGGATGAAATATTAGGGTTATAGGAATGGATAAATGATTTTCAGGGAATGATGGGGTGGGATTTCATTTTTATTTTTGGGGAGAGGTGAGGATGCCCAATTTCTTTATTTCTACAATTAAAAATAAAATTTTAAAATTTAAATATAGTTTTTTAAATATTTATAATAAATAATTTATTTTTATGTTTTTCATTTGTTAAATGTATATGAATACTTTATTGGATTTATGTTGAATAATTTACTATGTTTATTAAATTTAAATACAGTAAATTAGAATATATAAAAATATATTATAAAAAACATAAAAAGGAAAAATTGAATACAAAAATTGGTCTTAGAATTGATAATATAAAAAATTAATTTCCTAAATTGATTAATAAAGATTTTTTTATTCAATGGTTTATTGAAAAATAGATTTATAATTTTAAATGATCTAGTTTTAATAATATTTATTAAAATAAACACATCAGTTGGTAGAAAATAAATTGTTTTTGATATAATAAAAATACATATATAACTATTTGTAAAGAAATTTTAGAAATTGTATAATTTTTATTAAAATATATATATGTTGGAAAAAAAGTTTTGATATATTATATTAATACAATAATACATAATATCTATTAGAAATAATGATTTTTAATGATAATTATATTTATGTTATTGAATTTGTATTGGAATAAGTCATTTTTTTGTCGTGTGTGTGTTTTAAGAGCTATAAATTATTTGATCATGAAAATTAGAACCATAAACCCAATATGATAAACGATCATGTTATTATCATTTTTTTGACTATATTTGTGCCCAAATAGCTTCCAAAGGTCCCATCTATCTCTAACACACCTTGAGGGTTATTTTCTTTAAATAAATCACTAGAAAAAAGTATCAAAATTTATTTCAAATATGATTTGAAACCTCATACATCACTTTACTTTATGTCATTAATCCTCTCACCTTCTAATAATTTTGTATTCTATTTCACCGATCCCTCATTCCAAAATATTTGTTTCCATGGAAAAATATATGAACACATGTATTATTTCTAAAAAATCATTTATATTAAGTATTTTTAATCAAATCATAAAATATTGAGTTCAGAAGTGGAAAATCAATAATTAATGGTGGAATAAACCATGGAAAAACAAAAAATGCATACATTAAAGATTATTAATATGTAGTATGTTGTGTGTGAGAGAAATAATGGTTATGTGAGTAGGAAAGTTTAAAATATCCATGAATTTCCTATATAATAAAATTAGTTAAGCTATATGGTCATGTGATTTTGAAGATAAATCCAATAATAGGGTTCCATGCTCTAAAACCCATGAATAGTAGAGAAATAAATTAACTAAAGATCCATGAATCACAAATAGATTTATCTTTGATGAAGATTCTATTTTCACTAGCTCTGTTGGTGTTCCCTAATGATGAATAATCTCATCAGTACAGTATATTAATGATATTTTATGGTCTTACTCTTTATCTCTTTCTCAAGAAAGGCTTTGTGATACATAACCTAAGAGATGTTTTTTAGAAGGAATTAAATAAAGGTAATTATGGATTCTATAATATATTACCATCTAATTAATGAATAAATTAATTTAACATATTAATTTCAATTTTAATGATCAAACTGTGGGGACCCCATTTTCAATCAATGTCTATACTAATCCAAAGGTGAACCCTTATTCTAAATATTATTGAGCCACTGGTTTTCCTATAAAAATATTTTTATAGGATATAATTCTAATATATCATTAATTTTTAAATATACAAAAAAATGACATATTATGTTTAAAATATAATATTCCCGAATATGTGGTACTAAAATTAAAAAACAATGATTTTTTTACATATTAGTAAAATAATATTTATTAATTTTTTAGGATTCATTATAATCAAAATTTTAATTCTACATAATCCCCACCATCATATATTTGTTCCTAGTAAATCACAACACACTAAAAAATGGGGGTATTAAGCCATCATTTGACTCTCACAGTACCACATGATCTGTAGAGGGTTCCTATGCTCCCATAGAATATGAATTAATGGAATAAAACATCATCAAAATCACTATCATTTAGTTCCAAGATCAGTAAAAGGTACATTGATAAGCCATCATTATACATAATTTCTAGAAAATTATTGTCAATGATATGTGATGTTTCATTAATGGATTTCATAAAATGTGACATGCAAAATAAATTTCTAACTCTGTCCAAATGAATCAAATTTTCTACATCGTATGCATCCTTAATCACAATATATATGATCTAGAATATATCAATGAAACTAATTGATACCTTTTTTCCATATCTATATCTCTAAAAATTCTATCAATGATATATATATATAAAAACATGTTATCCCACCTCATACTATAAGGGCTGTTATTATTGATCTATTTAGGACTTAAAATATCATTACATAGTCTTCATCTTCATTTTTATCATCTTCACCTTCTCCATCACCAATTATATGAGGATTGTCCCCATAAACAATATATCTCCTAATTATTTTCAGTACAGGGTTAACCTATTGGTTATCCAACTTAATAATTTAATAGGTTCTCTAAAAATTGTATAGTGGCGGATATTGTTATATAAAATATCAATTAAATATTAGTGATCCTCCCACATCCAGTTCAAATCTACATGAATTGCCCCAAAATATTCTAAATAATGTAAATCATCCACTTATTATATACATCTATTTTTGGGTAGGTTACATTAACCATGTAAAACTATTTTCAGAACACCTCCCAAAATCACTTAAAAACTATGATGTAACATTAACATCTTGGAAAATCAAATCATCAATGTTATACTATAAAATCAAATTATTTTATCCATGTAAAATAATATAAACCACTCTTGTAAACTCTTCTCTTGAAAAAGAAGGATGGGGAACTACGTAGTTCGTCGGTTTATGATCCCCCAGATTGTGTTGGGACCCCTCAATGATCAGGGATGTCATATCACGAAGTTCATCAATATACCATCCCAATTATAGTCTATAAACACAAGGAGGTTGGCCAAACATATTTGTACATTATTCTTAGAATTCACTTATTGATATATGAGACACCATGAGACCAACACAACCACACAATTCTTCATTCCATATCCAAAAAAACTGATTCATAATCTCATGATACATCTTCATCCCATTTGGATATACCACTTTAGTATATGTATGAAAATCCCAATGTTTATTCTCAATAATTTCATTGAAAACAGTTATCACCCTCAGAAAAGGTTGATAAGTCATTTTAAATATCCATCAATTTCATTACCAAATGGGTTTCAATCAAACATAAACATTATATTAATGTCCCTATTTAGGACTCCTTCATGCATTATATATATAGAGGGGCCATTAACATAAGTAAAATATATTACACTGATACATTATATATGAAGGATAAACTGTGTTTATGATATCTACATAGATGACTCCTCCAACATCTGAATAGACGACTACCAAATGATGACATATGCCACAATTTTTTCCTTCCCCTGAGTATAAGAAATCACTATATCATATTCATATACAAACACCTACCAAAACCACTACCCCATGTTTAGAAATATTTGAGTGTATATGCACTTCAAAATCCAATGGGATGAATAGATTTTGAACCACTCATATAGATTGTAACATCTCTAACTCATTAAGGTTAACATTACCTGTACTTTCTCTAAATCATGAATGATATAGTTTTACTCTTGAGGTCAGAAATTTCTAGCCCTATAAGATATCATAATCTACCAATACACTTATTATAGATAATAACATATACATAGGAATTTCATAACACCACAAACATAACATCATATTTATGTTCCCTTAAAATAGGTTCTACAATAAACCTCCCTCTCAGATACTGTACATATCTCTAAATGATAGACAAAACAATTGGATTCCATTGTTGGGTAATGTTAGTAAAAAGAAATATAATTCAAGAGTTTTCTATCATGATTATCATTTGATACCCTTCTAACCCAAGAAAACTCTTCTAATCATACTATCATTTAGGAGGATCATATGAACGAATTATCTCTATATTCACTAGACCTATAATTAATATTAAGTCCAAGATAAAGTGACCAAAGAAGTGGAGAACCTGAATATAAAAGTAATACTTTGAGATAATCTTGTATAATTTGTTCTCTTAGAGTAAGTCAAGTACTATAATAAGATGCTCAATGTTTTCTTCTTGAGTTGATAAATAAAAAAGATCTTACTGAAGAAGACTACTAAAAACTATTTGGATAAGTGTTAAATGATATAGTCCATGAATCCCATGGACAATGTTGGGGAATTAATTATGTATATTCTAATCACTATAAACATATAATAGTTGTTGCATCATTGAAATTCAATCATTATTATATAATCCTTGTAAACCTCAATATGGTGATATCCAAACCAAATATCAATATTTGAGATACAATTTTCTTTTTTCAGCTAGTCAAAGAGGTCATCAGTTCTCATAAGAGGATAATTGTTCTTGGTTGTCACCTAATTATAAAAAAGATATTCAATACTAAGCCTCAACATTTAACCTTCCATCAAGGAGAAAAATATAAAGTCAACATTGGAAAAAGATATGGGTATAATAAAACCATACTTTATGAGGACATCCAAATGATGGTCTAGCATCCCTAGCATAGATTTGACCATCGAATAATACATATATGATATTAAAGATTTTATAGGGGTTTTCAATGTAAAATATAATATCCCAATAATGTGGAAATCTAGGTACATATAAGGAGAAAATTATCATGTACTTCTCTACTACTATATATAGTTGATCATTCTATTTGTTTTACTAACATATATTCGATCTTGAAAACTAATGGATTTTATGTTGAAACTTCCCAACCTTGTGCCTTTGTCAACACTATTAAAGGTCCCACTAACCCATGAAGAAAAATAACAATTTTTTATCTTTAAATCACATCACATAGTGATGGTATTACTCTAAATATGCCTGGAAGAAAGATAACCAATCCAAAAAAAAGGATTATATCTTTTTTCTTCATCATATCCACTTTGATTCATAAATAAATATATCTCCAATATGCTTATGTAAAAATATTTCAATGATGCTGGTCAGTAGATGAACCCTTTTTGTATAATTTTATAAACATGTAATCCATTTTATTGGTTATAATTAGTTTTATAGCTCCTAAACTAGGAGTGAAATAGTCAATGAAGGGCCATTAATAGTGACTTTGAGAACATAATATAATTTAGAGAATATAGATATCATACCATGAAGAAATATATGAACTACATATTCTTATACCTCAGTATTTTTTATATGTTTATGTCTTTATACACTAGATCCACATGCCTGGAATTGATTACCTAAAGATAGAGGTGGTAAAAGAGAATTATAATAGAGACAATTTATATATCCCCATTATGGTGAACATTAATATCTTATATCATAACCACCCCCTTATGTATCATTCTATACACATGTGGGAGGTCCTTGGATGGGTTTCTTTCATGGATATATAGGTCTAACTATAGCTCGAATTCCCTATAATATAGACTGGTTCAAGAAATCATAATCAAAATTAACTCTTATTATATTGTAATAACAAATAGAATATATTATATTACTAGATCTTATATAAAATAATTGAGTTTGTTATTCTCAGACTGGGACTATTGATATATATACCTCCACCATCATGATCATGGTGTCTATTATATGCCAACAACTATTAGTAGAACGTTTCCTCAGTAATCATCACCACCAATAAAAATCTTCTATCAATCTACCTTGAGACTCGCATATTCCAATTCCCTCTTCGAAACCCCATCATAAACGGGGATATAGGGGGACAAATAATATTGGTACAAATTTCTTTATAGTGGCCACATGTAAGATTATATTCTCTAAAGATACCATATCCTATCATATTGACAGTGTACGTTATGAGTTCAGTTAACCTTGATACATAATCATAAATTATAGTACTACCTTATGATAGATCTAATACCTCTAAGATGTGAACGAACATCAAAAAATTATATTATTACTCATCAGAATAGAATATCTGAAACGCTAGTTATAGAGATTTGAACCATTGTGGGTCTTGATGACCATGGTCCTCTAATGACCCTCAATTCCTTAAAGAAGTATAGATAATTGAACATAATTTCAATCATTAGGATCCAAAACTAGGAGGAACTCCTAAATCACTACCTCAATTCTTTATAATTTTTCCTTTGGTTTAGACTCACAAAGGAACCTGGGTGGTCTCTGTCACTGGAATTCATGAATAACACTCCCCTATGAAAATCATTAACCTTCCCCACCAGAATATTACATTGATCATTAATTAGACGAATGTCAATTCGTACTACAAAAATTGGATCTACTCATTATACAAAAAGTGGATGTATTAATCTCTATAATCTCTATGGGGGAATCTCATATCTTGGTATCAAATATAATCATCTTTATAATATATTTGATGAATGGAGGATCAATACCTATAATATGAGAATCATTACCCTTATATATATTTTTTATAGATATCTTTGTGGTGGTATATTTTAATTACTAGGATGAATGATCATTAATAAAGAATATCAAGGGAGATAATATTTTTTATAAATAGATATGAATGTCCCATTCGGATATAATTCAATAATTATTTAGTTATTTCCTAAAACTGGTGCTTTAGTGAGGTTAGTAAAAAAGAAATTTATTAGTTTCTAGATCTTGGAGAAATCCATCAATAGAACATCATTACATTTCCCATCTTGAAAGATGAAATTGATTCCCCTTGACACCATCACCAAAAATTCCAAAATAAATCCTCACACGAAGATTGACTTTGACCATATCCAATAAGACAAATCTATTTTTAATTATATTTTTTCATGACCTGAACTAGTAAGACACCACAAGGGATTATATTATTCTTAATGTTCCACTCCATTTACTCCTCAAATTGTATAGGTCATTGTGACATATATTTTGGATACATATCACAAATATTGGGTGGCCTTATCATAAGTCACCTATACCCAAAACACATATCAATGTAGGGAATAATAATTATGTGTACAAAAAATAAAACTAACCAAAATATAAAATGCATGTGAGAAATATCAATATCCAAAAAAAACAAATGAATATGCTAAAATATAAATAGGAAAAAATACATGCATTTCATACCTAAAGGGAGTACTAACCGAATAGACTATGTAGAATGTAACATTAAAAATAACTAGCTCCATGTGTGGATTATTTCCACTAATATAACCCCTATGTTCCTATAATCTCTACCAATACTACATCTATCTATTTAACTTCATACTATTTGTTATACTCAAAATATTTAGAATATATTGATAAATCCCCCTTGTAGTGGTGAGTATATTCACACCTTGTAGGATGACCAAAAAATCACAATGGAGAAATTGAAATTACAATCCAATTGAAAAGTGAAAAACAATGAAGGGGGTAATGAAAAACAATATATGATTATACATAGTGAAAAAAATTCAGAAACCAGAGTCCTTATATTGAAAACTCAAATTGAAAAGACTCAACCCCAAAAATTCCAATGAATACGAATCAACCAGACTGATAACCCCACAACACCTTATAGATACATTATATGGGAAATATTCTATTCCAAATGATAAATGTTTATTGAGGGAGTAACTCACTTATGTGGAGGTCCCATACCATATAATTTGAGATTAATGGATAAGGGAGTACCTAACCGTACATAGAGGGTAAATATAGCCCATTTTTTGGGAGTTCATAAATCTATCAGTCTTGAGGGGGACATGTTCACTATCAGAAAGGAAATCCTGTTGGATTAGTTAGCCTTGAATTTACTCTAATCACCATAACCAATCCTTGTTATTGGATCTATAAATATATGGATACTAAACTATGGAAATCACCTAACAAATATCCTTTTATTTTAATGGTGAGTGTATCAACATTTTCTATGTTAAAATATTATTTGGATGGATAAGTCACATACTAAAAAATGATCTTCGGTAAAGGAGGAATTAAATTCTATTAAGGATAGAGAAGAAAATCAAATTTAATATTGGTGTACTTTGTGTGTAGGCCCTCAACGAAAATTTTGGATGTGTAAATCTATTCATTTTTTATATATGGGTTCGTATATAAAATGTATATACTAGGATGTAAATTTCATGTAACCAATGGTGTAATCTATATCTACTATATTAGATCATCTCATGTGGCCAGTTTGAAAAAATACAGAGTTTACAAATGATATTTGTTTCCAAAATAAATGTTTGATGTATTATATTATATAAATTTATATACTTAAAAAATTACAAAGGGAGATGGATGATAAATGTGTGGAATAAAGAGGGGAGACTAGGGAAAACCCTAAAATAATTGAGTCTAATCCTCTCTAGAGGAAGGATGATGAAGATGTTTCTGATGAATATTTCATGTTTCAGAGTGATTTCTCGCACAAATAAATCTTCAATTTTTGCATAGAAAACAAATAAAATGTGATGTATTAACATTGTGTAAAGACTCTAGTCCAAGGAAAAACATCACCAATTTTGATCCCTAATTTTTAATTCCCATCCTCCATGTAGGGTTATCAGGAAGGGATGAATTTCACATGGATCAGTCGATCAGGATTCAATTGAGGTGAATGTTATCCATTGAAAATTCTCAATAGCAACCAGATTCATTAATCTAGATGACGTATATATTTATAAATTAAATGATCTTACAAAAATGATCTCTAGAATCTGGGGTTTTGTTTATTGGTGGATGAATTCTATGGGATGTGGGCTCTATCGTGTGTTATTTACTGCTGATGAGTGCAAGAAACATGCTTGGGGTCTAGGATCAGTCTATTTGAAACATAGATTTCCTTGAATCTAAGAGTGAGATCATAATTTTTACCCTAATAATATTAGGAACACTCATTCACATTTTTGGATTCAAACGGTCAAACTAAATTGACATTACTAGTACCAAAGGATTACTTGGGATATTTTTGAAACTGTTGGTAATCCCATAAGAATGGATAGGAAAAAAAATAATCATAGGTTTGTTCACAATGATAGGATCCTTATAGATGTTGATATAGAATCCACACTAGTTGAAGAGGTTGTGCTGAAAATAATAGATGCCATCATCAAGTTAGAGATTTAGTATTAATGGAATCAAATGTTTTGTATTAACTGTAAATTCTATAGAAATCTATGTCAGGAATGCAATAGAAATAATTTTTTTTCCCTTAAAATATCAGAGGTCATGACTATGGAAGTTGTAGGAGAAAAGGGAAAGATAATGATCCTAGAACATTAAATGAGTAGGTAATGGATCAAAATCATGTGGATAATGATTTTTATCATATATAATCGTAATACATTAATCCGAATATGATGGTGAAAAAATATTTTGAGATTATTGAAGATGTTTAGGCTCTGCCTACACTTTCTAGTGGTTAGGAGGGTACTCATATGGTTAAGCTTGTCATTTTTAATGAGGATTCTATTTTTGAACAACATGAGAAGGATTTTATTCTATTTAATGAATATAATTTTATGACTAATGGCTATAATTTTAATGAGTATAAATATTGTTCTATTTATGATCATTCATCCTTGACATCATCTATACGTATGAATTCTAATTTGGATAATACATATATTTTTATTGGCTCTGCTCAAGAGGATCATGGTAACATTGTATTAGATGTTTGACAACCTATTCTTGATAAATATGGTGATTGACATCATGTCATATCACACTCTTTTGACCAGTATTCTCTTATGGAGTAGTTTAGTCTTGCGATGGTTTTATCTAGCTGGTCCAAAGATGATGGTCATTCTGCTGAAATTTCCTTCTCAAAAGATATATCTTTTAATTTAGTGACACAATTAACTCATGTCCATGTATCTATAGATCAGATTAAATCTTAGAATTAATTCACCCCATTAAATTATTACTTTTGACTTATGACAGTGGAGATCATCTTAATGAGGAATCCACTTTTTCTAATGGAAACATACCCATTGTGGCTTCTCTTTATAGTGAGAAAGCCAATATTTCCAAATCTGAACTGGCTTTCCCAGGGCATGATGAAAATAAAATAGGTAAATAAATGAATAAATAAGAAGCACTAAGAATAATAAATGAAAGAATCCGAAGTAATATGGGCCCTGGACCAAGCTAATGTCTCTTCACCAATGTAGATCTTATATTTGAATTTCCAAGGGAATGGTAATGAACCCATGTTAATTATTATTAGGAACTATATTACGACATATAAACCTATTATTTTCATTCATTGTATAACCATAAAATGACTTTTTATAATTTTATGTCCTTGATGTGGTCTGCACATGGTTATTATTTTTTCCTCACATCAATATTCAAGATTGTATGAATCCCTCTGGGTGATAAAGCATGATATTATTTCCATGGTATCTTGTTTTGATAATAATTTTTCAATAACTATCTTTATGGGGATTAATGGAATTGTTTTATCTATTACATTTCTATATTATAATAATTAGTTTATAAGAAGGATAAATATTTGCACATGTCTAGAATATTTTATCTAGAAATATGAGATAAATATAGATTATTCATGGTTATTTTAAAACAACGATAAGGCCATAGTATTGGGATTGATACAAATATAGTTGGTTGGATGATAAAGAGTTTTATTTTTTTATTAAAAAATGTGGTATTTTTTCGGTATGTATTTTACAATCACATTTTACCTCGTGTAGATAAACTCTTAATAAGAGAATAGTAGGAAATTCGGATCATTTATTTGTTCAGGTGGATGAATTAAACTCTATTGTTAATTTATCTAGTACTAATATTCAGAAGAATAATTCAGATCAATATCTTAATCATATGGACATATCAATAAATTTTTTATGTTTATTACCTTACCTTTTAAAATCATTATTACTTTTCTTTTGATTCCTGTATGTAGTTAGATAATCAAGGATTACTGAAAGGTTATTTTTAATGGTATCCCACTTCATAATCTTTCCATAAAAGTAAATAATGTCAAGGAAAAAGATATGTAATATATTAAGTCTTCATTTTCTATTATTAATCATGATAATAAAATTATTAAAATCAAATACTTCAATGTAAAAGGAAAAATCATAATCGAGAGGCTCTTTCTAGGGAGGAGATGAATTCTCTTTCCAAATTTTATGATTTAATGTCTCTTAAGAAAAATATTTCAAGATTTCAATACAAAACCATTTGGTTGATGGAGGGTGATAGAAACAAAAGGTTCATTCATCTCATTCATTGCGAGAAAAAATATAAAAGACGACTTACTACTGTAGAAATTAGTAGGAAAATATTTACCTCTAGAATTAAATTTATAATGTAGATACCACGTATATTTAGGATTTGTATATAGATAACAGTGATGATAATACTCAAAGTGGTTAAAAATATCACTCATACTTTAGATCAAATATAAAATAAATTTCTTACTCATATACCTTCTGAGAAGGACATGAATGAATACCTTTTTTCATTGAACATTGATGGAGTTGTAGGATTGGATGGTTTCTATAATAAATATTTTTGTTCTAATGGGAAATTATTCACATTGAGATATATGAATCTGTTAGAGAATTTTTTTTAATCATGCCTCTATGCCATATAGTTTTAATAATAACTTCAAAACTCTAATTCCAAAAAAGGAAAATGCACTTAATATAAATTATTTTAGGTCAGCTATGATTGGGAACTCCATTATAATGTGATTTGTAAGATCCTGGCTACCAGAAGACGAGGAATTTCCAAGGACCTCATTATCAACAATCAATATGGTTTTTTACGTTGATGAAATATTCATAATTTCCTTTATACCATATCATAGTGTGGAAATATCATGAAAAATAGAGTGAAGACTTTGACTATGGCTCCTACGATTGATATTTCCAAGGATTTTGATACATTAAACTGGAGTTTCAATTTTTTCATCATGATAATGCACGGTTTTTTCAATGACTATATAATGTTGTTCAATTAAATTTTAAAAATTGATAGGCTCATTGTGATGGAAAATGGGTCACCTAGAATATTTTTTCAATGTTCTAGCGGTGTGAGATAGTGGGATCCATTAACTGGCCTTTTCTTTTCTATTGCAGAAGTCTACTTGAGAACATTTATAAATTATCTTCTCTATTCTGTATTATATCATCAAATGATGGTTAGTACATCTCTCTTTTAAATTTAGTTATTCTATATGTTGATGATATTATTTTATATGGAAATTATTTTAGAATCACTCTATCATATATTAAGTATATTTTTGGGTACTATGAATATTTTTTAGGTTAGGAGATTAATTGGTAAAATATTCCTTGATTTTTTGTGAAGGGATTCGTATTGTAAGGAAAAATTGGTTATCTAGAAATCTTGTAGTCAGGAGAAGGTGAATTCCCTTTAATTATCTTAGTCTACCTCTCTTTTGGGGTAGAGTTATGAGATTTCATATGGAGAATTTATTACTTAGTATTATTAATCTAATGGAAACATGGAATTTTAGAAACATGTCTCAATAATGGATAGCCTATCATGTTAATTATATAATCACTTCGATTGTTATTTTTAATTTATCATTATATAAATATTATAGAATCGTTTTTAATGAATTGAAGAGTTTTGATTCATATTTTTCATGGGTTGGTATAATTCATGAGAGGAAACTTATAATGGTATCTGGAATGATTGTGTCAAAAACTATGGATATGGGAGGAATGGGAATTAATGATATCCAATTTTTAATGAATCTCTTATTAAAAAGTATACCTAGAATATTTATAGTGCAATGAATATTTCTTGGAATTTCTTGTTCATTGATTATTTAATAATATCCAAAATGGATACTCTTTTTAAATCACATCATTTGTCTTACCTAATAGAAAGGACCCATTTACTGAGATATTTTAATATTCTAAATAGATTGTTTCCAAACACTACTATATTAATTTTCCGACATCTACTTGGCGATCATAGAAAATAATAGATGATGTGGGAATCTCTTAGAATTTAAAATCTCTTTCAATTTATACAATACTAAGAAATATAGTTTCACATGAACTATTAGTAGATTCTATAAGATCGGAGTATGACAGATATGAATATCTAGATATGGAAAATATATTTTGGAAACCCAACATTAATTTCTATTACAATTATATGGATTTATATATAATAAAATGAAATATTAATACTATTGTTCTATCTTGGTTTGTCTACTTACAAAATTCCTTTCATAACACCTACTTAATATAATATCATTTGTAGGATTTAGGGAAAGAACCTTCCACAAATGTGTCTTTTGGAGCATTAAGGAATCATTCTTTCACCAGTCTATATTATCTGCATAAATGTAGATGACTCCATAGACCATGTTTTTGTCTCATTCTCTTTTATATGATGGTTATGAAGATATGATCAAGATGTATTTGACTGGAGGCTTACTTTTCTAGGTTTTAATATCTTATTATTTCTATCATTAAAACATGCTAAGATTATCTAGTGTATGGATTATTATTATTTTTAGTAAGATATATTTTCTCCCTCATAGGGATATAGAGGAATTATTTATATTTTTAAAATCAATCCATAGCACCACATTTTGGAATTAACACAATGCACAAAGCTATCATGATTTCTTCTAAGATCCAAACTAAAACTATAAAGAATTAAAATTTTGATCATATTACGTTGTGATCACTTGGTGTTACCAATATGATTAAAAAACCAGTGGTTATGAAATTATTAGGTGGATAACCCCATTCATAAAAGGAACAAGATCAATGTGGATGGGGAAAAATTAGGTGCACCGAGAACTTTTTGTTATTGTGACATATTTCACACATATCAATGTGTTATTAAAGGTTTCTATAATAACTTCATTGAGAGAATCCATTCCATTGAAGGTGAGTTATGGGACATGATCAAAGAGACCAGGTATGCGGTACATATTTGGTATCATACATTATAGATTAAATCAGATACAAGCCTATAAGTTAACATTATTATATCTTTGCCTCGAAACGTTCTATTGAAGAATTTGGCTTATTCTATTGATTTTCATAGACATGTAGAGCTTATTTACATTGTTTTTACATGTCTATAGAGAATAAAATTAGTTTTCTGGTGTCCATTCAAAGAGAGAAATTATGGAGGCTAATTATAGTTGGTTATTTGTGGAACCTAACTTTTTTATGCATTTCATCAAGAGAATATATGTGGTGATTTTTATTATTAACTATATAAACTCCCCTGTAATGGTCATTTTCTAATTTATTTTTAATAAATTTCTACAGGATTTGGATTTTCTGCATCCTGAACCTTTTCATTAAAATATATGGAAACCAAAAAACATATTTCCTTAGTAAATATGGTTACATTAACAAAAACATAAACCAATTAAAATTCAAAACATTACAACTAGATAGAAAATATACAATAGAAGTGCTAAAATTAGAAAATATTGATCACCATAAACTATTAGAATCATTTCCCCACAACAAACACTATAGATAAAAAACCATGTATTATATGACAAGGAAAAATTATAGAAATTGGAATCATAGTGTCCAGAGTGGAATTTAGTTTAATAATGAATAATGGATGGTAAAAGTATCTATAGGAGGTAAAGTGACTATTGGTATGGTAATATGGATGATGGAATAGTAAAATGACTATTGGTAATAGTAACCTAACTATTGGAATAGAATTGTTCCTCAGAATAATATATCATGATATAAATAATATATATAATGAGTAATTTATGCAAATATAAATATTTTTATATCAAAAAAATAAATATTATGATTTAAAAAATCAATGAAAATATAATCACATTTTTCATAAACGATATATTAAAGTATTCACTAGAAATTGAAATGTTCATATTAAAAAATTCAAAGATACTATGTTAAAATATATTTGGATAAAATGAATATCATTTATTAAATAAGTACATCAATATTTTTAAGGGTGATTTTATGGTAAATTTTTTATGTACTACAATTTTTAGGTGAAATGTAAAAACACAGTTTTTTCACATTACAAGTGTATCTTAAATTATATCATTCATGATGTAATAATGAAATAAACCTTTTTATAACTTTTGGTTTGGTCATTTTTAATTTTTTTCAAAAATTATTCACTTAAATTTAATAGTCTTAATTTTGAAACCTAAAAAGAACTTTCAAAATCCAAATGAAAAAATTGATTCTTTAAAACAACTATTTCGTTTTTTGCAACATTCATTTTTAATAAATTAAGGATTTTTAATTATTAATGGGATTTAAAGTCTTCAACCCAATATATTAGATCTATATGTGGTTTATAATTTCAATAAATCAATATTACAAGGTTTACCTTGGATTAAATATTTTATTAAATATTTTATTATCAAAATACCGTATCATCATGTATAAATAGTCCCTCACCCATTCCTTGGAAAAAAATACCACCACGAATTAAAAACATCAATATCAACTAAAATAATCCCTCTCAATTCCAATATATTACATAGGTAAATTAGGGATCAATCCAACTGCAATAATCAATGCATTTATCGTGTCGTAAAATAGAAGATACACTTAAGAGAGATTATATCTCTATTAACACTTCCAATGTTTCTTATTTTCTTTCTTATTTTTCCCAATTATATTAAACAATTGTACTATAAAATTCATTATTCAGTTATTTAACATTATATTAATTATTTCCACCTACTATAATTATCATATTTAGGAAAAATATAAATTTTATACATATATTTCTTTCCCTTTTGACAATTTCCCATTAAAGGTTGATTAACCAGAAAGGGAGAAATTTCCAACACAATACTTATAAGGAAATTCATATATGTATATAATTGTTTATTTATATATAATTAATTACATGTATTATATGATTTTGAGAGTTAATCACATTTTTCTATAAATTACATTGAAAAAAATTGAGAAATCAAAGCGAATATGAAATTTTATTTAAATAAACATGATACAAAAATTCTTACATTTCATCTAAGGAAATTATGTAATATATTCTAATGATTATATATTTAAAACAGTTTTATAAATGAATATAATTATGTTTTCTATGAATCTTTTATGAAATCAATGTTAATTATTCAGTAGTCAGAAATTCGATAAAAATGGGAATTATGTTATAAGAATTCTCGGACACAAATCCTTTTATTTGTGATATCCAAATTTCTTGAAATATTTGGTATGAATACTTCTCTAATGGTCCTCAAATTTAATTTTCTTATTAATAAATTTTCTTTTAAATATTATATCTGATTCTTACATGAATTTATGTCAAATATATTGATTTTATAAAAGAACACTTATTACAAAAACCCATCTTTGACTCCACTTGAGTTGTTTCTTCTTCACCCATGAATGTTGATTCTTATATCATAATATTTTTTTTTCAACTTTTCATTTTGTAACCACAATATTTTTCATAAATTCATAATTGATGAAATATTTATAAAACTTACTCGATTTTGTGGGTTAATTCAAGACTATTATTATAATAGATTCTATGTGACATGCATGATTATGTAATTATTATAATGTGGTCGGTAGGAACATAATTATATTTTCTTCCAATGAAATTGTTAATTTGAAGTATCTCATAATATAATGTGTATTAAGTGTGGAGTAATGATTTTTTTTAAAAAAAATTTGATGTTGTGATTTTGTACATAAGTTATTTTTTAACATGACATTATCTTTTTTCAAAATTAGGTGTGGTATTTATAAAAAATAGATTTATGTTTCATTAACATTAACATCCACATTCCACACCATTATGAAATGTTTCATTAATAATGTTTATGTTGATCATATTCTTATTATATGGGGTTTATGATTATGATCAACTATGTTATATTGATTTCTATTAATTATTCACCCCCTTACTAACCTTTTATCTCACCCCATTATTTGATGTATATCATTAAGTGATTACATGTACTTAGGAGAAAAAAATAATTAGAAAGTAATGGAAAATCGATTTAAAAATTTTTAATTTTTTATTATGTTCCAAATATGTATAACACTATTTTTAAGAAAACATAAAATCTTTGATCCAAGATTTGTATCTATGTTATAATGTTTATCATAATGAATGATGTAATATTCATGTATGAAATGATGTGTTTCTATAGTTGGTATAAAATAATTTTTTATTTAATTTGGGGATTTGGTTTAGAAAAAAACATTGTAAACCATGAGTATAATCCTTTTATAAGTAAAAAATCCTGGAATTAATTTTTTTTAAATAATTAACCAAGGAATCCAATAAGAAATTAATTTATATTTAAATAAGTAATAGAATAAATTCTTTACGCTTGGTGGAATTACAATTTCCTCAAACTATTTCTATTTTATAAAATTGTGTAAACAAAAAGAAACCATCTCAAAACATGTGTGAGGGATAATGAAATAATTTTCTAAATGATATACCTAATGCCATGGAATGTGAAGTTCAAAACATAATAGTGATAATTCCCATGAGTTTTATGATATGAATAATAACCTAAACCACAAGAACTGTCTATCCTCACCAAAATATTGTGGAAATTTCCATTGATTTTATATACATCATTGACCACAAAATATTAGTGGAACGTTTGATCCACTAGTCACCAAATTGTTCATTAACTCAATGGAAAATATATTATCTATGCTTCAATGTTCTGTTAAAGATAAGGTGACTTTGGTCATATATCATTTATTTTTAGATTCCAATAAATGGTGGGAATTGATAAAGAACACCAAGATTAAAGATAAAATACAAAATATAGAGTGGTAGGACATTATGAAAATAATTGTTAACAAGTTTTTCACTTGAACTCTTTGAAATAATATTGGTAGAGAAATCATAGAGATGATGAAAAAGTAAGGTGATTGTATCATGTCTTGTGAGACAAAATTCAAAGGTCTTTAATGATACTCATTGAGTATTGTTATATATTTTTTAAAATATAGAATGATTATCATTTCGTTTCAAACTAATCCATTGAATCCTTATAGAAATTTGAGCCTATGGGAGTATTAGTGAATTGGTTTGATATTCTCACAATTTAGATATGGATTTTGAATAATGTTATGATGGTTATGGAGATAAGAATAGAAGAATCGAATTTCAAGATGGCGGGTCAAATGACGGTGGATGAAAGAGTATCCAACAACCCATATGTCAAAAACTAAGAAGGAAACATCATGTGAATTATCTCTATGGGATGTGGAAATCATTCAAGTGTAAGAGGGAATCCTTCCATGATCATGAATATTGTAGAGATTTGAAGACGCTATCCCACATGATGAACCAAAGGAAGGAAGCTCATAATGCACCACCCATGGTTCAACGCTTCAAATATAGGGAGAAAGGGAACTATGGAAGCAAGTGAACTAAACCACATGTCCTTTAGGGTAAAATTTTTCCGAAACCACCAATTATAAATGTGAAAGGGAAATATTTTAACATCACTACTTCTGAAGTGAAGTGTGAAATTTTTTTCTTAGGAGGAATAATTATTATTCACTAAATAATGGAAAAAGTTTTATTTGATTATATTTTTAAGAATTAATTTATGTCTTATTGTTTTTCTAGAACTATTTAATAGAAACCATGATACATTAAAGTACAGATATTGGAAAAACACCCAGTGGTGAAATCATTGCAACACAAGTGTTGGAATCTTCTATTAAAACTGAATATGAGAATACTCTTCCAGCGAATCTCAAATACATTCCTTGTTGAAATTAGATACTATATTAAACATGGGTTAAAAATAATTATATAGATCACATATCAAATATTCTTTAAAAAATATAATTTTATATCTAAAACCACAAAATATACAAAAAAACTTGTAATGACTGTCACATATCGCATTTGGAAAATCCCTCAACAGTGTGGGTGATTATACCCTCGGAAAATGTATAACTTTACCAAATGGTTGAGTCAAAGGAATGTATTGACCTAGTGGAACTTCCTTTTTTTATAGAATACACTGAGTTATTTCCTGATGATTTAACTAAACACCCCCAGATCATCGGGTATAGTTCTCAGTATAACTTATACATAGTTCCACTCTGATATCCAAATTACCCTGTTGTGTGTCCACAATAGAACTAGTAGAGTTAAATAAGTAAAATCAAGGGCATAAAGGAAAATGTTTCACACACCCCAGTGCATCAACATGGGGTGTTCTAGTTCTCATTATCATAAAGAATGGTGGATCAATAAAACTATGTATTGATTATTGGGACCTCAACAAGATCCCAATAAAGGACTTATATCCTCTACCAATGATTGATGACTTGTTAAATCAACTAATTAGAGATTATTACTTATACAAGGTGGATATTCATTCTAGATATCATCAAATAATGGAAAATAAGGAAGATATTAATAATAATGATTTCTGTACAGTGTATGTGCCCTATGAGTTCATAGTGATCCCCTTCAGACTTACTAATACCCCTCACATATTAAAATATTTTTTGAATAGAGTATTTAGATACAACCTAAACAAATATTTGTTAGTTTTTATCAATGAAATTATCATTTAAACATAGAGTAAGGAGGAACATGAAGTGCATCAAATGATTGTGATGGTAATATTTGTGAAGGATAAAATGTATACTAAATTATGAAATTGTAAATTTTGGATGAAACAAGTAACATTATTTGGGAATTTGATAACTTTTGATGGGATTGTTTTAGACCCTTGAATGAAAAAGGAAATTATGTAATGGTCGAGATCCACTGGTCCCATGGAAATACCAATTTTTATTATCATGTATAAGTACTAGAGATGTTTTTTGATTAATTTATAAGGATTTTCTAGAATGATAACTATGTTAACACAAAAGGGATGAAGTATATCTAGACAGAATAATATGAGGAAAGCTCTAAGGATATCAAGAAGTGGCTAATCATTTCACCTTTACAAACACTAACAACACAGGGAGAAAGTTTTGGGATATATTATGATGATTCATATAATTTTTTTTGGTTTTCTACTCGTGAATAATGATAATGTGATAGACTATGCTTCATGACAATTGAAGATCTATGATTAGAGCTACCAAACACCCGATCTGGAGTTAGCAGTTCTAATCTATGTTTTAATGATTTCGAGGCACTACATATATGGTTAAAAGTGTGATAAATATAACAATAAAAATATTATGATGTATATATTAATACATAATGACATCAAAAAGTGATATCATAGATGGTGAATTCTAATCAATGACTAAAAATTCTAAAATAATTACTATCTTGGAAAGGAAAACAAGGTAGACGATGCTATTAGTAGAAAATAACCTGCTACACTGTTCATGATGTAGATTTATAGTTAGTCTATATTCATGGATATGAAAAGGATGAATCTTGAAATCATAATGGTATGGAATAAATCCTATGTTTCCCAAATTATTACACAACCATCTATCCAAGTGATGATAAGGAGGAAAAAAGTGGTGATATAGGGATTCAAACGAAGGAGAAAGTTGTAAAGGAAAGAATGATGCATGAGTTCCACATTTATGTGGATAGTTTTATTCGATTGTGAACAAGAATTTTTGTGAGTTTGTGACATTAGTTAAATAAAGAGATATTGGATAATAATGATATATAATATTTATTTATCCATACAGAAGGAACCAAAAGGTATTGTTATATTCACGATCACTTCTGGTCAGAAAAAAAATGATCAAGATTCAAGATTATATCTCAAGATATTAGGAATGTTATAATTATAAAAAAGAGTATATAAGTTCAAAGGGATGTTGTATCCATTTTATACACCAATATAAAAATAATAGTATTTCACCATAGAAATTCCCTTTAGTCTTTTGATGAAATACAATGTAAACAATGTGTTATGGGCTATGATGGATCGGCTCACAAAGACTTATTACTATATTTCTATTCTTGAAGATTTATCACCTGAAAAAATGGAAAATATATATGTTAAAGGAGTAATGAGGTAGTATGGTTTTTCAAATTCGACCATATATGATCATGATCTAAGGTTTACCACTAAATTATAGATAATTCTTGAACATTTATTGAGTAATAAATTGAGTTTCAACATGAACGCTCACCCTCAAACTGATGGCCAATCAAAAATTACAATTAATATGCTCAAATAAATTCTAAGAGGTTGATGAATGTATTTAAATAGAATATGGGATCATAATCATACATTCATTGAGCTATCATATAATGATTGGTTCGACTCGATTATTCAAATAGCCCCATATGAAGCTCTATTTGGGAAACGATGTAGTACTCAAACTTGTTGGGATGATGTTGTGGAATAAAATATTTCCAACCAACATTATATATAATCTACTCAGACTCATAAAAAGGGTAATGATGAAAACCATAAAATTTTTATAGAGTTCTATATGGGAGATATTATTTTCATTTGAATATTAGTTGGGAATAGATTCATGCGGTTTGTATGAAATTGGCTGCTTATCCAATGGTACGTTGGCCACTTTGAGATCCTTGACCAATTCAAATTAGTTACATATCATCTTTAGCTTCTAAAAACTATGGATAATGTTCATGAAATGTTCAACATAACACATTTAATGAGGCTTATACAAGATTCCTCACATGTACTGAATCTAGAGGTGTCCCAATTGGAGAATGAACTCTTATATGAAGAACATCTATTTATGATCTTGTCTAATAGAGACAAATTTCAATGAAACAATTACTCCCCTTATCAAAGTGTTGTGGACAAACCTTATGTATGAATAGGTGATGTGGGAATCCGTGGAAAAAATGAATCATACCCACCCTCATATATTCTCAATCAACAATATTATTTGAAATTTTAGGGATGAAATATCAAAATGGTAGAATAATGTAGCTACCTAGAATTTAATATTGATATTTCTTTTATTAATATATGTTTGTTATATGATAATATATAATATTATATATATTATAAATATAGAGAAACAAATAAAATAGTTTTTTGAATATTAAATACCATTCCATTTATCAGCAAAAAACCCAATTAAAATTATAAACATTACAACAATATAAAAAATATAAAATATAAGAGATAAAATGGGAAAATATGGATTGCCCCAATCAACCTGAATATTTTCCCCAAACTAATAACAGTGTGAAGGAGAAAAAAATATTTTTAAACCAAGATATATCATCGGAAATGGAAATATAGACCCTCAAGAGTATTTCAGTTTAACTTTTAATGATAGAAATTTTATATATTTATATGTGGTAATGTGACCATCAGAATAGAAATATGTCCATTGGAATAATAACCTGATTGTTTGGAATAGTAAACTAATCATTAGAATAGTAATTTTACTTATAAATAATAAATTTTGATATAAATAATGTTTATTATGATTAATTTATGTAAACATAAAAATTACAATTCAAAAAAGTTAATATTATGTTAAAAAATGTCAAAGAAAATATATGCACAATTTTAATTAAATGATATGAAAATTAATTCTTTAAAATCTAAATTATTGTTATTAAACAAATAAAATTCCACATGGAGGAATTTTTTTTTGATAAAATTAATATCATTTTTTAAATTAGAATTTCTTGTTCATTGAAGCGTGGTTTTTTATTAATTTTAAAAAATACTTCAAATTTTCAGGTGAATAGTAAAGACCCAAGTTTTAACATTACTAGTGCGTCTTAATTTAAGATATTCATGATGTAATAAAGTAATAGTTTTTTTAGAACATTATGTTTCTTCATGATATATTTTATTTCATAAATAGTGCATTAAAATAAAATAAACATAATTTCAAAACCTAAAAAAAATTCAATACCAAAAGTCAAAAGTGAATCCTTAAACTAACAATTTCAGGTTCTTCCTCTTTAATTTTAAATAAATCAATAAATTTTAATTTAAAAGGGGATTTAAATTATTGACCACATAATATTTTAACTATATACCATTTTTAATGTGAAAAAATCATTTTTACAAGATTTACCATTGATATAATATTTTATTCTAAAAAATTCCCCTCTCATTAAGTATAAATAACCCCTCTCCTTTCCCATAGAAAACACTCCTCTATCCTATTCCATATCCCCATATTAACACACATTCACCATCTAAATACAATTAGAATAATTTAGAGAATACATGATAAATCATACTCAAATCTCCATAGGATTGTTTGTGTCATATAAGCGAAGCTACACTGAGGAGAGAGTAAGTCCCTATAAAATATTTCCCATTTTATTATTCTCGATATTACATTTACCAATTAATTTAGAAACTATACAATATAAAATTAATTAAATATAATTTAATATTGTTTTAATTATTTTAAGCTACATTAATTAACTTATTTTTTAAATATATAAATGTTATACTTCTTTTTCCTGCACTTTCAACAACATCCATTTATAGGTCGGTTAACCACCTATGTATACATTTCCCTAAAAATTATTATAACCACTATTATTCAGGGAATAATATTAATTTTATAGAACATATAATGGAGTAACTAAATCTATATTAGTCATATAACAGTCAATAATAATTTTCTATTAATGAAATTTAATGAAAATAGGGAAATCAATGAGAAGAAATTATTTTTAATAAAACAATTATAACCAAACCATTCAATTTCATCAAACAAATTATGAATTATAATAAAAAATTATAAATGATAATTATTTTCATATATTTCTACAATTTACTTTTGCATAAACGTTTAAATTAATCTACATTTATTATTTATAGGGCACAAAAACAATAAAATAAAGTGGGATTTAAGGTACGCGGATTCGTGAACCCAACACTTTTTTTCATCGAGTTATCACTCTTTAGTGGAATATTTGTTACGAAAACTACTATAATGGTCATTAAATATTATTGCATTGTTATTTTTTTACGGATATATATTTTTGGTACATTATTTTTTGGATGATAGAATGAATTTTAAAATGTAATATTCTTTCTGGCACACATACTTTACTCCTTTTAGGTTGTTTATTCTACAATCAATAATGATGATTATTATGCCAAATATGGTTTATTACTTTTTTTTAATACCATGTCTGTTCATGAAATAATGATTGATTAAATCGTTATGAATCTCATTCTTTTATATCGGGTGATTAATTATAATTATTGTAATATATTGTAGGATTCATGCATGATTATGTAAATATTATGATGTTATGGTGGGTATTAAATTATATATCCCTCTAAATAATTGGGTAATCATATTTATATCATTAGATAATGTGTATTAATCATGAACATGATGTTAGAATTGTTCAAAAATAAGATTCTATGACAATTCTGGTATGTTATTCATGAATATGATGCTATCTATGTTCCAAACATTGTGTAGTATTTTACCACATTGACACGATGTTTTATTTTTATGAATTTACCCTTTCCATTCCATTGTCACATGTTTCCTACATCATGTTGACAAAGATACTATGCTCAAGATATGATGATTGTGTTTATTCTCACCCATGTTATATTGATTCATGTTCTTTATTCGTCCTCTTATTAAGATATTAGTTGATAAATTTCATTGATGTATATACTAAGGTGATTACATTTAATAAAGAGCTAATTTTTTTTATAATATCAAAGAATAAGAATGTATAAGATTTTCTATTTTATTCAAAATATGTATAACACTGTTATTCCCATGAATGTACACATTTTTATCGTGGATTTATATCACTGTTTTTTTATCTAAAAAAGGGTGTAATAGTCATCTAATAAATGTCAGGTCACTATAGAGGGTGGGGGGAAACAAATATTGAATGATCCAAAAAGGTTTACAGTGTTTAGTCACATCTAAATTACTTAATGTGTATCCTAGGTATACTGGACCTTTCCATCTTAAATTAACTGATGTTTTCCATATTGGTATATGGTGTGTAGAGGATAAGATATTAATGAATTAATATTACACATAGAGAAGTAACTCTAAAGTAATCTTACAGGGGGTACATGGTGCATTTCACTAAGTCACATATAATGAGAAATTAATTCATAAACAACTATAATTACCCATAGAGAGTAATATAACATGTGTTTTATGATCATTATTCCCTGTGATTACATAAACTAATCCTAGAATCTCTAGAAGCTATAGAATAATACATTGGTTTTTATTATCGCTTTTTGGTCCTGAATCACCACCAAAGGTCTCGAATATCCCATATAATACTCTAACTTTCATTTTATCATACTTTTACTTGAAAATTGTTCATAATTTATTCTGATGTAGCTCTGATGCCTCTTACCTAACTGCCCATTAGTTCACTACACCTTCATGCCTTCTAGTGATCCATCTCCTCCCATTATTGATCCAGTATTAGACGATCATTATTGTCACAATGAAACCCTAGATCGCTAGTCCATATTTTATTTATTTTTATTTATTTTAATTTTATTTTTTATATTTTCATATTTTTTTATTTTTTTATTTCTTTATTTTTTTATAATTTTATTTTTAATTTTTTTTTTAATTTTTTTTAATTTTTTTAATTTTTTAATATTTGTTTTTTAATTTTGATTTTTTTATTGTTTTTTTAAATTTTTTTAGTATTTTTCTTTGTTTTTTGTTATTTTTATTATTTATTATTATTCTGTTATTATTTTATTATTATTTTTTTGTCTTATATTTTTTTTCCAAATGTGTTTTTTGGTAACAAGGTATTGGGCTGGCCTCCCCACCAGTGCGCCGCACGTCCCCAGCGATGCCCAAGGTGGCCAACCCTTGGGCTTAGGTAAATTACCAATGGGGTAGAGGGGCCCATGAGAGGTTTTCTAGCATATAGTTCGCATTGCCTTGCGAGGACTTGAACTTGAAACCTCGAGGTCGGTATGCCCCTGCCTTTAACCAACTCACCCATGCCCCGCGGGAAAATTTGTTGTTGGGTAACGAGGTATTTGGCTAGGCTACCCACCTGCACACTGCACATCCCCAGCGAGGCCCAAAGTGGCCAACCCTTGGGCTTAGGCTAGTTCCCAATGGGGTAGAGGGGCCTATGAGAGGTTTTCTAGCATATAGTGTATATTTCCTTGCGAGGACTCGAACCCGGAATCACAGGGTCAGGACGCCACCGCCTATAACCAACTCACTCGTGCCCCGCGAGCATAGTCCATATTTTAATTGATAATTAGTAAATTCAACATTTTTTGAACCATAGTACATTGTAATAAACATTGAAAAATTTGTGAATAATGTGGATGGAATCCTTGGGAATAAAATGGTTCAACACGAGACATGACATTTTTTTATGAGCCTTCCAATGACCAAGTGCGCATAAAATCATCAAAAATAAATCATTTTCAACTTAAATAAATATAAAAATTTACAAGGATATATGAATTAGAATGAGAATAATATAATAAGAGTACATGACATAAAAATCATGAAAAATGATCAATAAGTAAAACATTGATCTTTTCTAATGAAACTGAATAATCATTAATGAGGAGAATGTCTACACCATCTTTGTTAGAAATATCTAATCAAGAATCCAATCATTGACACCCTAGATCCAATATATTCAGGATCTTCCTTAATTTATCAATATCAAACTATAGTTAATTCTGATTAACCCTAATTATATTGTTTAGAGATGATTAGATAAATGTAATATAGGTTTTGTGGGGATGTAATTAATTAATTAATTATTTAACTATTTTAATCGATTATTTCCAATCATAATGGCCCATGCCCAAGGAATAAAGGTGTCAAAGAATATTTTACCACACCTGGGGTATACCCCTAAATATAAACATAATCAAGGAATCAAGTTTCTAATTATAGGATTAATTCAAGAGAAATTTCCACTTCCATAGACCATGAAAGCATAAACTAAAAAAATATAATATATTAATCATATTATACAATGGCATCCACAATACTCAAAAAATGATACTACCTCCTTGAAACATATCTTAAATATTATTAAAATATTTCTATCGTTTAGGATTCAAAATTTAAAATCACTATTCGTAGGTTATTTAAGCTTGTTTTGGTTTAGTCCAGCGACCCTATAGGATTTTTCCTTTCCCTTTTACTCACTATTTTCTAGTGATTAAGTGGAAGTATATGTAATCCTATGGTAAATTTCACTAAATCCTCAGTAATCATATCCCTTTAATGAACATGAAATAGTATCATATGTTCATGGAAGTATAGTGTAGTAGACACATGCACCACAATGGATTTGTACTAGTACTACTTGACTATATGTTAGGTCCAAGATTCCTATCATTGATGACATAATTATCAACATAACACCCTATGATACTATAATTTCACACCCTATCATCCTAAAAAACAATAAAATTTATTTTTCTCAGCACACATCTCTAATTAATCTCACTAAAAATTATCCCACTTGATCTATCAACCATCCACTACTATGAAATGCTTCAATAACATGACTGAAATAATTTTCGGAGAAATTCCATCTTTATCAACACAAAACTAAGTGCTGATAATGTGGGACCTTTATCAATATTTTTTATTTAGTGTTAATAGAATTCACCATTATCAGTGCTTTATTTTAGCACTGATAAAAAGTACCCTTTATGAGTGCTAAAAATAATGTGATGATTAATGGTGACCATTATCACTGATTTATTAGTGCTCACAAATATCCACAAGAAAATAAAATAATTACTCAACTAAAATTTAAATATATGAAACAAATATTATTATTGAAATAATTATTGTTAAAAATGAATAAATTGAATATACACACATATATATATTCATTAATAACTAATAAATATCATATATTAATTATATAGATACGTGAAATTAATATAATAAAATAAATAAACAAATAAAAATTTAAAATGAGTAAATTAAGAAAAATATTAATAACTTTATTAATTAAATAAATATAGATAAAAATGAATAAATTTAATATACATATATATAGACTATAAATATTGATAAATAGTATACATTAAATGTAGATATATAAATATACATAATTAAATAGAAAAATTATAAATTAATAAATAATAAAATGATTATAAATTTTATGATGAAACAAATAATTATAAAAATGAATAATTATAATATATATATTAATTAATTATAAAAAATAATAAATAATTAAACTTAAATATAATGATATATAAAAGGTATAAAATATTAATCCAAAAGAGATTAATGTCTCATTCATTATTGATGTAGTTCTATTTTTAAATTTAACATATATTAAATGTCATTTTTCACCTTGATTTCACGCGCGCGCACACACACACGAATATATATAATTAATTCTAGTTTATATAAAAATGCTCACAAAAATTTATTTACACAATATATAGTAACAGATACACCGAATATTTATGTAATTTATTAAAATTTCAGTATATTTTATAATTCAAAAAAAACATTATACATTTAATATATTATGTTATTAATATGTCAATTTTATTTAATTTATTTTAGTACTATTACATTCAGGGCATTCATTTTTAATATTATAATAAATTTTCTTAATTTTTGAATTTGAATATTTTCTATTTTTTATTTATTTATAATTATTTGTTATGTTTTAATACTTTTAATATTTATTTATCTTCCTTAAATATATATATATATATATAATGTTTAATAATTTATATTCAATTAATAAAACGTATCCAATTTTTAAATATTTATAAATTTTACTCTTTTTGAATTATTCAATTTCACTCATTTATTAAATACATGTATTAAAGAACATATATCAAATAATAATGTTAATAATGTATTTGAAAATAAATATATTTATAAATGTATATTTACTATATTTAATTTTTTTTATATTTACTATATTATAAATAAATACTTATTATTTTCTAAAATTAGTATTTATATATTTATAAAAAAAATATGTTTATATTTTTAATAATTATAAATTATAATAAATTTATTTGAATAAATCATTTATTAGATCTAAATAGAGTAGTTAAAAATAACTAATATCATCACTAATATGTTAGCACTCATAAAGGTGTTTTTTATCATCACTTTTTTAGTGCTGATAAATATCCCTTTTATTTACGGTTTTTAATTTATATATGATAAAAGGAGTATTTATAAATACTTTTCTTGTTGTGTTATTAAAAGTTTTTCTAATCTATTAAAATGAACCTTAACTGGTACTCAATCAATCATGAATATCAAGATCTCAAAAAAAATCCTCTCATTCCAGCACGACTCCTCTACGTTCCCTCAGGGGAATAAACTCTATAATCTAATGTTTCTTACATTTTAATTTTTCTCTATCGTTATTTGATCTTTTGGGTTCTGTGTTTTTTATTTTTTTTTTGATTTTATATGTGAAGAACCCTACATCTCATCTCCTCTCTGTGACCAAGGTGACACCTTTATGTTCCATCTGATGATTCAGGTATAGAATCCCTTGTATGTGATTTTCTACTTTTAGTCAATCTTTTATTGATCTTTGGGTTCTGTGTTTTTTGTTTTTCGTTTTGTTCTGTTCTTAACCATTATGAACCCTATTTATCATCTCTTCCCCACTGCCGATGTGACTCCTCTAGGTTCATTTGAGTATCATAAAGAAGAACTGTGATATTAGTCACACATATTTGTGGCCTATAATGATGATATCAATCATATTAGTCATTTCTAAATTGTATACCTATAATACAGTGAAGGAATAATTAAGAAAACCAATAGTCACTCTTTAAATATTTGTTTCCCAATTACGAAATGGGTTGTAATCATGATGGATTGGTAGAAAAGGTTTTCAAGATCAACTAAATAGAAAGATGATTTCTAGGTTATAGTGGATCAAATAACTAATTTGAACAAATTATTACATATTTAATGGGCTTTCACAGTTAATAAAGATGATTATATTATTTGATATATTTATTAAAGCTTCTACGTGTCCCATCTATTTTTTTATCTAATAGGGATATGATGTTTTTACCTTCCTTATAGAAAGGAAATTAATTTTTAATGAGGATATGGTTTAAAGTTTATACATTCATTAATGTAAATAATAACGATCATTCTATTCAGGGTATATTAATATTAGAGGATATTGTTTTAGCCTTAATTGTTGACTTTATTGTCTCTTGGAAGTATTAAATTTCCTTTGTGAAATTATCTTATAAAAATATTTATTAATCACTTATCCAGATAGAACCGTATAAGAAATTATATTAAGTATATTTTTACTCACCTTTATTCTGGATAAAGACAAAATAATATCTTATGAATATCCCTGGAGTATTGTTAATTTGAAAACATTTTAAAACTAATAAATGTCAACCAATGTCCTACAATAACCATTAAAGGAAATCCTTTTAATTTATTGTTAATTATCATCTGTTTATTTATGATCCATGAGGTTTTTTCGCTAAGGGATCTTGAAGAAGAGTAAATTAACATACAAATACATTAAACCTTTCAAAATTCTTGTAAATATCTCGGAAATTTCTTAAAATCTAGCCTTACACATTTGAAATCAACATGGTTGTATCCATTCCCTCTAGAACATGGTTTAATATTATTCAGTATGAAGTGCTTGCGGTGGTGGGGCATTTAAATTCTTTATACAATATTACCATATAATCCCATTTAATGTTATTAGTTGAGTCTCATTTTGGATGTATATTCTGTTTAAGGGGAGTTTAAACGGGGTTATATGGAAGGATAGGAGAGAGTGGTGAAGAAATAGAGTCCCCCTTGTGCGTTAGGAACAGAGTACCTAATAGAGTGGAACTAGGTACTTGTTGATAGGCTAGTTTATGTAAGCCCACGGTTAACAAAACCATGAACCCAATGGGATAATATTATGTATATAGTGGTAATTTTTAGATTTGATTACTGTTTTGGGGTGTTGATGTTTTTAATCATTCGAAACTCTTATACTGAGTAAACTATGGCCCACTACCATGTCTTTAGGTTGAGAATGACTACTGGTTCCTCATTTAGGTGGTTTATCAAGAATTAAGTATTGTTTTTTACTCGGTTTTTGTGAGTATGATTTTGAAATGAAAACAATTTTTTAAATTAAATTGATTTCTTTCAAATTCCATAAAATTGGAAATGAAATTGAGTTATAAGGGAATATGTTTTGGATTTATAATTTGGTAAATTATAGAGATTATATATAATGTCAAAACATTAACTCTTTGTATTCCTTATGAGAATTTGAATATGTCTGGGTATGTGAGGAATTTATTTTGAACCTGATTTTATGATTTTTGTGTTGTTTAGAATATACCTCCTTAAAAGAACCTCGAAGATACTTGTGGGTCTCTCCCAATTTCTTGTTATGCAATGTTATTGCCCATATTCTATTTCAATCGAAGATAGTTAGATATGGTGAAGTGCCTTGATGAAGTTTGTCATTTTTTTAGAGTGTTGGGAACTCCCTAATTTGTTAGAGTTCACGTTGTTTTGGGTCTGCATAGGGGGTCTAACATTAGGATATTTGAGTTACGTTCCATACCAAATATGAATTTTTGGATGACTTGGAATGTTTTAAAGTCAGTATTTGTTTGATGGTTTATACGGAAGGATGTTAATATGAAGAAAATTGAAGATCTGATGAGTGTGAAATGATGTCATAGAATGGTAAAGGCATACATTGAACACTTCAAAGTGGAAGTTTCCTTTTCCCTGTAGCTGGTGTCACATGATTTGATGAAATCTTATCTTTTCAATGGGAGTCATAATCCATGGATCAAATAGAATGTCCTATTCTCTAAGGATCTCAACAGTTAGATGTTTTTAAAATATGCGTTTTGGAATTAGTTGTTGTGAATGAATCACACACCACATTGGCTTATCTATAGTCTCCCATGTTGTGGTGAAGATGTTCAGAGAGTCCTTTTTTTTTGTTTTTGGTTCTTGTAAGATCATATTTAATTATAAAATTTTACCAAGCATACCTTTATTGTTCAAATGGTTTAGTTTTTTTTAATTTGAACCATTAAATGGTTAGCCTTTCCTAAATTGGATCCTCTACTTATATTAGATCTATTTAGAGATGTATATTTTTGTGAAAGTCAATAATCATGCCTTGTGTATGCCTTCATTATTCGGTTTGAGATCTTTTGTTGTTTTGTTCATAAAAACGTGGGTTTCGTTTGATTGTAAAAAGTGGTCGATGGATGTCTGTAATACTTTCACACTTAGGGTAATGATCCATAATTCATTTGGGATTTGTATAAGTCCTCAAATCATTTATTTGACACATGTTGTGATAATTATGACTCAATGGGTCATGCCTTTGTAAGAATCAGCTGCATCTTAATACCGAACTAACCCATTCAGATTGTATTGATACTTTAGTTTAAAAACTATCACTCATTAAAAATAGATCAATCATGATTTTATTTTATTGATAATTTAGAACAATGAATCATAAGTCATTTTTTTGTGTAAAAATTCATATCACATCAAAATTCCACTTGGTGTGGTTTAATTGAGTTAAAAGTTTGTGTTTCTAGTTTAAAATCACATTTTAGTAAAAAAGACAACTGATGTATCAAAATTGAGATAAAACATTCAGATTGGTTTGATACTTTAATACAATGATCCAAATGTCATTTAAGATGGGTAGGAATCGTCCACACCTCAATCCGATGAATTGTGTGATAAGTATGACTCCAAGTGCATATTTTTTTAATAAATTAAGATCAAATTTAGTAATATTAACACTTTACGTTAGATTTCTTATATATTATTTCTAAAATATTTATTTTCTTATACATGTGCATTATTTTATTCAATAAGGGGTGTTCTATTCACAATATAATGAGTTAGGTCAGGATTAAATGATAAAAAAATATTGATGTTTTTGATTGTATGTAATAATTTGTATTTATGTAATTATGTAAACCAATGTTTGAAATGTCTATAATATAGTTTTTTTATTGTATGTTTGTGTAAATATAATTTCATTTAAACCCTATAGTTGGAAATGTTTTTGTTGATATCTATTGTGTTTTTGGTTCCACAGTGTGTTGTTACTACACACTATAGTGGTGATGTGATGTCTTACTATATAACATTATAGAATGGACAAAAAATTGTGCATCTAAAAGAATAGATAAAAACCCCATTTATCAGTTCCTTTAAAACAATTGATAAATGGTTCACTTAGTCTTGATAAATTAAAGCATTGATAGAAGTCATATTTATCAGTTTTTTAGAATCGATAAAGGGCACATTTATCAGCACATTTTATGACTAGGGATTTCAACCTAACTCTTGTAGTCATCAGTTTTCTAGATTAGTTAATGGGAATTTCTAGAGCTGTTAAAGGCCAATTTTTTAGTAGTGATATCACTAACATCAAATAACCAAAATGAATAATATTTTCTTAAATAATGATTATTGTAAAAAAACTAACAATGATAAATAAAATAGGCCCTAACCATTAGTAATATGTATCAAATATTAATTAAATCCATAAAATTAATTAAATATTTTCTAAAATTAACAAATAAATATACAAGAATATAATATGATAAAATAAATTGGAAAAAATCAATGGGGCCAAACTATAATAAATTATATACAATATAAAATCTCATACCATTCCCCAAATCAACCCACAATCCCTCTATAGATCTATTAACCAAAATAGGCATATATAATTGTATACTATATCGAATATATCAAAAGGAATTTTAACAGTTTATTGTTGCAACATGAATATATAATAGTATAAGAAGACGTGACTCCCTAGAATTGAATATTGAGAAAATAAAAATTATCATTATCACATGTTACTCTTCCATAGTCTCAATATGGTCTTTCTTTGTGTTAAAAAGAAGTCTCCATGGTACATATGGCATGTCCCCTTATCAAAGTCACCACCCTCTCTTAATTTTAATTTTTATATCACAGTGAACCCTGCAACTAATGAGGAACTGAACTAATTGGAAAGTCATGATTTTTAATTTGAAGTATCATCATCTGTACCAATGTTATCGCAAGGAAAACAAGTCTTACCATTCCCAATATAGTTTTTATCATTGAATATAAGCATAAAACATCATCCTTATATATAATATGTCTTGAACCTTGAGTTTTTTCTTATACATCACCTCTCTACATGAGATCCATTATATAAAACACCCTTCTATATTGGATACATGATTAGTGTCCCTATATAACATTGTAAACATAATCAAATAATTATAAAGAGGGAAATAATTTTTCTCTTATCTCGATATCAAAATCTTATTTTTTATTAAATATAATATTAGATTTATTGATGGTCTCCATATGATTGAGAAATATTTATTCACGTAGTAAAAAACTTATTCAAAAATAATCCAAATCCAACAATTTATTGAAACCAAAACAATACATAATACAATATTAAGTACATACCATGCACTAATGTTTTCCAAGCCTCTTATATTCAGTCACA
Source organism: Viscum album (assembly GCA_963277665.1). NCBI lineage: Eukaryota > Viridiplantae > Streptophyta > Magnoliopsida > Santalales > Viscaceae > Viscum > Viscum album. The sequence continues at coordinate 570,251,729 of OY728150.1, read as the reverse complement.
TGCTTGATTGTGTTCACTTAGAAGCATATAATGGTCCCCTTCCTCAAATGTTATTCACTTGTGTATGAATCGAACAATTATTTTTATTATGATATGTCTTTACCTCTATAAGGTAATAAAAGTGGGAGAAGAACTATTCATCTAGTGATATTCAATATGAAGTCTACACGCAACTTTTATGTCTATAAATAACTTATATAGGCCCTCGAGAGACACCATGATATTTAATGGAATTTAAATAAATATTAAATAATAGCCAATTAATTTTATAATTAAACATTCTATTTAATCATTTGTAACCAATTTTTAGGTACATGAATTCAATAGTAAAATGAGTCACATAAATATTCTACATATTTCATCATATGAAAATATATATTTTCGAAAATAAACAATGGTAAATAAAAACCCAAATGTATATACTTAATGTTTGGCTACTATAATATTAATAATATGTCACAATATCCCAAATCAAAACAATCCTGATATAATTGTATCATAAATTACAATAAAAGTAAGGCAGTGGTTTGATATCCCAAAATCAAACATTATGATATACCAAATCAACGCATAATATATGACATAGTTTCATGTATTTGATACTATATGATATACTTATATCTTTCATTATGATAAAATCTAATACATATCATATATATAGATAATACATTAAGGAATATATCCATCAATCATCAATATACACTATGATATCTAATACATTGGGTAATTTCACCTTCAATCATATAGAATTATATTCCCTATGAAACCATGTCAAAAAATTATTTAATATATTTTTAAAAAACATTCGGAATGATAAAATTAATTTAAATACATATCACATTACATGAAATTACATATTAGTAACTATATTGAATTACATGTAAATAATCTCAAAAATTACTTTTATAGTATCTATCAATATTTATAAAAACATAATCCATATTCAATAGATAAATAAATGATACCAATGATATATTTTAGAATTAAAAATAATCACAAATTTTCTAATCCCAAATTTTAAGGAATTAATAGACGATTGAAAAGTATTTATGCTCATCTATCTATACAAGGAAATGGTATGATCCCTATAAAAATATGTATCTCTATAAAAATTTCAACTTGTTGTATCTAATTAATGTATACATAATGATATAGTCTCTTTTTCTAAAAGACATGTAACTTTAGAGATCAACATGTGTTAATCCTATACATTCATTCATACATTCTTGATTCTCTATTTATAAACAAATAAGATGGATAAAAACACTAGATGTTATTCTTCTAGAGGGATTAGAATATCAAATTTCAATCACCAAATAGATTAGAACCTCACATGTCACTTATATATGTATGAATGAATACTCCTTCATTAAATCTCAATTGATAGACATGCTTCTGTACTAATTTTTTTAAGTGGATAAATATCATATTGATTTTGACTGAACTAATTCCATGATTAAAAACATACCCAAATAACCCATGTATTATTATAGTTGAAAGGCTATGAAAATTAAGGTGTCAATTTATAGAGTTAATATTGATAATTCACTTTCATAACATCCAAATATGAGTTTTAATATGAATCAAAATCCTCTAGTATACCAAAGACATGGTTTATAAAACTATATGGTATACATGTCGGGTGATCTAAAACATATAAATCATTTTCAATCTACTGGGAATATTCTATATCTCTATTTGAAAATCTAGTCATAATGAATATAACATTTCATAAAATCCTAGCACACTCGAGGCGAAAAAAATTTAATGGAGAACTAAATGAAATAATCTAATAGGTTAATTATCATTTCATTACATGGTTATAGGTATACAATAAGGAAGAATGATAAAGTAGAGGTAGCCTTTATAAAACATGATAAATTTTATATTCTTATACTCCTATAAGAATAAAAAAATTATATAATCACTAGTCTAATCATATTATATGTGATAAAACACTTGAGAAGTTGTACTATTTCTACACTTTTAGGATTTTAGAAAACTCAATATGTCGTCCAATAATTCTTACTATATCTCTATTTAATTCTTTTAATGAGTATCAACTATGAAGAAATATTTATTGAATAACTGTGAGAGAAGGAATTATATTCATAGTGTTAAAATTTTTGAACAAAATTTCAAACTTTTTGACTTTATAATATCATTATTACATGGTTAAGAACATATTTTGAGTAATTTTTACACTTTATAAGTACACCAATACCTTTTTCATGAATATTTCCATTTAAAATCTCAATGATATAATTTTTGTAACAAAATATAACCCGAAACATTATTATAATTCTCTACCATTAAATCATAAATTTTTTAATACATTAAGTGAAATTAAGTCTAAGTAGATTAATATTTTTTTCTAATTTAATATTCTTTATTTCTATACATGATTACACCGGACTCTTATTATATTCATCAAAAACCATTATAAGATATAAAAAATCATTTTTGTTATGAAATTAGACTTATTTAATATAGTGTAATATGAAAAATATAAAATTTTGAGAACCATATATTATTTAGTGTTTTTGGTGTTTGGAATGATTTTCGAATAATAATATTTTTAATCATAAAAAGTATTCAATTTAATGATGGTGTGATCATATACATCATATTAAAAAAATTATATTTTATAATATATGTCTATCTAATATTATAATCATTTTATGATTATATGATATTGAAACATGTTAGATAATATTTCTAATTATTAGCCATGTTTATTGAAAAATCATTTGATTTTTTTTGTGAAAACTCTATATTTATAAATATATAATTTTGTCGCACAATAAAAATGTTATAAAGTTTTTTATTCAAAATTATAACTTGATTTAAAGTAGTTTCCTGCATCCACATCCATATTGTAAAAATACTAGTTTTCATCACATTAATGAATACATAAATCTTTTATAATCAATTATTAGTTAGTTTTCCTCTCAAATAAAAATGAAAATAATATATCTAATGTATAGTATATATCATATACTCTTAAAAATCTATATACTGATCTCTATGAAAATAATAGTAGAAATAAAATATCTATAAGTTTTCTAGAACCCCTTATATAATTCCATGAGATCCTCCACTAGTGACTTGATATGATATAATGAAAGAACATAACCACTTTCTTATCTCCTCCCATAGGACTTAATAAATTTTAATACCAATTGGACTTAATTTATTAATACATTCCAGATAATTATTATTCTTTTGTTATTAAATTTTACCCTATTGAACTAGTAATACATCACATGAACATAGAACGTTGATGTCATACTAAACTATCATAATTATATTTTGGTTACCAAGTAATTGTTTTTGATCCCATTCATGTTGTAGTTGAAAATAAACTTCTACATCATTTCTTATTATGATTTTAGAATGATGATCACAGCCAAATCAAGACATAATGATTGCCTCAATCTCTCCATGTAATTTTTTTTCACCACAAATCAGTATTTTATATTTTAAAATAAGTAACTTTATGGTTGAGTGAGAACCTAACATGAATCACATTGAGGTTAAGTGATACTAAAAATATGATGAACCAGAGGCAGGGTAGTGTGCCCAAGGGGATCCCCCTTTGAAGACACGAGTTTGAAAAAAAATAAAAACACCTTAACAGAGGCAATAAAAAAGGTGAATAAAAAAGGATCTACTAATAAAGGATAACTTATAGAAAAGGAATCATCAAAAGAGCTTCTAAATGATGAACCATAGGATTTTTAAGCCATTACGAAGACACCATCAAGACAAAATAGTAACCCAAAAGATCCACCTTCACCAAGGCCACTAAGACAATCCTTAACATCATGGAATCTGTTTCCCCCAACCAAGACCGAGTCATGTATGAACAATCACAAATAAATTGCAAAGGAAACATGTAGATGACGTGGAATCAAGGAATAGAAAAAGAAACAAAGATATCTAATAACAATGTAGGGAATTGTGAAGTGATTTGTCGAGGAGAAGAAACACCACTAACACCGAGCATTCTTGTGATGTATATTAACATCTACATAAATGACCTGGTTGTCGATTATGGTCCTTCCCTAATTTGAGTCCAACAAAACCAAAATATCCCCCCAAAAATTATCTCACAATAAAAAAAACAAAATAATCCCATGATTGGATGAATAGATGATACACCCACTCAACACCAGATGGGAAATCAACCAGACGTGGTCATGAGATGTTGAAGTGAAAGGATCCACGCTAGATTTGAGTCCATCAAATCAACCACACCAGTCACATTGGACTCATTCATGGTGGATTTGGGGAAGGGAATTCCTTTGAGGTAACAGGAACAAGACCTATTGCCACTGATCTCGAAATAACCCTAAATCTGAAGATGGAATCAAGATCCATGACTCTGCCAATATCGCTAGAAGAATATCTACACTTACCAAGAAGAATATCACCATGGGAGGCCAACACCCATTAATGTATTTGCCTCCCAAAACCACATTATATTAAAATTAAACCCAAATCTGGGGAAAGTGCTGAAGGAAGGAGAGGGAGGAGGTGGTTGAAGGGGGTATTACTGACCCTACTATATGTCTATATCTTGCCCATTTATATTGAGTACTTGAGTTGAGGCTAAATTTCCTTCAAAAAAATTTCATCTAAATAACTACTTTGAAAAATCCCACATATTATCCAATGAATTATAATTAATTATCTTTCGATGGATATCTATAATCATTAATGAATCAACATTCTCATATTTCTTTTGAAAAATATTCTCTCTAGACATGAACAAGAGAGTATAGTCATGAAATGAATCATTAAAATTATTACCATAAATATCCAAATAAACTTCTTGGATTAATTCACCCACTGTATTATCTAAAAGTGCATACTATAATATATATAATTTTTCTAATTACGTAATATCAATTATCACATTTCTTTATTTGTTTACAATTATGATTAAATTAATATTTTAATTTTCTAAAATTTATTTCATATAAATTTTTAATGATAATGATTAAATTTATCTATAATATATTCTTTTTATCACATTATTATTATCTTTATAATTCATTTACCAAGAAGTTATGTTGAATTTTATCCAAGAAAAATGATAAACCCTTTATATTCAATTATATCCATTTGTAAGATAGGATATATGTTTCAATGAGAAAAAAGTGTACTATGGCATTCTTCCCATATATTATCTATTTAGGTATAACATTATTTTAATTGTATCTTATATGAATCTTATATTGTCTAGTGGGTAACTATTTATCATAATAAAACTTATTAATTATTTTAAAAACATTCTCTAATACCATGTAGTTAATGTTCATTACCCAACTCTCAGGAATATCAATTTTTACCATTCCTTACACAGGATAATCAATGGGTACTCTAATTTTGAAGAACCTAATATATTTAATGATTAATATATTAAAATTTAATTTCGTTAGAAGTAATCTACCACATGGTATTTTGAATGGATTTTATTACATCACTATCTTATTTATATATTCCCATTATATATTTATTACTTATATGATTTAGTTTTGAATCACAATTCATTCAAAAAAATAAATAAAATTAAGCAACAATAATGTGTAACTCCTTACACAACTCATAGAATTTGTTACAGAAAAAATAAATAGATCTATGTTTCAACATATTTAAGTACTAAATATGAATAGGCAACATAACAACCAGTCATATAAATACATAAATTCAGATGACATAAAAAATATTATACCTCACTCTTTTACATGATTTTAATGATCATAAATACCCAATTTTTTTCATTCATTTTATTTTATATGATTTTATTGTTCGTATTCTATAATGATTAATAAGGAGTCTCTAGAAAAAATATAGAACTTTAGAAGATCATAGAAGACATTTTTAGAGACGTGTACATATTGGCACCGTGGATACATTGTGGACCACACCTGATAGTTGGTGGGACATATAAAGATAATTTTCTCTATCCAAGATCCATATTCTGGATAGTAGTTCTCACTATGGATTTAGAGGGATCTTTATAGAGCCCTAGTTCTATCATGATTCCACTGGACGGCTGATGATATGTACTCCCTATCAAGTGGAATCAAGAATAAAAAATAGTCACTAGGGATGGACCACTTACCTTAAATAGGCCCCCAAAAACTATCTAAACCTGTTAGTTGTTTCTAATTGATCATAAGACTATTTGAGGGTATAAATACACCACATGGGTTCTTAGTGTCAAGTGGATACCTTGATGTAGATCAATATTGTTGAAGTATGTATAATTATCAAGGTCTGTCTTAGTGGTGTCTCCCTTCATCCATTTAGTTATTGTTGTATTCATACTAGAGGATTGAGAGTGTTCATTAGAGGTACTATTCTGAGAAGAATACATAATTTTGTTCATTTATTAGGTGATCATTACCATTTAGTGGGACGAGATAGGTGATCAATACCCTTAACATTAGAGAGATTGGGTGCTCACTACTATCCAGTATGAGGTGATAACTAATCCCTATCTTTTATGTGAGGGAGATTTCATGACCAATACAAATTATTGTGAGGGGAATAATTGTTCATTGCTATAAAATTTAAGAATATTGGGCTTCTAGACACAACTACCTATAGTTTAGTGGGTTTCTAATAAAAAATGCTAAAAATAAAGGCTCTTAATTCTTATAATAAGTTTTTAGGTATGATTTCTATGATGAATGAATATAAAGAAAAGCCTCTGAAGGAACATGAGGGAAGATATTTAGGGACCCTTTAGTTAATTTTTTCCCAACTTGTTTTTGAAAATAATTAGCTTTGATAGTTATATTTATTATTAGTCTATTCTTAACTCTTATAATTTCAGGTTATCCCTCTAATTATTTTATTTATATCCAGATTTATTTTAATTATATAGAAATTTAAAATTTTAATTTTCCACTATTTATGTTTTCTCAACAACCAACAATTGGTATCATAAAAATACAATATTTCAAGGATCAATAATTCAAATATGGCCTCAATCAAAGATTTCTAATGCTCTCTGAAAGAATACTCAATGGTAAGAAATACACTCTTTGATAGATAAGACTATGATTATGGGAAAGCAAGACTTTTAATTATGATGAGTATATTTGGATATCTAATTTAGAAAATAGATATGCATGGATATACCCCCACTAATAGAAAATAAAAATAATGGACCACCAATGACATCCCATATTTTGTGATTGGTGGAAAATCAATGAACTTACTATATTAAGAGGTTGATATTATTGATTTTTTTAGAATTTGTATGTGAAAAAAATCCCCTGAAATTTAAAAATTAATATAAATTATACATTACAGTACCGATAAAGTAAAATATAAAATTACTAATATGTATCACTAGGATTTTGAAAGAGTTCTTATATATCCTAATGTGAAAATTACTAAAATATTTTCTAAATAAATAAAAATTGAAAATAGAATGAAAAAAATGTTACATGAACTACTATAGGTAAAATTGGAAGAGTAAAATTAATATACATTGGGGTCCCCCATTTTGGAGAAATATCGAAAGTTTCTTTTAAGAAAATATATGTTCCAACATAATCAATTAACGAGCTAGTTGGAATTGAAAATCTATGTCCTAATATAATAAGATTATTTGGGTGAACTTTGTGATAACCTTAAGATTTGTTTATACCTTGTCTTAAAACAAATGACAAAGTGGTCACCTCAATTATCTACAAAACATGATCATGAACTTCAATTGGTTTGTTTTGATATATGGAAATATTCTTATAAACCCGGCATAAATTGTCTTAAAAAATCTTTGATATAAGGGGATTTGGAATAAAGGATCTAAACATCATAAAAAATAATATTCTCATAAAACATAAATGGAATATTATGAAATATGATTACATGTCTGTTATTGTTTTTATCAAATGGGTTCATTGACCTTTTGAATACATCATGTATATAACACCTATCCAAGAACATATGTCTATTTCTAAATTTATAAACAATTATAATACACTAAAAGTGTCAATCCCTTACTAAGACTTCAAAAATCATTAAAGGCATTCATTTGTTTATGGGGTCATCATTAACTAGAAACAAAATAAATAGACTTTTAAACACTAAACAACACTATAGTTTGAAAAATGATGGGAATATTTCTAACCCCATGTGCTCTTTCCAATAGTGAATAAGTATGGAACATACTTCTACCCTCAACTTATTCCAATATCTATTAAATCTTGAAATCCCAGAATATACTTTTATTTGAATTATAGATCACATTCATCTATAAATTAATTATGACTATACAAAGGATTGTTTTTACTACTTCCAAGAAAAAACATGTGTGATGTAAAGTAGAATATATGACATAAATATTTTAAGGTTCTTGTTTAATATTGGATGGGCCAAAAAACCCCTTGTAGTGAATTACATTTTATTTATTCCTGAAATTCCATCATAGATTAAGATGAATTTTGATGGTTTTGCCTCTATAATTCCATGACCATGTAGATTAGGATGTGTCCTTTATAGCCACCTTAGATTCATCAAATGATACAATACACTATATTGGAATTAACATAGAATAAGAGGCTGTATTATTGAACAAGAATCAAGATATAAAAAATGTTTTCCATGATGAATATATTCATTTATAGATTTAATTTCACTTTAATCATGTTTATTGTGACATTAAAGACATAACCAAGAATGCCCAATTAAATTTTATTTCAAAATGTATATATATTATTTTGGCCACTAGTCATCTCAATAGGGTTTTCATAAATCGATACACGGATTCCAATTAAGTTGGATATGTCCTACTTATGAGAGAAGTCAATGATATTATATCAATGTGGTCCTTTTGGATCCTAAATATTTTCACATCCATAGTAGGTTAAAAATGTCAAGGTGAGATTCAATACCATCATTGTAATCACCCTTGTATTCACAGAATTTTCTATTTTTATGTTCTGTTATATAGTTTATGAATAGGCTCACTTATATCCATAACGTTTTAGATTTTCCTTCACATCCATTAATTATTATTCATTAGGAAGATATTATTATATTGAAAAGCTGTCTAATATGGCATGAAGGTTCATGAAATGTATGAAGTTATATTATCATGTGAAATGGGGAAGAAAAAAATTAAACCATATATATGGTGTAATAGTTTAATGAAAATATTTCATATCAATGTTTATTTCCCATTTTCTATAAAAAGTGAAGGAGAAGAATAATACTACTATTGCATTCAAATTTTCAACTTAGAGTGTAAGCAGTGACTACCTCCCTGAAACCTATACAAGTGATTATATCCCAAAATTCATTATGAACCATTATGAGTTATAGTATCTTTATTCGCCTTTTTATATAAAAATTGTTCAAATATATATATATATATATATATATATATATATATAGTTTATTATGATCTATAATATTCGAATTAATAGTTAACATATGGATTTTGTGAACTCTTGAAAAAAATTCCAATAGTTTAAAGAGACATATAATGCTGTTGTGAGTGAGATGGATCAACTATAAAAAGAAACGAATGAGTTATCCTAGAAAATAATGGGTAAAAATAAGTTCAAGAATTATAATTAATAATTTAATAATATAATAAATATATTTCCAAGCCCACCCAAGGGGAGAAAGTTTTATATTCAATTTTGGGATAACAAATAATGGAAATAATAATTATGAAATATTTTGTAGGTAATGATCATATTTAAATACCATGAATAGATTTTTTTTAAAAGGGCTTTTTCAATTGATTTTTTTATTATTATAGAAAAACTACGTACATTATTTATGAAACAAATGGAAAAATTTCCTGATATTCAAGTACAAAATTATTCAATCAATATTCAAATATATTATCTATGTGATCACATATTTTTTGTAGTAATTTATATTTATTGAAAATGTGGATTACTATGTATCTATTTTCTATCATTTGTGCACCTATATATTTTGTGCCACAATAACTAGTGTTAATAATATTTTTTAAGAAGAATCTCTCATGAAATATTTACACGGAGTAACATCCTACATAAATTGTATTTTCTTGAGGAACTCAGGTAGTGTCCTCTTAATTTTATAAATTCATTCAAAATTAAATTTATTAAATTTTGTTTTCACATTAGTTAAATGACATGCAATAAAAATGTTTTTATTAAGCGAGATTCTATATTGTTTTTCCTTGATTACTTATAATGGAAGAATCTATAAATAAAATCAATTTCCTGAAAGCTAAAAAACTATAATTCATGTAATATTATTTTTTTATTTGAAATTTAAAAGATATTCACTAGATTTGAATCATATCAATAATATTTAGCTAATTTTTTTATTCTTAAAATTAAACAACATTTATTATTTAAATTGAGCACTTCAGCATGATCATTAAATCATTTCAATATATAAAACCCCTTTCTTGCAAATAATTTAAATTTACTAAGGAGTTAAAAATGTTAGGAATATTGTTATTTCATTTTTATTTGGAATTAATGGGGATTTTATTATATTTTTAGAACATTAAAATTGAGCTATATTTAATTATATGCTAAAATTTTTTTTCTTGAATTGTTCTGATTTAATTTTATATTCAAATAATTGATATATTTATCCCCTTTTTATTAAAACATTATATTCATTGATCCCTTTCTTTTAATTTGGCATCACTGATTCATTTATATAAATTTTTAATTATTGATCTATATCTTTCACTAACATATTTGTGTTTCCATTCAGGGTTTACTTAAATATTTATGTACAAGTTTTTTAGTGGCCCTTTATAAATTCCAAAAATTTCACCAATTAGGGGAGATCCAAACACATTGAATCTAAAATGATATTTTTTTAAAAATTGAACCCCAAGAAACATGGGTGTCTATTTTTTGGTTCGTAAAATCCATTTTGAATGTTGGAATCTTCTTAGTTTTTTAATTTTTCATTTAAAATATTTTTTTAGAATATTAGATTCTATAATTTAAAATAATTTTATCTCTCATGAAATTATATTGACATAGATTATATCTTATTTTTGTTTTAATGATCTAATTTTTTGTTTTCCCTATAAATTTTCATATCTAAAAAGATAAATTTATATACATCCTTTTAACTGAAAATTATAATCATTTAAATAATTTAGTTATATGTTATTTTCCAAAACATTATCATGTATTTATTTCCTCTCTAATATTAAGGATGAGTTTTTATGTTTTATCACAACGAATGTGTGTTATTTTAGTTTAATGAATTTCTTATTAATATTTAAGGTTTTTCTGGATATAAAATATATTTATATTCTTTAATACTATTGATAAATTAATATAGGTTGTTAAAATTTCCATTTACATTTTTCTTATTTTATACAAAGAAATTATATTATTTTTAATTAAATATACTTATTTACATAACCCATTTTTTTGGAATTTTATGATAAATTTAAAGGCAGAGAATATGATAAGATTAATGGTATGGTCTCACCAATACATTTTTAAGTATATGTTTGTGTAGTTTATTATGAAATCTAATGTATGGTTTATATATTCCAAATTTCTCAAATATTTTTAGAAATTTTTTTAATATTGATAATATTCATAGTTATGGGTTTTTATCTTTAATGGAGGAGTTAATATTAACATTAAAGGATGTTTTTGGGTTTATAGATGAAAATGTAATAGTATCAAATGTATCATGAATTAGATAATTTATTTTTCATTATTAATTGGATTTAAAATGGAATTATTTTTAAATTATGATTTTTTTTATTAAAATATTTACTATATAAATTGTGTTATTTTTTTTAAATTGAGTTATTAATAAAATATTTTTTAAATATTTTTTTTAAAATTTTAATATATTTCTATTAAAAAGAGAAAAATTGAATTATTTAATTTAATTATTAAATTGAGATATGTATTTTAATAAAATTTACAATAATTTAATCATTCCAATCATTATATTTAATAATTTATTATGTTTTTGTGATCATAAAAATCAGGGAGAATGTTTTACCCCACTCTCTTAGGTGGATTGATGATATAAAAACCCAATCATGTTTCTATACTTTTTAAAAAAAACCCTCTATTTTTATTTTATAAATTTTGGACTATAGATTTATTTTAGTAGGAGAACATTGACAATTTTTTGTTTCCTCCATATACAAGTACCAATGAAAACCTAGTTGACTTCTTCAGATATATGGTGGGACCGAGACTGAATATATATTATATATAAGATCCAATTGATGTATGTGAGGTCATAATGTTGGTTTGGTGATATATATTGAAAATCCTAGTTTGTATTGGCTTCACTAACTGGCTAGTGAGATCCCTTGGCTATCTTCTGGAATATAGAATGATTTTTTTTGTTATAGTGAACCTTGATTTATTTAATTCAACCCCAACAGCTCTCTTAGACACATAGATGTTCTAAAATTATCCTCAAGATATTGTATTCTATAAAGACACCCCTATGTGTGCGTGGATGCATGCAGATACCTTGAATATCAAATTAATGATCAATTATGGTACAATGTTTTTATTCTCATCCTCTCTATCATAATGGTATATACCCATCCCATCTCTTCATGAAGTATTATTACTGGAGGATTGAGAGTGTTATTCAAATAGATTATGTTTATAAATAATTTTCCATTTTTCTTTTATTTGGTTCTTAATACCATTTTGTGTTACTGTATAGGTGATCAGTACCTTTAATTTTAGGGTAATTGGGTGCACACTCCAATAGAGTGTTTGGGGATAGGTGACGACTACATTCAAAATTTGGGACATTATTTGATCATTATCTTGCAGTGTGAAGGGGATAAGTGAATTAATTTATTAATGTAAAGGGATATTTTGTTTCTAGCCAGAACCAATAAAATCCTTAGAGGTTTTTAGCTACAACCACTAAAAACCTGATTTTACTTCTTGTAGTTGGTATCTTTCTACAACCATAGAAAAGAATGTGTTTTAACCAAACCATGTCTAAGATATGAAGGAGAGGGGATATTTGGATCACTTAGGGTATTATTGTATAAATACATTTTAAAAATAATATTCCTTACCTTTTATATTTTTTATTCTAATATACATAACACATATAATTATTTTATGTCATTGTAATTTTTTATTATCTAAAAGAATTTTCTAATTTATAAAAAAAATGAAAAGGAAATTTTCCCCTCTTTTAACCTTTTCTAAAACCAATAATAAATATCAATACAAGTAATACTGGTGTAACAAGTACCGAAACTCTAATTTTCTTAAAAGAGTATTATCCCCTAGGCTAGCCCCTAGTACGAGACCATGCCCCACTATATAACTCGAAGGAAACTTCTTTTTCTATATAATTTTATCTACTCAAATGTATAAACAATAATTAAATTAAACATTAATGTTCATAACTCATAAAAAAGAAAATTATATATATGAAAATATAAATAAATTATTATACATAATCTATAACTCTATGAAAACATATAATAAATTTTAGTGGTGTACCTTAAACACATTTAAAAAAATGAAAACATTACAATTCCCAACACAAAAATTTATATCTACGAAAAAAAACAAGAAATAAAATAAATAAAAATTTCTAAATTTTTTTCACGTGATAAATATTTATATATAATTTAAAAATAATAAATTATAAAAAAATTATAAATAGGTATTCATTGTAGATGTTCAAAAAAAATAAAAAAATTAAAAAAATTAAAAATTAAAAATATTTATAATTATAACCCCTTCATATTATCAGTATATATATAATTTCATCAAATATATGAGATTAATTTTAAATATGAAAATTTTATAATTCCTATAAATTATTTATATATTAACAAAAAAATTACATAATCAGAATATCACAAATAAAATATATTTTAACATTCATCATAACAATTTTTTATACACCTTGTTAATTTATTCAAATAAAATTTCAATAATTTCAATAATTTTTACATTTCAAATTAATATTTAAAAAATTTCTAAATTATTATAACGTATTTTATGTTTTTTCTTATTTTATAATTTATTAAAACATTTAAAATTACATTAAAATTTCTTTTAGAAACTTTTATATCAAAATTTAAATTAATTTTTTATAGATCAATGTTATTAAATAATATAAAATAATGTTAATGAAATATATTTTTAAAATGTTTTAGAAACAAATTAAATTATAATTATAAACACATTATAATTTTTTTTATTTTAAGAAAATACATATCAATTAAATATCAAAAATAAATGTACAATTTATGAAAAATTTATAAATTATTTAAATGAATTTCAATTTCAAAATAGTTCAAAATTACAACATAAAATTTTTATGATTGATTTGTCAATCATAATTCATGACATAGTTGAAAAAATTTCAATATATATGATAGTTATATTATGGTCTATGATAAATAATCCTAGTTTTATTAATCATATTTTATGATATACAATATATCATAAGTGATGATTTATTACAAAACTGACATCAAACATTTTAATAGGTACATGGTGTCCAGTAATATCATTTTTCAATATAATGAATTATTTTTGATGATATAATAAATATCATATAGCTAATATAATGATTTGTTTTATAAATAAAAAATAGTCTACAAAGGTGTGATCACATAATACAAAACCCTTAATCATATGTTATGACATATCATAATCTAATGAATTTACATATTCCTTAAGTAGTAATAGAAGATATCGTACTAAATAATCATATAAAAATATAAGATATAACATAACATAGAATAATCAATTGTACAAAAAATATTTTGTTTATAATGTTATGGAATACAATATACATTTTTAATTGAAAATTTAGATCATATTTTAGGATTCAAATAAAATATACATTTTTTTGTTATATTAAAATTAATCTCATGAATTCATTAAAGAATGAAATTACTATGATAACACTTATCGGTTTCTTATGATAAAAACATTTATATATGAAGATAAAGACATAAGAAACCATAAACCAGTATCATCCATTATTTGAAATCAAAACTATAAAAAATATAAAATTAAGGATATACTGGGAACAAAAGTTCAACAAGACTCCTTCCTTCATTCATGGACATGATGAGTTTCACATACATATAGAAATATAACACTATCTCCCTATGGTATCCATGAGTATAAAAACCGCTAATCTATTGGGTGATAATATTTTCTTAACTATGATATGTTGTACCTCTCTATGCTAAATAGATAAGATGAATAGATATTTAGATAAATGTAATTGACATTAACTCCATAGCCCATTATAATGATTTTCAATCCTTATATTTGTTTATGAATGATCACCAATATTTAAAGGAATTCCCATGAACGACATATAACATCTAGTAATTATAAGGGTAACAATTATTTGTAACCATTTAGTCAATATAATAATTTTATAATTAAATACATATTTTGAATTTCACATATGAGTTACCATATGAAATTTTGATAATTAATTATAGACTAAGTGGGAATAAATTTAAATTTTTAAAATTAATGTTAAAGTACTTTAATATGAATTTTATATTGTTATTTACCACATTATAATAATTACAACTTGGATATATCATAAAATTTGATATGGATTGGGTAATGGGGAAGTATCCATATAATTTATTTGATGACATAACATGCGAAAGATTATGATACAACCCGATTTCATTCTTTTCATACCATAAGACACACTTATATCATTAATTATTATATAGACTAATATTAATAAAATATTTACATTATAATTTATGGAACATCACAATCAACTAACTATTAACATGGAATTATCTATCAATCAAAAAATACAATATTTAACACAAAAATGATAATTTTTATATTAATGTTGATGGTGAAACCCTCTCCATAAGTAAGATAAAACATGGTTTCTTGAACTTTTTTTCTATTCATATCATTCCTTGATCATAACGGTAGTGCTACTTATAATTTTGGTCTCATTAAAATTTAATGATTTATACCTAAACCATAATAATACCTAGTATTCCTAAACTCTATTCCAATCCAAAGGCCTCTATCTAATGTTCCATGAATATATAAAAACAAATAAACTCATGACACATCCTAGTATAGTTAAAAAAATACACCATAAAAGGAATGTATTTTCATGAAATGAATTATTATTTAACAAATGAATCCATAAGTTATAGTCATCAATCAACATAGCTCACACATGCACATATTCTTTCCAAATAGTAACACCATTGACATCAACTAGATTGAAATATTTATAAAAAGGAACATTCTTTAATTTCATATAAAATAAATTTCAATAACAAAATTTAGGAACAATTATAAATTTATACCATTCCATATTATAATTAAAATCTTAAATGGATAAAATCCAATGATACCACATTTTTAGAAAATAATATTTTTAACATGTTGAACTATCATTTCAACACTAGTTGATTAAGTTACATTTTTACTATTAAATTTCAAATTAAATCATTTCCTTTAATATAACATTTAGATGTAAAATTTATGTTTCTTTAAAAAGAAACTATGTATCAACTAACACAACCATTTCCATCTATAAGACAATACAACTACCCCAATTTAACTTGGGTTCCACCAAATTAGTGGTATATCCAAGTTATGTGGTCCTTCGGTGACAACAAAGACAACTATAGAATATCCCAATTTAATTTGTTTCCTAATTCAATATAATAAATTTCATTATAATAATAGTATTACACACTATAATAAAATAACAAACATTTATGAAAATACTAGTGTACTAAATAGTGAAATAACATCTACCTTAAATCATTTTTCAATTTATATTTTAGTGATTGTACCAACCATCGTTAATTTCTTACAATCCTATAACATTCATAACATTAGAATTTTATAATCCATTAATTTTATATAAAAAACAAAAAATTTATATATATCATACACAGAACACACATCAAAATTCACAATGATTCCTAAATTCTTGGAAATTATATGAAAATAACTTTTATATTAATCTCACTCAGCCTAATAGAAAACCTAGATATATAAAATCCAATAACTAATATTATTATAATTCAATGAAAATACTATATTAAATATTTTATCCACATGAGAACATTAGAATGACAATAAAAATTATGAGATCTATATCTCTATGTAACATATAACCATTATAAAAGAAAACTCTCATCGAATGGAATGATTTAACCACAACCTAAAGAAATAAATTTTTCAAAAACATAAACAAAAACACCCTATCAAATTGGGGAAGAATAAAACAATGAAAAATATGGTATAATATATAAATTTCTTCATATTAATAAACCCAAACCAATCGAATATAAGAAGAATAAAGGTTACCATCACCCTTTTTAGTTTACCATGCCATATTTGGGGAGTAGCCATGTTGTGGTTATGATCTAAGGAATCATAGATATCCTAGAGGCTCAGTGTGGAATCAACTATGTCATGTTCTTAAAATGGTGAATGTTTTAGCTGAAAATGGTGAGAATAATGTCATTAATTATACTATGGTGTAGGGGTTTACCCTATATGAAATTAAAAGGTAATTCATAATCATTTCATTCGCTAATATGTTTTGAATGAGACTTAGAAAATTGACCTAGATCATAAAGACCTCAATGCTTGGGAGATAGCAGTAGTGTTAAGGGGGATTACCCTTGGGAAACTGAGCAACCAAAATTATCCATTTGTGTTGTTATATAGTTATAGAAAATTATTGGGAAACCAAGGAGCTATGGAAAAAATCGTCATAGGCCATATGGTGGTCCTCTTTTGAAGATTATTTAATATGGGGTGTCCCCTTTAAAAAATGGTTGGATAGAGGATGTAGTTGGTTGTGGTGAATGGATTGTCGAGCTCACGAGGCAGTATGAAAGACGTTCCCACACTATATAAGTCAAGACCATCTCACGGTGTTCCATGTGGTTCCACATCTTATAGTGATCAAATATATTTGCAATCATTTATATTTTAAGAGGCCTTTTGGTCTCTTTTCTCCTCTCACTCGACCAATATCCCTCTCTCACGTGTCCCTCTTCCTTCTCCGACATGTTGTTTTCTTTTATATCTCGATTATTAGTTGTATCAGTTATAAATAAATAAAATTTTGATCTTAATTTAAGGATATATTTTTCATTTCCATCCTTTCATCATTTACATTATGTACAAGTAGTCCTATGTCATATATATATATATATATATATATATATCTATACATATTCTCTTTCTCTGGTTATTCATCCATTTGATGATTTTCCATTATATTAGATAGAATCACAATACATTTTTTCTTGATCAGACACCTATGAGTATAAGTGAACAAACATGAGGATTTATGAATTATTATTTTTAGATAAATTATATTTCTTTTAAAGAATTTATAACATGAAAATATATGTTTTTAGAAAGAGTAAAAATATATTAATATTTTTATATAAATAAGAACTTTTGTTAAGTAGTCATTAAATTTATTTGAATGAATATAAAAAAATTAAAAAAATATTTATAACATATTTAAAAAATTAAAATACATTTTAAAATTTTAATTTAATTTTCATTAAAAATTTTATATATTTCAAAAATAATTTTTTTCTTAAAAACTGAATTTTAGTTATATTGTGAGAAATAATAAAGATAATTCTTAGGTCTTCAAGAAAATTAACATGATAAAATGAAAATAAATTTTCAATCATAATATCAATATTTTAATCGATTGAATTTTTTAGTTTTTTTTAATAGAGTTTTTTTCGGATTAATTCTGAAAACATTAGTTTTTTATTGAAAAAAAACATTCATTTTAGAGAATTGATAAGGTTTATTGATTTTAATGGTGCTTGAAATAAATATTATTTCAATAATATGTATATTATTTCAATATTAACTATTTTATTCATTTTTATATTGAATTTTTACATAAAAACATATTATTTTTTGGGGATTTCCTCTATGAAAAACTGTATTCTGATCATGTGTGAGAGATTAATTTTAAATTATAAATTTTCAATTACATGAATGGAAAATGAAAAAATTGATTATAAATTTTTAATAAGAAAATTTTAATTTATAAAATATTTCCAATATAACATCTGATTATAATGAATATTAAAAAAAGTAAGTTTTTTACCGTAGTTGAGATAAAAATTGGTTTACCAGTGGTTACTAAAACAATATGAATTTAAAATAACCCAAATTTTCTCCAACAGACATTTTATGGGCATATATTGATAGTATCATGTATATGTCTCTATAATGATCCACTTTTTTTCCTTTTTTATTATGAAAACATGGGAGCACCATTTTTATTCCAAAAATTACATGTGTGCGACTCACAACACATATAAATGGAAGCACATTTTCTAATCCTTATCACACATCCAAAAACATTTGGTTCTTAATATCCCTTTCCAAACATCTTCCTTAATTCCATAATATCATCCCATAAGCTATATTTTGATCATAAATCCATCCTCGGATGGATTTTTGTGTAATCCTATGATAATTACCTAAAGAAGTGGTAACATTCATCTACGAGCATTTTCATGTTATTTATTTTTCCACCTACTTAAAATAATCATAAAACCAGATAATATAATATGAATATAATATTCCATATATAAATCTATTTTTATGTTATTGTAATAGACTAAAACCAAATCCACTTTAACAAAACATGACACAAAATCATCATTTATGTCTACGGAGGACTACTGCCCCACAAACTGATGTTATTTGTATTCCATCACCACCTATCATAAATGGATATAATGATGGATGAAATGTTTTTATATAGATATGATATTTATGATATTAATATTCTTTTGGAATTATAATTTCCCTTATAAATTCTTATTTTTAATTCTGTGGGAATATAAAAAATGATTCTCTTGTGTATGGTGTGCTACAACCTTGTAATGTCATGTGATATAATTTACATGGATCATAATAAGGATATGGTTAATAAAATAATGCGATATATATGAAATATATTTTTTTAATGTTATTTATTATTTAACAGTCTTTATTTCAATCCATTGAGAAAATTGAAACAACGTTCGAGCTTATGTATGACTAACCATCTTAAATAATAGTGCATTTCATTATCGAACTATAACATTAATGGATTAATATTAATACATATACATTGAATTTTTGTGATATTTATTTTAGATTTGTTTTTTTAGATTGTTTAACCACAATCAATATAAGTGGTCCAAAAAAACAATTCAAAGAATACATTAAAAACAATGCATTTATTTCCTGAAACATGAAATTAACATGAGATTATTAATAAATTTGTAGCAAAATGTCAAAATTAAATCATACATAATATATTATATAAATATATATTATTTTTAATTATATTTAGATTAAACTTTTATCTACTGAACAATATTTTGGTATGTTGAAGAATGATGTTGAGACTTAAAGAAAGATATTTGTGTCTCAATTTTCTTTCATTGAGGAATATGATAGTTTTTCACATATATTGATTTAAGAAGAGTATATAAGGCCTTTAGAGATTAATATATTTAATTTATTTATTCTATTTATATTATATGTCCAATTTAACATTAATAATTTATTGTCACTAGCATTCAACGTTACCAAAGTGGTAAGTGTTTTATTTTACAATCTCATGGTTTATCGATATTTCACATAATCATTCTAATAATTAGAAAATAACATATTATTTCGCTAAAAATGACATATATTCTTATAATCTAATTATTAATGTTTGATTAATGTTTTACCTTAATTTTATTATATTTATGTACTCATGATTTCAAAATAATCCATTTTAAAAAATATTCTTTATTTATATCTTTAATCAAAAAATTTTTTTTTCCAACCCATGTTTTCTAAAAAATTAATTTTTTTAACATTGTCCAATTTATTTATTAATTTCATTTTATGCATATTTTAATTTTATCTTTTTTTAGAGTAATCCTCATATTGTTTTCCAGAGAAGGCATGTTTGTAATTTTCTAAATTTGGGAAAGGAATCGTTTTTTAAACATGTATGGAATGAAATGAAATTTTCAGAAGTTATGAATAATATTTTATTGAATATAAATTTGTAATTTATTCAATTTTATATTCTTAGGAAAAAATTTCCACAATATTTTATTCATTTATAATTTAAAAAAGTGATATTCAATGAATGGATTCTTTCTTCTAAAAACATCTCATGTGATTTTTCATTAAAAATAATTTTCAATCTAAGATGAAATCAGTTGATGTCTCTTATTCATTACTCTAGATATTACCTAAGGATACAATTATTATTATTTCTCTAAATGGATTCTATTTATGATGAAAAAATGTTTATGAATTCATTTTATACCAGTGTATAATGGTTGTGAACCATGTTTATTTTTAAATGGGTTATACTTTGGTGAAATGATAAAATGAATATAAAACATATTTTTTCATAGGTTATATTAAGATGAATTTTATAAGATAGGCATTTCAATTCATGAGAATTGATATAAATAATGTCTTATGATATTTTTTCACACATATTTATTATTTTCATTATGTTTTGTGTGGGACGTATATAAACCACCAATGCATTGGTTACAGACAAGTATCTAATGGGATAAACATGACGGGAATGCGGAGTCAACCCAATTCATTAATGGAAATTGTCCTCTACCATAGTTTTGGGATTGAATCTTGAATTCTATGATGGTTTGGGTGGGAACCCAATAAACTATTATAGTCTTAGAAATTGTCATTATACGACTTGAGAAATGATTTTACATTCTTATGTGTATGCCAAAAATCTATTCCATTGTAATGCTATCAGGGTTCATGTTCTTTGATCTCAAAAATATTCATGTCTTATGAATTTCTAGGATATATACTATGACTCATGTTTATGATCTGTGATATGTTGGGTATGATTTTCAAATGTTATTTTCTTGTTCTAATACCATTAAGATCAATATATTTTGAAATCTCCCCTTTTTAATCTTACTATGCATATCAGATCACTATTTCTAATGTTTCCTTTCCCCTAGTTATGTTTAATGGTATTATGTAATATATTTCTATAAAGGATGATATTAATGAAGAAAAAATTTAGAGATGTCATATCTTACTTATGGATATGTTGTTTATGTATCCAGGATTCTGATGGCACCAATCCATCAAAATAGTCAATTGTGTATTTGTGAAATGTAGTGAATATTATTCTAAAATGATGAAATAGTTGGGTATTATTTTTTCTGTCCTTACAATTAGTATTTAATAATAAGTTTATTTAGGATTTGGAAATAAGGATATGAAAATATTTGTTAGAAATATATGGATATATCAACAGATAAGTCTAAGGATGAGTAGAAGTATTGGAAAATGTCCAAGAATTTTGGTAAAGGATAGAGAGAGTTGTTTACATAAAAATACCACCTTACCAATATACTAAAAGTGGATATGGGTCTAGCAACGTTTTATCTAGGAAAAATTATTCATAAATGGGAACATTGAGATAAACTCGATCATCAACTAGTGCATAAAAATAGTCCATACTGCTATGTTGGTTTGGAACTCCAATGAGATATGTTTTGTAAATAATCAAAATAATTTTGAACTATTATAAAGGATTTAAATATATAATCACTAATAATTACCAGGGATAAACCTCATTTTTTATATATGAAAAAGGATGTTCGTTGATGTATACATCTTATATGCAATTTTTCATGATTATGGGGTTCCCCAATATGATTACTGGTTCATAAAATATGTTTTCATGGTTTTATCCAATGGATGGAACCTAAAAGGAAAATGATAATGCTATATGTGATAGAAAATACAATGATTTTTCACATGATAAACTATAAATTATTGGAATTATAATGAAAAATCTCAACGATATTCTTACATAATATTTTCGTGCTATTGATAATGATAAACATCCAAAACAAGATATGGAAATAATAATTTTTTTTACTCCCTCATGAAGAAAATTCAAAAATATTTTTATGGTTCTAGTAATCTCCTTATTGATGAAAAATCAACCAGTACCAATACATATATATTTTAATATCTCTAGTGTTTGTAGCATGAAAACATAATTTTGGATGTCTATCGTTTGGAAGGTGAATCGGATCAATGGTGGACTCTCATCAAAAATATAAGGGGACATGATGAAATTATCCCCATAGAGTGGTATGAATTTAAGATATTATTTTTAAAAAAGTACTCATACATAACCTTTTTTATAAAAAATAAGGTGGAATTCATGGAGCTATTATACAAGGATGAGGTATCTATTGGTGTGTGTATGGAAACCTTTATAAGACCAATGAGGTACACATATATCACTATCATCCTACCTGAACAGAAGATTGATTAATTACTTGATAGATTAATACCATGTCTATGAATTGTGTTATCCATAAGGGAATTAATTATTTATGATGAAATAATTTGATTTGATATCAAGGTGAAAATAGATATCATAGTAACTGTAATGAACCAAACTTTTTGAATAGTATATTGACTTACTCTTAGAGTTTTAAGAGAGATGTTAATGTTTAATGCAGAAAGAGGAGTTGATGGCTTCATCTAGTAGACTCGAACCTTATGAAGCCCACTTATCATAGCTTGGGAAGGAGGTGGCATCTTTGGGATTCGCTGTGGACCAAGCCCAATCCGAACTTTAGCGTGTCAAGCTTTAACGGAAATTCATGAGGGAGAAGTTCATGTTAGTAGAGATTAATACTAGGGAAATGTTATCTGAGCCTCCCTCAGATTCTCTCACCATAGCACACCTTACACTAATGTCATATGCTGGTGTTATAAGAGGATATGTGACGAGACAGTAGCTTATTCGTGTAATCCTTTGGGATGAATAAATTGATATTTCTTCCATTAGTGATGTTTGTGAAATTTTAAATGTCTAGATAATTTTAGGATGTATTGATGAATTTTGAAAAAAAAGGATATTTTAAAATATTTTTGTATACCTTAAATAATTAATGATGTGTAATGATTTTCAAAAAATGGTCTTCTGCAAAAGTGTTCACTATGGAATTTGGAGTATAATAAGATCAACATAATTTTTGATGAATTGTAAATTATGAATAGTGATTTTACGCTTAGGATTAGTAATGTGACCAAATGGATTAGTAATCTCACATAAAGAAAGTTTTAATATAATTTAGACACCATGATTAAGTAATGTGATTCAATAAAATTGGTCAATAACAGTTTCATAAATTATTAGTAAAATATTACTTTTTTCAGGTGAATAGTGATTTTTTAATTAAAAATTAAATTAAAAATAATTATAAAATTATTTTTATAAAATTGACTTAATTTTTGAACTCAGAGCATCGATCTTATGTTATGGTAATTTTTGGGGATTTTTCAAAAAAAATGAATTCTTGGTGAAAAGTATTTTTATTTAAAAATTAAATTAAAAATATTTAGAAAATTATTTTTTATAAAATGGAGTTCATATTTGTAGTCAGAGCATCAATATTTGGTTAAGGTGAAATTTTGGGATTTTTCTGAGAAAGATGAATTTCTATGAATAGTAAAAATGCAGTTTTAGGGTTTCAATATGTTTAATGACAACATAACTATGTCATGATGATTTCATGAGATATTTTAAGGGTTGGCAGACCAAAGGTGATCAATTAGTTTATTGGGGGCCCCATGTGGCCTAACTCCATGGAGAATACCATGGGAGAGCCCATGGTTTTGAGAAAACAACTTGTGAGGTGTCCCTTGAAAATTTTAAAGTATCACCTCACCTTCCCTATAAATACCCACCCTTTCCTCCATTAGATTTCACTCCTAAATCTCCTAAAACTTTGATCTGGCATAATTAACTCCCAAGGAGTCATCCCAAGATTCCCCCAATCCCTCAAGGTCCAAACCATTGAGTTTTAAGAGTTATGTTTTAAGGTAAGGGATCCTCCCTCTCACTTTCTTTTCAAGTACTCTCGTTTATGTAATTTATTTTATGCTCCATGTTCTTATATTGGGGTTGTTCTTTTATATTCATCTTACTGCTCTTTTCATTTTCATATTATGAGAGATCCCCACTTTCTCTCATCAATTAATGTTATTGATGATTAAGTGGCGCCGTTAGGCTGCTGAAATATTTGTAAAAGATTCTTTCACCCTTCTCGTTTTCAAGATCTATTTTCATATCAAGTCATTCAACGTACTTTTTTTTATGTTGGGGTATGACCTCAATATCTATCATACTGAAATTTTATGTTCATATCATGATAGACCCTATTTGATCTTGCCAATTCATTTTTGTTGATGTTTAAGTGACGCTGTTAGGCTGCCGAATTTTCATAAGAGAAATCTAATTTTTGTCTTCCTTCCATGTTTTTCATTTCGAATGGTATGTCCATAAAATTTCATTACCATGATCATATATCCTTTATATTATGTCCCTCTACTGTTTTATGGGTCATTTATGAATGTTTGACCCATGTCCCATCTCTTTTCAACGTTTTCTAAAACCCCGAAACATAGCCGTTATGCTGTAGAATTTCCATCTCAAAATGACTGTCTCTTTTTATAAAGTTATTTTATTTTATTAAGTTAATACTAAATTCTCTATCTTCTATAGGGCTATTAAAATATATACCATTTTGTTATATTTTAAATTCTGCGATTTACATACATGATACCTGCTTTCCCTTTCCGTGGGATTAAAGTGACATAAAGATCATGTCTTTAAAGCAGTTTTTAGAAAGTTAAGATTATGAAATGAAACCCATTTCTTTTATGCTATAAGGGTTGTCTATGAAATTATTGATGTTGATATATGTGGCTCACATGATGATAATGAAAAATTTAAGGGCACACCCTGATAGCGCTCTAATGCATTGGGTAATGACTTAATCTCTAGAGAGACCATTTAGACTGATACCTTGGTTAATAACCTTGGTAATTTTTATTGAAACCTTGGGGATGGACCTTGGTGAAACAGAAATGATTTTCTTTCTCAAATTCTGTATCCACATCTTCAGGTTATGAAAAATTTTATTTTTATATGCCTCATGATTTCTTTCTCAAGCCTTAATGTTTTTTTCATGACCTTATTGAAGTATCTCAAGTTCACATGTAAAATTATTCTCTTGTTTCCCTTACTGGGCCATCTGCTCACCCTTTATTTCTATGTATGTCTTCAGGTTATGAGATGCAGTAATGAACCTAGGATGAATTATGGAGAAGCATTTCAAGTGTTTAAGAAAAATGTTTTATGTTCTTTTTGTGTACTATTTTCCTGGTTTCCAAGACACTTAACCTTAAAGATCCTTAGTTTTGTGTAATGTAATGACAGTTTATGTTATAAAAAGGTGGGATTCCACTGTTGGTATCAAAGGATGGTA
Organism: Viscum album; assembly: GCA_963277665.1. NCBI lineage: Eukaryota > Viridiplantae > Streptophyta > Magnoliopsida > Santalales > Viscaceae > Viscum > Viscum album. The sequence goes on along the minus strand of OY728150.1, from coordinate 570,225,343 downwards.
TAATTATTTGTGGAAATTAGGATAAAAACATTAGGAAGAAACCTATAGAAAAGTTTAATTATAGGAAAACTTCCTGGTATTTTGGTAAGTATTGAGTAAGTGGTTTATCAAACAAATACATCCCTGTTTGGATACGAGCAGGTAGAGGCGGGTCTGGCACAGATGTACATAGGGGTAAAACTTGAAAACACCGCTTTGAGCTAGAATCAAACAGGAACTGGTGCACGATAACGGGCCTTGCTTCACTCTTGGTTACGACACACCTGGGGGATATGTTTGGTTAATCACAAGCTTTTTATGAATCATTATGAAGGAATTATAGAGAAATGTAATTTCCAAAGCCTGAAGTCTTAGTTAAAAGATTCATAAATGAAATAAGTTTCTCACCAAGGTTTTATTCTTTTAGAAAATGGTGGGAACTAGGAGGAACCGTACAGATGGTGACCGCAATGAACCATGTGCTGACGGCCCTCCGATGGATTCTGGAATGGAATCATTCATACGAATGATGAACCAACTCACTCAAGTTATGAGTAATAACTTGAATCAAGCAGAGAGGCTGATCTCACCACGAAGGGAACAACATTCTGTTTAGTCTTTCATGCGTCAACGACCACCATCATTCAATGGATCTACTGACTCATTGGTTGCCGAACAATTGATAAGATCCATTGAAAAGATATTTTATGTACTTCATTGTTCAGAACAAGAAAAAGTCACCCTTACTATTTATCGCATAAAGGGAGAAGCTGATCTGTGGTGTTCACTGATCAAAAACACGAAGTCACGAGGAGAGATGGAATCTATGGAGTGAGAATTGTTCAGAGTAATATTCTTTAATAAGTATTTCCCTCGTTCCATGAGAACGAGAATGGAGAAAGAGTTTCTCGAGCTGAAGTAGAAGGAGAAAGAATCTATCGGAAGCTAAGAGATGAACTGTAACAACCTGATATTTTATGATAAGTATTATCTTTAATTTATTTTATGTGATGTGTTTTATGCTACAACAAGATTATGTTGTCCTATACGCCACACTATATTAGCTTGAAGTATACACAACACTATTCTTAGATTGTGTTACACTGAATTTGAAGTTCATTTTATAAGAGTCATTCTATGCAACATTGAGTGTATATATATATATATATATTCAATGTATAAATGAAATATGGTTGGATTCTATTATATGAAACAATGAAGGATTCTTTCACAACACATAACCCTGACTTGGATTGCATTACACGCAATCGCGACTTTCCTCGATAGCGTGTGTTGTATGCAATATCAGGTTTCACTAAACAATGATATATGGTTATAATATTATTAAGAACTAGCCTTTATGAATATTATTAACAAAATTTTGAATGTTATAACATTATTATTTCATCGTACACATTTTCTAGAACATGGTATGTGAACAAAATAAATTTTTCGGGTAAAATAAGTATTTTTTAAAAAATGCATTTTTGCCACCTTTTGATGGTGAACCCACATTAAATCTAGTTTTTTACATGTTTATAAGTTCAATTTTACAAAATAAACTTTTTATTTTTCATCAGGATTTAAAAATTTACATTAGATAATGTTTTGATAATTTTCTGATAACTTTCATATTTTAATGAATAGTAAAAACACGCTATATTTTAATTAAAAACAAATTTTTTCATCGTAATAATTTATATGGTGAAATTATAATATTTAATGGTTTTAAAGTATAAATAGATTCTATTTATACCATTTAATATAATTTATGTCATTAGCACTGATTTTACTTTGAATTCATAGGTTAAATCAATTCAATCATTTGCAATGTTTTAAACAAAAACCCGTTTTCTTTCAACAACAGGATTAATTTTAATTTAATTTCTGTAACTTTTGTGTATTGAATTTAGAAAACTTTATTCCATATTTGGAATTAGAGGTTCCAAATTATGTTAATAGGCTACTTTTTATTTTTGGAAATTATGATTAGTAACTACGGAAAATTTTATTTACCGTAGTTAAAGGTAAATCGGGTAATTAAGGGTAAATATAATATTATAAAATTATCCTAACACATGCCAAAATTTTATTGGATGACTAAAAGTATACCCATATCACCTAAGGGTAGGATTAGATTCATTTAATGGACTTTTGTCCATTAAAATAATTTAATTATTATTAAAACCAAAGAAAGTGACAACATGTCACTCTCTTAAATCTTATAAGTATAATAATTTTAATTTAGTGATAAACATCATGAAACTCCATACATGAATAGTCTCTAGAAATATAATAAAATTATCAACATCATATAAATTTATTTATAATTTTTAGGAATTAAATAATTATCCTCAATTATGACACAATAGTGATGCAGAAATTGTTTATCTAGTGAAAAATCAAGAATATAGTTTTTATTAAATTAATAGTGACCATACAATGCACAGAACCCTGGACAAAAATTATTGGTGTTGTAAATGTAAATCATATTCATCCAATGGTCGAATAATTGACCATTTGGGGTCTTATAAAAGCGATTATGACACTTATATTAGTTTATTTTAAGTGATGCCAAAGTTGTCACCTTCATAATTTAATAATTATAAAAATTTAAATTTTTGTTATTTTAAGATGATAAATTCGAGTAAAAATATTATTGTGAAAGGTAATATATTTATCTACATCATAGGTTTTTAGTTTTAATTTTTATGCAGCAAATAAGTATATTAAATAATTATACAAAAATGATGTAGTATTTATTTTATTAAGAGATAAACCAAATAAATGGTCTTAAAAATAATAAAATAAATATTATATGAACTTTTTAATGTTCTACACTAATTTTATAAATACATATGACATTTTATTAATATATTAAATCTTTTATTTAGAACCTATCTTCTGTATATATTTTATTTAAATTCAAATAAATGAATAGTATCAAAATTGACACTGTTGTTATTTTATAAAAATAACATATTATAAAATTGATTAAAAATCACAAAAATATTTAAAATTATTAATTTAAATATATATGGTCTAAAATGTTATTAATTATCCAATTATGTCAAATTCACAACAAATAAGTAATTATTTGTTATAATTTAAAATTTAGAATGTTATTACCACAAATAAAATTAAATTGATTAAATAAAGATAAATCAAGTTGATATTGTTTAAAATAAATTCCTAACATGTCTAAATTTTATTGGTTGATGGTAATACAACCCTATCTCATCTATGATTCGTATATGAGTCATTTTGGAAGTTTTTATGTGGGATTGGTTTTTAATATAAACTAATATTTCTTATATTTCCAAAGGTGCCCCTATCCTCCCTTATAAAAGGGCACCTCCTCCCTCTCCTCCTCACACCAATTTGAGCCTTCATGCTCGGCCAACCCCTACCCATTTCACTTCCCCACTTTCCTAGAAACAACCTAGTGGTTCTGGTGTTCTTCAAAGACCAATTTTAGTGCCCTAAGAGGATGTCTCAAAGAGGCGCTTAAAAGAAAAGGTAATGTCCGTTACCGATTCTTTCAACTTTATTTCTTCTTCCACTTATTATTCTTAGGCTGTTTCATTATAAAGTAATAACATCAGTATCACTCATATATTGATATGTTATTATAATTATTAAACAACCCTATTTCACCATCTATCTATCCTACAGAAAATGAAATCACCACGCATGCGTACGTACGGAATATCGTCTCCACGCCGTGGTGTAATCTATTTTCCACCACCACCTTACATGGATGGGTATAATGGTGTAAATAATAAATATATATGATTATTCTAAAGTGATATTGATTCTGTAATAGTATACATACACTCCAATATAATTCCACGATCATTGGAACGATATCACCGCTCGTGTGTACGTACGGAATACCGTCTCCACAACGCGATGAGATTCATTCTCAATGATTAACCATTCATAAATGATTATAAAGTATATATATTAAGTAATCACGAAATATATGACATAATAATGATACTGTATTTATGTATATATATATATATGTATTTCATCAAATTAATTCCATTCAATTCAATGAGGAAATGAAAACAATGTTCATGCGTACGTACTGCCTATCGTCTCCAAGAACTGTGTATTTCTTTCCATTTATCGGTCCATTATATATATATTCTAAATATATATTATATATAAATCATGATTTAAATTATGGATATATGTAATCATGATCTAAGTAATCATATGAATAACTACATGTTAAAACACGAACGACAAATGAAACGATTTTACCCAAAACGATACTTTAACATTAATTTACAAAAGAACGGGTAATATAAAGTCATAAGTGAACCATATATGATAAAATAACAATGAATATGATTTTTTAATAAGTCAATTGAATTATTTAAATCATTATACAATAGGTTTGGATATGTGCAAGGCAAATCAGACCTAAGGTAAGGGAAAATATCACAATCTCATTTTTATCCGAGATTGTTTATACATTGGTATTTACTGAGGTGTATTTTATCATCCACATCCATGTTCCCTCAATATGTAATATTGTTTCCATAAACCTAAAATTTTTTAAATCCAATTTTACCCTTTGGTGAGTTTTTTGTAATGGATATGAAAGGAATATTTTGTTGTTTTTCGTACGAGTTACTTTTTCACTATTTCGGAAAAAGTATGAGAAGAATGTTTTTTGTAACTTATACGGCACAAACGAATTTTTAAGGTTTTATAAATCATGATTTTCATTAAGCTTCCTAAAAAATATTTCATGACTATTTTCAACAAAATCCTTTTCTTTTAAAAATGCATGACATTTTGTGAAAAGAAAATAATTTTTAAGAAGAAAGGATATTTTCCTCAAGAATTCATTTAAAGTGTTTTATCAAAACCATTTTCCATATAAAATGAAATTATTTCATATTTGTATGTTTTAATTATAATAACTCTATGATTTACATGGTTTCACTTTTCTTAATATGAAATTATATCCATTTACTTTATATGGATTATGTTATTATGGGATGATGTTTATGAAACACATTTTATTGGTTGGGTTATTATGAATGGTGTATGTTTATTTTGTGGAACAAGTAAGAATGATTTCATTATGAGATGGGTGGGACCTATATCTCCCTCCAACTCATTGGGTAGAGATTTATATCTCATGAGATAGACATGGATGGAACGGTAAGTTAATCCAGTTCAGTATTACAGGACTGGAACGAGGAGTGAACTCGATTCAGAATGGGACTTTGTCCCCTAAGATGGTCTTGGAAGCAATGACTTGGCTACTATGGAAATCATTACATGTGCTTAATGTATGCCACAATTACATGTTTTATTCCCATGATATTTTATCATGCTTTATCTTCCATTATGATCCATGCCTTATATACTTCCATGTTTTATGTCGTTGCTCAAGATTTTTAATGTTCATGTTTTTTTAAGTTCAAATGTATATGTTATGTTTTTTTATCCATGTTTACGCTTACTGAGCATTTGAGATCACGCTTTTTATGTTTTCTTTTCCCCCAGGATTAAAAGAATTATTTTAGGTAAGGAAACAAAAATGGGAAGATCTTTATGGGAGATATTGAAGATCTTTCACCACGATTAGAAGATTATGTTCCAAGTTTCCAAAGACACTAAACTATTCCGGTCCTTGTGTGTCTGTTTTTTTTATGTACTAAGTATTCTGAAAAAGTAATGTAATGTCTATATATGTCAAGATTCAGGTCTCTACAGTTGGTATCATAGGAAAGGTTTAGTCAACCTTTGGAAACTAGGATGTGAAAACGTTAGTGAGATCCCTAGTGATATTTCTGAGGTATGTCTAGGGATGTACCTAAGGATAAGTATACATATAGGATATAGTCCTAAAAATATGGTAACGATCTTATAATTTAACCTATGATGTTAAATATTGAGAGTACTCCCCCATTACTATGTTGTTTTCTCTAGCATGATTTTTTCCTCTCACAGAATTCATTTTGTGTTTTAGTTAATGGAGGGAACCAGAAGGAATTCGGTTATCATTGAATCCAATGGAAAATTTGGTGACTATGAGCAACAAAATTGTGTAATGCGTAGAGAGAAAGATATTGTGATTATTCCGAATCAGTCATCACAATATATTATTAACAAGGTGAAATTTAGTGGTATGCCTAATTCATCAAATAAGAGGAAGATAGAATTTTATACATGTTCGCATGTGGAGGAGCATAAAGAATGGAAGATTGAGATTTATAAAGAAGGGAAGAAGAACCATGAGGAATACCTCAAATGGAGGGAAAATTTTTATCTATGTGGATAAAATGGTCATAGAGTGACAGACAGTTATGGAGTTCAATGTCTTATTTGTGGAGAACATGGGCATTACCCAACTCAATGCCCTGACCTAAAATGTTACTTCTAAATCAAGGAAGGAATTATTCCTGGAAAATCATTGAAGAGGATGGATTGAAGTGTTTATGTATTGGTATTCAGGAATAATGTTGTTGAGGTACTTTTATGGATTATTAGAATATTTTTGTATTAGTCTATTGGGGTTTTCAATAATTTTATGGAACCGGTAACCATGAAAAGTGATTCAAATATTTTGTAAATCAGATGATATGAGCATAATTATGGGATAAGAATATAATGAGATGTTTTATTGTATTCATGAGCTCATGTTTGATATAAGGACTATGTAATATCATGGTTTGAGTATATAGAATTTTGAGGATTTTGGTATGTGGAATGTGTTAACTCATAACTGCATTCATGCTTTCACTAAGATTAAATGGGTATTCATTCTTCAATATAATACATGATTAAGGTATTCACTTGTTTGTAATTTGACCAACAAGATATATCTTATGATATATGGGGGATAAATGATGGCATTCACGTGATTGTTTTGTGACATTTAAAGTAATCATTTTCTTTATACTATGAGATTGGACCGATATATTTAAGATAAGCCTAAAGATTGGAATGGATTATGTTGGACATTTGTTAGTATTGTTTAAGGATAGAACTTTTTTTTGATATTATTGATGGGATGTTATAGTAATGTAGTTTTAGAAAAAGGACAACTTGCAGGATGGGCGACAGCCCATCTTGTTGGACAAGGTTGTGGGAATCGAACCCACAAACGAAGTGCGACTGGCCTTTATCGCCTACCACTAGCCTACAGGATGTCCCTGGTTAGTAGAAACTAGTTTTATTTTATTAAGTAGTATGATATGTGAAGTATAAGTTCATTTTTGGAACCATATACGATTAATCTGACCATAAGATGTACTTATAACTTTTTCTAACCTTTTGTTTGAAAGAGATGGAATGACCCATCATTATATCACATGATCTTCTAACACATAATGAATAACAAATTCAACTTCATTTCATTAAGGGATGAAGTGGACATTGTTCAATTCATGAACAACAGTGAGATTGTACCAAAATCCTGCAAGTATTTTTTTTAATTCATCAACATTAGGGAAATGATCATAAAAACCAAAAATGTTGTCCTAGTTCCCTTATATCTGATGAATCAGATGGTACCTCAGATCATCACAAATCAATAGCTTTGTGATTGTTGGCTTTTTCATAGACATGTTCTCTACCACTCTCCATCAGAACATGATGGTTAGATTTTTCTTCCATATCCATATTTTCCCCTATGTTCTCCTACGTGGAAACCCAGTGATGAGTTAATTTGGGTAACCGTTACATTTCATACTTTAGTTTTTAAAGCCATGTTTTCTTATTCCTTTTTACGATGTGGGTTTTTATTAATCAAACTTTCGAGTAGTAAACCATTGATAACCCCGACGAATTTCGAGGGCGAAATTCATTTTAAGGGGGGTAGAATGTACAACCCGATATTTTATGATAATTATTCTCCTTAATTTATTTGATGTCATGTGTTTTATTCTACAACAAGATTATATTGTGCTATATGCCACACTGTATTAGATTGAAGTATACACAACACTATTCTTAGATTGTGTTACACACAATTTCAACTTCGTTTTATAATAGTCATTCTACGCAACATTGAGTGTGTGTGTGTATATATATATATATATTCAATTTATAAATGAAATATGGTTGGATTAGGTTATAAGAAACAACGATGGATTCTTTCACAACACACAACCCAGAATTGGCTTGCATTACACGCAATCACGACTTTCCTCGATAGCGTTTGTTGTACGCAATATCAGGTTTCACTAAATAATGATACATGGTTATAATATTTTTACAAACTAGCCTTTATGAATATTATTAACTAAATTTTGAATTTTATAACATTATTATTTCATCATACACATTTTCTAGAACATGGTATGTGAACAAAATAAATTTTTCAGGTAAAATAAGTATTTTTTAAAAAATGCATTTTTGCCACCTTTTGATGGCGCACCCACATTAAATCTAGTTTTGACATATTTATGATTTCAATTTTACAAAATAAACTTCTTCTATTGAATCAGGATATAAAAATTTACATTGGATAAAGATTTGATATTTCTCTGATAACTTTCATATTTTAATGAATAGTAAAAACACGCTATATTTTAATTAAAAACAACTTTTTTCATAGTAATAATTTATATGGTTAAATTATAATATTGAATGGATTAAAGTATAAATAGAATATCTTTTTACCATTTAATATAATGTATGTCATTATCATTGATTTTACCTTGAATTCGTTGGTTAAATCAATTCAATCTTTTGCAATGTTTTAAACAAAAACCCGGTGTCTTTCGACAACGGGATTAATTTTAATTTAATTTCTGCAACTTTTGTGTCCTGAATTTCGAAAAATGGATTCCATATTTGGAATCAGTGGGTCCAAATTATATTAATAGGCTACTTTTTATTTTTGGAAATTATGAATAGTAACTATGGTATATTTTATTTACCGTAGTTAAAGGTAAATCTGGTAATTAAGGGTAAATATAATATTATAAAATTACCCTAAAACATGCCAAAATTCTATTGGATGACTAAAGGTTGACCCATATCACCTAAGGGTCAGATTATATTCATTTAATGGACTTTTTTCCATGAAAATAATTTAATTATTATTAAAACCAAAGAAAGTTACAACATGTCACTCTCTTTAATCTTATAAGTATAATAATTTTAATTTAGTGTTAAACTTCATGAAACATCGAACATGAGTAGTCTAAAAAAATATAATAAAATTATCTACATGATATGAATATATTTATAATTTTTAGGGATTAAATAATTATCATCAATTATGACACAATAGTGATGCAGAAATTGTTTATCTAGTGAAAAATCAAGAATATAGTTTTTATTAAACTAATAGTGACCATAAAATGAACAAAAACCTGACCAAAACATATTGGTCATCTTAATGTAAACCATATTCATACAATGGTGGAATATTTGACCATTTGGGGGCTTATAAAAGCGATTATGACACTTATATTATTTTATTCTAAATAATGCCAAAGTTGTCACCTTCATAATTTGATAAATATAAAAATTTACATATTGTGATTTTAAGATGATAAATTCGAGTAAAAATATTATTTTGAAAGGTAATATATTTATCGTCATCATAGGTTTTTATTATTAATTTTTATGCAAAAAATAAGTATATTAAGTAATTATATAAAAATGTTGTAGTATTTATTTTATTAAGAGTTAAAAAATAAATGGTTTTAAAAATAATAAAATAAATATTATATGAACTATTTAATGTGCTACATTAATTTTCTAGATACATATGAAATTTTATTAATCTATTAAAGCTTCCAGTTTGAACATATCATCTTTATATATTTTATTTAAATTCAAATAAATGAATAGTGCCAGAATTGAAACTATTGTTATTTTATAAAAATAACATATTATAAAATAGTTTAAAAATCACAAAAATATTAAAAATTATTAATTTAAATCTATATGGTATAAAATGTTATTAAGTATCCAATTATGGAAAATTCACGACAAATAATTAATTATTTGTTCTAATTTAAAATTTAGAATGTTATTACCACATATAAAATTAAATTGATTAAATAAGGATAAATCAAGTTTATAATGTTTAAAATAAATTCCTAACAAGTCTAAATTTTATTAGATGATGATATTACAACCCTATCTCATCTTAGCTTCGGATATGAGTCATTTAGGAAGTTTTTATGTGGGGTTGGGTTTTAATATAAACTAATATTTCTTATATTTCCAAAGGTTCCCCTCTCCTCCCTTATAAAAGGGCACCTCCTCCCTCTCCTTCTCACACCAATTTGAGCCTTAAAGATCGGCCAAACCCTGCCCATTTCACTTCCCCACTTCCCTAGAAACATCCTAGAGGTCCTGGCCGTCTTCAAAGACCAATTTTAGTGCCCTAAGAGGAGGTCTCAAAGAGGCGCTTCAAAGAAAAGGTAATGTTCGTTACCAATTCTTTCAACTTTATTTCTTCTTCCACTTCTTCTTCTTAGGTTGTTTCATTATGAAGTAATAACATCAGTATCACTCATATACTGATATGTTATTATAAGTATTAAACAACCCTATTTCACCATCTATCCATCCTACGGAAAATGAAATCATCTCGCGTGTGTACGTACAGAATACCGTCTCCACGCCGTGGTGTAATCTATTTTTCCCCCACCACCTTACTTGGATGGGTATAATGGTGTAAATAATAACTATATATGATTATTTTAAAGTGATATTGATTCTGTAATAGTATACATACACTCCAATAAAATTCCACGATCATGGGAACGATATCATCGCTCGTGCGTACGTACGGAATACCGTCTCCACGACGCGATGAGATTCATTCTCAATGATTAACCATTCATAAATTATTATAAATTATATATAACAATTAATCATGAAATATATGACATAATAATGATATTGGATTTATGTATATATATATATATGTATGTCATCCAATTAATTCCATTCAATTCAATGAGGAAACGAAAACAATGTTCATGCGTACGTACGGCCTACCGTCCCCATGAACAGTGTATTTCTTTCCATTTATCGATCCATTATATATATATTCTGAATATATATTATATATAAATCATGTTTTACATTCTGTATGTATGTAATCATGATCTAAGTAATCATATGAATAATTACAAGTTAAAACACGAACGACAAATGAAACGATTTTAACCAAAACGCTACTTTAACATGAATTTACAAAAGAGCGGGTAAAATAAAGTCATAAGTGAACCATATATGATATAATAAAAATGAATATGATTCTGTAATAATTCAATTACATTATTTCAATCATTATACAGGAGGTTTTGATACGTACGAGGAAAATCTGACCTAAGGTAAGGGAAAATATCACAATCTCATTTTTATCCGAGATTGTTTATACTTTGTATTTACTAGGGTGTATGTTATCATCCACATCCATGTTCCCTCAATATGTAATATTTTTTCCATCAACATAAAATTTTTTAAATCCAATTTTACACTTCTTTTAGTTTTTAGTAATGCATATGAAAGGAATCTTTTGTCGTTTTTCGTACGAGGTACTTTTTTACTTTTCCGGAAAAAGTATGAGAAGAATGTTTTTTTAACTTATACGGCACAAACAGATTTTTAAAGTTTTATAAATCTTTATTTTCAGGAAGCTTCCTCAAAAATATTTCATGACTATTTTCAACAAAATCCTTTTCTTTTAAAAATTCATGATATTTTGTGAAAAGAAAATGATTTTAATGAAGAAAGGATATTTTACTCAAGAATTCATTTCAAGTGTTTTATCAAAACCATTTTCCATATTAAATGAAATTATTTCATATGTGTATGGTTTATGTATAATGTCTCTATGATTTACATGGTTTCACTTTTCTTAATATGAAATGATATCCATTTCTTTTATATGGATTATGTTATTTTGGGATTATGTTTATGAAACCCATTTTATACGTTGGGTTATTATGAATGATGTATGTATATTTTGTGGCACAAGTAAGAATGATTTCATTATGAGATGGGTGGGACCTATATCTCCCTCTAATGAATTGGGTAAGGATTTATATCTCATGAGATAGACATGGCTGGAATGGTATGTTAATCCGGTTCAGTATTACAGGATTGGAACTAGGAGTGAACTCGATTCAGAAAGGGACTTTGTCCACTAAGATGGTCTTGGCAGCAATGCCTTGGCTACTATGGAAATCATTACATGTGCTTAATGTATTCCACAATTACATTTTTTTTATTCCCATGCCATTTTATCATGATTTATGTTCCATTATGATCTATGCCTTATGTACTTCCATGTTTTATGTTGTTGCTCAAGATTTTTAATGTTCATGTTTTTTTTTCAGTTCAAATGTATATGGTATGTTTTTTTATCCATACTTACCCTTACTGAGCATTTGAGCTCACCGTTTTTATGTTTTCTTTTCCCCCCGGATTAAAAGAAAGATTCTAGGTAAGGAAACAAAAATTGGAAGATCTTTATGGGAGATATTGAAGATCTTTCACAATGATTTGAAGATTACGTTCCATGTTTCCAAAGACACTAAACTATTACGGTCCTTGTGTGTATGTTTTTGTTATGTACTATGTATTCCGCAAAAGTAATGTAATGTCTATGTATGTCAAGCTTCGGGTCTCTACATGAACTTCACCCGAATTTCATGATATACCTCTATCTTTGTCATGGATCCAAGTGGGAAGGTTGATAGATTTTTCAGTGGATTGAGACCTCATCTGTGGAAGAATCTAGCCAAACGGGACTACGATAGCTACGAGGATATCATGCGGAGTGCAATGAAAGTCGAGCTAGAGTTTGGTGAGGCACAGTAGTCTCAAAAATCAAATGACAAGAAGAGATCGTTGGAGCCCAGTTTAGGGAAGAATTTTGATTAGGGAAGAGGTGGAAAGAAAATGAATCTTACCACATGCAATAAATGTGGAAAGAAGCATCTTAGGCACTGCTTGATCAGAAGTGGAAAGTGCTACAAGTGTGGAAGAAGTGGCCATATTGATCGGAATTTTCATAGTGAGGTGAAGCCTCAACTTCCAAACACTAACAACAGAGGAAATATGGTTCCGGCCCAACCCGAAGTCAAATGCTTCATGCGTGGACAGCATGGGCACTTTTCTAATCATTGTCCAAATCAGAGGGTAGTGGAGGGGAATCACCATCAACCTCCGCAAAGGCCAAGGGAGCAAGGTCGTGCTTTTGTTATCACAACAACTGATGTTGATGTTCCAAATAACGTGTTAGTAGGTACTGTTGTTGTCCTCTAAAAACTAGAAACTACTTTGTTTGATTCTAGTTCTACACATTCATTTATTTCCACCATGTTTGCAATGAATATAGAATCAATCCCCAAATTGATTGAAGTAGAGTTGCCAATCAAGAATCCAAGTGGTATTAACCATGCATCAACATTGTTTAGAGACTCTAGTGTTTACTTTAGTGAGAAAAATCATATCACAAATCTAGTAGTCATTCCAGTGTTTGAATTCGACGTTATACTAGGGATGGACTAGATCTCAAAGTATAATGTTAAGATCAAATGCAGAAGTAATGAAATCTCAGAATTCATGAATGAACGACCTAGAATTATCCTCAAAGGAGAGAAATCCCGAACTGATCCCTATCTACAAGCACATCCTATAGATTTCTTTATGGAGTTAATTAGTGATGATGAAGAAGGAAAAGGGAGTACACAAATAGAAGATCTTCCGATTGTTCAAGAATACATGGATGTATTTCCTGAGGAGTAACCTGGACCTCCCCTAGAAATAGAGGTAGAGTTCTCCATTGAAATCGTACCTCGATCTCAACCGTTATCAAAGACCCCATATAGAATGGAAAATGTGGAGCAAGAAGAGATAAAGAAATAACTCCAAGACTTGTTGGAGAAGGGGTTTATCTGACCGAGTGTGTCTCCTTGGGGAGCACGAGTTCTCTTTGTAAAGAAGAAAGATGGATCAATGCGGATATTCATTGATTATATAGAACTAAACGGGACCACAGTGAAGAACAGATACCCACTTCCAATAATTGATGATTTATTTGACTAAATTCGTGGAGCTCAATTCTTCTCCATGATTGAACATCGATTTGGTTATCATCATTTGAGGGTGAAGAAAGAAGATATCCCAAAGACTACCTTCCGATCCAGATATGGGCATTATGAGTTCAGTTTTATGCCCTTCAGATTGACTAATGCTCCTGCTATTTTCATGGATTTGATGAATATAGTCTTTAAAGACTACCTTGATTACTTTGTGGTAGTTTTTATTGATTATATTTTGATATATTCAAAAAGTCGTGAGGAGCATGATGATCTTCTGAGGGTTATTTTGAAAACTCTATGGAAGGAGAGGCTCTTTGGAAAGTTCAGAAAGTGTTAGTTTTTGTTATAACAAGTGGCTTTCTTGGGGAACATCGTAACCAATGAAGGAATCTCAGTTGACCCTACAAAGACAATGGTTGTGGAGAAGTGGCCTCAACCCACAACAGTAACGGAGATTCATAGTTTCCTTGGTTTAGGAGGATATTATAGTAGGTTAGTGAAAAACTTTTCACGGATTTCTAATCCACTAACCAAGTTTACTCGAAAAGGGGTTATGTTCATTTGGACAAAGGAATCCGAGGAACGTTTCCAAGAGCTAATGAAGTGATTGTTTACTGCACCTATGTTAACACTACCCTCTCTCGGAGAAGGATTCGTTATTTTTAGCGATGCATCTCTAAAAGGTCTTGGGTGCGTCCTCATGCAAAATGAAAAGGTAATTGCTTATGCATCTTGACAGTTGAAGATTCATGAGCAGAATTATCCTATGCATGGTCTGGAGCCAGCGACAGTTCTGTTTGCCCTAAAGTTATAGAGGCACTATCGTTATGGGAAGAAATGTGATATATACACTGACCACCAAAGTTTAATGTATATTTTCACTCAGAAATAATTGAACATGAGACAAATGAGATTGATGTAACTTATTAAAGACTATGATTTTTCTATTCGTTATCACCATGGAAGAGCAAAAAAAGCCGCGGATGTGTTATGTAGGAAAGATCATGTTGTTATGGAAACAATGAGGATCCTATGAGATCCCTTGATTAAAGATCTAGTAAAACTGGACATGGGAATTGTAAAGGAAGGGACATCATGAACCTTATCCCAAATGATTTCTCATCTTTCACTACTAGAGAAGATCAAGAAGGATAAAAAAGAAGATCCTTTGCTGCAGGAGAAGTTTGAGGCTGTAAAGGATGGGAAGTTCCCTGATTTCAATATTGATCAATAAGGTGTATTGAAATTTCATACAAGACTATGTGTTCCATCTATTCCGGAGATAAAGAAAGAACTAATGGATGAAGCTCATAGCTCTACTTTCTCTATACATCCGGGAAGCACTAAAATGAATAGAGACCTTCATGATCATTATTGGTGGGATAACATGATGAGAGATATTTTTTATTACACTACAAGGTTCCAGGTGTGTCAACAAGTAAAGGTAGAACAACAACTTCTTAAGGGGGTATTACAACCACTACCCATAACAATATGGAAGTGGGATAATATCACTATAGACTTTGTAACTGGTCTCCCGAAAACATCCAAAGATAATAATGAGATATGGGTTATTGTGGACCATCACAGCAAGACCACCCATTTTATCTCTATTCGGGAAGATTTATCTCTGGATCAACTTGCAGAGATATACGTAAAAGAAGTGGTAAGGCTACATGGGGTACCACTATCCATCGTGTCTGATCATGATCCCAGATTCACATCAAAATTCTAGAGAAGTCTTCAACATGCTCCGAATACTGAATTGAATTTTAGTACGGCCTATCATCCTCAAACTGATGGCCAATCTGAAAATACTATTCAGACACTCGAAGACAAGCTAAGATTATGATCAATGAAATTTAAAGGTGGATAGGATCAAGACCTCCGAATAGTTGAGTTCTCCTATAACAACAGCTTCCATTCGAGTATTCATATGGCACCCTATGAAGCTTTGTATGGAAAGCGATGTAGAACTCATACTTGTTGGGATGAAACTGGTGAGAGAAATATTCGTGGGCCTGATCTTGTACAAGAGAATATAGAACAAGTTTATGCCATCCAACAACACATAAAGGCTGCTCAGAGCCGGCAGAAGAGCTATGTTGACAACCGTCATGGGGACTTGAGGTTTGGGGTTGGTGACAAAGTTTTCCTTCGAATTTCTCCATGGAAGAGAGTCATGCAGTTTGGGAAGAAAGGGAAGCTCAGCCCAAGGTACATTTTCCCTATGAAATCCTTGATCGCATAGGAGCAGTGTCCTATCGTCTAGCACTTCCACCGAACCTAGCTCAAGTTCACGATGCTTCCATGTATCTCTCTCGAGGAAGTACATACCCGACCCTTCGCATGTACTGAACGCAGAGGTGGTACAACTGGAACATGACCACTCTTATGAGGAGCAGCCAGTGGAGATCTTAGACCGTAGAGACAAGGTTCTACAAAACAAGACTACCCACCTTGTGAAAGTGTTGTGGAGGAATCATAAGTATGAATAAGCGACTTGGGAGCCTGAGGAAACAATGAAGCAAAATTACCCTCACCTTTTCGACCAGGCCTCAAGTATTAAATTTTGGGGATGAAATTTCTTAAGGGGGGAAAATGTAACGACTCAAACCTTTTGAATAGTATATTAACTTGCTCTTAGCTTTTTAATAGAGATGTTAATGGTTAATGTAGAAAGAGGAGTCGATGGATTCATCTAGTAGACTCGAACCTTATGAAGCCCACTAATCAGAGCTTGGGAAGAGGTGGCATCATTGGGCTTCTCTTTGGACCAAGTTCAAGCCGAACTCCATCATGTAAAGCTTGAACGGAAATACATGTGGGAGAAGTTCAAGTTAGTAGTGATTACTACAAGGGAAATTTTATCTAAGCCTCCCTCATATTCTCTCACCATAGCACACCTTACACTTAATTCATATGATGGTGTTATAAGGGTCTATGTGATGAGACCGTAGCTTCTTTGTCTAATCCATTGGGACGAATTAAATCAGATTTCTTCCTTTAATGATGTTTGTGAAATTTCAAATGTCTGGATAATTTTAGGATGTATTGATAAATTTTGAAAAAAAAAACGATATTTTAAAATATTTATGTAAACCTTAAATAATTAATGATGTATATTGATTTTCAAAAAACGGTCTTCTGCAAAAGTGTTCAGTATGGAATTTGGAGTCTAATAAGATCAACTTAATTTTTGATGAATAGTAATTTAGGAATAGTTATTACGCATAGGATTAGTAATGTGACCATATGGATTTGTAATCTCACTTAAATAAAGTTTTAATATAATTTTGACACCTTGATTAAGTAATGTGATTCAATAAAATAGGAAAATAATGGTTTCATTAATTATTAGTCAAGTATTAGTTTTTTCAGGTGAATAGTGTTTTTTTAATTAAATATAAAATTAAAAATAATTAGAAAATTATTTTAATAAAATGGACTTTATTATTGAACTCGGAGCATCGATTTTATGTTATGGTAATTTTTAGGGATTTTTCTGAAAAAATGAATTCTTGGTGAACAGTGTTTTTATTTAAAAATAAAAAAAATTTATTTAGAAAATTATTTTTAAAAATGGAGTTCATATTTTTAATCAGAGCATCGATATTTGGTTAAGGTGAAGTTTTGGGATTTTTATGAGAAAGATGAATTATCAGTGAATAGTAAAAATGCGGTTTTAGGGTTTCTGTATGTTTAATGACATCATAACTATGTATTGATGATGTCATGAGATATTGTAAGGTATGGCCGACCAAAGGTGATGAATTATTGTATTGGGTGCCCCATGTGGCCTAAATCCATGTAAAATACCATGGGAGAGCCCATGGTTTTGAGAAAACCAATTGTGAGGTGTCCCTTGAAATTATTAAAGAATCACCTCACCTTTCCTATAAATACCCACCCTTTCCTCCTTTAGTTTTCTCTCCAAACTATCCCCCAACGATGATATGGTCTCATTACCTCCCTATGAGTCATCCCAAGGTTCCCCCAAGCCCTCAAGGTCCAAACCTTTGAGTTTTAAGAGTTACATTTTAAGGTAAGGGATCCTACCTCTCACATTCTTTTCAAGTACTCTCATTTATGTAATTTCTTTTAAGCTCTAGGTTCATATATTGGGGTTGTTATTTTATATTCATACTACTTCCATTTTCATGTTCATATTATGAGAGATACCCAATTTATCTCATCAATTAAATTTTTTGAAGTTTAAGTGGCGCCGTTAGGCTGCCGAAATTTTTGTAACAGATTCTTTAAACCTTCTCATTTTCAAGATCTATTTTCATGTCAAGTCTTTGAAGATAATTTTTATTATTTTGGAGTATTATCTCTATATATATTATACAGAAATATTATGTTCATATGACGAGAGACCCTATTTGATCTCATCAATTCATCTTTTTTGAAGTTTAAGTGACGTCGTTAGGCTGCCGAATTTTCATAACAGAAATCTAATTTTTATTCTTCCTTCCATGTTTTTCATTTCAAATTTTATGTCCTTAAAATTTCATTACCATGTTCATATATCCTTCATATTATTTCCCTCTACTGTTTTATGGGTCATTTATGAATGTTTGACCCATGTATCGTCTCTTTTAAATGTTTTCTAAAACCCTGAAACATAGCTGTTATGCTGCAGAATTTCCATCTCAAAATGTCTCTCTCTTTTTCTAAAGTTCATTTATTTTATTAAGTGAATACTCAAAGCTCTCTCTTATATAGAAGTATTAAAATATATACCATGTTTTTCTATTTTAAATTCTGGTATTTACATACATGAAACCCGCTTTCCCTTTTTGTGGGTTTAAAGTGACATAAAGATCATGTCATTAAAGCAGTTTTTAAAACGTTATGATTATGAAATGAAACCCATTTATTTTATGCTATATGGGACGTTTATTAAATGATTGATGATGATATATGTGGTTCACATTATGATAAAGAAAATTTAAGGTTGTGCCCAGATAATGCTCTAATGCATTGGGTAAAGACTTAATCTCTAGAGATGACCATTTAGACTGATACCTTGATGAATAACCTTGATAATTTTTATTGACACCTTTGGGATGGACCTTGGTGAAATGGAAATGATTGTCTTTGTAAAATGTTGTAGCCACATCTTCACGTTATGAAAAACGTTGTTTTTATATGCCTCATTATTTCTTTCTCATGGCTTAAAGTTCTTTTCATGACCTTATTGAAGTATCTCAAGTTCACATGTAAAATGATTCTCTTGTTTCCCTTACTAGGAATTCTACTCACCCTTTATTTTGATGTATGTCCCCAGGTTATGAGATGCAGTAATTAACCTAGGATGAACTTAAGGAGAATCATTTCAAGTGTTTGAGAAGAATTTTTTTTGTTGTTTTCATGTATTATGTTCCTGGTTTCCAAGACACTAAACCTTAAAGATCCTCAGTTTTGTGTAATGTAATGAATGTTTTTGTTATAAAAAGGCGGGATGCCACTGTAACACAACAATCACAGGGTTATGAAAGGAAAATTATGATAATGTTCAATAGTATCATTAAAAACTATGAAGACAAGAATATGATATTTTCTTCATTCATGATTTGTGGATAGAAACATAATGAAAATTTTTATAAGAGGAATTGAAAATATTTTTACTATGGAAGGGAAGGATATAATGTAATTAATTTCCAAATTTATCATATGATTTTAGATAATGATGGAAAATGAGCGAAAAATTCCGAAACTGCACCTATTAAACTCCAATGTTTCTAGTGTAATGATTAATGGGCACTATGTTAACTGGTGTCCAAATTCAAAGGTTAATGATGATTATTGAAATTATTAATGTCACACTGTGACCCTCGATACACTTTTATTATATACTATTCTTGGTCTTGGATATTTTTGGGTGAGGTTTGATTTGAGTCTTGGGTGAAATTTTCAGATTCTAAAGCATTCAGGTGAGTTTATGGCCAGCCAATTGTTTGGAAGATCGTGCGACCATATCATGTGGCTAGCTCTATATAAAAATAAATATATGAAAAATAATGTAAAACTAAAATAATGGTTAATAATAATATTTTTATGATGATGATGAGGAGGAGTATTATTATTATTATTATTTATCAAATTATTATTATTCTTACTATTATTAAAAAAAATTATTATAATTTTTATTATCATTAAAATTATTATTATTATTATTATTATTATTATTACTACCAAATCTATTATTGTTATCCATATAATTTTTCTAATTTAGTTATTTTATATGGAGGGAATCCCTAAGGGGTCAACTCCCCATTCTCTATTTCTCTCCCATTGCAAGACCACCCTACTCTCTACCCCTTCCCATAATTATTCTGCCCCATGCACACCACCCTTTTCCGTTGGACTTCCTCCACAATGATGTTCACATGCATCAGTTATCCCTCTCCTCTGACCATCATGTTTCCTACGCAACCTAACCCTCAAAGACCCCCCTCCAGGAAGTGCTCGACATACCTCCCTACCTCCTCATTACATGATTATTTATTTCTGGAATTCCATTTCTTTCTCATTCATTCTTCCATGGTAACACCTTCTCCCATTTTCAATTTACTCATTCAATAGATTTTCAGCCTATCAGTTGTAATACATGAGTAGGGAAATACTTTGGATTTTGATTTGATTTTATTCTCAGTGTTCTTAGGTTTTAGGGTCATGCAAAGGGCCTCTCCAAACTTGTTGGTCAGTGTTCTAAAAACCCCCACCGAAGAAAAGGCAGTTTGGGTCTATACGCTCGACTACCATCGATTTGGGGTATGTTTCTAAACTCAGTGACTATTTATCACCCTCTCTTTTAGGACCTTAAGATGTTTTTGATTCCCGGGTAATTTATTTTTTGTTTATTTAACCTTGCCTTTATGTTTTTTGTTATTCTAGGACATGTTGTACTGACGTCTAGACAATATTTGAGGGTGAATCTGCATATACATACGGTATGTACATATAATATATATCTATATGTCCTCCATGTACTTATTCCTTCTAGGTTGGGGGAATACGCGCATTGTATTATTGATATACATACATATATATATATATAGGTTTGTGTGTCTGAGTGTGGGTCGGTTATGAGCTGTAACCGCCTAATTTGTTAAGCGCCAAAGTGTCTTAGCTTGATCTGCTCCCTTGTTTTGGTAAGATTCCTATGACCACACCAATAATTTGAGATCCTTAAGTACTTATCATTTTTAAAGTATGTTTTTATATTTATGAGTCACTTTTATCCACATGCCTAGGTGTTTTCATCCATTTCTATTTTAGCACTTCCAATTAATGCTTGATCTTTCATTTAATTAATTTAATCTACTATACTATAATTGTAATGTGTGAGGATAAATTGTCTTTGTATTTTTGTGATGGAATATTGGTGTGAAATTTTTTTCAAGGGAATTCTTAAATATGCATGTATATATATATGCTTACCAAGTTCTTGATGAAACACTAATTGGCCATTTATAACAAAATATGTTATTTGAATTGTTTTTTGGAAATTGTCATGTTAGGGTGGAATGGATAATTATCATATGAGACCTATGGGTGAGTTTTGTGACTTTTATGCCTCTTTATATAATTTTGATGTTTGGGGAAATATTTTGGAATGAATTTCCTTGTTTTTAAGTACATGTTTATGATTGGGTAATTATGAGGAATTGTTTGGGTTGGTTTAAAAGAATGTACTGATTCTAAGAAATGGTTTTGGGAGTTTTCATGGATATTTAATGACTGTCATTAATTTAGGGAACATCCCCCGGTGCATGAGGTGCACACCGAGATAAGCAGTCAAATGAAGATAGAACTTAAAAAGAATATATTCCTTAAACCCTAGTTCACAAATGGTTCCTCCTTTATTTTTTCTTCTCAATGAAAAATTATTACATTATTTCTTAATGCTGTTTTGGTATATTATATTTTTCCAATGGTTGGTTTGAATGTTCCCATTAAATCATGGTCTGTTTGGTATTTTGTAAAAGTTGACTAGTTCCTAAATGACTTGGATGTTTGATTGACATCATTATGTGTGTTGTGTGTTTTCATCTAGGTTTTTGAATGAAATATGGATTCATAGTAATTTATTTTTTTGAATCCATAAGTATATCATATGTATTCATTATGGTTTTACAATGGAATTGTTCATAGAATGTGAAGGCATGTTTGGCATTGCATATTTGAAAATAGTGTTTTATATCTTGTTAGAAATTTTTTTATAAATATTGTGTGTGTACATGAAAAGGACATAGAATGGGTCTGAGTTGTCACTTCATATTGTTTTGAGATGAAATGTTTTTTTTTGGAAAATGTGAAAACATGATTGTAAACATAATGAATTTTATGGAATGATTTGAATGATTATGTGAAATGAAAACACAATTGGAAATTTTCATTTTTTAAAGAATTTTATGAATGATTAAGTGATTTATCATAATTATTGGCACCTTCAATGAAGAGAATTTTTTATATGTATATAGTGGGAACCCCTATCTAGGATTTGTATTTATGTGTTATCTTATAATGGGTGTTTATGTATTGGTTAGGAATGTGTTGGGACGATAGGTAAGGTGACTCACTAGTGGGAGGGCTTCATACATACATAGTATATTATTACAATGGGTTTCGTGGGAGATATTCAGAGGGTCGATTACTGGTTACTGATCAGCCTCAATTAGGTGGGTTGGTACCCCATTGATTATCTAAAAGCATAGGTGGGATGTGCCACTAGATTAGTCAGTTTTGGGTGGAAAACTGGTTATTAAGTATGGATCATCCCCATATGCTAGCATCTAGTTTTGAACTAAGTATTTCATGTGATCTCTCAAGGGATATTTAAGAAATTCCCATGTTTTCATACATGTATGTTCCTACATTAATTTGTGGAAATTTTTGTTGTTTTATCTGAGGAAACTTTTACTTCTCTTTTTATATTAAAGTTACTATATTGGTAAAAGTTGTATTTTAAAAGAATTCATTGAAATAAATTATTTTCCTTATTGGGGGATGTTATATCCTTTATCCATATCAGAATAGAAATAAGAAAACATCACCATTGATTATTTCATTAGAAAACTAAAAATATGTAAACAGAATAATGTTATATGAGTTGTAGGTGATCACCTCTTAATGTAAGTACACATCATCACTTTCAAATAATATTTCTCTCTAGATAAAATTTATAAGATATCCATTAAGGATGTAATAAGGTTTCATTATAAGGACCCAGCCTTAACCATTAATTAATCTTGAGTTATTACAATAATACACATTGAGGATCATTTCAGGTTTAGAGTTTTAGAGAATTAAATCATAAATCATGCATTACATTCCACATTTCAACAAGGTGGTTACATAAATGAAAATATTCATTTTTCCCATCAAATAAGACATACTAAAAAAACATGGATTATTTCTTGATACTTCCTCGATACTATCATCACATCATGTACTTTTCCCCTGACCTGTGAAAAAACATTTCAAAAACATGGGATGAGCATAAAAAAGCTCAGTAAGGGATATAAAAGTTTGGAATGAAAACATTAGAACATGTATTCATACGAATAAATGAATTCATACTTTACTGATAAAACATAATTACTTTAACATACATCATGAAATCATAATATTTATGAATAACTCATAGAAATAATAATACATAATGGTAACTTGAGGCATTCATAACATTCTTACATAGGGAGTAACCCTCATGGTAACGTTTGAAATACCAATCACATTATATTACCTAAATATATTTGAAGAAACCTTAGATTTAAACTCCTTTGCATTACCCAATGATTTGGAGAGCTATCACGGTCTCACCCACCCTTAGTTTATCACGGAACCACCCATATTCATAAACAATGCCCAAGAACCATAACATAATCATATCACATAAAACATGCATAAAGGAAACATAAAATTTCCACATTTCAATCAAAAGATATAAAAAACACATTGATATAATCAAAACATTATCAAAAATGATTTTCAATACCAAAATAATAGAAATATAAAACATGGTATTTATTTTTCATTTAAAAAAGATATGGCTTGTAGAGGAATCTAAAAATCAAATAATGGCCACAGTGGCGGAGAAGTCATTGTTGCCGCATACGTAAGACAAAAACATTCCCTTTTTTCGTTTAGTATAACGCTTCATATAAAAATTTTCCTTTTTAATAAATTTAAATGTCAAAGGGGTTTATACACCGTATAAAATAATGTTTTGTATAAAACAAAATACACCTTAATGAAAGGAGATTGAGATGAAGTCCCATACCTCATGTCTGACTTGACTTGATCGTTATTTAATCTCCGGAATAATATACTATAGTAAATTTATAATTGCTTAAGAAAATTTTTCAAGTTAATTATTCATTTAATATCAATTATTAAATGTTATGAACATTATGTAATTATTTAAGTTAATAATGGTCATTTTTTCAATCTTTGTTACTTAAGCCAAAAATAAACTTCTCATAATTACATGTTGTTCATGTGGTAAAATATGAATTATATCAATAATTATATTCATGATATAGATATCATATATATCATATATATCCAGTATATACATGCATTTATAATATTAAAAAAACATTTAGAGGTAAGAAATGAAATGCATCGTTCAGGGAGACGGTAAGTCGTACGTACGCATGAACGCTACTTTCATTTATATTTTGTATTTAATGGAGTGGAATCATAATGATATAAAGGTATATTATAATTCCAGTATAATATAATATATAACCTCATAAAATCCATCCTTTATACGTCCCACGTGTGGAATTAATGAATCAAATCACTTTGAGGGGGCGGTAGTCCGCACTTCCTAAAATGAAGATATCACGTTTACCGATATTGGAAACCATAAAGGTATTCCAAAAATGAAAAATACAGAAGCATAATGAAAACATAAACATAATATATATCATATATAAATAGAGTTACATCTTAATGGCCATTATGAATGGTGTTAAAAGAAGATTGAACAATCATCGTTTTGTGAGGCAGAATTTCACCAACCACAGAAACAGAATGTTCATTAACCATTAGATGGAGGTGTGTGTAAGTGTAAATCAAATACTTCTCATAACAACATCCTAGTATATTTGAGATACATTATTTGTTACAAAATAAAATAATAAAAATATTTTAGGTCGTTGGAGAAGCAAAATAAAACAAAATAACACAAGTGAAGACATTACCTTTAAATCAGTTAACTCCTCTAGGTTTAAACCAGGAGTGTTTCTTGAAGATCATTCTGCCTAAGGTAAGGATTCTAGGATTAAAAGAGGGATATGGAGAGATAAAATGAGCATATAATGGCTATTCCAATGGTTTTAGAGGTGTGGGTAAGCTGGTAGAGGTGGGGGCCTTTTATAAGAGGGAGGAGGGGCACTCTTCGAATGTCAAGAAATTATACTTTATTATATATTGAGTTTCGGAATTTAAAGGTCCCAAAATTATAAATTTCGAGGGTAAGGTGATAAGAGTTCGAACTCCACCCATCCAATAGGTCTTTGACAAGTGTATGGATTATATTTTACATTATATGTTCATTTTATTTAAATCGTTAATTAATGAGGTAATTGTTGCGTCATCATGGTGACATAAAACAATTAATTTATATAATGTCTAAAAATTAAAAAAAAAATAATGATGTAGGAGATATTTTTAGCTATCCAAGGACTTTTTATAGTCTTGGATATCTTTTACACAGACAAAACTAAAATTGTTTTACTTTGGTGATACATACTTTATTTTTACTTTCCCTAAAAAATATATATAATAAAATGTCACTATCACCCAAAACGGATTCCATGTGGTCCCAAAGATTGGAACATGTCATCCCATGGCCGGCCATGAAACAACCAGTAGCATTATCATACATTTTGGGTTCTTTTATTATTATTATGATATTGTATTTTTACCCTTAACTACCCAATTACTAATTAATCACCATAATTAAAGATAATTATCGTCGTTACTATTCATAATGTCCAAAAACAAAAGAGTATTAATTAAATAATTTGGACCTTCTAATTCCAAATATGGAATCCATTTTATAAAATTCCAATCACAGAAATTGTCGTAATTAATTTAAAAATAATTCCCGTTGTCAAAACAAATAGCGGGGTTTTTAGAAACAATATCTATCAAAAGTTTGACAATTGTTTGTGTCCAATTTCAAAGTGAAATTAAATTAAATGAACACCATTGGATTAAATGGGAAAAATAAATTCCAATTAAACATTAAAACCAATTAAAAGGGCAACATAACCATATAATTAAATTAGATGAAAAAGCATTTTTGAAGTAAAATGCAGTATTTTTCACTATTCATTAAAAATTGAACAATGTCAGAAAAATACGAAATATTTATCCAAAGTAAATTTAAATTTTCCAATACTAAAGAATAAATTTATTTCGACTAATAGAGATTTTAATATTTTCATAATATAGATTTAAAAATTGTTCTCCATCAAAAGGCGGTAAAATAATCTTTTAAAAATATTAGAGAATTCTATGCTTAAGATTTGATTTATTCTCATTTTATGCCACTAAAACACTATCTAATTCATAAATATGCAAAGATATGAAAATCCATAATTCATTACTTACATGGGATGTTACGTTTTTCCCCCGTTTTATAAATTGCATCCCCGTAATTTATTTACTTATCGAATAAGTGGGGGTATTTATCCATCATTTAATTTTCAGATTCCCATGTTTCCTCTTCAATCATGTGGTTTTTCCACAAAACCTTTACTTGATAAATCACATTATTTTATAATACATTCTCCCTGTGGTCAAGAATCTGGACCGTTTTTTCCTCATAAGATATGTTCTCTTCCAGGTTCACAACCTATGGACTCAAAACAATATATGGATCTGGCATGTACTTCCTTAACATTAAAACATGAAAAACATTGTGTTCCTAAGATAAACTCGGAGGTAAATAAACTCGGTATGCAACTGATCCAACTCTCTCCATAATTTCATATCGTCCAATGAACCTTGGACTCATCATTCCTTTCTTACCAAATCGTATCACACTTTTCCATGGTGAAACTTTGAGAAATACATGATCACATGACTCAAAATAATGATCCTTCATCCTATTGTCCGCATAACTTTTCATCCTACTCTGAGATGTTCTCATGTGTTTCTGTATCAGATGAACTTTTTCAGACAACTGTTCTACAAATTCTGGTCCCATCAACTTCCTTTCACCCACTTCATCCCAAAAAGCTGGAGTTCGACACCACTTCCCATATAATGCATCAAATGGTGCCATATGTATACTGGAATGAAAACTGTTATTATAAGAAAACTCAACCAGAGAAAGATGTTCGTCCCAACTTCCCTGATAATCCATTGAACAAGAACGTAGAATATCCTTCAATTTCTGAATTGTTCATTCCGACTTCCCATCTGATTGAGGATGAAAAGTTGTACAAAAATATAATTCAGTACCAAACAATGTCTGAAGACCTTTCCAAAAGTTAGAAGTGAACCTGTGATCATGATCGGAAACAATGGAGAGGGGAACTCTATTTAACCTAACTATCTCTTTAAGATAAAAACATGAAATTTGATCTAGGGAAAAATTATATCATATATCAAGGAAATGAGAAGATTTCGTCAAGCGATAAACAATAACCCAGATCACATTATTATCTCGAGGTGTCTTCAACAACCCCACAATAAATTCCATGGATATATTCACTCATTTCCACTCTGGCACTGGTAATGGATGAAGAATCCCCTTCAGCAACTTTCGCTCTGCATTAACCTGTTGACAATTCAAACACTTCACAGTAAAATCAGCAGTATATCTTTTCATTCCATCCCACCAGTAATACTATCGAAGATCTCTATAAATCTTCGTACTTCTAGATGAACTAAAAAAATAGAACTATGAGCTTCATATAATAACTCTCTCTTCAACTGTGAATCACAAGGGACACACAATATATTCCGAAATCTCAAAAAAATCATTATAAATGTTGAATTCAGGCAACTTACCCTTTTGAACGAGCTCTATCTTTTTCTGTAACTCACTGTCTTACTTCTGAGCTTTCTTAATTCTATCTGATAGAGAAGATTTCACTCATACCTGAATCAAAATAGAAAAACATCCTCCACCAACAAATTCTCTACCAAAGTTCATAAAATCCCTAACCAAGGGATCACATTCCAAACGTAACATTGTTAATGAAGAATTAATTTTTCGACTCAATGCATCAACCATTTTATGTGCTTTTCCCTGATGGTAGTGAATTGTAGAATCATAATCCTTGATTAATTCTAACCATCTTCTCTATCTCATGTTCAATTTATTCTAAGTGAATATATACTTTAAACTTTTGTGATCAATATATATTTCACACTTTAATCCATACAAATGATGCCACCAAATTTTTAAAGCGAAAAAAAAATTCAGCTAATTCCAAATCAGGTGTAGGGTAATTTACCTCATGAGTTTTCAGCTGACGTGAAGCATAAGCAATTAGCTGACCATTTTGTATTAGGAAACAACCAAGTCCATTCAATGAAGCATCAATGTAGATAACAAACTCACCATTTCGGGAAGGTAGTGTCAAAACTGGAGCATTCACCAGTCTTTTTTTCAACTCCTAAAAACAATCATCACATTATTTTGTCCAGATAAACTTAACACCCTTCCAAGTTAGCTTATTCATTGGACTGGATAACTGTGAAAATATTTCATCAAAACTTATGTAATAGCCTACGAAAACAAGAAATCTATGAATCTCAGTTATATTTGTGGTTCTTGGCAATTCTTTGAAATCCTTTGTTTTTGCTGGATCAACAGTTATTCCATCTTTAGAAACAATGTGACCAAGGAAAAAAATTCTTTTCAACCAAAACACAAACTTGAAGAATTTCCCATACAATTTATTTTATTTTAGGGTTTTCAAAATGACCTTTAAATGACTTTCATGCTCATCTATACTTTTAGAAAACAACAGAATATCATCAATGACAACAACCAAAAAACATATCCATGAACTCATGGAAAATTCTATTCATAAGGTCCATGAATACAGCAGGGGAATTGGTTAGCCAAAAA
This sequence comes from Viscum album, assembly GCA_963277665.1. Classification (NCBI taxonomy): domain Eukaryota; kingdom Viridiplantae; phylum Streptophyta; class Magnoliopsida; order Santalales; family Viscaceae; genus Viscum; species Viscum album. The sequence continues at coordinate 570,196,195 of OY728150.1, read as the reverse complement.
GGAATTACTACAAATTCATAATGGCCATATCTTGTAAGAAACGTAGTCTTCCAAATATATTCTTTCATTACCATCAACTGATGGTACCCCAATCTTACGTCGATCTTTGAAAAATACTAATCTCCCTGAAGATGATCAAACAAATCATTGATATGAGGCAAAGGATATTTGATCTTAACAGAGATGTTATTCAAGGCTATATAATCAATGCAAAGTATCATAGAACCATCTTTCCTTTTAACAAATAAGACAGGAGCACCCCATGGTGATGTTCTAGGACGAATGAAACATTTCTCAAATAAATCATGCAATTTCTCCTTTAAATATAAATTTTCAATTTGAGTCATTCGATAAGGGGGTATTGAAATTAGCTTAGCATCAGGAACTAAGTCAATAGTAAATTTAACTTCTTGTTCTGGTATTATTCTAGGAAACTCATCAGGAAAAACACCATGATGCTCATTTAACACTGGCACATCATTAATCTGAACGGTTCCTTTGTTTTCAACAATATGTGGAATGTAACATTCATTTCCATCTTTTAAAAGTGTTCAGCCTCTTGATATGTTATCAACAGTAAGGGTTTATTCTTGTACAAAAACTGAAAGTCTTTCTGAAAAGAAATATCTTTTTCTCTACAATCAATCTTAGCATGGTAAACAGAGAGCCAATCCATACCTAGGATAACATCAAACTCTACTAGAGGGAACGCAATAGGGTTTGCAAGTAGGTTCTCTCCAACGATAAGGATAGGAAGATTCTTATAAATTATTTTTGCCTGAAAATTCCCCCAGGTGTTTTTACCACAAGTTCATGAGTCAATTCTTAATATGGAATTCCTAATTTAGTAGAAAATTTTCTAGAGAGGAATGAATGTGTAGACCCTGAATCAAAAAACACATTGGCATAATCTGAAAAAACAAACAAAGTACATGATACCAAATCATTTGATGGCCCAATATCTGCTAAAGTAGTTGAAAAGGATTTCACCACACCTTTTTCCTTGTAGTCGGACTGCTTCCCATCATTTGAGCTCATTTTCGAACACTCATTTTCATAATGTATCATCTCATTGCACTTGAAACATTTTACTAACTGTAAATCAAATTTGGTCTTACCATCACCCTGATCTTTTTCAGTGCAATAACAAGCCTTATGTCCCATCATACCACAACAGTAGCACTTTCTAGAATTCAAAAGGCATTCGCCAACATGGATTTTACCACATTTATCACAATGTGAAAACTTAGTTTTCTTACCATCAGACCTCTTTGAATGATTCTTCCCTTTCTCCTTCCACCTCAGTCTCTTCTTATATTGGTTGTTATAGAATACTTGATCATCAAAAAACTCCATTTCCACCTTCTCAGTACATCGAACAAGATTTTCATAACATTTGAACTCATGAGAATCTAAATCCCATTGATATTTTGGCTTTAATCCTGAGTAAAAACGTTTGATTTTACTATCATGGTCTCAGATAAAATTTAGAGCATACCTTGCCAATCTAGAGAACATTTCTTCATAAAGAAACCACTAAGTCATCCTCTTGCCTCAATTCGAAGAATTGTTTTTCCATCATAAGTCGAACAAACTTAGGAACATATCTCTCAAGTTACATACCATTGAATTCATCCCAGTCAAGTGCATCAATCTCATCAGAGTCCCTGATATTATTTACCATTGACCACCACTGATCTGCCTCACCCTCTAAACGGTAAACAACAAGAATATTATTTTGATTTCCTGAATGCCCCATGACATCGAAAATATTATCCAGTGCTTTAATCCACCTTTCAGATAGCACATAGTCAGATGATCCTTTGAATGATGGGGGATGTTGCCCCATTAAATGTTGCACAACTGACATGTTCCTCTATGGTTGATCTGGCTGATCATGAGCATGGATACCACCACCATTTATTTCTTGTGTCAAATGTGCTATTACTACAACAAACTGTTCAGTTCCAATTTCGACCATATAAGGATGCTAATTCGGAAGGTCATTTCCAATTGTATGCCTTATTAGCACTGCTTCCCTATTTCCTCTGCGGAAAACCATTCTAAAGAAACATGTCTTAGATGAATCAACATGGTAATATTCAAATTCTATATCAATTCAATTTGACCATAAAAAAAATATTTTTGGATAATCATTTAATAGAATTATAACTCCAAAAGTTATCTAAACCGAAATCTGATACCAACTATAAGGCCCTAGCCTTAAACATTACTTAATCTTGAGTTATTACAAGAATAAACATTGATGATCTTTTTAGGTTTATAGTTTTTGATAAATAGATCATAAATCATGCATTACATTCCACATTTCAACAAGGTGGTTACATAAAAGAAAATATTCATTTTTCCCATCAAAGGAGACATATTTAATAAAAACTTGGATTTTTTCTTGACACATTCTCGAAACTATCATCACATCATGTACTTTTCCCTTGACATGTGAAAAACATTTCAAAAACACGGGATGAGCATAAAAATCTCAGTAATTGATATAAAAGTACGGAATGAAAACATTAGTCCATGTATTCATATGAATCAATGAAATCATAGTTTACTCATAAAACATAATCACTTAAACATACCTCATGAAATCATAATATTTATGAATAACTCATAGAAATCATAAGACATAAAGTTAACTTGAGGCATTCATAACATTTTTACATTGGGAGTAACCCTCGTGGTTACGTTTGGAATACCCATCACAGTATATTCCCTAAATATCTTCAGTGAAACCATAACGTTTAACTCCTTCGTATTACCCAATGCATTAGAGAGATATCACAGGCTCACCCGCCCTTAGTTTATCACGTAGCCACCCGTCTTCATAAACAATTCCCAATAACCATAACATAATCGTATCACATAAAACATTCATAAAGGAATCAAAACATTTCCACATTTCAATCACAACATATCAAAAACAAATTGATATAATAAAAAAATTATATAAAATCATTTTTAATACCGAAATAAAAGAAAAGTAATACATGGTATTTATTTATCATTTAAAAAAATATATGGCTTGTAGAGGAAGCTGAAACTCAAATAATGGTCACGGTGGCAGAGAAGTTGTTGTTACGGCATATGTAAGACAAAAACATTCCCTTTGGTTGTCTAGTAAAATTCATCATATAAAAATATTCCTTTTGAATATTAGTAAATGTCATAGGGGTTTATAGACTGTATAAACTAATGTTGTCTATAAAACAAAATATGCCTCAATGAAAGGAGATTGAGATGAAGTCCCATACCTCGTGTCTGACTTCACTCGATTGTTCTTTAATCTCCTGAATAATAAACTTGAGTTAATTTATACTTTATTAAGATCCTTTTTCAAGTTAATTATTCCTTTTAAATCACTTATTACCATGTTAGGAACATTATTTGATTATTTAAGTTAATAACGGTTGGTTTGTCGATCTTTGGTACATGAGCCTAAAATAAACTTCTTATAATTACAATTTGTTCTTGTGGAAAAATATCTATTATATCTAGAATTATATTCATGATTTAGATAAAATATATATCATATATATCCAGTATATACATGCAATTATAATATTACATAACATTTAGAGGTAAGAAATTAAATGTACCGTTCATGGAGACAGTAAGTGGTACGTACGCATGAATAATACTTTCATTTCTAATTCGAATTTAATGGAGTGAAATCATAATGATATAAATGTATATTATAATTCCAGTTTTATATCATATATAACATCATAAACTACATCCTTTATACATCCCACATATGTCATTAACGAATCAAATCACTTTGAGGGGGTGGTAGTCCGCACTTCCTAAAATGAAGATATCACGTTTACCCCTAATGGAAACGATAAAGGTATGCCATAAATGTAAAATACAGAAGCATAAGGAAAACAAAAAAATAATATATATCATATATAAATAGAGTTACATATTAATGTCCACCATGAAAGATGTAAAAAGAAGATTGAACACTCATCGTTTCGCGAGGCATGATTTCGCCAACCACAGAAACAGTATGGTCTTTAACAATTAAATGGAGGTGTGTGTAATTGTAAATCAAATACTTCTCATAAAAAAACCTAGTATATTGTATATACTAGTTTTTTTTAGAAAAGGAAATATGAAAAAGTGTTTAGGGGGTTGGAGAAGAAAAATAAAATAAAAGAACACAAGTGAAGACATTACCTTTAAATCGGCTAACTCCTCTTGGTTTAAACCAAAAGTGTTTCTTGAAGAGATTTCTGCCAAAGGTAAGGATTCTAGGATGAATATAGGGATGTGGTGAGTTAAAATGAGTAGATATTTTCCAATACAATTTCTTGAGAGGTGTGGGTAAGGTGGTAGAGGTGGGGGATTTTTATAAGAGGGAGGAGGGGCACTCTTGGAAAGTCAAGAAATGTAACATTATTATATAATGAGTTTCGGATTTTAAAGGACCCAAAAATATATATTTCTAGGATAAGGTGATAACGGTTTTAAATACACCCATACAATAGGTCTTCTACATGAGTACATCTTAGATTTTACATTATATTATCATTTTATTAAAATCGTCAATTAATGAGGTAATCACTGCATCATCATGGTGTCATAAAAAATTTAATTTATTTAATGCATAAAAATTATAAAAAAATATCATGATGTAGGAAATATTTTTAGCTTTACAATGACTATTTATAGTATTAGATATTATTTACACAGACAAAAATAATTTCTTTTACTTGGGTGATACATACTTTAGTTATACTTTTCCCTTTAAAAAAATAATATAATAAAATTTCAATATCACCCAAAAGTAACTCCATGGGGTCCCAAAGTTTTTAAAAAGGCATCCCATGGTCTCCCATGACACAACCAGTAGTATTAGGACACCTCTTGGGGTCATTTGTTATTATTATGATATTATTTTATTACTCTTAACTACCCGATTACTAATTAATCACGATAATTAAAGATAATTACTGTCGTTACAATTCATAATGTCTAAAAACAAAAGAGTCTTAATTACATAATTTAGAACTTATGATTCTAAATATGGAATCCATTTTACCAAATTCCAAACTCAGAAATTTTATTAATTAATTTAAAAATAATTCTCGTTGTCAAAACAAATAGCGGGTTTTTAGAAACAATATCTATCAAAAGTTTGACAATTGTTTATGTCCAATTTCAAAGTGAAATTAATTCCAATGAACACCATTGAATATAATGATAAAAATATATTATAATTAATCTTTAAAACCAATTAAAAAGCCAATATAACCATATAATTAAATTACATGAAAAAGCAGTTTTGAAGTAAAATGCAGTATGTTTCACTATTCATTAAAAAAATGGACATTGTTAGAGAAATACCCAAAATTTATCCAAATTAAATTTCAGTGTCCCAATACTAATAAATAAATATATTTCTACAAATAGATCTTATAAAATTATCAAAATATTTATTTAAAAATGGTTCTCCATCAAAAGGCGGTAAAACAATCTTTTAATAATATTAGAGAATTCTATGCTTAAGATTTGATTTATTCTCATTTTAAGCCTCTAAAACACTATCTAATTCATAAATAGACATAGATTTGAAAATCCATAATTCTTTACATACTTGGGTTGTTACATTTACTGAGTACCATATTCAATTATGTATGATTGGTAACCAAGGTTGAACTCCATATTCCAAAAAAGACTTTATCAAGTAAATGATACAAGGATGAGATTCATTACATCGTGTCAGGCTAAATTCGATGGTCAGTTAGAAAAAAAATAAAACATTAGATAATATATTTATATTTTTTATCTAGATATTAAAGGTGTTTGTGATGAACACCTTACTCTAGTTCAGTTTTTATACAACAATAGCTTTCACTATAGAATTAAGATTTCTCCCTATAAATTCCTCTCTTGAAATAAGTGTACAGATCCAAAATTCTAGAATGAAGTTAGGGAAATAAATATATTAGGGCCAAAAATAGATGTTGAAATGGAATAGAATGTTTGATTTGTTCAATGGGCATGAGAACAATAAAAAACTGTTATGATGATAGTCATTCACATGATATAAAATGTAAAGTTAGTGACAAGGTGTTACTAAGAATTTTCTAGGGTTGAAGGTAATGAGATTTAGAAATAAGGGAAAGATAATCTTATAGATTATTAATTTATTGATATTATTGATCTTATTGGTATGATTTCTCATATATTGGTTCTTACACCAATCCTCTTTGAATTTCACTATGTGTTTTATGTATTTTTTCTTATGGAATTGCATGCATGACCGTTCACATGTACTGAACTATGGGGTCATGCCGATGGAACAAGAAATTTTTTATGGGGAACAACCAGTTTATGTTTTGGATCATATAGAGAATGTAATATGAAATAAGACTAGTCACATGGTAAATGATTTTTGGCAAAGCCACCAGCCTAAAGAAGTTACAATTGTACTTAATGAAATGGTGAGGTAAAAGTATCATCATTTTTTATACTACAATCAGGGAAATTTTAGGAAGAAATTAATTTCAAATTGGGGGAGGGAGTTAGAATGTAATACCACATTTTTTTTATAATTTTTATCATTTTTATAAATTAAAATTATTCAACAGCTTTTTTACACTCAAATCCATGTATTAATGAATTAGTTTTATTAATTCTATTATTTAAATAAGACAGTTATCAATTAGTAAATATACATTGTAAAATTAAAATAAATAAAAAATTTATATATTAATTATAATGAAATTATTTGAAGATAAAATGTTGAAAAAAATACTTAATTTTGGGTAATGTCATTATATGTTTCAAAAATACTATTTACAAAACATTATTTTGTAAATAAAAATAAAAATATTTTTTTGACACATTTAAAAAATAAATTTCATAAAATATAAATCATTTTTCATATCCACCAGTCAATATTATAATATGGTGTCTATTTTGGATATTTCAGAAAAGAATAAGGTTGTGATGAATAATGAAGATATAGGTTTTTTAAAAATTCATTTTCATTTAAATATTTTATAAGGGTACTTTTTCGAATAGGTTTGATGTAAAATTAATTTAAATATTTAAAATTAATCCATTATAGGTCATTGAAATCATTTAATGTCTAATTTTTATCTAAACACAATTTTTACTTTTGAATAGTTTCTCTTTGGAAAATGCATTCTCTTTATGTCTTCTTTTTTAATTTTAAATCCATATTTTCCATTTATGTGAATTGAATTTGGAAAAAAAATATTCCATATTTGAAATAAGAATAAAATATATTATCAAATAGTGTAATATAAATTTTTGGACATAATAAATAGTAAAAATTGAAAAAATTATTTACCGTAATTAAGCTAAAAATGTCTTTACTGAGGTGTTAAACAAAAATGTTATGGGTCATATATGAAATAAAACATAAAGAACACATATTTAATGGAAATTTATGGCCTTATAATGTATAATTTCCAATAATGGTCCATTTTGTGTCATATTTTCATTTCAAAAATGTGTGTACACCTTTTTCTTTCAAAAAAATATATGTGTGGCACTCATCTCACTTTAAAAAGGCCACCAATTCTTGTCTCCTATTAACACTTCAAAAAATATTGTTATCATCTAATAATAATAAAAATTGTCTTTATTATTTCCCAAATCACATCATATATGTAATATGATATTCAAAAATCCATCATAGGAAGTCTATTATTGAAAACCAATGTTGATTCCCTAAAGAAGGGGTAACGTTATTCAACACACATTTTTATATTATTTCTTCCTATACCTCCTCCAATTTTTATAAAACTATAATTATATAATGAAAAAAATATATTAAATATAATTTTTTTTAATTTTATGATCATGTCCTACAACCATCTCTACTTCAAACAAATGGGACATGAAATCTTCATTCCTATGTACAGCAGACTACCACCTCCTGAATCGATTTTATTATTTTCACATTGGGAATTCTCAAAACTATATATAATGATGGAGTAAGTGTTTTGATATTATATATATCATATTATTATACTTATTTAATTATTATATCCTTTAAAACGTCTTACCTTTCATTAATAGGGAATACAATAATATCTCTCAAGTGTACAATAGGCTAATGCCTCCTGAAGGGAAGTGATTATTTCAATATTTTAATTGAAGGAAATAAGTAAGTATATAAATAATATATTTGATATATATGACACAATAATTATTTTACAGTGGTTATATATTTTTTAACATTCAATATTTCAATCTATGGATAAAATGGAAACATGATTCTTACTAATATATGAACATTTATCACCTTTAACAATGTATATCAATTTGTATCACCAAATATTATGGATTAAAAAAATAAATATTTACTGAATATAATACAAAATTTATACCATTATTAAAAATATATAAATTATGGATCCATGGAAAATGAAATGGGGAAAAAAATAATAGTACAAATTAAACATTTAAAACAGAGAAGTTATTTCCTAAAACATGAGATTAACAAGGAATTGTTAATAAAAAAGAAATAAAAGGCCATAAATAAATCAAATATGGTATTATATATATATATATGGTTCATGAATATATTTATAATAAATATATATTTATCATTAGGGATTTTTTAACATGTATGAAGGAATTCAAGATTAAGGTAAGGGATTTTTTCTAAATTTTCCTTCTATGAGATATATGTTACGTCATACAACAATATTATAGTATTAATTATTTATTATTCCCCTATGACATTTAATATCAGGAATTTATTTAATATAATTTTATTATATGTTCCCCTTAGGGTTATTATTTCATGTGGCTTTCAATTAAATGTTACCAAAGTGGTAAGAGTTTTATGTTAATATTTCATCATTTATAGAGATTACCATGTTTTTTATTCCAAAGACGAAATATTATAATATCTCCCTCAAGAAAATAATTCATTTTTTATCTAGTGGTTATTTATAGAGAATAAATGTATCTTCTTTATTTTCCTCCCCTTTTCACTCATGAGTACAAAATAATTTTTTTTAATAAAAATCATCTACATTTCTCTCTTTTGAAAAAAACCATTTTTCTTCCAAAAATATGTTTTCTATTTTTCTCAAAAAAAGATACCAAAAATATAAAAATAATTTATTGAATAAAATTTTACCCATGTTACACCTTTTTTATTTTTTTGAATGGAATCATCGTGTCATTTTTAAAACAATGTCTGTTTGGATTTCACAGAAAATGAGAAAATATTATTTATTTTAACGTCTATGGATTGGACTAAAGAGTCCCAAAATCATGAAAACAATATTATATGACTTTTAATATATAATTTATCCATATTTATTTTAATGATAATTATTTATACAATATATTATGAATATTTAATTTTTAAAAACATATTTTCAATGATGGCGTGGTTTACACAAGAAATGTTCCATGTGATTTTTCATTAAAAATAATATTATGTCTAATATGAAATCATTTGAGGTTATATATAATTTATTTCAGAAAATAACCAAGTAATCCATTAATATTATCTTTGTTAATTTTATTTGTTTATGATTATGTTATTTCTATGAAACCATTTCCTCTTCCTCACGTTATACCATGATTAAATTGTTCTGAACCCCACTTCTTTTATCCACAGGTTATGCTTTGATGAAATGACAAAATGATTATAAAAAAAATGTATTTTCCGTAGTTTATGTTTTGTTGACATATTTTTGAAACTTATTTCATTTCATGGTTTCTAATTTTATAAATTTTTTATTTCCTTTTTTGATTCATATGTGTGATTTTCATTATGTAACAAGTGAGGCCTATCTCTCATTCCAATGCATTGGGAAAATATTGATATCTCATGAGATAAACATGATTATAATAGGTAGTGAACCTAGTATAGTCATGGAAAATATCTATGATGATTTTATTGGGAGTTAACTGTGAATACTACAATAGTTTGGGAGTAAACCCAGTCCACTGTGATATTTTTCGAAATGAACTACAATCTCTAAAGGAAATGATTTCCTATACCTATGTGTATACCCAAAATCTATGGTAATGTTATACTATCATGGTTTATATTCTTTGACTATATTATGATTAATGTCTTTTGAACATAAATGGTTTATTCCTAGAGTCAGTTTTATGATCTGTTATATAAATGGAACTATTTTCAAATCATATCCTCATGATATCATATCCTCGAGTTCAGGATATGTTAATATCTCTATTTTTTACTCTTAATGAGCATATGAGATCACCCTTTATTATGATTCATTTCCACATTTTATGACGAACACTATTTTGTGTGATGTGTGAAAAAAGGGTTATAGTTATGAATAATATAGTGGGAGATGACATGGATCACATATGGGAAAAATGTTTATGTTTCCATGTTTCCAAAGACATTATACCTTTACCATCATTAGGATTCTATTTGTGTATTGTAATGAATATTCATCTAAAAAGTAATAATATACATGTATGATAATTTTGGTACATTATAATATTATAGGTGATTTTAAAGATATTAGTTTTATTTCTTAAAATCATTATAGTGTGTGTCATGGATGATCATGTTAATATATTAGGTGATCATCCTAAATTATAATCTAATTTCACATTCCCAAAATTAATTATTTTGATCATTCACATAGGGAATATATATTTTGATAAAAAGTTTATTTTAGAGATTTAACCACACCAATTTGTGTTCTTGTTTAATGAAATTAAAATGATTTTTTAAGTGTGTGACCCGAGGGGTTCCTTGGATTATATAAATGATTATATATTTTTTGGAATTCTTGGGACATGATCTAGGATCTAGTACTAATCATTATTATCATTCTACGACATAATTAAATTACAAAATATAATAAATTAATATCATAGATATTGTGAATGCGTTATATATATTCCTTGGATTCATACTTTTTCCAATTATATAATAATTACTTAGACATACACCTTGGATTCGACCTTTTACAAATTAGTAACGAATGCCTTGAAAAAACTCCTTGGATTTCATGTGACCTAAATATATTTAATTCCTTGGATATTATCATTTGATTTGGTAGTGTTCCTACCTATATTCAATGGCCTAATCACTCTCTAAGAATTTGATAGTGAGTCTAATGATAAATAATGCCTTGTATATGCTCCTTGTATTCAACTTTGAGACCAATTACTATGAATTCCTTGTATAAGATCCTTAAATTTATCATTTATCAACTTAGTATGATATATTATTACCAAATACATCCATTACTTGAAGAATTATGTTCGATTAATCTAAGGAATCACTATAGAACTTGTGGATTGGTGATGAATTATTTATTTAAGGTATTTCACTGATTTTATGTAGAATATTTTCATGCACTACGTAATTGGACTGGATATTCCTATAGGAATAATTTCTTATAGATTAATAAGTTGTACTCTTAACCTATGTGGGTCATAATTTGTACCAAATTAGACTTTTTGGTTGTGGGAAATGACAACGGAATAGTCCCTTTGATTGATAGATAAACTATTTTTAAAAATATGGAGAATGAGATGTGGGATTGTAACAGACATGGGAACAATTAATGGAATATCTTCTGTCAATATTATTTTATTAAATTTTTTTATTTTGATACATGAAATCAAAAATAATGGATACATTTTATTTTATGACTTATGTGACATGTTTAAAGAACGATTATTATCACATGAATTGTTTTATTATTGGAACAATATAAGATATCTAGATTTCATATTAAAATTTTGAATAGTAGTAGTATTATATCCACTTTTACATTACTCTAATATGAGGGTATAGTCTTCATATAATTCCATTCTAGACTATTAGTACTAATAGACAACCTTTTGTATACATGTAGGTGTGTTTGAGTTCATACATAAAACCAGTTCTTTTACTTTTGATAGATCTAGGACGGGCTTATTACACAATGGTATAAAATCATTTTCATTTCATTTAACTATTTTTGGTATCAACAAAATACATATTTCATTTTTAGAAAATGGTAAGGAATGAATTATTGAGAGTATGATACACATGTATGAGCAAAGTTCATATTACCAAGGACGAGATTGAAGTGTGGGTTTTTGTTTTTACTATTAATATATTTCACCACATGTAACACATATGATCTCAATTTTATGATTCATAGGATTTATAAATCATATATAGAGTATAAATATTTCATGTATTCATTCATCATATTAGGAATGTGCTATATCACATGTCATTTTCACAATTATAAGTGATTCATTCCTTTAACTATGAAATAGTTTAAGTTATTTAATGTGTTAGTAAAAATTTATATGGGGTTTATCAATATAAATTTTTTGTTCCATCTTATTGAACTAATTTTAAATTCTATATAAATATCATTACATTATTATTTACATTGATTATTTTATAAATGTAGTTAAACAAAATGAACACTATAACTTATAATATGTTTTCCAATATAAATTTTAACCTAATTTTCATTTAAATAGTCCTCATTTATGAAAAAATATGGTCACATTAAAATGTAAAGGATTGACAGTTTTAGAATAGAATATAGAATGGTGTTTATGAAAAATATTAACTAAATTATGAAAATATTGATTAAATGAGTATATTAAATGAATTATTTTGTATCCAATTATTGATAAATGAAAATAAAACTCTTTTTAAAATAACAGGAAATATTTCCCTGAAACTTTATTTTTATGTGCATACTTGTGTTTTATATCAATAAACTGACCAAATCACCCATGATTAATTAATTTAATGTAATTTATATGTTATATTTTCAAAAAAAAACTTTTAGCATTCAACTTAAGTGTCTTCTTGACAATAAATATGGATAAATCCAATTTTATACATAAAATCTCTATATTCCAAAAAATCATTTTTGTCAAATTTTTATGCACTTATAAAAAATTATTATTCCAAATTTATGTAAATTAAATTAACAAAACAGAAATTATTTTATAAATTACAATTTATAAATTATAGTAGGTGTAATTATATCTATTTTCTATAATGTTTCATTTTTTGATGAATAATGAAAAATACTGTATTTTAATTTAAAATTATTTTTTCTTAAAATATTTATAATGTTATTTTATATATTGAAATATTTTAAATGTAGATTTAGTTCAATATTATATTAATGAATCCAATTTAGGTCATTTTGATCAATTCCATGTTGAATTTTGTTATAAAAACAATTAAAACATTAGATCTTGTTCTCTTTTAAAAAATGATTTATCATTGCATCTCAAGGATTAATTTTAAATTAAAATATTAAAATTCAAAAAATGAAATTAGGAAATATAAATTCCAAAATTGGAATCACCATAATTTATAATTTATAATAATGGAAACATAATTTTTACCAAAATGAATATTGAATGTAGTAAAAGTTATTCACAATAGTTTAGGTAAATCTGTTTTTATCAGGGGTTTAACTAAGAAGAAAATGATAGAGATGTCCTTTAAAATTTTATAAATACAATTTTTTGGCCATATCCTTAACATTACATTTGAAAATTTTAATAATGGAAAGTTTTTGACCTTTTCAACATATCAAAAACATGGGATGCATTATTTTTTTCAAAAATATCAATTAAATATTCTCCCCTACTTACAAAAGGCCACCACATCTATTCTATTATTCACACCATACAACCATATTATTTCTAAAAAAAGCTCCAAAAACTTTAGATTTAACATCCTATAATCCTATAATCATTATTTTGGATTGAAAAGCAACCTATGAATTATTTAGTTCAATCCTAAGCAGCATACATGAAGAAGAGGTATTGTTCTTCAACGTGTATCTTTATTTTATTTATTTCTCCACCATTTCTAGTTATTTTTCAAACGTACTATTATAATAACCTATGTGTATTCCATATATTTATATGTTTTTATAATTATGGAATATCTCCGAAATGTTTTCACTTCTATCAAATGTGTTAAGAAATCATCGTTCATGTGTTCAGTAAACTACAACCTCATAAATTGATGTCATTTATTTTTTACATAACCACCTCTAACAGTTAGAAATAATGATATATTTATTTTTTATGTATTTAATTTGTTATGTCAATTTTCTTTTGGAATTTTTATTTCACAAACATCTCTATGATTTTTTGGAATACAAGAATGTTTCTTGTGTGTACAGAGGACTACCACATTGTGTAGCGATGTGATTCATTCATTCTCTACATTGAAGCTAATAAGGATAAAGTTAATGATTATATGTGATATTAATGAAATTATCATGATATAAATGGAATATTTATCTTTATTAGATGATAATATACATCATTTTATTTTGTACCTATTCACTCAATTAAAGATGACAGCGCTAGTCATATACATGTGGACTACCACCTTCATGATGCAATGTGACTCTCTTTTCATAACCATGCCACATATATGATATTTGTAAAAATATTTAAAGAAATAATATTTTTTATGATATTATTAACATTTTTAGATTCAATATATTAATTAAATATTTTTGATACTGATCAATGAATAATGGAAACATTACATATGAATACGTATGACCCACAGTCTCTATGATTGTAGCATTGTTCATTTCTCAAAATAATTATATATTTTTTGTTTTTAAAGTATATTTTTTTATTAATATGATAATTATATAATATTATTATTATTTAGGTGATTTATCCATTTTAAAATTTGGTGGACACAAAATAATAAATCAAAACGTATATAAAAAATTAAGCATTTGTTTCCGAAAACAAGACATTATCATGTAATTGATAATAATTGGGTAAAAAGGGACCTAAGTAAAAGTTATATATTATGATATACTCACATATGGATCTATTATAAAGGATTAATAAACTTATTTTTATTAGAAAATAGGTTCGAATGAGTGTGATGGATGTCAAGACATAATGTAAAAGATTTTTGTCTCACTTTTTCCGTCCTTGAGACACATGTCAGATTCAAAAAAATTATTCAACATGATGTGTAAATTTTTCATGAACTTATATTATGACTATATTAATAAAAAAAATATTCGGGGTTCACATATTCATTTTATTATATCTCTTTCACTGGGTTTAAAGTTTAAAATTGAGGTAATCTTTAATGAGATTTTTCTAATTTCTCTTCTTCGAGACAAACATTATGTTTTTCACCTATATTCATTAATGAGGTGTATATAAAACACATTTGATATATATTATCATGAATTTTTTTATATTAAGGATATTTTATATTTTATTTGATGATAATTTATTCATCGGGTTTATGATTCAAATTTATCAAAGTGGTAAGGGTTTTATGTTACAATAACATTGTTTATTAGGATTATTTATGAACATGACTCCAGTGCTAATATATCATGATCTAAATTTTAATAATTCTTAGGATTTTTCTTTCAATTTTGTTATTACATGATATTATTGATTTTATAGTCATTTTGTTATGTAATTACGAGTTCAAGGAATAATGTTATTTACAAAAAAAATCTTTTCAGTCGAAAACCATTTTTCATCTGAATCCATATTTTCTAAAAATTTTTTGAAAAACGTTTTTAAAATTTCATTACAAATAATGATTAAAAAAAATTTTATAGATGTTTTATTTTTTAAAAAAAATTTAAATTAATTATTCTTTTATATTTTAATAACATTTGACATTGGAGTTTTAGTGCAAATGTGACGGAAATATTTTTTCAACATACATAACATGAAAAAAACATCTTGCCACCATGACCATTACATTGCAAGAAGATTTATTAATAAGTTTTTATATTCATTTTAATGATAAATAATTTTCAAAATGATTTATATTTTCGAAAAAAAAATAAAAGAGGAAAATATATACTCACCAAAGTAATGCTCCATCTAAGATGATATCATTTGATGTAACTTATACTTTGCTGGGGATATGAAATGATAGGATTCTTATAATTACTCTAAATGTGTTGTGTTTGTTATAGAATGAATTTTATGAAGCATTTTTTGTTATCATAGTTTGTATCTTGATAAAATTATTATTAAACCAACATTTTTTTCCATGGGTTATACTATGATATAATGATTAATGGTTTATAGAACCTATCTCTTTTATATAGGATTGAATGTGATGGTATGATTATAAAACTCATTTCATTTTAGGGGATATGGTATAATGATTGTTTTATGATATTTTGACACTCATATTTATGATTTTCATTATGATACGGTGGTTAGTTTATAACAAATAATGGCTGTCACATTATGATAAAAAAGGGATGGGACCTATATCTCCCTCCAAATCATTGTGTAGTGATTTACATACCATGATAGGGACATGACAAGAATTGGGAGTGAAATCGGTTCATTAAGGTACTTTTTACACTATGATGGTACTGGGTCTGATCATTGAATAACATGATGGTTTGGGGTGTGAAAACATTCCACTATATAGAAATGGATGCCACTGGTGATGGTGGTGTGCCCTTACAAGTATGTATATCTACAAAAAAGAATAGTACATTGGTTTTTATCCCATACCTGAAGCCGATAAATAGGTGTTTAGCCAATGTCAAACTCGTTATGAATGTCTTGGTAGGTTCCCTTTACATAATATTTTATATTATTATATATATTCTAAAATTATATATGTTATGATAATAAAATTATCATTTCATTCATATTCTTTGATTCCATAATAAATGAAGTCTAATGAACTCTGAATATTTATTCCGTGTATTAAGATTATTTTCTATGAAATAGATGGTGTGGTTATAGATTTTCTCTCATGTTATCATAATATTGTGCTCATATTTTTGTTACGTATCTCGATGGTTTAGCCATACTAATAATATTTTATTAAAAATTTATTATGTTTCCTTTAATATGGTTATAAATAATTGTTTTTAGTAATATTACTTAATGGGATTATATTTATTGGAAATATTGAAGATCATTCAAGAACTAAGAAAATAATGTTACATGTTTCCAAAGTCACTAATCTATTATGGTCATCATTCATGTGTTTGTGTAATGTAATGAATATTTATTAATGAATATGTGATATACCTGTATGATTATCCTTGTTCAAAATATTTTGTATTAGAGGAACAATTTTGTTAATGTTTTGATACTATGACAACAAAACATAACTGAGATCCATAGGAATATTTCTAATGATATGTCCTGCGATGTCCCTCATGATAAGTCTAAGGATGAGTTATAGTAAAGTAAAATATCCTAGAATTTTTATAAATAATAGAGTTAGTGTTTTCCATGATATTAAATCCATGAATGAATACTATAAGTGGATGTGAACTTTTCATAAATGTACCTTGTGTTAACAAACACTAAATATTATATTGATCTAGACTTAATCTGGAATTGGTCCACGACAATGGGCCTTATTGCACACATTGGTTGAATGCCATAATGTATATTAATTGTTAATTGATAAACTATTTATGAACTATCATGAAAGATTTAAATATATGTGGACTATGAATTATATTGGATAAAACAATGGTGTCATTGATTAAATAGAAGGTTACTTGATTTAGACCCCCAAAATTATATTTCATACTGTTATTTTCTATTTTTATTAGTTTTGATCACATTATCCCTTTTAGTAATAGTCAATGTCGAGAACCATAATGTACTATATTTACATATAATTTTATAGAAATATGTTTGAATAGATTCTAGATTGGGAGATTTATGGAGTAATGGATTTTGTGATTATGCCTAATCTGTTTCATGGTGCCTGATTAATATAATATAAATTAACCAACTATAATACTCACCAAAGAATAACGGTAAATAGTTCTATTATATTTTGGGTGGTAGTAACCATGGAGTAATGAAGATTAAGTTTTTTAAATGTTCAGAAACTTGAATGAATCACCCATGTGAATATATCGATTGAATTAGAAGATGATTTGAACATAGAAAATAAGGAAACACATACAACAACTACAAAGGGAAAAATGAAAAATTCATTTGACATAATGTATTATTTTATTTTTATCCCAAATATATCATTTACAAATAACAATTTTAAATGTGTATGGTGTTGGAATTAGGTAAATTGAAATCTTATATGGAATGATTGTGAAGGGAATCTACAAGGTAGAATGAGTAATGGCCATATTGTTGATGATGAAAATACTATGAATTAAATATGAAAGGAAATATGTATTATGGAATAAGATGAAGAATATTAGTTATTAAATTAAGTATGATGTCAAATAATTTAATTGTTTAAGTATTTAAATTATCGAATTATGAAATATATAGGGATTTATCACTATAAGTTATTTGTTATTGATTTTCAAAAATATGTTGAATGATACTAATGAAATAGAAATGTTATTTAATTTAAAGGTTAAATTTTATTTAAAAACACACGATAATAACTATGTGACACTTAATGTGTTCTTGAATTTTAGATAGTTTATTTTAGCTTGGATAAAAAGATTATTGGATTGGATAAATTAAATTGGACAATATTGATGACCACATAACTGATAAAAGATTTTTAGACAAATTGGTTTTTGTTATTATTGATTGAGTTTACCACATTATTGGATATATAGAGAAAATCATTAATTAATTGTATTATTAAAGGAATTAGGAAGATTTAATGTTTTTTATAAGGTTTTCTGGTAATATAGTTTATTAAAATATTTTAGGGGAATACATGAATAAATTATTCACATGGTTGTTATATAACAACCAAGAGCCATTTTATAGTGAATGGGGGATTAATGATAAGTTGATCTTTAAAATTTATTGACATTATTTATAAATTTTTGTATCTTAATCTCTTTGATGGGCCAAAAGGTTAACCATTTAGGGAATTTTTTTAGATTAAATATGGATGAGGTTTTAAATATTAACTTATTACTACACCATATAAGGATTAATCCACATTGGATAACTAGTTTTATATTTCTTTATCTAGATATATAAATAATGTGTTATATTTCTATTTTGGATCATATAATCTAGTAATTATTTAGGTATTACAAAGTCACATTCATTTCATCAGGTAAGGGTTGAATTGGAAATTGATGAAGTCCTAACCAAAGGGTAAGATTGTAATTATATAATGGAATGAAAACAAGAAAGTATATCTTCTCATGAAAATTATTGAAATAAAATATTGTCTTGTTATCACCATTTTTGATGATATCAATAAACATTTTATTATCTTGTTTTTTATGTATTTATGTTCTTTAACCTTCTTTGGACCACCCACTTTGTTGTGATCAATGTTCTCTATCACTCTACATGAGTATTCTGGTGATAGTTTTCTCTTTGTTGGTCTATGATTTCAATTCCCTACAATGTTCCACAATCTTTAAACCTATTATATGTTATTATTGATGACATATATATATATATATATTTATCTTTTTCAAATAAATTAATTTACATAGTATCTTTATAATGTGTGATTCTCTAAAATAATTTTCAAAGTTAAACCTTTTACAATATAGATGATTTTCGAGGGAGAAATTCATTTAAAAGGGGGTTGAATGTAGCACCTTGATAAATTGTTAAATATATATTTTTAATTAATTTATTCTTAATCATATTTTTATTTACACATGATTATAATTTTATCATCAGTTATTTATAAAATAGAGATTCTATTGCATTATACCAAACTTGTCTTGTATTATAAGAAACAATGAGTTAAAATGAAATAATACATATTATTTAAATTATATTATAACAGTTCTCCAATATAATTTAGAACATTTTTAATGAATCAGATTAAATATTTTACTAAAATATGGTTAATAAATTCAAATAAAATGAATTATTTGGTGATGGGTTAATTAAAATTAAATTCAAACCAATTTGAAATAAAAGAAAATCATTATATAAATTTTTATGCACTAAAGTAAGTTTTATATGAATGAATTAGCAAAATCCATTTTAATAAATTATTTTAATGAGTTTTATAAATTAAATATTTATAAAATTTTTTTAACCTTCATCACATGTGCTTTTGAGACAAAAAATAATAGTAAATCTAATTTACCCTTAAAAACTATATTTAAAAAAGTAGTTCTGTTGCCTTTTCGTGCACTTTTAATAAAATGAATTTTTGATACATTTAGTAAATAATTTTGGTATAATAATTTTTTTTAAGAAATCACAATTCCAAATTTATCTTATGGTGAATTGGTTCATATTGTTCTGAAAATTTTTATTTTTTGATGAATAGTTAAATTAATGATTTTTAACTGAAAACTGTCTTTTATTTTAAATTTGTTATTATGTCAAATTATATTTTAAACTAGTAAAAAAGTAAAATTAGTTAAATTTTATATAAATTAATCACATTCAGGTCATTGAATTAAATTCATATTTAATTTTTGTAGAAAATAATTTCAAACCATTGTACTTTGTCTTTTAAAAAATTCAATTTTTCATTGCCAATGCAGGATTGATTTTAAATTAAAATTTTGAACTAATGTAAATGTACTTTTAAAAATGAATTTAATATTTTTAATTAATTTTATTTATATTTTTTAAAAAGGTAAACCTAAATTTTGACCAAAATGAATAGTGAATTCAGCAAAAATTAATTATCGTTGTTAAGGTAAAATGGTTTTCCTTGGGGGGGGGGGTTGGGGTATAGTAAAAATATTAAGTCTAAAATGACCTATGAACTTATATAAAAGATATTTTTATGAAATATTTAGACCATTGCTCTTCTAATTTTCCATGAATTTTTTAATTTTTACCTTTTTGATATATGATATACTTGGGATAAATTAATTATTTTAAAAAATACCTAGTGTATCTTGTTCCACACTTATAAAAGTCCACCCCTATCAACTCATCTTCACACCATCAAAAAACTTTGGTTCAACCAAAATCATCCCATAACAAATCACTAATTACTTTCTCTCATCCTATAAACATTTTAACATATAAAAAACAAGGGAGCTATTATTTATTCAAGAAAATACATTGTATATCCTCTCCGCCACTTATAAAATACCACCCACTCTCCTCTCTTCTTCAAACCTTCAAAACTTATTGGATTGGCCATAATTTTCCCAAATAAAATCTAAAATTCCCTCTTCTCACCATAGAAGCCTTACATTGTAAAGAAATCTATAATAGAAGACTATAGTGAAAACCTATTGAGGATACCCGAAGAAGAGGTATTATTCTTCAAAAATAATGTTTATTTTATATTTTAAACCACATTTTTAAATTATTTTTTAAACCAAGATGATATGATAACGTATCAACCATATAATTGGATGTTTTAATGAAAATGGAAAGACCTATAACCTTATTCAATTCCCTTAAATTGTCTAAGAATGTTTTAACATTGGGTTCCTTAGATCCAAATCAAACAATTAGTTTGATTTCCCTATCATGTATACATTATGATATAAATGATGTATTATTTCTATTATACTGAAAACAGATCAATTTCCTCTATATAATATTAATATACATAGATTAATTGTTGTATTAAAAGGTTATAGCTTATCTGAGGGTATAATGGGAACCTTGATAAACTAGGAAATTAATATTAAACAAGGGTCTTATGTTATAGATACAATATACTGACCACAAACTATTGAACTTTTACTGTCTAGTTCTTGGGTCTCATAATCATTAAAAATTCTTCTCAAAATTATTGCACATAGTGATCTCTATTTGTGACATCATGAGGACACTACCTCTAATAAGAACACCGCAATTTTTATGTGTCATTGGTTTTATTGTCTACTATCATCTTTACTAGTCTCGTTTTGTGAGAAAATTAACAATGTGCCCCATTTGATCACATACATTTGAGCAAGGAAAAGGCCATGATATCGATATCATAGTGAGGTTTCATGTGTTGGGGTTTCCATTGGTTGTATTATGATGGTTGAATGTCAAAGAATTGATTTGTCACTACCCAGTTGAGGAAGCAATAAATCTTGGGATTTGTTGATTTTGATGGAAGTTATTTTTCTAATCCTTATATAATGTATTCTAAAGTAAAATCCATCCAATTAGTTCAAAAAATAATAAAAAAATAAAAGGGAAATAAAACATGTGTGTTTTCGGCTTTATGATATATCTAATGATCATGAAATTATAGTACAAAATATGTGTTCGTATGTTGGTTTCATGGATAAGATATTCATTATATCATTAGGGGCCTTGATGGGTTTCTAGACTATAGTCTTGATCTATAAATATTATTCACTACAAAAAATAAAAAGGCCTAGAGAGTCGCACCTTATAGGGTATTCGAGTACCTTTCATAATAAGTTTAATTGGTATATTGGACATATTGGGCCTCACCAAATGGTCCCAATATTTTCAAAGTTATCGATCATTGATAAATAAATAAATAAATTATTATTTATATATAGAATAATTAGATTTAATTTATTTATTGAATTTATTTACATTTTAAGTGAATGTGAGGAATAATGTTAATTGAATGAATAATACTTTAATATTTCTGGTTTGATTAAAATTAAGAATAAATTAAGAGTTGGGTTAAATGAAACGGTTGTATCATGAAACATTATATATATATTATCAGAATGTGATAAAAGAACAAATAATATTTATGATGCATTTTATTTTGTTATAATTATTTATTTTATGGATTTTAAATAAACGGGGGCCAGGGAACCCCATCGAGTACATTGAACATCGACTATAAATTGTGTGAGAGAGACTCTATCCAGAAAAAAACTATTCATGGTGAGATTTTCATAGCCATTAAATACTATGTTACTTGAAAGAGGGAGCATATCCAGATCTAGGTGATCAGATCATGTTCTACCTCATGCATCAAAGGAATGTCGATACAGTGATGGTCAAGACATCAATGAAATCATCAGATCATTGATCTATCTCCCCAAATTAGACGATCCACGATCCTATAAATTTTTAAAGCATTATTGGTTGATATAGAGTGGTTTAGCTTCAAATCCATCATTCAACGATCAATGATGATGTGAAGATGTAGATCATGGATTTCTATAGGAAAAGGTATGATTCCAATTTTTTTATCTTTGTTAAATTTATGTGAGGTCCTCAGACCATACATGGGATGTATTATTATCATTACATGTATCAGAGTCCTAAGGATTAAAAAATTTAAAATCTCTAGCCCATTAATTTTTGAGGACACTCTGTTTACGTCAATTGATATCTGAGTGACTATATAAATTTTTTAAGTCAGGAAATGAATTAGTTTTTTTAAATTAATTGGTTGGTATTATTTTGGTTCCAACATAACAATGCACACAATGATCCAACATGAAACAGTAATGTTATGACCCCTATATGATTTTGATACGGATCATTTACAGTTTTGTTATGGGTTTTAAATTTAAAACATGTTTTATCAATGAGTTATCGGGTTTATGTATCTACTTACCTCAACATTTTGGTTGGAAACTAGCTGTCGAAATAGTTTTTTGATTCGAAAATAATTCCACTGATCCTGTATTTTTATTATTTTAATATTTTTTATTATTATAATCAACTATATATACTAAATCTAGTTAACTTCTTAATACCTTTCACCCAACCATGCTTCCATGTCACCCCAAATTTTGTATCCCTTGCTCTAAAACTATAACATTTTCATCTATCACGCCCCTGATTGAGATTTACCTCAGCTTCTCACTCCCCTCCTCAAATCCCTTCTCCATACTTGAGGGTTCTTGCACCCCTACTCGAATTTCCTCTCCCCACTTTGGGGTCCCCTACCCCTTCCATAAATCCCCTATGGTTTCCACTTCCCTCACCAAAAACCATATCCCACTCCCTTTACCGATTCTTCTTTCATGCCCAAACAACTCCCGTTTTCTATTGGGGTACTACTCATAGCTTTGGTTTTCAAAGCCCAGAATAGATTATCCTTAGTCTTCATTCATTATTCATTAGTTGTAACCCTTCCCTATAAAAACCCTAGCTCATGGTTTCATATTTAGTTTGAAACCCAATTCAGTGAAAACTCATGATTTTATGCTTGGTTATATAGATATGGAAGGAACACAAGATTTCATTAAAGACTCTATTTCAATGGAATCCAAAATTAGTAACTCTAGAAGAAACATAAGAAGTTTTAAGAACTCGTCTAAATTTAATTTTTTCTCTACATTGAATATTAGAATCAGTTAGACTTGGATGACCTTCATTAATTTCATTCCCAAGGTTTAGATTTGGTTGACTCTCATTTTATTGATTGCATAAGGTGGTTTTTTTTCATATCTAATTTCTGAACCTTTAGTCTGCTATTATATTTATCATTTCAATCAAATCATTCTAAATTTATATATTATAATACTATACATCTACCTTCATGAGGTTCACTTCATTCAGCGACCACTATTTTTGTATGTATAATGATAAATTATTACAATGAAGACCTTGGTAGATATATATAAATTGTATACAACCATTGAATGCTTATTTATTACTCATGATAGATAATGAATGTTGTTGATATTATAAAGGAATCAAAAACTTTTTCTGTGGAACAACGAGTATTATTAATTCTAATAGGAAATGTATTCAGTTTTTGTTCAATATTACTTCTTCCCTAATCTTATTTAGTAATTTATGTTTCCATTGAGTTTATAAAGTAATATTCTCATATTTAACCAATATATAATAAATCTTGGTATGTTAATCATAAATTTCACTGAAATATTCTTCCACATAACCCAAAAACATTATTCCCCCATCGAAAAATTATGAGCCATTTTGGATATGATCTCTATATAGAAGCTAATTCTTTTTATAAAACCTTGATTTATTTTTTCCATTTGTTTTTTTGGCTAGGTAACTCTTTGTTCATTGAAATGTTTTTATCTTTTTTATGATTGGAATTTTCAATCTGTTTGATGTCCTGATGGAATTTCATTATTTCTAACTGGGTTTCTGGTATGGGATTCTATGAATATTTCCATTCTTGAGGGTATGTTTCACTAATTTATATCTCTTGTGAGACATTTGAACATGAAACTTGTTTTCGGGTTTCAATTTTCATGATTTATAATTAAATGAACCTTTTATTTTCACAATTATTATTTATGTATTTTTGTTGGATCATCCACGATCAATTTGTATCATCCCTGGTATTTTCTTGGAGGTGTGTTTCACTACTTTTGAGGGTCTCAATGTTTTTACGATATCTTGGTTAGGATGATTTATATAAATTGGGATTTTAAATTTACAAAGGGAAAATATTGTTCATCATATTATCATTTGGTTTTTTTCACATCTTCTGATGTGGTCATCATGTTTGGTTAATCAAATATATGAAATGGATCTTCATATTGACCCTACTAACATTACACCACCAAATATTGTTTACGTGAAAAATGAATCTATATTTCCTTTATTAAAATTTCTTTTTTATATCATTTAAGCCAATTATGAACTAAGTTTTGAGGATATTAGATATATTCTGTCTTTTCATTTGATCTTGTTAATTCCCTGAAGCATGACATTCATGATAGATAAATGATCTTTAGGTGGGAAATTATTAGAGGTAATTTTTTGAATATAACCGTGATTTCATTTTTATTTTTAGGTTATTTTGGATATGTAACACTTTGTTCATGGAAATATTTTATGTTCATATATGATTGGAGAACACAATGTGTTTGGGTTCATGACAAGGTGGCATTATTTCTATCCAGGTGGCAGGAATGGGCCTCTAGGGATCTTTGTATTCTTAAAGGAATGTTCTACTAATTTGAATCCCTTGGGACCCATTTGAATATGAAAATTGTCTTTTGTTTTTCATTTTCATGGGCCAAGTTAAACTAAACATTGTATTTTCACAATTAGTTTTTTTATCTATTTGTGGAAGATCAACGACACAGTATTTGGATGGTTCCACAATTATGAATGCATTAATCACACACATGGTGAACTGGTTTATCGATGTGCAATTTGAAACCTAATTTCAATGATAGTTTTGAGTCTATAAACTGAGAGTATATGGGGAAAAACAACATCAAACATCCATTAATTACAAAATATGAATTCAATAATAGTTATTCTTATTACTAATGTGTCAGTCCAACAATTGAATCTTGTATTCCAATATTAATGGAAATTGACAATGAGTCTTAATATTCTTTCTCAACAGTGATTACGGTGATTTTATAACTGTTGTTTCAACTTTTGGGAAATATGTATGTGCCATGTAAATTTTGAAATATATATATATTACAACTATTTTGTTAATCACTTATTATTTTAAACAACTTCTTCTCGTATTTTTAGGGTGTCTATTACATTTCCAATTTTATTAAACACAGTTACATTATTTTTCTAGGTTATTTCTGGTTGACAAATTATAATGAGAATTTTCTCAACACCTATAGACATTGTTTCCCATCATTCCATAATTGTATATACCATCATTCATTATACTTAATATTGTTTTTTGACTTATATAGTTTACCCTAGTAAATTCATATTTACAAAACACTTATTAGATTTAGATTTTTGGAAATACTGACTATGATGGAATGTTATGCTTCTAAACACATACAACATACAAGATTTTTCTGACAGAAGTATTTATTAAAATGAATTATAACATTGTGATCTCATTTTCTTTTTGTGTTGATCAAAATTTAAACATGGTCGGATATTTCTATTTGCGGTTTACTAAACCATATGCTTCATGCATCCTATGTGATCATCCTTGATATTGTCGAGGGGGTTTATCTTTTTTTAGAGAACATGTAAATGGGTTCAATATATGAGCTTATAGGACCCAAAATGCTTTTATAATTATTGATATTGGGTCATGAATGTCATTTTTTCAACTTACATGGCTTATTTGATATCGAAGATCATTTTATTTAAGGGGACCGAGTATATTTTTAATTTTCATTCTTCTATGTTTATTATTTTATAAAATTGTTTTCAAACCATTTGTTTAGATTCTATTGCTTTAAAAGAAGGTGGAACGGTAGTATGAGACCCCACATGAAATGAAAAAAGAACATTGTACTGGGAACTGTAACATTTCACGGTAGTTTCTTCATTATTTCGGCTTAAAAAATAATGTAATTAATTTCATTGACCATGGACATAGGCAAATTGGGTTTCAATATAACATAAATGGTATAAACATTCATTATGTTATAATTAGTATATATTTATATGTATTTTTCTAGGTCTTTATTGTATTATTTTATACAAATTAATGTTCAAAATGAAATGTGATACATGTTTTTATTTACTGGTGATGAAAAATTATATTTAGAAGAGAAAAACATCAACATATAATTTCCTGATTGAATTGAATTCTACAATAAATTATATCCCTTGATAAATTAAAGGATTTTGTAAAACCTGTAAGTAAAAAGTTCTCGATACTATTGTTTGAAGTTCCTTAAAAAGGTGGTACAAATATCTCTTTTCTATTCACAATGAATACTAATCAAGTCATGGACTAAGTGTCTTTGTAATTATGATTGTTTTATGTTTCTTTATTTTTTTAACGTTTTATTCTCAATCAGTATAGATTTTGGTGCAAGAAAGGAAGGTGAAAGGGTATTTAGGGACTAGAATGCATTGGAATAAGCACTAGGTTGTATGTGTATTACTTTCAGAAACCACTTCCTTCATTCTTTTATTTAAATAATTAATTTAATTCATATTATTTACCATAGATGAAGTAATTTTTTTCATAAAACATGAATGTTTTGGACTTTCTTCATGTTGTAATTAGATGCCATTTATATTTATTTTATCCACATCTTAATGGAATTCATTACTAATAATGACAATAAAATTGAATTTTTTTATATGTTATTATGTTCTAGTCCAATTACATTATTTGGAGAAATGAAGAACATCCACATATGTTTGCTTTTTTGAATTGAATTCTATAAAAAATAACTTCCATCAAGAAATTGAATGATTTTGTAAAACCAGTATCTAAACTACTCACGGTTCGATTTTCTGATGTTACATGACAATAAGAGGAACATATTTTTAATTATTTGGTCACAATGCATACCATTTAAGTCATAGATTGAGTATCATTGTAATTTTTATTCTTCAATGTTTATTCCGTTTTGAAATTGTTTTTTCACCAAATATTTATATTTCATTCCTTGAAATGAATGTGTAAGGGTAATTTGAGACCTGACATGCATTGGAAATAGAACATGGTTGATGGTTTATTACATTGCACATTAGTTTCTTCATTATTTCAGTGATAAAAATAATGTAATTACATTCATTAACCTTGGAAATATGTCAATTGGTTTTCAATATAACATGAATGGTATGGAATCTCTTTATGATTTAATTATTATCCATATATATGTATTTTTATGAAGTAATTGATGGTATTATTTAATATTAATTAAAGTACAAAATGAAATTACTTATATGTTATTATGTACAGGTCCCATAATTATTTTTGAAAGGATGAACATCTACATATGATTTCGTGATTGCGTTAAATTCTGCAAAAAATCACCTCCATCGAGCAATTGAAGAATTTTGTAAAACCAGTAAGTAAACTTTTCCTAATAATAATGTTTGAATTATCTTGACACATGAGGTGCATATTTCTATTTTTCGGTGACAATGCATAATGTTCTAGTCAAGGGCTGGGTATCTCTGAGATTTTTATTCTTCAATGATTCTTCGCCTTTTAAAATTATTTTTTAACCATCTGTTTAGATTCTATTGCTTGAAAATAATTTTTAAGGGTTTTTTTTCCTAAGAATGCTTTTATGATAGGAATTGGTCGTAGTTTAATTACACTTCTCTATATTTTCTTCATTCTTTCAGTTAGAAAATGGATATAATGTTTTTTAACAGTCTTGAGACACTGTGACTACAAAAAGACATGCCACTGAACTAAAGAGTCGAATTTTTTTTATTTAAACAAGATGAATGAACAATATGACTAATTTTTATATTCTAATATCAAGGTAATAATTCAGGTTTGTTTTTTTAATTTTCAATTTTTTCTTGATTAGTTGTTTACTCTAAGAAGTGTATTATAATATGTAGTTTAAAGTAGAAATGTAAAAACAAATATTGATTTTTTTTTATAAATCTATAGCTTTAGTGGTACTATTTAGTATATAGAATAATGTTACAGTCCATAAAATATTATTGGATGAGCATAGGAAGTAGTATGAATATAAATATTATCCATGAGTAAATTATTTTTGCAAAATATCATACCAAAAAAATATTTTAAAAGCATATTGAAATTTAAATCAAATGGTTTTTCTATTTAAAATAAAAAAACACTAAAATATAAAATGAATTAAATTTGTTTATGTATTGAACAACCCATATATTCCATATGATTCTTTTTAAATTTCTCAGTTAATATTATAAATTTAATGGTTTCATAATTTTCGAATATTTGAAAAAATTCGGCATCATCACCTAATAAAATTAAACCTAATATAGTGTTAATGTACCAAATTTAATTGGATTTTCTAGTTTGACGAATATTATGAAACAACAATGTTATTGAAATATGGCATGTGTAAAATAAAAATATGGTTCTTTATTTTTTATTTACCAAACACAAGGAATATACATAACTCTCAAATAATATAATTTGTAATTAGATTTCGAGATGCATGCATAGTGGAAGAGTAGATAGTAGGTGATGTTGCATTATAAAACATGCACCATAATAAATGATAAGGTAAATGTTTTTCAGGATGGTTCTTTCGATAAATTCACTCCATAGTAATAGTTTATACTACATTATATGGAGATAAATAAATAGAATAAGAAAACTATTTTTCAGGATTATTATTTCAAGACTTTCACCCACTATTTTTTATAATTTTATTCTGATTTTTAATGTTTAACATGAATTTATCCATGTATAAAACCTGTACAAGAATAAGAAATTTTATAGATAATGTAATGAAGATTTAAAATAAAAGATATTTAGAAAACATGTACAATAAGAGTTAAATAAATCTGGAATGACCTCCACATATTGATGCTATAATATTTCAACTGCTATGTATAAAAGAATACATCATATTTTAAAGATTATATAACACCATCCATGAGAACATTATATATAATTATTGTAATATTTCATTACTATATAACCTTATTGTACATATTTTGTACTGAAATTGTGCAATAATAGTTGTTCAATAAAAGATATTGTACAAAAATAGATATTGTAATGATACTGTATAGAAATTATACAATAAGGGATATTGTACAGATCATGTACAATAAGCATTGACTAAATCTGACATGTCCTCTATATATTGGTCTTATAATATTACAATTGTTTTGTATATGATTTCTTAACTGTGTTGGAAGATATTCATGTTCATGTTTTAGTAAATATGTAGAATGTAAATATCCTTAATGATTTTTAATATGTAAATAGTCTTTATATTTAGAATCAACTTTTATTGTTGTATTCTGTACCACTAATTTATGTTTTCAATATATTCAAGGAATTAAATAATAAAAATGTGTTTCTTTCTAAGAAACATTGTAATAGGGCTTACTATATCTAGATTTTGGAGTTAAACAACATCACTCAATAGGAAATAAAAGATATTTTATTGATACTGTATAATAACTGCTATTGTACATATATTATACAGAAAAAAATATTGAAAATGACATGAAGAATAAAATATATTGTTAACATATAGTATAGAACTTTTACAATAATTGTTACTATATAAAACTTATACAAAAAGAGATGAATAAATCTCACATGTCCTCCATATATTATTGTTGTAATATTTCTATTGTTATGTAAAAAAATCGTGGACTGTGTTGGAAGATATTGAATTTGAATATTCATTCAATAGGAACAATGTAATTATACTTCGTGTAATCCACTGTCTAGTTGTGTACATATTTGGAGTCCACATTTATTGTTATATGTTGTACCACTACTTTATATTTTCAGTATATTCAATGTAATGATTATTAACGAAGGATTTATTCTCTTTATGCAATGTCACAGGGTTTAGTAGAACTGGATTTTAGAGATATACATCTTCATGGAAAAAACAAGCTATTTGGGAATGCCTGATAATTGGATCATTTTATTTTGTCTATGTTATTAGTTTTTTCTACCTATACCATTTATCACATGTGATAAATGCAGTACAAAACTATATCATGTTATATTTCTGAACATATGTATTCTCTAAATTAAAGGCGTCATATTTCATGGATTTTAATTATTAAAATATACCTTTGAAAGTGTAATTTATCATTCAATAGTTTGGATATATTGATTATAGGACAGTGTAATAGAGAAATCCATGTTCGAGACATATCATCAAGTATTTACCCACCCCCTAACAGGCCTACTACAACATTAATCTAAATTCCTTTAGTGAGGTAAAATCCATCCCACTGTCACATGATTAGATATAAAAAGAAGAAGATGGTGATGAAGAAAAAGAATGAATTCCAAATACACACCATGAATGAATATATACTTATATATAAAGATAGTCTCTTATTATATTATTTTATGCTCATAGGCTTTATATTGATTAATGTTATTTTTTATAATTGTCGCAACTTCCACCCACCTCTCTAGGCTTATGGTAATCTAGTTTGACTACCAACATCTAGCTTATATATACCATGATCAGTGTTTCCATATTTTGGATGTTCCTTTGATTATCTAGACTTTAATACAGAATATGAACCCAAGTGAGGCTATTCATCCCCACTAGTAATCCCTCAGATCCTAAAATCACTAGCTACAACTTTTCATGTATGTTAAAATCCTTGAAATGAATCCCCTATTCATTGTATGGGACATGTATAATCTGATTATAATCAGGAAGAATTCTCTTGCAATTCTTTACCATGCTCATCACTGGTATATCTCTAATGTTGTTCTGATATGCTTCATAGGTCAACATGCTCGATAACACCACTAGGTTGTTTTGGGTCAAATGAAGGTATTATTTCTTTTCCACAGCTATTATGATACTGTTAATTATTTTGTATACTCTAAGAGGATAATATAGATTCTAAAATGACTACATTAATGAATATTCCATGGGTAGGGGCCTACTATCTTTCGGTGGTATATGCATGCCCCTTGCCTTCAAAACCATATAAATTTGATGGAACATGTAAATAATAAAGGTCCTGAAACTCCCCCCACACCCTGATCATATCCCAAAATCTCTTCTTAGTTTTCCCATCCACTATCATATTTTCTATCATCATCACCATCTCCTACAACACCTTCTCTGACGCTACATCAGAGAAAAAATTCTCACAATTCATGACACAAACATCCTCTAATACCTTTTCCTCCTTACTTTTTCAGGGAAATTGTAAATTTTATAAAGGGAGTCCCTTTCAATATATTCAATACAAATAAAGAGTTTCTTTGTTTCATACATTATAATAGGGTTTACTATAACTTGAATTTTGAGATATAGAACAACATGCAACATAGAAACATAGGGGGATTGCCTGACTAGGGGATCGTTTTATCTTCTCAATTTATTAGCCTTTTCTACCTGTACTACATATCACTAGTGATAAATAATTTTGATATCTGGATGATGTACTATATTTGAGCCATGGATGAGATTTTAGATTTCACTAGTTGATGTTTTTTTTGATCACTAGAACATTAATTTTGTGTGAGTAGTTGATCATGTAATTAAATTGAGTAGTGGAAAAGTTTTTATAGCATCAGTTGATGTCACTGTAAAAATTAACATGAGTGACTAATTATAATAATAATTAGTTTATAATAATAATAATTTTAACACATCCAATTGTGGAATTTCCACAATCATATGTCATGTGAGAAATGGATAGATTCCTTTAAAAAGCCAGAAATGCGGGAAAATTTATAGTGTAGAAATTCTAAAAAAATAACCAAAGGGGTGGGGCCATTGGCCCCACCAGTCATACACATGTGTGAGGTTGAGTTGGAACCACCAAGTAACCCTACTGTTTTGACGGAAAGAGGCTACCGACCCTCTCAGGGCCTCACTGTCCCGATCCTCCTCCATCTTGAATGAAAGAGATTCCCTGCATCTTTGTACCCATCCTGGATAACATAGGGTGATTCCCTACCACGAACTCCTTTATAGGGCCGAATCACCCCTTTGAGATTTCCCCAACCTCCATCTGTATCCATGATGAATTTCTACCTGGACTTCCTGATTTTTCTTAGCCAGATATGGAGAGAAAACATCCTCACAACCTTCTTCTTCGACTACCATAGATAACTAATGCGCTGCTCAGTCATCGGCCTACCTGCACAACCAAACATCTTCCCATGCTCTATGAAACTAATCTGTACAATGACTTCCACACACAACCACGCTCAGTGACACAATCCGTAGACAACTTATTCTTCTTCCGACTAAGATCTGACCTATGGTGCCATGTTGTGCATCACCTACAAAGCACATGGACCATGACACTTTTGGGATATCCTCTACAGTCTATTAAGCTAGAAGGTTAGCCTTGATATATCTCTGTTGTGCTCCACCTACCGACCGGTGAAGTACCCCTATAATGGGTTATTCATGACTCGAGTTGTAACAAATGAGGCCAGGGAATGTCTACGCAACTCTTTATCATTATAGGGTGACCAGCCTTGCAAAAAATAGTGAAAAAGTGGATTTTATTATACTTGAATAGGTCTGCATGGGGTCAGCCTAAACAACAGATGCCACACACTGAGTTTTGTGGATAGATTTAATTAATTTTAATTTAATTAATAAATTTAATATTACATTTTTGGTTAAAATATTAATTTTTATTCCCAAGTTAAAAATGAATTTAATATTTGTATTAAATTAGTTAATTTTTTTAATTTTGTTTTTAATTACAACAAAATTAACAAGAGACCAAATATAATAATTCTACTTTAATTTAATTATTTCACTTAAATTAATTAAAATACATTCGTACTAAATTTATTTCAATCTATTTTTTATCACACTCATATTTTACCGTTTACCCGTTTTCAACATCTCTTTTTAATCTCCCCTTATATTGGAAAAGATATTCGAATAAATCATCAAGAGTAGGATTTGTTGTCTTCCATGATTCACCAACATATTTTTTCTTCCATTCCTATTCTTTGGACACCATATAAATTATCTTTTCTACAAATATTTCATCATATAATCCATTCTCAACCATATATTGTATATTTTTTACAATTATCATGAAACATTGATTCAACATTACAATAGATTCACAAGGTATAAATTCAAATGCATTATAGTCAGCTCTAAGAATTTAACTTCTAGTTTCTACAACATTTGATGTCTCGAATGAGTAAACTTTCCCTAAATACTATAATCTTTCTTAGAAGAAAAAATCTGGCTATATATGATTCTCATCATGGGACATAGTAAAGTATTCTTTAACATGTAATTCATAGGATATTTTTTTTCTTGATTTTTAAAAGTTATAACTTCCTTGTCATGAATTTTATAATTTCTATAGAGCATTTAAAAAATGTCATCTCTAGTGTTGATCACAATAGGATTCATTCAATCCCTCTACTACTCAAAACCATCACCATAAACATTTGTTGGTCTTGTGGGATTGATAATTTCTAAAGATCCCAAATTTATTTCTTTCATGTCTAAAATAATACATGAATTATTTTTCCATTATACATGGTAGTGTAAAAAATATTTAAAAAAATATTATAAAAAATTAATTATGCTTGCATTAATAAAGAATAAAAGGGATTATAAATTATTTTAGAAGTTGAATCATGTTTTAATTCCAATTATTGGATTCAAATATATATGAATATATATAAATAAAGAGGTGGGGGTTAATTTAATGATTAACATCATTCATCATTAACCTTAATATGATGTTTGTTTAAAAGGTGTAAAAATCATATTAAAACACCTCTTATGTATCTAAAATTCAATCAGACATATACATTGGGTCTGATAATAAAAATATTGTAATCAAATAGATTATTATATCTATCTTAGAGGGCGTAATTAGAAAATGATTCTACCTTAACGTTGTATATAATCTTAATCAGTAAGTAGTGGTGACTTATTCAAAGTTTAATCACGAACATAGTAGAAAAATAAAAAATCAGGGTAAAAAAATTATTCATAGTCACAATAATATTAATCAATTAAAGTATTAAAAAGTAGTAATTTTGTATCAAAGTGTATATTATAATATTAAGATTGATATAATTGTATTTTAATAAAATAAATTACAATAATCAAGATAAAAATAGAAAGATGAATTTAAAAGTATCACATTATATTTTATGAAGCGAAACCGGGACTTGTAATAAAACAGGTAATATAAATGAATACACTTATTCCATCCAAAATAATGGGGTATCCAATAACCTAAGATAAATGTCCATTATTTTATACTTATAATAATGTATGTATTTCCCTTTCAATGAAATTACCTCAATATGATGATTGGATTCTATGTCATTCAATCCTCAGTTTCCCTCAATCCGATGAATAAGATTATGTATTTCTATCCCCACAAGCCCTCTATATAGCACAACATATCTCTATCTCCAGAGCAATAAAAGCACATGATTTTATTCACACAATCATACAGACAATGAAATTAAAAAACAATTTCGTAAGGATACAAGATAATAAGGTTTCCATATGTGGACCTCTCTCTAAAGCAATAAAAGAGACAAGGAACAAGCTATTCACATTTTTATACTTTATAAAAATTACAGTTAAATTTAATCATCAGCTCAAAATAATTCAAATGGTCAGGAAAATAAATAAAGTAATAAATAATAAAATTAAAAAATTGGTGGTGAATTTTTTCAGTTAATGTTTAGTTGTTGGTTTGACAACATAGATGAGTAAGATTAATTTAAATGCAATACATTCATTGATAGAAAAGAAAATCAACAAAATATTATGTCTTTAAACACCATCCATCATTTCAATTTGAACAAAACGAGGTGTTCTTGGTGATCAGTCAGTGTAACCCCTAAAATGTTATATATAAAATGCCCTTCTGATTTAATTAATTGTCTTACTATGTGATATGGTTATAGAAAAAAATGCATTTATTTTTTTATATTATATACAACTAGATTTAAATGACCATTAAGTATTATTACCATTGATAATATAGTTTTTTTAAAATGATAACATGACTAGTATAAATATAGGGTTTTAGAAAACCTAATTGACACAGAGAAAGGAAGTTATAGCCTCAACTAGTAGGATCATACCCTATGATGGCCTAATATTAGAGACTTTGAGGGAGATATCATTTATGGGATTTTCCCTAGACCAATCAAAAGATAAAATAAAAAAACGTAAGCATGAGTGAAATCATTTATTGGAAATTTTCAAGCACATCCACATCACGACCCAGACCATGTTCGAAAAATACCCCATGAAAGTACCAACATCGTGCACCGTAACCATCGAGAGTTTTCTGTTGTAATAAAGGGATATATATCAAGACCATAACAATATCACTATGAAAATTATTTTTTTATATAATAATTAATATATTATTTTCCGATTATTATTACTTTGTAAGTGATTTTTGTTTTGATTGAATAATGAAAAAGCTGTATTATTGGATAATATTCAAATTTAATTAATTAATTCATTAAATTATGTATTTTTGATAGAAAGGATATTTTAATTTAATATTATTAATAAGTAATATTTATCAAACATTAATTATCATATAATTTTTATGAAGTCAAATGTAATTTTTAATAGGGTTTGAAAACTATTATTGTCAAAAAACTATTATTTTAAATAAATTCCTATCATTATTTTTAAAATTAAAAATTCACTTAGTTATAAAATTATATAGTTAAAATGAATATTTAATTTTTTAACATAAATTTCAAAACCATCCATTGGTTACTATTTCATAATTTAATGAGATAATAGAATTTTAGAGTTATAAGTTAATACTGTATATATTTATTTTAGGATTTCTGACATCGTAATTACCCAAATGTGATTTAACAAGTAATATAAATGGGATCCACAACCATATATATTTTTTCCTTTAAAATTATTTGATTTTAGGTTTTTTTATTTTTTTTATAATGCCTTTTTGAATCCTCCAAAACATAAGATATATTATAAGGTTTTAAAATCGATTCATTAAGAGTGTGACTCACCTCCACATTACTAAGGAAGATATTTTAGTATGTTTGGACTTTTTAATTATAAAATAATGTAATCCACTTTCATTGGGAGAAAAAATCATCAAAATCAATGGATTGGTTTGTGGTTTTGGATATTTTATTATGTAGAGTAAAAAACAAAAATAATGAAGAAATACCCCTATATTCCAATATAAACCCTCCTAATATCCCAATTCCCTTTACTCAAACTCATTAGATCATGTCATTAATCTCTCAAGAAGTCACTACCATTCTTTATGAGTGACACATTCATGTAAGGTTCTTTCCTCTACTTTCAAATTCAAGAAAGTTATTTTAAAATATTTCTTGAAATTTTAAATGGTTATATTTTCATTAAATTATAATCATTCCCATACTGTCCATTTGATGTTATTTAAATGAGATATCATTTATCTTCCCCCATTTATAACCTTAAAAAAGATGTTACTATTTTAAAATTCTATAAGGGATCCTCACCTCCTATTATTCATTTATGTTTCTTTATAAATATATGCATTCTATTTTAATTTCATAATGTTGGGAAAATATCTTCAATTTCTCTATTACTGCCCATTCAATGCTTAAATTATGGGATTCTCATTTCAGTCTTGTTGACCATTTTTGTGAATTAATTTGCAACATCATTATGCTGCTAGAATTTCATTGTGATTTTCCATGCCAAAACCATTGTGTAGTGAATACCAGTCGTATTTTTATATCAAAGGTATTTATATTTATACACATATAATTATTTATGGGGGAGTTACAGGTTTTTATTCTACACTCCATGATCGTGGAATAAATTATTATAATTAATGAATGCTTTTTGTATGATCTATCTAGAAAACATAATCATGTGAATGAAATGAATATGATGTGCTCACCTAGAGTGAATTCCAATGAATTGGGTAACATTTAGTATCACGATACATAAATTTTGGATAGGGGTGAACCTAATTCTTTTATGTGAATTTTTCCACTATAAGGTCTTTGTGTATTTAGAATTGGCTAGGTTTATGATGTATTTTTTTATATTGTTTCAACATTTACCATTTTTCCAATATGATTACAATGCTATATAATGTCTCATTTTTCATGTTCATGATTCCTATTCATTCTTTTTCTCATTGACATGCCTATTTTATAACATGAATCATATTCTTCATGTAACACCTTTTTTATTCCCTTACTAGGTTTTTTACCACTCCCCTTTATTATGTTTCTTTCTGGGTTATCCCATCAAGTTTAATGTTCATTTGAATATTATGATCATGTAAAGGATGTGTTCAGTAATGTTTTTTATAGAATGTTATATGTTATTTTGCAATTTACCTTATTCCTATAGATACAAGTCATATTGATGTTTTGGGGATGTCTTTTATTTAAAAAATTCTTGTATTAATGTGTATTAAATAAAATATTTGTTCTAGTCGGTATAAAAAAATTATTTATTTTATGGATAAGGAATTGAAATCTCTAAGGAAATAATTATGTATATGAATATGTATATTAAAACAACCACAATTGTTTTATTATAAAGTATGTTCTTAGTCATGAAAATAAATCCTTGTCCAAATACGATAAGTTGATGTGGTTCAGGAACAGATGTACGTAGGAGTAACAACGCCAAAAGAATGTTCCAATCTCGACTAAGGGTAACTAGATATAAGGAAATAGGCATTACTGTGCCTCTATATATAAACTCTTGGTGTATATTCTTTGGTAATCTAAGAAGCTCATTATGAACCACTATTAATGGTAAATGAATTCTAATAAAAATATATAGTATTATACAGGTCATGGATAACCTAGAATGAATCCTAAAAATACATAAGTTAATGAAATAAATGTAATTCATAATTTTTACCATTATTGTCTTTTAATTCCCCTTTATGTGTTTAAATTTTTATGACTCTTATCCCGAGTTTTCATTTTAATTTATCCAATGCCAGAAATAGGAGTAGACAGGTTAACAACCGACGTGAATAGAAATGTGATGGCTACCCTAATGGGAATCCCAACCTTATAGGATTGTGAATCACAAAAATCTTAATGATACTCTCTCAGTTAACACACATTTTTAATAGAATCGTGAATCAAGAGGAGAAACCATACCCCTTAATAGAGTATGATTTGCAATTTATATATTCTTTAGGAAAATTTATCCTACATTTATTGAATTATTTAATCAATTAATCGTGGAATAATGGGTCAACTCCATTTAAATGATCTTATCCATCCTTAAATTTTCTCAACAAGAGAAGGTTATACTATGTGTTTATCCAATGGTTGGAGAAGTTTAGAGACATTGATCAAAAATACAAATATCGTGTAAGAGATTGAAGAGATGTAGTGGAAGTAGTTTTGGAA
This sequence comes from Viscum album, assembly GCA_963277665.1. Lineage (NCBI taxonomy): Eukaryota > Viridiplantae > Streptophyta > Magnoliopsida > Santalales > Viscaceae > Viscum > Viscum album. The sequence goes on along the minus strand of OY728150.1, from coordinate 570,156,642 downwards.
AAGGGTTTCCAATAAATATTTTCTGTGCACCCTTCGAAATAAAATTGAAAGGGTTTTTCATTTCAATAAGAAAAAAGTTGGTTAATCTATTGGGGAATTCAAAGAAAACATCCCAAGAGATGCACAATATGCCTCCACGTTTTTCATTTACCCTAAATCCATGGTTGACCACTTCATTTGTGGGATAAAACAAGTTAAACGAATATAATTTGTTATCCATGAATTTTTTGGCTATGGGGAAATTTACCGATGTTCCCTCAATGTTATAATGGAGATCAGTGAATATCAAGGTTATCATGGGGATACGAAGAGGAATATGGATTCTAATTCTGAATGATTGATAGATTGATCTAACGGTGAAAAGAAATTTCAACCTCCCAGTTTTCAATACTACTGGAAGAAGAACCCTATGATTATTTTAAATTGTATAAAGGAATTATTTATATTCAAAAAATGAAGGACACACTACTTGAAATTACCAATAGGGTAATCCCATGAATAAAATGGAAGAAAATAATTCCCCTACCAACCATTAACACATTTTACATTGCTTCAACTTTGAGGAAGCATAGATCTTTGCAAACTAATTTCCTAAGACAAATGTTTTTGGATAAATCCAACATCCTGTAAGGAAAAAATAGTGAGATTTTTCCATAACTACCACCAAAGTTAATCATCAAAAGGCAGTGGAGCCATTTAAAATTGTTAATCATTCAATAATAGAAAATATAATTTTTTATTCTAGTTTTACACACTCCTTCATTTCGTGAAATTATTGTAGTACTATAAGAAAACTACTATAAAGCATGGAGTTAGAGATGTTGGTGAAAATGGAAAATGGGTAAATTATTGCATCCTGAGTATATAAGTCATTACTGGACAATGTTTAATGGATGAACATCCCACCAAACCCTATCATACACCCTTCAAAGGATTTTGATTCATTTACAGGCATAGATTGGATTTCCCTATATTGATCCATCATAAATTACTACGAGAAGAAAATAAGAATATGAATAGTGAATCAACCACCAATTCTGTACAAGTGCATGGAGGAGGATAAATCTTATTTAGAACCATCATCTCAAGTATGGATATTACTACCCTATGAGTAAGTTTATCTTGATAAAATGATTGATTATACGGAAGGAACCATACTTGAAGACATGTATATTAAAATGGAATACACTGATGTGTTTCCTAAGGAATGACTTGGTCTTCCACCTAGCATAGTGGTCAAATTTTCAATCGATCTTATACCTGGGGAGTTTCCAATATCTATGAATCTATATAGAAAATAACTACAAGATAATCTCGATAAAGGGTATATAATCCAAAGTTCTTCACCCTGGGTTGGACCGGTTTTCATCGTCATGAAGTAGGATAGGTCAATTTGAATATTCATTAATTGTCATAAGATAAATACGATCGTGATAAGGAAAAAGCATCATTTTCCATGGAATGACACATTTTTTGATCAATTACATGGACCACAATATTTCTCGATGGTTGATGTATGGTCGATATTTTATCATGCTAGGGTGAAGGCAGAGAATATCCCTAATAAAACTTTCCATTCATGGTATGGGAATTATGAGTTCATAGTGATTCCATTCAGAACCAATAGTTCTCCAGAAATATTCTTGGAATCAATGAATACTATATTAACAAATTACCTTGAAAAATTTGAGGTAGTATTTATAGATTATATTATAATGTAATTCAGTACCATAGGGAAGCATGAATATCATTTAAGAACTCTTCTGAATACCTTGTGAAAAGAAAATCGTTTTTCAATGTACATTTACTGTGTGTCCTGGTGGAAAGAAGACTAATTCTTGGGGAGTATCTTCATAAGAAATGGGATATTTGTGGACCCTTCAACAATAAAATCCATTTACAGATGGATAAGGACAAAATCTATGATATATATCCATATCATCCAAGCTTTATAAAGATATTATCTCTAATTTGTGGGAAATTTCATACAATTGTCAAACTCTCTTACCTAGATAACTCAAAAGAGAGCCATGTTTTCATGGATAAATGACTATTAAATCTTGTTTATAATTTATTCTATTCTCAAAATACCCACAAGAGGAGAACATTTAATAACATTTAGTGATGCTTTGAATATGGTATTTTTTGGGGGGTTAATGAAATATGAAAAAGTCATAGCCTTTGCTGCAAGGAAGTAAAAAGTCTACAAATTGAACTATCCAATGCATGATCAAGAGTTGGTTTTAGTGATATTCACATTGAATATATGGCTATATTATCTATTTTGGGAGAAGTGTTAAAAATATACATATAAAAAATATCTCAAATATATATTCACATAGAAAGAGCTGATCACTGATAATAACAGCTCAATTCACTACCTTATTGGTAAAGAAAATAATGTGGAGGATGATCTAAATAAAAATGACCCATTAATTGTATCCTTGATTATAATTGATAAGTATCCAATATTCTTAGAATTGAATAGTACGGAGATGTGAATCATACAAGAAGGAACATAATCAATCATTTTAGAGATGATTTCATAAATATATCTAATTGAAAGGATAATGGATGCTCAAGAAGATAATGAGTGAATTAAAAATAAAGAGGAAACTATAAGAAAAGGGAAATACTTAGAGTTTGGTGTTCATGAAGAAGTTAATGTGAGATTCAGGTAAATACTATGTGTTCCATCAAATACTATGTTAAGGAATGAACTATTGGATTATGCACATAGTTTGACATTATCCAATCACCCATTAAATAAAAAAATGTACCAATATATACGAGAGTAAAATTTGTGTACAACATGATGATGTATATTCATAAATATATGGAAATGTTCCTTGAAATCTAGTATGTGATGGATGAAATGAATAATTATATGGGGATGATTCAACCATTACCCATACCAACATAAAATTCATAAAACATCACCATGGATTTTTCCACCAGACATCTGAAAAGTTTCAATGGAAACAATGCTATATGGGTTTTCATGGATCATATTAAAAAAAATGTAAAATTTATTTCAATTTTAGGTGATTTCTCACTCGATCAACGTGCATGACTATACATTAGAGATGTGGTGAGGCTTCATGGTTTACCACTATCAATTGTGTCAAATCCAGATCCAAGATTCACCTCTATGTATTGGAAAGCTCTCTAGAATTCTCTAAATAGTAAGATGAACTTAAACATAGCCTATCATCCCCAAAATGATATCCAATATTAGTGGACTATTCAGACACTGGAAGACATGTTTTGATCATGTTATATAGACTTCAATGGTGGATGAGAACCTCATCTTCCTTCGGTCGAGTTCTGTTACAAAAAATGTTTCCACTCGATCATCCAAATGGCCCCCTATAAAGCCCATTTTATGAAGAGGAACACAACACTAGAATTTTGGCATCGTGTTGGGTAATAAAAACTTATAGATCCTAAATTGGTTGAGTAAGTGGTTGAGAAGGTTAAAACTACTCAACATCACATCGAAGTTACTTAGAGAAGATATAATATCTATGATGAAAATCATCGATTGGGCATAGAGTTTGATGTTAGAGACAAGGTATTCATATTAATTTATCCATTAAAGAATTTTATACTATCTGGGAACAAGGGAAATCAAATTCTATGGTATGTCATATATTTTGAGATCTTTGACCACATCAGAGTAGTGGCATATTTACTAGCACTCCCAACAAACATACCTTAAATAACTAAAGTATTTAATGTATCCCTATTGAGAATGTATATATTAGAAACCACACATGTAATCAATCCTTAGGTGGTGCCATTGGATAAGGCTGTTTCCAATGAATAGTGTAAATTTAAGATCTTAGATCATAGAGAAAAATATCTATACAAAAATTACAATAACCCTTGTCAATGTCTTGTGGAGAAACCACATGTTTGAATTGGAAACATTTGAAATAGGGATGGTGATGATGCCAAGTTTCCTTGAATTTGGTTTACTGTGGGAAATGAAAATATTTATGGAGAAATTTTTATGGGGTGGGGGAGATTATAATTACCCAATATTTTATAAATAAAATTCACCTTTTGATTCAATTAAATTGGTTATTAAGTTATTTGGTTAATGAAAAAAATATGAAATTATTATGTTATATTATAACAAATTTGATATAAATGTCTTATATGTTTCATTACCATTGATAATATATCTAGTAAACAATGATCACATGACTAAATTAAATATAAAATTTAAACAAACCCAATTAACACATAAAAAAGATGTTATGGCCTCAACCAGTTGGACAAACCCGATAAAGACCATTTGTCCGAGCTTATGAGTGAGATAAAATTTATAGTATTTTCCCTATACCATGCACATGTTGTGATCCAACAACTTAAGCATGAGAAAATCTATTTATAGTAGTAGTTCAAGCTCATCGAGATGATGACCCAACCCATGTTCTTAGAACCGCCCCATGAATGTCCCACCTTTTCAATCCTTATATTAGGGGGTTTTCTGGTGTAGCAAAGGGATATTTATCAATATGTTAGAAATATAATTATTTACATTATTTCATATTGAATGAAAAATATATTTTCATCCTATTATTGTTAGTTAGTAAATGTTTTTTATTTTGATACAACAAAGAATAAATTGTTTTTTAGTTAATATTCAAATTTAATTAGTGATTTTTTTAATTATGTGATTTTTGAAACAAATATAATTTTAATGTAATATTATTATTAAATAATGATTATCAAATATAATTGATCATATATTTTTTATGAAGTCAAATTTCATTTATATTAGGTTTCAAATACTATTAATGTCAAAACCAAACATTTTCAGTAAATATCAGTCAATATTTTTAAATGTGAAATTCAAAAAATTTAAAAATTATTTTGATAAAAATAATATTATTTTTGAAATCAGAAAAATAAAATTATTCAATATATAATTTATTCATTATTTTCTGAGATAGTCAAATTTTCGAGTAAAAATTAAATACTGTATAAATATAATTTTGGTTTTATGACATCATAATGAACCAAATGTGATGTAATAAGTTATATAAATGGGATATACGACCAAATATATATTTTTTATTTAAAATAATATTAATTTTTTTATTTTAATTATTAAATAACAAATATTTGAATCCTCCAAAAATTATGATATATTTTAAGTCTTTAAAATGATTTTTTAAGAGTCTGACTTACCTCCCATAATCAATGGTAATATATTAAAAACTAATACACATGGAATAATAGAATTATTTAAGACACTGTTAGTTGGTAAAAATCATGGAGAAAACACAAGAATGGTTTGTGGTTTTGGATATTTTATTATGTATATCCAAAACCTATAAAAGAAAAAGTTTCATCCTTTCTTATATAAAACCTCCCATGCCCAAATTTTGTTTCACTAATACACCATTTAAAAGGTCCATACACTACCGTAATCTCTCTAGAGTTCTCCCATGGCACTCATAAGCTCACAAAAAGTCCAACGCATGCCTTTTCATCCACACATTCCAATAACAGACATTCCACTCCTCCTCTCAAATTCAATAAATTTATATGAAATTAGTTCTTATAATTTAATAATATTAAATATTAATTCATTTATAATCATTCCCTTAATGTTAATTTGTTGTTATTTGAATGTGAGATCATTTATCCTGCCCCATTTGGACCCTTACCTACGTTGTTACTATGCCAAAATTCCCTAAGATATCCTCACCTTTTCTTCTTCATTAATGTTTAATTATGAAAATAGGCATTCTATATCAACTTTTTAATTTTGGTACATGATATTAAAGGTCTATATTACATATCATTTAATTTTATGTGATGAGATATCCATTTCTGATAAATAAATTTTATGAATTGTTATGTAAAATCATTCTTTTTCAAAAAGTCCACCGCGATTTTTGATGCCAAAACAATTGTGTAGTGAATAACATACCCATTTTATAACCATGGTACTAAACTTTATAGATATGTATGTATTTATAGGGGAATTAAATGTATTTATTTCAGACTCCTTATTCATGGAAAAAATTATGATGAAGAATGAGTCCTTGTTTTGTGATTTATGTGGAACATAAAAGAATGTGAATGAAATGAAAATTAATAGTGCACCCAGATATTAATAAAACACATTGGTTAATGCTTAGTATCACCATACATAATGTTGGGATAGGGAAGTGAACCCGATTCCAATATGGGATTTTTTCCACCATGAGGTCATGGTGGATTAGGCTTGACCTATACTTATGGTGTATTATTTTATGTAGTTTCCACATTTCCTATATTTCCTTTTATGATTACCATGCCCCATAACATATAATTCTCAATGTTTATGATTCTTAATATATATATACCCCATTTATATTCTTGTTTTCTATCATGTATCATCTTCTTCATGTTATTCCTTGTTTATTTCCTTATAGGGATTTATAAATCACCACTTTATTATGTTTTCCCCAGGTTATCCAATGTAGTTTAAAGTTTGTTGCATTATTATGATCATGTAAAGGATGTGTTAAATAATGTTTTTATCCCATTTTATAAGTTTTTCTACTGTGTACCTACTTAACAAAGACACTATACATCTTGATCATTTTCATAGTACTTTTATGTAAAAATGGGTATCAATGTGTAATGAATAGATTTATTGTTATAGTCATACATTGTTGAGGGTAACTCTTACTATTGGGGAGTTCTGATGAGAGCGTTGGGATGAATTAATTAAAATAAAATAAATTATTATCCATAGAAAACATGCTATCATATTAGAGGTATGATTTGATAAAATCACATTTTTTATTTTATATGCTGGGACTGTACATGATATATCTAGTAGTCATGAGAAAATACAGTTGGCTAATAAAAACCCTACATTGAAATCTCTATGTAGAAGAATATACATTGATTGTAGACTATGAGGTGATTTATAAATAACAATTCCACTAGTACACACAATAGACATAGTATTCTTATTCCAGTACAAATGGTTCCTCGAATATAAAAAAACTGGGATATATTTAATTATTTAATTAATTAATAAATAATATCTTAATAGGTAATCAAGATAAAAGTACAAATATGATATTGTTAATTTTATTAGAAAATTGAAAATTATATCACACGATAAACTTTGATAAATATTGAAAAAAGTAAAATGTGAATGCTAGAAAAAATTTCCATGTGTAGTACAGGGGCTTGCACACAATACTATGGTATAAAAAATTGAAGGTGTTGGGTTCCCTATGAATGTTAAACCACCTTACGAAGTGGGTGTTAAAATTATTATAGAAGACTCATGTATATAGTATATGTTTGTTATGTCATAATTATATTATAATAATATGATTATAGTTATTTTTATAACATCAGGACAAATAAGATTTTGTATGTAGTCTCATCTGCGAGAAGCTCACGAGGTGAATGCAAGGAAATATATGAATGGGTGATAACTACATTATTTATTTTTAAATTGAATGGAATATCATTATAATTCAATGGATCATTTTCTATATAATTTCCACAAAATTAGTACACTTTAATTTAATAATAAAAAATAAACAAGATAGAGTAAATTCTTCATTACTAATTGGGTAAATTTATCCATGAAATAAAAAAATAATTGAATGTTTAATCTTTAGTTCTTATAGAGGAGTATTTGAAAGGAAAAGTGAAAAGACCAATTTCAATTCTAACTCTAAAGGAACATTTGAAACATCATAAAATGAAATGAGTTTGGTTATCAAATATGAGGTTATTTTCTTTTCATATAATGAAATTAATTTATGGAAGTTAAATTTAATTAAATAAATTGAATAAGAATATACTCACTTCTTTTTCATTCTATATTCCTAAACTAATGTTTCTAAAATGATTCTTGGGTATCAAATAAAACATCCCAATCAAATATATGTATTTAAAATATAGTAAACATGTATGTAAAAAAAATCTAGGAATAAAGGTGTGTTATTTGAATGGGTAAGAATGTTTGATTATATAATCATAGCTGATAAACTCATAGATTCTAATTTATTTGTTAATGATTCAAATAAAAATATTATCTATTATAACCAAAGAAGTTATCTCAATTTTCCATCATAAACTAAGAGCCATTATTCTAGGAATGCGAATGAATTTTGATTGTGGGGTCACATAACTAACCAATAATTCCTTGATACATGAATCAAATTCAATACATGATGAATATATAATGAAAGACATAAATAATCATTATTGGAAAGTTAATTATTTTTCATGATAAAAAAATTTAGACTAAAAGGATATAACAAATTAGGTATTTAGAATTAGAGGAGATAAATATTTATGGTATTATCAACACATTATGATAGGACAATGAATCTATTTGAAATAAAGGTACGGAACAAAGAATTCAGAATTAGTTCAGCAAGAGAGAGTGAACTATTCAACACATAAGATAGTGGTAATAAAACTTCAAAAGATTCATTTAAGAATTTAACGAACAATTAGGTGAAGTATGAAATTTTTAGGTTTATAAGATATTAGTAACTTTGGGAAGAAATAGTAAATAATATATTGACCAATGATTCATTTATTATATGAATGTTGCATTGTGTAGTACCTAAATTCACATTACTGAATGCACATATTGACAATGATTTCAAAAATAAGGATTCATGATAAGACATATATGTTAACAATTTTTAACCAAATATAGCATAGAAATATCCCTAAATGAACATTTTATACATTACTGTCTTAATGTATGTAGTATAAATGTTCCAACTTGTAGAAACTTCCATTATTTTTCCAGAAATTATATTCAAATAACGATGAATTCCCATAACAATATGTCAAATATCCTGACAGCTAGATATTATATGGGTCATAATATGATTTAAATCCATTATTTCATAAAGGAATGTGTTTAGATTAAAAGTGTATTTACCATATAACCAAACATGTATCCATAAAAGAAGATTGTTCATGTAAAGTAACTATCTTAAAGGTTTATTGGGACATTCATAAATCTCTATCATACAAAATATGTATTAAATTTATTGAATATATTTCAATAAATGGGTGCACATATCTAATAGAGATTATGGGAGAAATATTATCTTATGTTAACTCAGTGATATAAATGAAAAAATATTTGTTATAGGATCATGTTCAAAAAAATTATATGGAACATGAATCATCCAGAGACACATCTTCTATAAGAAGGATGAAACCATAGTGATGGTTTTAATTCACCACCTTCTATGATATATTATTAACTGAGAATAAAAATTCTTAAATGTAGGTAGTATATAGATATTGGAAATGATTGGAAAGGTTAATTAAAATTAAATAATGGATTCCAAGTATCAAATTGAAAATGGGTTTATTTTTTAGAATGTTTAGGTGGGTTTTTGAGTAAAATAATACATGGGTCGTTCATACATCATAACGATATGGATTTATTTGTTTTAATAAGTCATTATGCCTAAATCGATTACAATTTTACTTTTTATATCCTTCTTATATGATCATTTATTGGTAGTTGGATTTCAATACCATCATTCATGGAAGGATTCAATTCAACTGAACCATAAAGGGATGGTGGCACCCTAGAATTAAAATAATGGTTGGAAATTACTGAAATCGAGTATATGATTAAAGTATGTAATAAGATAATATAATATTAATTTGAAATTATTTTCTTCAATTTGTCTACCATAGGTTTTAGGGAGCTCCATTGTTTTCTATGTAAAATATGCTAGAAAATATATTGAATGAAGATACTGGTCTTATATTTAGTTAAGACAATGGTGAAATTAATACTCCAATGATTAACTTAAAGTAGATACCAATGATCTAGAAAGTATGATATACCAAGGAATATCCCACAACCAAATGGAAAAAGTAAACCATACATATAGATACATGGTATTAAAAAATAATATCCATAAAAAACCATGAGTGAATTTTTTCCAATGTTACATCAAATAAAGCTTTCCAAATTGACATGAAACAGAATATAAGAAAATTATGTGGTTAGTTGAATTCCCTATACTTCAATGATGGATCAATCATGTCTACCTTGATATATACCACAATTGATATTTTCAATGTATACATTTTAGTAGAAAAATATCAGATATATGCATGAGAACTACAAATAAAGTAGTCAAAACTATGTAATTGTACTTAGGTAATGTACAAATGATATATACCTCGTATATAGAGATGGAGGGGTACTAGTTATGGTGGGACACATACTAGTATTACTTTTGATCAATTTGATCTAGTATCACATTTATACTAATTATTCAAGTAAGAGTAGCTTCTAAAAGCTAGTGTTATCGATACCTACAAAAAACAGATAATGTTGAATCTTTTAAGCTGTTAATAAGTAGTTATTAAATTTCAATATTTGTTATAGTTTATGGAATCACAACTAACAATTAATTTCAATATCATAATTATGTTTCTTTTATTGTTACTAGCCAGGATTTCTTGTTTTGATAGTAGAAAAAAGTGACTTACTCGGCGATACCATTTCTTTATAAGTTTTACTCAAGGAGGTGAGGTTGAATATAGAAGTATATCTACTTGGGGGAGATGTGGTATATCCAGAAACTAAATCCCTGAGTTATTTGAAACAATATCTGAATAATGTGAGAGCTAACAATTATGGTAAGAATGTTGAGACTTCTGCATGTGGGGGTGTTGCAATAGTGGGTTCCCTACACCGAACATGAAAAAAAAATTCACCAACATATCGTGTATATAATTATATATACATGATTTATTCATACCATTACAATATAGGAATTTAGGCATCCACTGTTTAATGGTAATGTACATAGTTGAATTATCAAATCAATAGTTTATAGATGATACCATGCTATAATGAGAACCTAGAGATCCTATGAAATTCATCATAACTAAGGGTATTTTGGGTTAGATAAATCATACTAACTCTAAATAGTTTATCTTTTACAATCGGGTTCTTGTGGATCTGAATAATTGAGACTTTTTCTCAGGAAGCTTGCCCTTTGTGATCTCTGGTGGTGAGATCAAGAGGACACACCCACCAATAAGAACACCACATTTACATGTATTATTGTCCATTCCTATCAATGTACATGTGTATTGGTCCTCATAATTGAGATAGTTTTCAATGAGATCCATTTAATCAAATACTTTTTTTTTTGTAATGAAAGAACCATGATATAGAAATCATGTTAAGGTTACTTATGTTCGAGGCACCATTGGTGGTATGAGACTAGTTGAATGGATAATAATGGATTTGTCATTCCCAAGTAGAGCAAGTAACATATCTCAATATTTTTTTTATCAATTTGGTAAAATATTTATATATATTTGGATAGTGTGGTCAACTTTAAAATCCATCCACATAGAGAAAAAAAATTCAAGGAAATTGGGATGACCCAAGTGTACATCTTTCTTTTTGAGATATCAAAACACAAAAAGATTATAGTGCACAATATGTATTTCTAGAATAGTTGTCATTGATTTTAATTTAGGTATATTTTCAGGTTCCTTGATGGGTTTCTGGTCTCCTCTGTTGTTCTATGAATTTTTTTCACTATTACTGAGATAAATTCCTAGAGGGTCACAGAAAATTTCATATTTGATAATCCTCCCTATTTTGTTGAATTGGTATATCAGTCATATATTACCCCACTACAGGGTTCAAGTGTTGTCGATGTTATTGATAACTAATAAAAAAATAAATTCATTATTATTCATCTAATGAATAATTAGGATGAATTTATTTATTAAAAATAATTTAATGTTAAATAAATATGAGTAATAATATTAATCAAATGTATATTTTATTAATATTATTAGTTCGTCTAATATCAAGTGAGAAATATGTTTTTCATTAAACGAATTATTTTTATCACGTAATATATATATATATATATATATATATATATTATATGTATGTGATAAATAATAATTAATATTTTTGGAGTAGTTTAGTTCTTCATAATTATTTATTTAGTGCATTGTAAATTTACACAGGCTGGGGAACACTATCTGGAATTTAGATCATCCATTATAAATAGAGAGAGAGGATCTCATGTAACGAACTATTCATAGTGTTATTTCCAAATCATCTCTCTCTAATAACTCTTTATAAAGATATAATCTCTTTATCCAAGAAAATCAGATTTAGTTCTCCCCCACAAATAGAAGGCACAACAATGTGGTGATCATTGGGACATAGAAGGGGTTGTTGGATCTCTATACAGGTAATCAGAATTCAAATATAGATTCTCTAGTAGATATTTGAAGTGAATTTAAATGATTTAATGTGATTTCAGCTTCATATACTTTGTGAAATCATCACAAATGAAAAGAATATGTCGAGCATAACATCAAATCAAAAAAGGCACGTTTTTTATTTTATTTTTAAGCACTGTTTCATTTACCCAAGATCAACAGACCATATTAGGGATTGGATAGTATTGATTTCAAGAAATATTATATTTATGATGAAAAAAATTTAAAATCATTTTCCCAACATCTTCTCTTACCACCTCTATACCTTCCACAAAATCGTCTTTCATTTCAATGGAGGACTACCGCCTCACGAGCTGATATCATTCATCTTTCCATTATTTACTATAAAAGATATAAATAATGATGTATTTATTGTTTATATATTAGACATGTGATATTATTATTCTTTTTTAATTGTTATATAATACATAACTTTTTTCATTCCATTTTTTACGAATACAATAACGCTACTCAGGTGTACGACAGTCTACTACCATGCAAAGTGATGTGATTCGTTCATGATTTACATGGAAGATTATATTGGCAATGTAAATGATTAAATGTGATATAAATGAAATACATATGATAATAATTATATATATATATCATTATTGAATAGTAAATATATATCATTTTCTTTCTTAAATTTTCACTCAATGAAAGATGATAACATCACTCATGGATGTCTGGACTACCACCTTCACGAAGCGATGTGAGGTTGTTTTAATAACCCCATCACAAGTATAAAATGTATAAATATATTTAAATAAGTATTTATATGATGTTATGATAATTATGTATTGATTATATATTACTTAAATCGATACCATAACAATCATAGTAAAATGGAAATGTTACTCATGCATTTGTACAACCAATCGGCTCTGTGACCATAACATGATTCATTTGTAAAGAAAATCATTCATGATTACTATTAAAAAATTATTTTATATATAAATATGATATTTATTTAATTATTATTATTATGGATTTTATGGAACCATGATCACAATAATTGGATGAAAAACCAAATCAAAACATAAATTAAAAACAAATAGGTTATTTCCGGAAATATGAATTTAACATAGAATTCCTAATAAAAAAGTTATAAAAATCTCATGCGAATAATAGATTTTATGATTTATATAAGTATTATTTAATAATATATATATATAATACACATATAATTATTATACACGAGTTTCTAAATTTTTTCTAGGTTATCAAGAATTATAGTATGAGATTTCTGTCTCATGTTTTTACTTTTATGGGACACATGTCATATTCACCAACAATTTGATTTATGTGGTGTATATTCAGAACATGAATGTATATTATGGTTATTATAATTAAAAATAATTTTTTTAAATATCCATTGGAGGATACCTCTTTATTAGTGTTTATAGTTCAAAAGTATGAAATTCGGTATGGCTTTTTCTGTCAAAGTTATCCTTCATTGAAAAAAACATTATGTTAGGAACCTATATTCCTATACAAGGTATATATAAAACCTATCTGAAATGTAATATCTTGAAATTATTCATAATAATGATATTTTATGTTACAATTAATCTTATATATTATATGGTGGTTATTTTTAATAGTTACAAATGTGGTAAGGGTTTAATGTTACAATCTCATCATATATTAGGATTTTTTTATTTAGTATCCAATGTTGATATACTATAATAAAAATATCACGAATTTTAGTGAATGTTATTATATTATGCTTAATCTATGAGAATTCATGTTTTTCAATCATTTACCTCTATTTATATACTCGAGAGTTCAAAAAAGAATGTTTTTAGTAAAAATAATCTTTTCCATTGAAAACAGTTTTCTTCCAAAACAATGATTTCAAAAAAAATTAAATTTTTTTCAAACTTATATTAATGTATTTAATAAGTAAATTTTTTCCTATGTGTTAATTTTTGTAATTTTTTTAAAAGGAATTTTGACATAATTATCAAAAATAATTCCCATTTGTATTTTTCAAAACATTTGAAAGGAATATTTGTATAAACATGTATTTTATGAAAAAAACAACCTATCTTCATTAAAAAAATCATTAATTTTCTTTAATATGTTTTCAATTTTATTCCAAAATAATCAATTTTCTCAAATATTTTATGATTTAAAATGTTTTTTTCAATGTTAAAATTATATTTTACTCAGAAAATGATTTTTTGGATTTCTGGAGATTAATTAGTTTGATTTCAATGTTATATTCATTGAAAGGGAATTTTAAAATATTTTATGTTTCATAAATCAATTTTAATGGAATGGCTATTTTACTTAAGAAATTTTCCAATTGATCTTCTGCAACGTCTCACATCAAATTCCACTAAGTGATGCATCGAGATAGTCTTCGATAAGGACTCAAGTGTGACTCCCCACATTAATAATGCATCCAACTAGTATATAGGGCTTAGGGTGTGTACATGGGGATACTATGACCTCATGATTAATATTGAAGAGCAGTGGTACTCATTATAGATAAGTAGTGGAATTATAATTACACAAGCATCCGGGATAAACAACCAAGCAGAAGATGCATCAGTAATGAATAAAAAATAATGATCATGATCATATAATGAATCTATAAAAAATGGGTACATAGAATATAGTGGGAATATGCATGTACCACTTTCTATACAAAATTACAAAAAGACAAAAAAACAACAACAAGAATAATAAGCTTAGGATTGATTATCTGTTCTATAATCCAATCAAGAACAAGAAAAAAATAATTGGAAGCTTTAAACATCCCTTTATCAACAGCTAAAATCATAATTTTATCTTACGTACCAAAGTCATCATAAGAAGGTTGTGAGATATACCTAGTAGGGCACTACCATTGGTGTCAACATAAGTCATGTTTTTTCATATAAATTGATCAGTATAAAAAATAAAATATAAGAAAGGAGATAAATAAATAAACACATAGGTTTGGGTTCCTTATGGGATACCCAACCAAAACTACATACTTAAGCCTAAGCTAGATGTATTCAAACTACTATGACATGTACAAGTATGATATAATGTTTCGAAGTGGTTCATCACATGAATGGTATAAGGACATGATGAATCCCTAGGCTTGTTATTTTTTCTAGTAGTAGTGTGCATGATTTAATAATTTATCATTCATGCAAATATATAAATGGTAATCTATCTAATTAAAGTATGTATCATCCAAGGCCCATCCAAGGTGAAATATATAAAGGAACCCATGTATCACACTAGGTGTGCAATGAATACTCAATGTTGTAAGAGTCCCTTTATGTAAATTCATAAAAGAAATCCACTATATCACTCATATAATGGTGTGAAGACAACAACACTTTGATCTCATCCCTAGTATCTGACATTGGAGACATAATATCACATGTGTACAAGTATAAACATATAGACACTGAGAGCATCCATGGTGCCTCCCCTAGGATGCCAATTTTTCTCAAGCATTGGAATAGAAAACAATTGGGAATAATATCAATGGAATAATATATATCACTCCTAGCATATAAACAGTCAACATAAAAAACTAATTATAAATCTGGATTAACCTATCCCAGGAATCCCATAATAATCAATCAATCTCTCTCTTCTTGGGAAAGAGGTATTTATAATATATCCCAATTCATACCATTTAGAAAGGAATTTCACTTATAACATTTCAAATTATGTTGTCCTAGACATTTAAATCATAAAAATTAATGGGTTCATAGAGAATTGGGATTAACTCCTGGAAAAAAATATTCTTAATTCACTTAACCTCCAAAAATATTTATTACATGAAAAAAACTCTAAGTATGTTTTAAACAATCTAAGGTAATGGGTAAACATACCCCTATGTATGGAATTCCCATGCGGGAGGATCAAGTCAATGTAATCAAAGTATGGTGGGGATACATCTCTAGAAAAGACTTAATAGTGTATGTGAATCTATTTAAACTAATTTACCATACATTTTAGAGGGTTACTAAAAAGGATCGTGAAATGAATTAATAGCATATAATATAAATGGAACGAAATATTTCAAAAAGAACTAGACCACATTCATTAACCTAATATCACTCTCCTCATATAGTGATGGAACTTGAATCAAGATATAATGGGAGAAAATGGATTAAAATATAAAAAACTGTAAAAGGAGGGAATATGATATCACACCAAAATAACAAAAACTATGAAAAAATAAATTATTGAATGAATGAATTGGAATATGTAGATAAACACTATGTATCCAACATGCCTGATAGTGATGATAATGGAGCATATATGTATGAGACCTTGTGAAACATAGTTTAGGTGTGATGTGGGATCTCTCACATGAAACCTGATGTAGAATTCGAGGATTATACCAAAAAGGATACACTTTTCTATAAAAAAACTACACATTAAATTTATATGGTGATTAAATTAATTACAGGTCATGTATTACTTGGGTTTACCCCCCCTTGGAAAAAACCTATACATGTTGTTGATGGGGTTTGTCTAAAAAAACAAATATTGTGTACTCATTACAATAAATTTATTTAAATAAAAAACATGTATTTGGTCTGGAACTATGTTCTAACACACATGGATCCACTATTCTATAAAGGAATGACCAATCCTTAGACAAAATTTATGGGTTTAACCAAAACTGAATGGAAAATATACCTTACTAAAAATATGAGATGTTAAAAACTACCATCCTTAAAAATAATCATACATAAGATTAATTTCCATGTGTTGTAATGAATAATATGTGAAAAGTATTTCCCTATGAGCTTAAATACAAACCTCTCTCTCTTAGGCATCATCCTATTACAAATGTTCATCCTAAACACTCAAACTAGTGGAACTGACCTACCTAAGAGTTCCTTCATGCTCTAATCAATGATATATATCAGATTATCTTCAAAGGATGAATTTTTCCCCATATAAATATCCTCAGATAAAAATAATTGGATTACTGATAATGATTCAAAAAAAACTACAATACATGAAATATTTCATACATGGAATGATAAAATGATGTTAGTATCAACTAATATGGTAATAGCCCGACTCTCTCCACATTATCAAAGGGATATACATAATTAAGAGATATGTTTCCATATATTTGAATGCATCTATAATCCAACCTAGTAGGAACCCATAGAATGAACTGATATCCCATCCCATACTTTAGACGCTTATGTAGATGATCAGAATAGTTTTTTAAGAATGATCAGTATCCATATATTTCAAAATCAGGTGAGCCTACTCGAATATAATGTGAATGAGATGAAAATCTAGTAGAGTTGCCTCACATTCTTCTACCCATCAAATGGGTGAAAAGAACTTCCTACTGTAAAGGGCATCATATGGATACATATGAATTTTTTCGTGAAAGATTTTATTATATTAGACATCACCAAAGGTATATGTTTATCCTATGAACCTTCAAAATCAATTATGAATCCTCATAGGATGTCCTATGACACCCATATTGTCTGTTCAGACTACTCGTTAGTCTGGGGGTGGTACGTTGTGCTCAAGAGAACCTGTGAAACAAGGGACATCTTCGCCCCTACTAGAACCATGTTGTAAACTCCACATCTCAATATGATATGTTGAAAGACAGAAAACTATGGCGAAATACAATCATCTAAATATAAATCACCCCAAGATCATCAAAAAAGAAGTAATCCTAGATTTTTAGTAAGATTAAGGCCTTGGTCAACATGTTGATGGTCAGCCATACTATGTCAATTATTCTAGTTGATATCAGCAATACCATACAAAATAGATTGTGACATAATTCCACTCCCACTCAATAATGTATTGAGACTATAAAAATCTAGATGGTCAGTGGTGATCATCATTCACATACTGATATGTGGAGCACTAAGTGATACCACCTACAATCTACCTCATTATACCTAAAAACCAATAAAAATGATGTATATATCAATACATCATGGTATGACCAAAGTGAAATAGCCAAACATTGGCATGAGATTCCAACACCAACTCATTTCATACGTCAGCAAGTGAATACACATATTTGTGGTTGAGCAGGATCTCATTCTCATCAGAACCATGCCATGTGGTGTGTATCACCTAATACATCCTCCGTCTGGATGAGGACATTGGGATTTGAATGCTATCATATATTAACTATCTACATTTTGGTGTGTATCGCTTATATAACTACATAAAAATATTCTCCTATTATTTTGAAACGTCTATTTGAAATGCAAAAAATAAATCCATATATTTATTCTTATAACTAGACTCCTTAATGGATATTTTTTAGTCTTTTAGATTAATGAACTAGTAACTACATTAAATAGTCAATGTATATATGAAATATCAACAGAAACCAATTGTAGGTATTCTACCCACCAAAACTGCATCAAATTCATGTTCTTCCACAGGAAGGTTTATTTAGTAGTTTTGTGATTTTTTAATAAAAAAATATTATTAAAATAAGTATTTCCTATAATAGAATAAATAATTAACCTTATCAACAAAATTGAGGTCATGCATAAGTTAATTATGCTTATGAGGTCTCAACTGGTGGGACCCAGATGAAATAACTCTGTCTCCCAACACCAAAACTACTCCCATTCCAATTCATGATGAATAATAATGAACAAAATAGAATTTTCTAGGATTTATTAGGATTTATATTTGTGTTAAATTCAATCTCCCATTCAACTATAAAAAATCTCAATCAAAAACCTTTAATTATATGAATTTCACCCCCTTTTTAGTAAAGCCCATAATAGAAAAAAATATGTGTGTGAAATATACGATCAATCACCTATAATAGCCACCCTGCCCCAAAAAATAATGTATATCAATGAAATTATTGGGATACTCTTAGGAAACTATGATGACCACCTAATCTGGGTTAATATATTCTGATATATATAAAAATATATGACCCATGAAGTGAGCCTTATCGATCCAAAAGGGCATTTTTGTAGGATTAACATATAAATGAATCTATATTAGTGTTTTAAACATAATCATAAGAAGTTTTTATTGGTTTTTTCTAGTGTAATAATACACTATGAGGTACATGGTATGTATGATAGTCTCACACATACTAAATTATAGCCAAAACTCAAACCATTCATAGAGAAAAGATCACTCTTATATGATGGAAAAAGAGGTCATCTATATGAGGAAGTGAATACTAGTTATTAACCATAAATGGTTAAAAGAACTATAGTAAAAAAATAAGGTTACCATCCTCCCTATTAGAGAAAAGGATAGTTGAAAGTTAAGGAAATGTACTCTATCATATAAATCCCCTTGGCTCTAAGAATTCCACATGCTTTATGATTTCATGGAGCATGATTGGTTATATCATATTAGGGGGAATTAACATTGGTACCACCCTTGGATGTAGCAAATTGGTTATCCCCACCTCTTTTGTAAGAGGTTATCTTCAAAAACCATAACTGAAGATCTCCTAAATGCAATCCACAATATAAGGGAATTTCGTATGTTGCATTTCTTTTTCACTCATAAAGAGAGTGGAAACTTTGGTTTCCACCCTACAAACCTAATACACATAGGTCAATCTCAACATGGATATATTTACCGTTATCCCTTATGAATATATGTTCTTTCATTGGGTGAGGTGAATGACACTGAGTAATAATGGAAATCAACATGGTAAGGATAATGAATCGGCCTTTCTATATTAATAATGATGTTAAAACTGGTTATCTTAAGGAAAATTAAATTTCACAAGAAATGGTACCCACCAATATCAAGGTTCCATTGCTTTCACAGGTATGTATCCTCTAATCAGACCCTGAATACCATGTTAGGAGTGATCATGCCATTTATGTACTCTATCTCCAGGACAAAAAATCTAATAATTACATTATATATGAATGAGTGAAATTAAATAATATATAATATGGAAGAAACCAAAGTATAAGATACTAGAATAGTTCCTAATACTATAGATGGTCAGGTATTATACACGTCACATGTATGTTGTTCTGCATATATATACTTGAAACCATTTCCATGAAATGCAAGATGACTAACCTAGGCTGGTCCACTCTAGTAGAATAGAAACATAGATGTTTGACTACCTTAGACATGTCCAACTCCTCATCCTGATTATCTAATTTTAGACCAACTACACGCATGATGTTGATAAACTAATCTTATTCTTGAAAGAAGTATCAAAACACATGCCTTCTCAACCAGAGGAGATCCACTTGTGATTGGATGGAGTACACATGCCCCTCCAAAAATAGTCTCGCATTTATCATTCCATCATCATTTTGAGTTAGTGTGAAAAATGGAATCTCAGTGAATTAATCCATGTTTTTAGTCACTGAGATTGAACCCTATTTCAGGTACATAAAATTTTGAGTACAGTTTTGTCACAAAAAATGTTGAAAGAAGTAATCACAAAATTCTATTTGAAATCCCAAATAGATCACAACCAATTGACACCTAACCGGAGTGATAACCTCCCACCAATGTTTTGTAGAATCACATAGCAGGTAGGTAGGGAGATTGACCCTTTATTTATGAAGCATCTCAAACTAATCAATGATTGAAAGTATGTATGACAACCGGGATATAGCAGAAAGTTGTTTTCCATCCCCCTAGAAGAGGCAATGATGATGCTTCTAAAATTCCATCATCATTAGTGCCATAGTAGGTGAAGGATGCATAGGTCCACATATAGACTACATGATGAATAAGAAATATCCCAGAATTGATCATGAATGACTAGTGGATATTCAACAGGAACTTCCATTGGTGGCATAATTGGAGGTAATACTAGTGGCATAGGGCCCACCCCTTCCATGTTTGGACGCTTCCCCCACCTAGCACATGACCCAAGGGAGTTGATGAATAAAAGGTCTAAAATTACAAAGACCATGCCTCAAATATTATTTACCAATAGGTGAAAGACAATAAAATAAGTATGGGATATGTACACAAGCAATCCATAAAGTGTCAACTCTCATCCTGATTCAATAGCAAGGTTTATATGATTAGAATGATCGCATAAGTCTCTGTAGCCACATTCTAATTCCCACTACTAAGGTATAGTATGTGTCAAGGTCTTGTATAAAAAATCATAAGTTCCAGTATATGGAGTGTCAATAACATTTGAAAAGAGGAAAACACCATTTACTTTTCAGTTATCATAATCATTTACTGGTAGCTATTTCATTTTAAATGCTTACATTTATTTATGTTTGTTATTATTATTTATATTCATATAGATATCAGATCTCAATTTAATAAATCCCCATTTCCAGTTTTTGAAGTTCCATATACTTTATATAAAACTTGTCTTTAAAAAACATAAACATTACATTACATTTTCAGAATACATAAAAACTATACACACAGACACCCAATGACCGTAGATTTTATAGTACCTTTGGGAAACATGTAATCCAAAAACTAGTACATATGTGAGTTACATTATCTCCCACTAGGTTCATCGTTACAAGAACCCGTATAAGAAACTTCATACATAATACATATCTTTATAACCAGGGGAAGGAAACATATAAAAGGGGTGTGCTAAAATGCTCAAAAAGGCTAAAAAGGGGGAATTGTAAGAACAAACATGAGCGTAAGGTTATGAGAACATGATCATGAAAATAGAAGATCATACCATGTATATAAAAGATCATATATATGACTCTTGTCATAAATCGTGGATGTTAATAAGACATGAACGAAATGTAATTTAAGAAAATAATACATGAATGCATAATATAAGAGTAATACATGGAATTTCGGAACACATAAGCATATACTTTTTTGTACAGTATCCAAGCAATAAATGAAAAGTCCATATTAGTTGAAAAAGTCCATTAAAAAACTAGGTGAACCCATGTGGTAGTCTTGTATTACTGAACAGAGTAAACCTTTATTCCCTCATTGTATTACCAAACTAACTAAACCCTCATTCCATCCATGTATGATTGAACTAAGTAAACCATCATTCCATCTATGTCTATATCATGATATATAATTCCTTACACAATGAATTGGAGGGAGATATAGGTCCCACCTGTCATATAATGAAATCATGCATTAATGTGCCACAAGATCATAAATAACATATCATAACAGATGAAATTAAATGATTATCATAAAAATAAAAAAATATCTTAACATATGTAGAGAGACAGGTTTCACAATCATTTCATCGTAAACAAATCCCATGAATAGAAGCAGGTTTCAAAAGTATGTAACCTATGCATGAGAAAGCGACATCATAAACATCATGCGAAAAAAATAGAATCCTTTAAGATATTGAATGTGAATGGAAACATTTAATAATTTACCCATAAATTCATATCCCACTTTAATGGATGTTATCTTTGATGGGAAATAATTTTTAAAGGTCTTTTAAAAACATTTCTTGAGGAAAATAATTTTATTTAATTTAAAAAATATTTTTTATAACAAAAAACATTTTGAAAAAAAAATCATTGAAAATAGATTTGAAAAAATACAATGGAAGCTTTGAAAACAGTAACATTTTTAAATCCGTTTTCTTGAGAATTATCTTCATGGACCTTATGAAATTATTTTTGAAAATATGGTTTTTGAATACAATGGATTTCTGACCGAAGAGAGAGACGAACCAATTTTATTAAAGAAATTATCTTAAGTTTCAAAGAGTGGAAAAAAGGTACTAAAAAATAAGAATATCTTTATTAAACATAGGATAAGGAATGCAATGAATATTCATGATATATTTCATCAATTGATGTATAAACATAAACAATATCAAAAAATGATATGGTTGTCTCAATAAACTCTTATAACTTGGTTAATTGGGATCATACTCTCCTTGTAAGAAATGAAAATTTAATGAATCATATGATATCATAAAAATAATTAGATTTATGATATAACATATAAAATGATATTATATAAACCTCATAGAAGAGTTTAGGTGTAGAAAAAAATATGAGTCTCACATAAGGAAAATTGAGACAAATCTATTATACCGATTTGGTAACATTTTAATGTTAAACCAGATGAAAGAAGGATCTGAGAATTGATATGTGACTACCTATATATTTAAATAAAATATATAGAGTATAAACTTATTGGAAGTACATACACCACACAAAATTAATGATTGGAGAACATATCTTGTATCTCATAGAAATTAATAGTGAGATGAAAATTCACATAAGTTGTGTTTTGACTCTCTCTATACTCATATAAGAATCCTATATAATAAATATATGTTTATTATTAATATTTTTTTAATTATATTATTATATACATTATCATATATTATTTTATTATGACATTATACCACTTTCTTGTTAATGATCATATATTAATGTTTCACTTCAAGTAATATTCCCTTTGATATTCACATGTGTCTTAATTTGTTATATCATTGATCCTTATACTTATATCATTATTGTAGAATTTAGAACTGGATATAAATTTCAGTTAAATCCATTATAATTATTTTATTTAATCTATTTAATAATGAGGTATTTAATGGAATGCACTATTCTTGGAGATGGTAAGTCATACGTATGCATGGAACCTGTTTTTTTCATTTTTATTGCTATTTTGAAAGAAAGAATGTAAATGACCTATGTATATATATATATCATTATTAAATTAGGAAGAATATATAACATATTTCATATAATAGAATTAAATCTTCCCTTAATACATTTCATGTGGTGTGTGAATGAATCACATCGCATTGAGTGGTCGGTAGTCCACACATCCTAAAATGAGATTACCGCATTAACACCAAATAGAAGGTAAATAGATGCTTGTCAAAAAATTAATATAGAAATTAAGTAAATAATAAATATTATTTTTTAAATATATAGATATATTGTCGATCATAATGGCCACTATAATTTTTTTAAATGAGAAATGAGCAATCGTCATTTCATTAGGAAGTAGATCACTGTACACAGAAACTGTATCTTCAAAATCCATTAGATAAAAATGTGTGTTAGTGTAGGTCAAACCCTTTTCATAAAAAAATATTACTATATAGAGTAGCTCGATGATTTCTCACAATATGGGAATAAATATACTGGATGGGTGGAGAATGAAAATAATGGAAAGGAGCTTGAAAGAAGATATTGCCTCAAAATTTGGTAGCTTCATTGTTTGTTTGTATAGGATTCCTTGAGAGGGTCTCTGCCCAAATGAAGGTTTCAAACATTATGTGAGGATTTTTTGGAGGATACATGGAAAAATCATGGATGGAAATAAATTTTTTTAGAGGTCGTAGGAATGGGTAGAGGTGGTGGCCATTTATAGAGGAGGAAAATGACTCACATAGAATTTTTGGAAACAAATTTGTTGTGCACATGTTATTACCTAAAAATGTTTGAATAGAAAATAGAAACTCAATAATGGAATTTTTATGGTCTAAATAAGGTCATAAAATGGGTTTTAGACAAGTGTATTGGTCATTTGGGACCATAATTTTAAGGTTTAGTCCCCATGTAACATTAATTTAGCCTTAATTGAGGGGATAATTTTAATCACTTTTACTAAATATATTTGTCAAAAATTAACATGATCTCATTAGAAACTAAATATTATTCTGGATACAATGGTCTATGTTGTATTTTTTAATTTCAATTCATTATATTGGAAAATTTATTATTAATGCTAATCCCGCATATCGGACGAAATAATGAGGTTTTAATGTAGAAAAAATATCAAATGCTTGTTAGGATTTTATATTCAGTTTAAAAATTAAATTACTCATAATTATATAAATTGTATTAATATATTTCATATTAATCTAGTGTTACATTAAATCATATTTATAATATCATTTATCATAAATAATTAATTAGAATAAAATGCAGTTTTTAACTAGAACACAATATTTTTCACTATTCATCAAATGTGATGTTTCTCAGAATAATCCCAAAAATTCACCCTAATTTGATTATGACATTATAAATTCACAAAATGAAGTTTATTTTATCAAATTATATTTCTATTTGTGTCTAAAAATAATTGTATTATTAAAAGTTGTTCATTTGAAAAAACATTGTTTTTAATCATAAAATGGACTTTACTAAAAAAATCTGTGATTTACTTTTATAAAACAATTACAAAAAATATTGGATATTTAGTTAATAATATTAATATAACTATTATTATCTTATAAGCTAATATTATCTCATATAATAATTAAAACAATAAAAATTTATATTTTGTAGAAACTCTGTTTTGCGTGTACCATACATCAACTCAGTTTTTCCTGCATCGTACACCAAGTCGATGTTGTGTGGAACATATTACAAGTCGGTTCTCTGTAAAAAGAAACCTTTGAATTAGTTCGATATATGATATAAATGGAAATATAAATTTATTCAAACAAACATGTTTATAGAAACTCACGATGTCACATTCTACCCTTCTTAAAATGAATTTCACCCTCAAAATTTGTCACCTGAGTTAAAACAATTGAGGATAAATATACTTCATAAAATCCCCAAATTCCCATATATCTTCCTCTAACTATTAATTTCACTACAAAACCTTGACATGTTGAATGGTCCTGTTTCATTGAAATTTCCTTGACCGGTCCAGAATTTAAACAAGTTTCTCCTCATAAGAATGATCATACTCCAACATTATGCCATCTGAGTTCAGTACCTGTGAAGGGTTATCTATAAACATCCTCGAGAGTGATACATGGAACACATCACGGTCTTAGGAGATACATGAATGAGTTTCCACACAATAGTCTACTTTCTCGATACTATCAAGAATTTTAAAGGAGTCGACAAACCTAAGGCTTAGTTTCCCCTTCTTCCCGAGTATAATAACTATATTTTAGGGTGAGATTCATAAAAACAATTTCCAATTTCAAATTTTATATTACAATGATGAATATTAGCATTAAATTTATTCCAACATTGAGATTTTAGGATACGATGCTGAATGGTTCAAACTTTATAGACCATTTCTTCAGTGATCTTAGGACCTAACAATTTTCTTTCTCCAACCTCATCCTAACACATCGTAGCTCCAAATTTATTGCCATATATGGCTTCATAAGGTGAAATATGAATTCTTGAGTGATAGATATTATTTTAAAAAAACACAACAAGAGTAATTGGTTAATCCCAACAACGTTTGAAAACTATATAACCAGATCTCAGCATATCCTATAGGGTTTTAATTTTTCTTTCAAACTGACCATCTGTTTGAGGATGATAAGCTTTGTTGAAAATCAATTCTATGTCATGTGCTTTTTGAAGAATTTGATTGAACATTGAGGTAAAACATAGATCTCTATATGACAAAAAATAATGTGGTACTTCTGGAAATATTACCACTTCCTTGATGTATAATCTTTCAAGATGATCAAGAGAGAAAACCTCTCTGATAGTAATTAAGTGTGATAAATAGTAATGTGATTATAAACCACCCATATAGCATTAAACCCGTTCGATATTTTTGGTAGTAAAATGAAAAAATCCACAGGGATGTTATACCATTTCAATTATGGTATTGGAAATGGATACAACATCCCATTAGTCATTTTGTCTTTCAACCAGAAATTACTGCTTTACCAAACACTAAGATAGAAATTCCACGATATCTCTCTTCATTCCATCCCAGTAGAATTACTCCTTAATGTCCATATACATCTTCATTCTTCTAGGGTGAATAGAGAATAATAAACTATATGCTTCCTCTAACAACTTCTTAATAAAATCTATCATGGAAGAAAAATATACACAGTTCATGACCCTTAAAATTCCATACCAATCAATTTTAAACTCAGGAGCATTTCTAAAATTCAATTGAAGATCTTCATCATACTTATGATCATCTATAATCTCCACTCTGATAGAGGGATGAACATTCATTTGAGAAAGATATTATTTTTCCCCTTTATTTAGGATTTCTAGATCCATCCATTGAAAATCCAGAAATATTTGATCATTTTGGATCCTTATCATAGATAAGCTAACATGATCCTTTTGAATCAAGGCATCAACCAACATGTTCACTTTCCTAGGGTGGTAATGTATCGATCAGTCAGAATCCTTTAACAACTGTAACCATATTATATAGAGCATGTTTAACTCATTCTGTTCAAATATATATTTCTGACTTTTTTTATCAGTGTATATATCACACTATTCACCATAAGATAATTCATCCATATCTTTAATGAAAAGAATAATACTGCTAAATCCAAATTGTGAGTTAGATATTTTTCTTCTTGAATCTTCAAATTTCATGAGGCATAGGATTTAACTATGTTATTTTTCATAATAACACATCCCAAACCCTTCATGGATGCATCACTATATATTACAAACCCTTCTCCACTATAGGGTAAAATAAGCACATGTTCACTCACCAACATTGCCATTTGTTCCTATAAATTTTCCTCATATTCGTCTGTCTAGAGGTTCAACACACCCTTTAGAGTTATCGTGGTCTTAGTATTATATTGTCATGATAAATTCTCCCCAAACCGTTGATAATATCTGTATAAACCAAGAATGTTACAGATCTCAGTCACCATTGTTGTTATCAGCCAGCTTTTAATAGCCTCTATTATTGTTGAATCTACTTTTATAAAATATATTGAGATTATGTGACACAAAAAACAAACCTTTTTGACCAAAATTTACATTTTGAAAAAAATCAATTTAACTTCTCCTTCTGTAGGGTCTTCATTTCACTTATGAAGTAATATTCATGCACATTCATTCTCTTTGAATATATAAGAATATCATCTATAACGATTACTGCCAACTCATCTAGGTAATATCTAATGACTCGATTCATTAAATTCATGAAGATAGAAGGGGAATTAGTGAAATAAAAAGGATTCACTTTATATTTATAGTGACTATACCATTTAGGGAATACCGACTTAGATATATACTCCATCTTAACCCTCAATTGCTGATATCCAGAATGAAGGTTAGTCCTGGAAAAGTATTGAGCTCCACCAACCTGATCAAACATGTCATAAATATGAGGAAGAGGAAAAGTTTTCACGATTGTGATCTTGTTCAATCCCTGATAATCAATTGGGAGTTCCCCTAACACATCTATCTTCTTCAAAAAAATGAACTTGTGGTCCCCATGATGACACGCACGGACTAACGAATCCCTTATCATGTTTTCATAGAGTTTCATCTTCAATTGGGTATATTCTATAGTGAGTCTTTGAAATCTTTGTGGAACCTCATATTAGTTCAATTGAAAAATCAATATCACACTATGGTCAATATCCAGGAAAATATTATAGAAATACAACAAAAAAATACTGAACAAAAAGAATATCATTGATGTCTATTTTCTCCCCAAAAATATGAGATAATCAACCCTTTTGAATGGGAATTAAGACACATACACTGGATGTAATCTCTATAGAAATATCAGACATATCATCACATTGATGGATTATCATAAGAGGGTTTGAAATGTCATTCATTAGATTCCTTACATGAAAATCGATGTTTTCATTATGTATATATAGACAATCCATGCCTAATATGTCATTGAATTCGACCAAATTATGATTTTTAAGAAGCAAATTTCCACAAACTTCAACTAGAGAGGAATAATAAAAATGAGATGAAATCATCGTGCTATTAGGTGTTTGCACTGCTAACTCCACCTCTAATTTGTTTGGAGGAATCTTAACACCCTTATAAAATTATTTAGATAAGAATGAGTGGGTTGATCCTGAATCAAATATGACATTAGTAGTTCTAGAGTGGAATATAATTTTACATTTCATCACATTGTTATCAATCCCCTTATCAGATATAGAAATTTCATATGATTTCCTCTTAACCTCGACTTAAGAGGTTGCTGACGTTAATCATCATCACTAACCATTGGGTTTGGGAAATTGTTATTCAAATGACCATTATCTATACAATTTTTGCACAAAACAGTGGGAGGTGAATTCCATGAAGCTTTTTCTATATTATAATTTGGGAAAATATCATCCCATCACCTCCGATATCAATTTCCATATGGCCTTTCCTTCCATACATAATACATTTTTTACACCCCCTATGTCAACATCCCCAATGCTTATTCCCACACTTACAATATATTGTATATTTCATCTTTTTTTTCTATATGGTTCTTAGGGTTTCCTTTGAACTCTATACTCTTCTTCTTGTCAAATCCTTGATATGGATATGTGAATAAAACCTCCATATCAACCTTGATTTCATGATTCAAAATCTCTTTGTAGATACTAAAGTCTCTTTTAGAAAATTCCATTTTGAGACTTGGATTCAAACCACTAATGAACCAATTGTCTTTACTTTTGGGTGGGATGATAATTCCTAAAGCATACCACACAGGTCTCATGAAATTAACCTCATAGGTACCAACTTACTCGTCATCCCTTTGAAACAACTCATGGAACTCTATATCCATCATGGCATAAGGAATTATAGCACTATACTTATTGAAAAATAAGTTCATAAACTTGTCCCAAACCATGGATTCTATTTCATCATGCTTCCTCATTTTCTATATTAGATACCACCACTAATATGCTTATCCTTCTAAGTGATAAACCACTAGAATGAATTTCTCTTAATTTGAGCACTAATGAATTAAAAATATGAATTCAGTGTTATTGATCCATTTTTCAACAACAAGTGAATAAAAAGATCCACTGAAATATGGTGGACGTTTCCTCATGAATGAATCAACAGAATTTTGTTCCCTCTTTTACACTTTTGGAGGTCCACCATGATTCATATATTTTAAAATATTCATGAGCATAGAAATAAGATTTTTGATTCTAGCTCCCATAGTATTTGGTTTCCCAGGAGGACAATCTTGCATTGTCCATTGTAATCTCCATTAATGCAGTTCCTTCATGTGCCTAAAATTGACTAAAACTAAAGGCATAGAGTAAGAAATAGTTATCATAGTGAGGATTCACCTAATAATGAAAAATCACTTATAGTATTCCTATCTTACGAAACATTACTTAATCTATGAAAAAGTTGGTTTATCATAGGCTATTCATAGGAAACCTATATTTAAATCCATTATAATGGTTTTTGAGGAGTTTTTGAATTACCGATGCATATCCCTAGGTAGTGTCAAACTAGGTGTGCAGTAAGGCCAGTTGTCATGTACCAGATTACCCCAAGTCAATCCTGGAGCATCATCTTGGTGTTGTAACCGATATGTACATTTGTTCTAGAGCCACATCCACCTGTAATATCCAGATAGATATGTATTCAAGGAAACCACTCACTCTATCTACCCCCAAAATTCCTGTAAATTTTCTTATACTTTTCCATATCCTTAGCTTATCCATAGACATGACCTTAGGGTTTTCCGTATTTCATTATTATAAATTTTTCTAAAGGTTAACTATACATTTTCATTGATACCTTATATAGAAAACCTCTATTTAAAAAACATAAACAACACATAAGTCTTGTGGAATATGTAAAAGTTATACAAATAGTAGCCCAAGGACTGTAGTTGGTAAAGTGTCTATAGAATCATGTAATCATAAAACTATTATGCATGTGAGCTACATTATCTCCCACTAGGTTTTTTATGACTAGAAATATTCTTAGACACATATGAAATATACATATATTTATAAATTGGGGAATGAAACATAATAACCGGTGATCTGAAATCCTCAATAAGGGTAAACGAGGGAGACATGTAAGTATAAAAATGAGAATATCGGTATGAGAAAATGATAATGAGAATTGAAGATCATATCCTCTATATCAAAGATCATATTCAAGAATCATGGAATAATGATTAGTAATTCATAAGACATGAATCAAAAAGAACTAAAGGACATTATACATAAAAGAATAATATTTGAGTAAGACAAAGAATTGTGGAATCACGTAAGAATATATTGATTCCCATAATTACTAAGGAATCAATGCCAATACCATCATAGTGGACAAATTCCATTACCGAACCGGTTGTACTCCCGTTTCATCCTTATTTTAGTGAACCATGTAAACCCTCCTTCTAGCACTGTATTACTAAATTGTGTAAACCCACATTCTATCCCTGTACTACTAAACTGATTAAACCCTTGCTCCAGACCTATATATCCAATGAGATATATATCTTTACCCAAATAATTGGAGGGATATATTAGTCCCACCCATCACATAATAAAATCAGAATTAAATGTGACACAATTTTATAAATACAATATCACATCCCATGAAATGAAACATGTATCATAAACATGTAAACATATCATAACTTATGGAAAGATATAGGTTTCACAATCATTTCATCATAAACATAACCTATGAATAGAAGTAGGATTCAAAATCATATAACCCATGGAAGAGAGAAAAGATTACCATATTCCATTTATATAATGAATATGAATAGAACAATTGAATAATTTTCCATAAAGTAATTTTTTACACCAATGGATGTTATCATAGATGTGAAATAATTTTTAAATGTCTTTAAAAATATTTCTAGAGGAAAATATATTTTCTTCTTTAAAAATATTATTTTTATAACATACAACCTTTTGAACAACTTTTTCATTTAAAATAGCTTTTAAAACATATAAATGAATCTTTTAAATCAATAAAACATTTTAAAAATCATTTTTACTTGAAAATGATCATCAATGACCTTTTTAAAACTACTTTGAAAACGTGGTTTTTGAATACAATGGAATCCTGACCGAAGAGCGAGACAATCCATTTTATTAAAAACATTATTTTAAGTACCAAAAATTAGAAAATATGGTAATAAATTGTAAGATATCATTAATAAATATAATATAATGAAACATAAAAATATTCTAAAGAGATATCATCAAATTAAAAAAAAGTATCTCACAAAATGATAAGATTTTCTGAATAAACGTTTATAACTTGGTTACATGGGACAACACTATTGATGGAAGATATGGAAATTACATGAATATTATAATATCATGAAAACAATTTGATCCATGATTTAAAATTTTAAATAGATTTATATGATCGTCAAATATATGTTTAGTGTCATAACAAAATAGAAATCAAATTGAGACAAAACGGTTTTACCGATTTGGTAACTTTTGAAAGTTAAAACCCATGAAAAAAGTATAATAGAATCTATATGTCAATACCAATAAATAAAATAAAAATATACATAGAATAAAATAATGGTTAGTACATACACCATACAAAATTAAATATTTGTGAACATAGCTTGTATCTCAATGAAATTAATAGCATGATTAAAATCCACTTACCATGTGTCTTGAGTCTCCCTGTAATCCTACAAGATTCATTTATAGTAAATATATGTTATTTATACATATTTTATATAATAATATTCTCATATTTTTTAACATATAATCTTTTATTATGACCTTCTATTACCCTCTTGTTAATGATCCTATATTAATGTTTCACTTCAGATAATATTCACTTTCTTCCTCACATGAATCTTAATTTGTTATATCATTGATAATTATACTTATTTCATGATTCTATAATTTAGAAAAGGATATAAATATTAGGTATATATATATATGATATTATAGTATTATAATAATCTATATCATAATGAATTATTTAATTGAATACACATTTGATAGTGATGGTAAGTCATACATACACATGAACACTATTTTTCTGTTTCTATTACCGTTTTATAGAAAGAATGTAAATAAGAAATGTAAATATAATTAAATATATAAATAATTATTCATGTATCAATAATATATAATATATATCATTAAATTTTATATACCCATCCTTAATACATTCCATGTGTTTTTTCAACGAATCACATCACCTTGGGGGGGATGTAGTCCAAAATTCCTCAAACGAGATTATCGTATTAACCCCAAATTGAAGGTAAAAAGATGTTTGTTATAATAGAAATAAACAATATTAATGATATAATAAATCTATTATATTTTATATATAAATATAATGTCCATCATAATGGACACCTTGATTGGTGGTAAAGGATAAATGAACAATCATCGTTTCATGAGGAAGTAGTTCAATGTACAATGATACAGTATATTCAACAGTCATTAGATGGAGGTGTGCATAACTGTAGGTCAAATACATTTAATAAGAAAATAATAGTATATGGAGGATACTATTGATTTCAAATAATAATGTAATAATGATATTTGAGTGATGGAGAAGAAAAATAATTTAAAGATCATGAAAGAAGTCATTACCTCTAAATCAGGTAACTCCTTTTGGTTTATGCCAAAAGGTCTCCTTAAGAGGGTATCTTCCCAAAATGAGGATTAAAAGTAAAAGGGGGGATTTTTGGGAAGATAAATTGGCATATCGTGGACAAACTTAAAATAATTTAGATGTGTGATGAATGGGTAGGGGTGGTGGTCTTTTATAGGGAATGTAAAATACCCACACAGAATTTGTAGAATCAAATTAGGCGTGCACACGTTATTATCTAAAAAAATCACAATGGACCAAAAATATCAATAATGAAAGTTTTATGGTCCAAATATAAACATTTAATAGTTTTTTTACATTTTTCAAGGTCATTTGGGACTTTTAGGTGAAGTTCATGTCCCTAATAAAGCCTAATTTTTACATAACTACTGTGATTAATTTAATTAATTTTTAATTATCTTTTTTTTCGAAAAATTAAAAGGTATAATTAGTAAATAAATATTATACTTAATAATATGGTATATTTTTTATTTTTTAAATTCATTTCATAGAATAACAGAAATTATGATTTCTTCTAATCCTGTAGACGATACAAAACAACGTTGTTTTAAAATAGGAAAAAGTTCAAAAGATTGTTAATATTTTATATTTAGTTTCAAATTGAATTCAATCATAATGAATTAAATTTTATTAATATATGTAATATTATTCTAATGAGACCTTAAAACATATTAATAAAATCATTTATCGTTAAAAATTAAGTATAAAAAATCATGTTTTTAACTAAGAAGTAGTATTTTTTAAAATTCTTAAAAATGTAGTTTCTCCGAAAAAGGAAAAAAATAAACCCGAATATAATTTCAATGTTATTTATTATAAAATATATTTTATTTTATAAAATTAAAATTTTCAATTTTTCTGAAGTTAAATTTATTATTAAAATTGGTTTCATAGAAAAAAAGTTATTTTAAAAAAAATGGAGACTAACAAAAAAATTATTTGTTTTATTTACATAAAGAAATTGAAAACAATATTTTAAAAGTATTTATTACTGTTAATATTATTATGTTTCAAAAAATAGGCTATAAATTTATCATTTAAATAATTAAAATAATTAAAAGTGGTATTTGAGTTAAACATAATGTTGTATGTATTGTATCCTACTCAGTGTTGCATGAATGGTATGCCAAGTCAGTGTAGCATAGAATGCATTCCAAGTGATTTCTACGTGAAAGTAGTATTTTTACTAGTTCCTGGATGGATATAAATGATGATTAAAATTTATTTTAAAAAAATAGGTCTATAAAAACTCGGAGCGTTGTACTCCATATAAATTTTAATTGGTATATCTAGTATTTATGCCCTAGAATTCACATCCGGTATCAAGATGTATCATGTAATTCCAAATTATATGATTAAATTAACAATGAATACCAATTTATAGAAGTAAAATATTCATTGAAAGTTTTTTAATCTAATAAATGAATTAACAAATATTTCAGCACGTAGAATCAGTGGTTCGTTGATCAAATGTGGAATAACTGGTTAATTATAATGCAATCATAAATCTATGTTGTAATATCCAATTAAACTGATATGGTAACATTAATTAACACAATTATGTTATCCATTTAATATACTATGGCACACTAAAATTCATACAAATAATGTCACTCACAAAAAACATGAAATATATTAAATCAATGCAAAAATGTATAAATGGAATCATATAATTAATGATGTCGATGTCCTAAAGTGCCTATGATGATGCATGAGTTAATAAATCCTTTACATACCAATATAGGTAATTTAAATCCATAGTAATAATAAAATAAATAATAACAACATCACTAAACTTATGCATCACCAAATAGTGAAATAAAAAATAAAATATAAAAAAACAGATAAAAAACAAAACATACTAGAATATTTTTCCCCTATATGTTGGTTATATCGTACTAGGGTTAGTCTCATTGATAAATTATCTTAAATAATACTCTCATTTATAATACAAATTCCACAAGACATAAAGAATAATTTTGTTATGATACCACTTTGTAGTTTTATACCTTGGATGTTACTAAGCAATTCCCAAGACAGTTGGACAGAATACCTTGAGAGAGCCTCTGCATATGCTAGAGGATATTGAATAGTAGTAAGGGACTGAGTTCCATCCTTAGGGAGACTATTCCATCATTATTTGTACTGTTTCATAATGGTATCCATTATTAATAACAATAAGAATGAGAATTAAACAAAAATCCAGGAAAAATAATTTGGTGAATGTCAAATCAATAATACATACAGAAATGATGATGATGGTCATATTATACAAATACAGAAAGGTTATATAGAAAACATGGGGAAATGTTATATATCATATATAGTAAAAAAACAAAAATATCAAATATAACCACTACAAGTATAAAAATCATGGTCTCATTCATCTACTCACATACTATAAATAAGAAATAAAATTCACACATCATAAGATAGACACTTCCCTTTTTTTACACCTCAAATCACAATGTATGATTGGTTACCAAGATCATCACAATCAATGGCTGAGATATACTCATTAGGACACCACCAATAGTGTCTATATTGTTATAGTTAGTGCATATAAATTGAGAAGTGTTCAGAATAACATAAATACAATGTGATAAATAAATAATCACATCAATCCATGCTTCTCATAGGGTACCTGGCTGATAATAACTACTTCATCATAATCAGGATTTCTTTGACACTTGGTTCCCTAGAAAAGTATGATATAATTCAATAAGGGTATCATCACATGATGGGTGTTAAGACTGGATTGATCCTAAAGAATGGGATCTTGCTTTGCAATCTCATCCTTGATACAATAATTTAGCATTCATGATAACATATATGATGGAATCTCATAACCTTAACTAAAAGGTATCTTAGGACCATCCTAAGGGAAACATATCAATAAACCCAAGTATGAAACTCTGAGAAAAATGCTTAATTAATGTTGTAAGAGTCTTTCAAAGGTGACCCATAAATATAATCTCAACTATCACACTCGATTTGGGGTAAAGGCAATAACCATCTGAGACCACTCCTGGAATCTAATATAGGGGAAAATGTATCACTCTTATATTTGTATAAACATCTACACACCATTATCAAAAGTGTTACCACCCCTTGGTAATCAGTGTCCCTCTTGTAGAAAAATGTAAAATTCACGGTTAGACCATCCAATGAATTCCAAGTATTTCTCCCAATGTATATACAATCCACATAGAAAATTTAAATTCTAAAGATGAATAATCATATAAAAGAAATGATATAAGTATCTATGTAATGATGTCAACATGTGTATGAGGTATGTATTAGCTATCACAATTCAAACCATTTAGCAAGGCATTACACTTCTAAAATTTCAAATTTAGTTAGCCTAAACGAAAAATCCCAACAATTTAACTGGGGCCCATTTTATAGGGCCTAAATCATGTCCAAATATCTTCTTAATTCACATATCCTCCTGAAATCATTGTTGTAAGGGAAACATACATTAAAAGGTGTTTGAGATGATTTAAGGAAAAGGGGTAATGGACCTCTTACGAAGGCACACCCATGGGGGTGGCTCATGTCAAGGTGATCTACCCATGGTGGTGAGTCACTACTAGGTACGACTATATAATGGAATTGAAACCATTTTAATTAATTTATTGTACATTATAGAGGCACCTCGAGAATGGTTTGGAACACTATACTATAGAACATAATATAAATTCAATAAAATATTGGGAAAAGGACTAGACCACCCACCTAAATCCTATACCACTATCCTCATCAATTTCCAACCTTTCAATTAATCATGAATATAATAAAAATAAAGAATGTATCAAAAAATGAAAATATTGCATATGAGCTATCACTGAAATAGTGACAATTTTGGAAGACAATCAAGTGAAATAATGGATATTAATATGAAAATTACCTTTCTATATCCAACACACATGATAGTGAAGTGAATGAATCTTAATGGGAGGATATATCATGGAACCATGGTGAGGTATAATGGGGGATCTCGCACGTGGAACCTATTATCGAAAATGGGGTTGCTAAAAAATATTATTCCATTCTTTATTTTATAATAATATATTACACTTATATTTACATGTCATGTAATTTATTTACAAATGTAATGTTCAAGTAACCCCCCCCCCCCAATGAAAATCATCAAAATGATATGAATGGTGTCTAGCTATCCAAATAGACATATTTTATTCAATACATACATTGTATATAAATACACATTCGTTATATGGTCTATATCAAGGTTTTAGCCCACCTACTACCTCATTTCTAGAAATGGCCAAATAGACCGTAGATGAATTTTACAGGTTTATAAAAAAATATAAAAAAAAGCTCCCCACTAAAATGATTGGATGTCATATATTTCATGATACTTATCCATATATTATGATAATATTTGATATGAAATATGATTTTCAATATATATGAACCATGGATACCATTCTTATAATTTATTTTAATGCGTTATATTTAGGAGGCAATTATGTTTACGAAACTTGTTTATTTCCCTTAGGTTATACCATGATTAATTTATTATGAAACACACATCTTATTTCCACTAGTAATTCTATAAATAAATGGTGAAATTATTATGACACCCATCTCTTTTATACTGGTTTAAATATGATGAATGTTTTATGAAACCCATTTTATATCATGGGTTCTTATATGATTATTATTTTATGATTTTTTGGAATGCATATGTATGATTTTCATTATGATATGGTGCTAACATTATAACTATGTATGATGGTTACATTATAAAAAATGATCGATGGATCCAATATCTCCCTCAAATAAATTGGATAAAAATTTATATCTCTTTTAAAAGAAATGAATGGAATGTAGAGTGAAATCTATTTCGTAAGGGACATTGTCCACTATTCTGGTATTAGGAATAAACCTTGAGAAACATTATGGTTAGGAAGTAAACCCATTAATATATGAGGAATGGGATGTCTCTAAGGATGGTGGTGTGCCCCATTGAGGAGGAGTAGCAACAAAAAAAGAGGATACCTAGGTGGTTAGCCCAACCCTGAAGCAAGTACACATGCAGTTATCCCATTACAAACATGTTGTAAATGTATTGGCGGATGTCCTTGAGATATAGTTTTCTATACTAATGTATATTCCAATATTCTATTTCTTATGATAAATTTATTCTCTCATGTTTTATATTCATTGATTCTATTATGATTCATGTCTTATTAACTACCAATATTTATTCCATGACTCAAATATATGATATTTGATATGAAGGGTATGTTTTTCAAATGTTATTATCATATTCTTATACCCTTAAAATCATGTTATGTTATATATCTTACTTTTTTACCCTTATAGAGAATATGATCTCGACTATTCTTATTTTTCCCTTCTCCCTGGATATGAAGAATAGATTTTATGAAGGTGTACTAAAAAGGATGATCATTGTGGGATACATTGATGATGTTTCATGAATTATGAAAATTGTGTTCCATGTTTCCAAATGCACCAACATTTTATTGTCCTCATTATTATGTATGTATAGTAAAATGAAAATGAATCTATAAATATATAATAATAATATAGGATAAGAATTGTTCACTATATGTGGCCTATCAACCAGAGGTATCTTTATCCTTATGTGAAAGATTTCATGTATTGTTATACCTCAAAAATATCATTATGGAAACATATATTTGAACATTTTAAGTAGAAATTTTATTTACACCTATCCCATATCATTTTATCAGATCTAAGAGTACTATGATTATCGGTTTAGACTCCCCTCTACATATCCAAAAGTTCCAGACGTATTCTCGACCAGACAACATTCCCACTATGGGATAAAAACATGATAGTGAATGGATAATCGAACCATTGATTAGTATTTGGACAATACTCCAACTTTACATTTCATATCAAATAGAGTATGAATCATGTGATCTTAATGATTTAATGTGATCATCCAAATCTGTATGACTAAACCTTTCCATGAGTTTGGATGTAATCAGTCTATCCTTCATGACATTAAATTGTTTAGAGTGGCATCCATCATATTGGTTCATCTACAGTACATATTATCTAGATATGTATGGTTTACTCTCATAAAAATAAGTGTGTCTTGATTCATATCCCTATAAAATACAATGTGATGAATAGATAATACATCTTGGACAAACCAAGATGTAATAAAAATCCACCTCCTCCCTTATTATGAGCTAGATCCATGTAATGAAATACTTCTGAAAACCATGTGTGTTTGGTTTTGGGATCCCAATGGGATTAAAAATAACCCATCATAATATAACCAAGACTAAATTATTTCATTATGATTTTGGAACATCATTTTCTTCACAAATCACACTTCATTATTTTGAGTAACCCTAACCCTCCAATGACGACCATAGTTATAGAAAATATTCCAATCTCATTCTGAAAGAATAATTTTATTTTATTATGAATACTCACCCAAATATCATTGTTCATAATGTTTTCCACCGATTTGGATCATCAACAAGATGCATCATCATCTTCAAGAGAATTTCCTCATGTATTCACATTCATTGACATCATCGTAATGATGCCACCTTTGTAATATAGTCCATAGTCAATCTTTATTTATTTCTCCCACATCACATTATCTGTTTAATAATTATATGAAAACGATTTACAAATTTTCACTACCACATTGAAATGTTGTTTGAGGCATCCCCTTCCACTGAGTCCTCCTTCTATCATGATTAAAAAAATGTTTTGGTTGAAATATAAAATATTCAAAGCTTCTGGGGTCCATCCAAAGGCCCAAATAAAAGTCAAGTAATGTTTTTAGGCCCATATTCCTTAGAAAATGTTATAG
The DNA here is from genome assembly GCA_963277665.1 of Viscum album. Taxonomy (NCBI): domain Eukaryota; kingdom Viridiplantae; phylum Streptophyta; class Magnoliopsida; order Santalales; family Viscaceae; genus Viscum; species Viscum album. The sequence continues at coordinate 570,116,268 of OY728150.1, read as the reverse complement.
AACTATATATAATCATTCCTAAAAATTCATTTTAGATATTCAATGAAAAAAATAATACCTGTTAATGTGTTAAAAACGTCATTAATTAAAATAGTCCATTTTTTTTACGATGATGGTTATTATACTTATGAAATTTTGTGGTCCCTGCATGAAGAAGAAAAAAAGTATATTGACATAATTAATCAAAATTATGACCAATATATTTATTCAGTATTTGTATATTCTGGTATAACTTATGGTCATCCTTCAAATAATGTCAAGTTAATATGAAATAATGATTTTAAAGAGATGGATGATAAATAACTGAGAGAGACCACATGTTCATTTAATCATAAATAGGGGATACATTAGGAACAACCCATATATTATCTCCTTGAAAAGATTAAAGAAGATTTTAAAATAAGATAGCTTCAACAAGAATTACTGGTATTGTAAAATAAATCACCTAACATCTGATGAGATGTGTCTAAAGAGTTATCAAAATATTCCCTTAGATCAACTTTATCTTTTTCCAAATGGAGTGTTGGATTCACACATGCATCTAGTTATTGTATTATTCTTCTGGTGGATTCTATCCATGTGTTTTCCAATGAAAATTATGATTTCACTTTTCCTACACAAGACTGGTGTTCTCACAATCCTATAGTCTATATGGTGATCCAACCATGTAGATGTACTTCCTCAGCAACCAAATGATATAGATCCATAAAAACATATTGTAATGTATCCTCATAATGGTAGGAAAGATTAAATTGGAAGATATCTTATTATATATCTATTAAATCTTCATGATAAATTATAACATGATAGATATGGATGCATTAATGTTAGAAGTAAAACCCACCCACAAATAATCCAAGGATGAGTTGACATAGATCATTTACCATGACAAAAATCGTCTCAATATGAGTCTTCATAATAACAAGGAATTGTTATTCCAAGGTTAAATTCAACATAACCTTAATTTAGAGGTATGATTTCAGGTCAAGACATTGATAACATGCTTATACATTTATATAGTCTTCAACCCAGTTCCCTTATAACACTATTAAATTAATCCATGTTGGGGTTGTATAAAAAAAACCTTTATCTCTACCTCCCATTTATTTCTAGAGATTTTTTTAAGATGTCCCACACATATTAATGAAGTCCCAAAAACTGTTTGTATAGGAATAATGTGACACAACAACCAATGTAGATAAAAAATTCCAATGTTTTACCACATATGATATGAAAGAAACTAGAAAATAATGATTACACATAATGCTTCAAATGTTTAGACAAACAATCTTCAATTTCTAAAATTGGAACTATGGTCATGGTTGATGTGGGGCCTAGAGAAAGAAATGGATTACATACCCATTGAACAGACCTACCTAACATGACATCCATAAAATACACCAAAAATTATTTTTGATACTCTATTTACATGTTAGATAGAGCATCAATTGGTGGCAGTATGATCCTTATGCTGATATCCTCTCACATGAGAATCAATTGATGTTGATGAAAAATGGTTGTATATGACCCCGTCTATGCCCTGTGATTGTTAATGATGAATTTTATTGAAGGAATATAAAATCTCACACGAACCTATATGGGGTGTAGGTTTCAAAAACAATCACTTTGTCTTTATGAGATGTCATAAATCCTTCTCAAAATGAGATGATGTAAGAATATTCTTACGACGTCCCACCTGATCAAATCCAATACTTAATCAAAATGTAAAAAGTATGTATGAATTAAAAAATTGATGGGATTCGTAATAAGATGAATAATATAATCAACACCTCATCATGTAAGAAGTATAATAGTAATAATGTTAAACTATAGATGAAAATAGGAGATGAAATTTTGGTGATACATTGATATTTTTTATATTTAAATTGACTATTTACCAAACCACAGAAAATTGGAATGGTCTACCAAGCCAATACAGAGACCAACCTTCTTGATTATGTTCCAAAAACATATAAATTTGATTAAGAGTGGTTACATATAAATTGATTAATTTTCTTTGTTCCTATTTTTCATCCATCATCATGGTGCCCACCCAAAAAATCTGAGTAAGTTTTATCGGACAAAAACACATCTAATAAGAAACATAGAAAATAACCAAGAAAGCCTAAAATCTAGAGATATGTTATTCTATATATGATAATATAATTAAGTTTATTTTTCTACTTCATGGGTGAGAAAATATGATCTTATGACACATTTGGACTGCTCAGTAGGGTGAGTCTAGGTATGACTAAACTGTTTTGGCCCACTGGGTCACAAAAATATATTTAATCAGTAATAGATTGTTATAATTTAATATTTTTTAAACGTGTAACCCAATAATTTATCTTCTATAGTTAATAAGTATCTTTCATAGGGAGGTGTCATTTAAATATCTTCCCTTATGTTAAATACATGAAGGAACTCATAAAAAATACTCCAATGAATTTGTATTGCTTGTAGTTGATATATATTCCATAATGAAAACCATAAATACACCCTGTGGTATAATAAATTTATTGGTGATTGAACAAAAACAATTAGACAATTTACGTATGATCCATGTTAGTGGATGCATTTAAAATTTGGAAACCCATGTGGTTTCATATGGCCCGACATTCTCTAATAATTTATCTAATTCAATGTTGGTCTAACATACCTTGGATTATTAAGAGAATGAATTAGTGAATCTCATGTAAGGACAAGGGTCCCACTTCATACTTGAACCCCCATTTGATCTATACATTAAAATGTAAAACATGAACAAATATATTGAAGTGGAATGATGGAGGGATATTTCTGGACCATCGTAGTTAGCTTGATTTTGTGAAGATATAATCCAAATGATGTCTATACCTTGGCTTAAAATGGGAATATGTGGCTAGTGTTAGTGCAGTTTACAAGGTCACAGTTTGGGTAATCTTTGAAACAACTAGATGTAAAACGTATTATTTAAATAAGGATCATGTTTCCATCCTTCAATCCGAATTTATACAAAAGAATTTTCCAGGAAAATGGATAACTATTTAACTCATTAAAAAAATGATACATGAAGATCACATCTCAAGGAATCATATTTTATAGAGGGTTATCAATAGCATTCCCTACTATGAAAGTTCTCTAATTAATGGGGATCATTGAACAATATAGGTTTCTCAGATCATGACCCATTGTCCCCATACAAAAATTTAATAATATATTTCATCATTTTGGGAGTTAATAAAAATGGATGCCAATTTTTCAATGTCTTGACATCAACATAGCACACTAAAAACTATTTGTATCATATATAGTGCTATGTGGAACACATAAAAGTTGAAATCACCTTTTGGAGTATGCGATCATAACTTGTAAATAATTATACCATCAAATGGAATATTTATTTTTCAATATAACAATTTTCAGATGACCATTCTTTTGTATGAGGAATAGATCTATCCAAATGGAAATTTTATATGTGGGACCTATTGTAGGTTTAGATATTAGAACTGGACCAAAAGAAGTCATCACAATGATACAAATGATTTTGGATAGAATTTTTTTTATTAGCATGGTAGATCCAATGGGTCTATAGACACAATACAAATAATTGAACTAGGATAAGTTCTTCTTTGGAATGAACACCTATTTGGGATGATTTAATCTCCTTTTGATTGGTCAAATTTTTTCAGCCCAACATTCTCAAAAATAATCCCAAAAAACTATTTTTAATTTGTGAATGGAAGAATAAATGTAGGTGAATGATAAATTTAATTAAAATTGGGGAATCATTCAGAACCTCAACGTATCTATCCCCTTCCAACATAGTGCACAAGCAATGTAGGACAACCGCTTCGTATGGAGTACCAAAGAAGGATAATCATTTTCGGTATGATTTGGTAATTTCACTCCCCCCAAATGATATTATTTTATATAATTAGTTGATAATATCATCACCACCCAAATATTATATTCATATAAAAATTGAGGTGGTAATATCAAACCCCATCAAATATGTTTTCCTTTATAGATTGAGTTGGTAATACCACAACCTGCAAATGATTTTCCATTTGCAGCATGATTCCGTAATTTCCTAGCCCCTGAAAAAATTAGTTATTGAGGTAGGTTGTAATATAATTCCCCAAAAAAATATTCTTCAAAAGGTTGTGGTATTATAATTCCCCCAACCCCGCAAATGATTTTTCATTTTTTAGTGTGAGGTAGTAGTTTCAAACCCCTTGCAAATGAAAATTTGTTGTTGTATGAGGTGTGATAGAGACAATATTTTAATCATTTTTATAGGTTTTTAAATTAATTAACATCTAAATATTTATCAATTTTTGTTTATTTTCACCAATATAGGATTTACGATGTGGTTTCCGATATATTGTAAAATTTTATAATTCTATGAATTTAACATATTTTAGTCATGTTGTAATTGTGATAGTAAATTTTAAATTATTAATCCAGTTTATGTGATTCATTATTTATTATTCCCTAATGTGTGGGATACATGTTTTTTAGGGCCATGAGATATATCAGTCCTCTAAAACAATAACAAAGACAATCACATTATAAAAGTATTCTGGTCGAACGTGTTGACCCCACTTTAGTAAATTAAGAAATTATCAAGATACACAACTCCAATTAAAGAGATTCATCCTTGAATTAATATCTAATTAAACTATTAATTTAACTAATAAATTTAAAGGATTTATGCAATAATTAATGAATCCAATGGATGCTTAATAGTTAATAAATATTTTAGAATCATTTGGGTAGAATATATTTTCTGAGTAATCAGTTGATAAATGTTTCCAATCATGGTGGATGAAGATAAAATTATGAGGTATAATAGAAAAAATATTTTGGAACAACATTCGTGGTTACTATGTTTATGTCTTTGAAAATGTAGAGGGGTTACTATATGGAACAATTTTATGAAACATTCTGGAGTAAAATTTTTAACCGTTGGTGATCCATTATTACCTGAAACTCATTAAATGGTATGTTATGACACCCCATGGCCTCTTCACTATCTAAAAATAAGAGTATTGGGGTGTGTTGAAAATAATATCAACCAAAGAAGGATTTATTTCAAGATGGACACATAAAAATTTATTTCTAGGCTATCTTCTTCATTAATTTTCTTTACTATGTATTGTCTCCCCTCTCGCACATCATATCAACTTTTTATTCCATGAAGGGGTTGTTTCATTGAGTGATTAGGAATGGGGGAAGATGGAACTAGGTTATTTTATTATGCTTGTGTGATTAAATATAATAATATACATTGTTATTAAAAATTTCGTTTCATTTTTTAATTCTATTTCAAATTCTGAATGTGGCCACATCTGGTTTTTATTTTGATATTTTTAATTTTTTTGGTCAATGATCTAAATCTCCTTCCACCCTATTAATTTTTGTATAAGGTAAAACATATTATGGTAGGTTTTTAATATCTTAACAATCATTATAATGTGTATAATATTTTCTGTTGTAATATTTTTTAATTAGGGAATAAAAATCCCTCGTCAAGGATTTCCCCAATTAATTAAAAAAATTACCAAAATTTTATGAACATAAGAGGGAGGGTAGCCTAACATGAGGATTTCGAGAATAATATTCTAATCATAATCGGTTTTTTCTGAGAGAGATAGATATATAAGTCAATGGATAAATATCTCTCTTACAAATCGGTGGATGAAAAAGGGAAAACAACATGGAAACCATGATAGCATGACACTATGTCAAGCAAAACCAAATCTGTTCACTGCCTTTACCATTGGTTTAAAACCTATAAAATTAAACCTCATATTTCTCTAACATTATTGAAAATTAATTAAAGCCAATTATTTTTAGAAACCCAATAAAACTGGAAAACCTTGCTTTATGTGAACACTTCATAGGAGACTAACTTTAGTTAACTACTATACTATAATTAGGTAATTTAAAATATTGTTTTCACATACCCCATGATACGTGTGTGTCACAATGGTTACATGACCATCAATGAAAATGGAAATCCTTTATAGGAATATTTTAAGTTGTATTTCCCACCATATAGTGGAAGGTATGTTGGGTGGATGAATGAAGATTTTTTAAAAACTGTTATTTCTATGACCTATAAACATCAGTTGTCACTGACAAAACAATATGAGGAAAAAAGGATGATTGATAGAGAGGTCAAAAAAGCCAGAGTGGGGGGCCTTTCATTCAGCAAATATCAGATTACCTCAAAACACAAGGGAAAAAAGATCTCATGCAAATTTTTCCTTGGATAATAGAGTTTGTCCACAAGGAGGAACCCTTTTTATGGGGAAACCCATTATATGAAAAGGACTATATCATATAAAACCTCATTTTTTGATACCAATCCCATGTAGAAAGAACAGTACATGAAATGGAGTATCATTATGAGATTTATCTTCCTATCTTATCTATCTCCCTCTCATGTTGCGTCTTACTTCATTTTATCCACTATGTGAAAAACTAAATTGGATAACATTGAAACAGAAAAATTAAATAATGGATATACTAAATCATTATTCAAAACCTCCATACATGTATGATAAATGTATCTAGAAGATAATCATGTCAGCCTTTCTATCATGAATTCCATTGGTAAAGGGTGATCCACATTTATCCTCATTCATAGATAGGGTCATATGAATGATCACAATCGTGAATTCCAATGGTAATTTGAAACCCATACTTATGGATGTGGGAATCCATTCAGGATGTGGATTTTATTCACTACATGCCACATGAAATGTGATGACAACTAGGTTGTATCCATTTGTGTATAAAATCACTGACTCAAGGTTATTAAATAATTAGGATGATGGAATTACTATTCCATACCTTTCTCCCTGACATCTCTACCATATCCTCACCCTCATCATGCGGTAGAAAAGGAGTAAGTGTCAACCATGGGCATCCCTCCTAGAGTATGAACCTATAATTTCATGAAGGATATAATCTTCTTCATTCTATCCATATATCCACCCTCATCAAACTGTGGATGGGTATGAATGTTCAAGCATAGAGATTTAAAATTAGGTTCAAGCCCACTCTTACACAAGATTATATGACGTGGAATTCTTCCGATATCTATTTCATCTCATACTGAGGATTTCTAAGGTTTTCTATGATATCGGTGGTGACTTTGAAAATATTATGATATAGAATTTGAAATGGGCCTCTCATAAGGTGTATTCCCCAAACAATGTTACCATCCTCTCAAAGGGCTATATTCAATAAGTGATAAACCGTAGTAGGGATATATTCCCAATGAAGTAAAAATGATCCACCCCTTTAGGTGTAATCCATAACATTATGAATTACAAGTTTTTTTATTCCTAACCCAATGGGATTTGTTTGACGCCTCATTGAGGTTCAATCTCAACAACTAAAATAAATTATTTTCCTCATTGAGAAATGTTCTTATTAGGACCAAATCCCCATAAAGATGGATACATTCCTTTAGCGACATGTCATATCATCCTCATTATTCTACATTCATACTGAGATATATCTTCACAAGTCCGTAATACTTATATAATGTATCCATTAATTTTGAGACATAATCTCCATTAAATCAATCGTAAAGGTTCATTAATAAATAGTTGTCACACACATATTTTCTAGAAACCTTTTCACCTAGTTTCCTCACCAAATGATGTTAAATTACTATGTTTTGTCTTCATTTCATACACATAAAAGATATGATGCGTCCAATTAAGTATTAACTATAAAAATCCTTTTTATTCTTTCAATGTAATACATGATTTATTACAGCATATTAAACTTCATAAAACCCTAGATATCGAGATGTATATTGTATTTTAGAATTAGCTACATAGAATTACATCTTGATCATGGGATTCAACAACATTATTGAAACATTCTTTAACATGCTTCTAAAATTCAATGGGTTCAATACCGCATGGAATAAAATGAGAGAGTACACATGAAAGGGGAGAGGTAAATATCATATCAATTGAATATAAATGGAAAAAATTGTAAAACATAATAAATATTGGAAAATATGATTATCAATAAATAACAAAAGGGGTTAGAATCATAAACATGAATAATAAGAAATGATATCTCATGATAGCAAAAAGGAAACATGAAAAATATGGCAACAATATAAAACAATGCATCATAAACATGCATTAGGGATAACTTCTAGGAAATCATGATGGAAAATTTCCTATAAAATAATTAGGATCACTATTGGTCCCGAAATGACATCTCATGAGACAAAAAATTATTTAATGCATTGGGGCACTATATTATTCAGGGAACACCCGTCACTTTTATTTCTTCTCATTCTTATATGTGCCACACACATTATAAAACATGGATTTATTCATCGTTATATTTTGTTCCTAGATCACAGAGTGTGTAATGAATGTGTGTAATTACCATGTTAACTTATATTAAGTGTATAAAGGTTAAAACCACTGATAGAAACTAGGAATCATATTCACTATTCATTTATTCTGGCATTTATGTTTTCTATGAAATTTTAGCAGTATAATAATGCCACCTAAAAATTAATAAAATAGATTGATGATCTATAAAGTGGTATATAAATATTTTTAAATAAAATTTGAAGTAATATATACATTTACTGATATATCCCTATAGTATAAATTCAAAATATAATGTATAAGATAATAAAAAAACATTAATAATGAACAAAAGGCCAGGAACCATTACTAAATTCATCATGATAATGGGTGTACATAAGGGTCCATGAGAGGGTATAATGAGACTCAAAGGGGAATATTATAATTTACAAATAAAATTGACAGTTATTAGGATATTTAATAACATATACAAACATGAAAAAATTTCATTTAGAGACATAACATAAAAATGGTGTTTGATAAAAAGAAGACAGTGGAAGATCCCATACATGAGTATGTGATTATAGATACTATAGATTGAGTTCAAAAGTGCTTTGGGTAAACTTATGAGGACTCTAGAGAAGGTAAGAAATATTAATGAAGTCCTTAAAGTATTTTTAGTTGAGGAAAAATGGGATTTCGGGTGGGTTTTGAAAGGAAATGATTGAGAATTTGTTTTATCATTTATCAATCATCAGGTTTATACTCTATATAATAAAATAACCAATACTGTAGAAATTCCAATGATTTTTCCCATGGTGTCACATTAATGGGAGTGGGTTATATTATTTTATATGGTAAAGGGCCTAAATTAATAACATAGTTCCCGTTTTGAGTTATAAGTGAGTGAAAATCATAAAATAATTATTTCCAAACCATAAAATATATTATAGGTTTTGAAAGTTTCAAAAATACATAATAAAATTGATAAAATAAACATTAAATAAAATTATTTTATGTTAAAAAATATATTATTTTTTAATACCCTTTATTATATTTTTCACATCACTTTTGGGTAATTATTTTCTAAAAATACACACCGTATATTTATTTGGTATTTAATTTTTTAAACGAAAGATTCCACTATATTATAAACTTTTGAAAAATTCACCTTTTGATAATTTGAACATTATAATTCCAAAAATAATTTTCTATTTGTAAAAATTACTATCCAATTATTTGTTTTTTCACATATAAAATAATAATTGTTATTTATTAAGAAATGCTAGTTTTTTACAATGACAGTTTTCAAACACTTTTAAAAAATTCATATGAATTCATAAAAATCAAATGATCATTTATATTTAATAAAAATATATTTAATAATAATATTTACTAAAAATGTAATTTATTGTTAAAATAAATTAATTCATGAAAATAAATTCATTAATTGAATTTGAAAATTACCTGAAAATATAATTTTTCTTCCATTGAACTAAAAAAATCATTTATAAAATGAAAATACATTCATTATTTTGTAAAATATCTATATTAATTTTAATTTCTATTGATAAATATCCCATTAACACAATATAAATCACCCTAACATAAAGGTGTTTTATGGTGATACATTCATGAGGTGGATCAGTGTACATGTTCTAGAAAATGATCTAGATGAGCGTAAACTTATCCCATAAATGGTTTTTCTCCTGGTTAATTTGTTGGATGTCAGATTGGGATTGGACAAAGTAAAATCCCAATGATGCTATCTCTCTTGAAATCACTAATAAATTGGCTTCATAGTGTATTCTATTACTAGTTGAGTCCATCTCGTCCTCTTATAGTGTCAATTGGATTTCATAAAACCTTATATTTATACTAATTATTTGATCCATATTCAATAGATATATTATCAATGTTAATGATACATTATGGTATTTTAAATCTAACGGGATATAAAAAAATAGGTGCATGTGTTTATATAATCCTATTACATAATAATAAATCTAAATAATTATCACCTGAATTTTATTTATAAATGTTTGGTTCATTGCAATCCTCCCCAATTACAAAATTTCACTCCGAAAAACCACATTTCAAATAATAAAATATATATTAGGGAGACTATGTTTCATCACCTCGTATAGTTTCCACATTGCTTCATCAATCATGTGGATTCTCTATAAGACTTCGTCAAGGTGCACAGTATTATTTCATAGAACATTGTCTCTATGATCAAATATTTTCACCATCTAATCTTTCTAGGAAATACCATTCTCAATGGAACCACCTATGGATTGAGTACATGTGAGGGGTATAATACGTAGTTACTTAATATTGATACATAGAATACATCATATATTTAATATAAGTTGGGTTAGAGTTCTAGTTTTGGTCCATTCCTCTAATGTGATGAAGGATTTTAAAGTGGTAGAAGTATTATGGAGTATGACATTCTTTCTAGAACATGGATATAATCTCATGTCCTTATTGGATATAATTAATAGTGGTTATCCATGCATCCTTTACAATTATATAATGTATGTCTGTTCATGTTGATGTAGTGATAATCCCTCTTGAATCAAAATAATTATTATCCCTTGTAAGAAAATACATAAAACATAGAGAAATATTTCTTATCGATGTGTTTTGATGAATATTGAAAAGGTCTATTGTGTTGTAATACCATTTCCATGTAGTTATTGGTAATGGTTGGATCATCCCCATGGATTTTTGGATTTCTATTTTCACTTTGGACATATAATAAATATTGTTCCATAGTATGTGATCTCTATAATCATATTTTTTCACTAATAGATTTCTTAGGGATCTTGATACATATTTATATTCCTTGGATGGATATATAAGTTTGAGCTATGTGAAACATTCAGAATATCCTTCTTTATCTCATTACATTATGTTACACATTTTCATGAACAAATTATAATTAATCCTTTTTGTTAACATTTGACTCCAAGGATTACCCTTTTCTTATAGTTGCCACTTTGTTCCAAATTCAAACATAATCACTTTGAGCATCATTAATATTTTTCCAATGAACGTATTGAGCAATTTTATGAAAAAGGACTGATGATTTTTCATTTTTAATTAATCCCATTTCTATCATTTTAAATTTTTAATTGATTTGGTACCTTTAAATTCACAATAATGATAGAATTGCTCGATCCATTCTACATAGAGCATCTGCCACATTATTAAATTTTCTAGGAGGATAGTGGTTTGTGAAATCATACTAATTTATCATCTCCAAACATCTTCATTGTCATATATTCAAATCTTTCTAATAGAATATATATTATAGTCATTTGTGATCCATAAATATATCACACATATCCTCAAAGTGAGAATTCCACCATATTTTCAAAGCAATGATTATTGCAACAAACTCTAGATCATGTGTGAAGTACTTCAATTTTTTAACTTTCTATTACTATGATGCATCGGCTATGACTTCATAATTCAATATGAATACATATCTCAATCCATTCATTGAAGAATAAATAAATTCTACAAAATGTTCTCCACATGTGGGTAGTGTGAGAACAACAGAAGTGATAAGCCTCTTTTTCAGCTCCTTGAATCTCTTTTAAAATCTATAATTATAGAAATACTCGACTCCCATTTGAGTAATATTGGTTAGAGAGTTTAAAAATAATTATTAATATCTCAAAAATTAATTATAGCTCCCAGCTAGTTGAAGGAAAATATAGATATATATCACCTATATTGTCCTTGACCATCTTTCAATTTCTTCTTTCATTGAAGGGTCCATAGTTATCCCATTTATTTTGATGATATGACCCAAGAATTATACTTACCTCATAAGAAACTCACATTTTTGTATTGGGAATAATGATTAACCATTTGTATGGTATTTTTCATAGTCCTCAGATGCTCCTGATGTTCCACCTTTGTTTTGGAGTAAATTAGAATATCATATATAAAGACTACCACAGTGTTGTTAAGGTATCCTATAAATGATCTATTCATAAATAACCCGATGATTTCTAGAGTCTTAGTTATTTCTAACAGAATTACCTTGAAATCATAGTTCATATACCTTTTATGAATAACATTGTTATGGATATACTCTTTCTCTACTCTATCAAAGTAATACCCGGACTATAGATTGATCATATAGAAGTATTTTACGTCACATAACTAATAAAAAATTAATCAATCCTATGGGAGGATATATTTTTTTTATGATCATTTTGAGATCATGATAATCGATGAAAATTCTCATTAACACATCCATCCTATTGATAAAGAGGAATGGTGCACCCCATAGTGATGCACATTGGCATATGAACCATTTTAGCAGATTCTCTTATAGTTGTTTCTTGATCTCCTAAAATTACACAAAAACCTTTCTAAATGGAGTCATGTATAATGGCTACTCACCATGTATAATATTGATAGAAAATTCATCCTCTCTACAATGAGTAAGAACAGAAAGTTCATCTAGAAGCACAACAACATATTCCCTCATAATGGGAATGCCTTTAAGGATGATTCTTTCCTTAGACTCAATCATTTGAGCTAGATACACTAATTCATTGGGAAATAATATACATTCATGGGATATTCGTTTTAAATAATATTCATCCCCTCCTTGTACATGTATAAAATCATAGGGTGAATCGTGATAAAGAGAGTGATTTCCTTCCAATGGAAATTTACAATGGATGTATATAGGGAAAACCATCCCATGCCTAGAATTGCGTCAGATTACACCAAAGGGAGTATGAAATTGTTCAATAATAAGTTTGACATTAAAATTTTGAAAGTATAGGAGTTATATACTTGGGGTGAAATAATTCCCCCATTTTTTATTTTCACCAAACACTCTACTTCCATGGTTTGGGGTAGCTTTTCAATAGTTCTACTAAACATTCATGATATGGTGTAATTATTTATACTTGAGTAAAAAGATTATTCATTATCGAGGATGGAATAAAAGGATTACAATGATCCAATTCTTTGATGGGATCCACCTCAGTAGTTGTGTTAGAAGTATATCACCCCTATTACCCTGAAGGTTGTTGGTTATCTCCAGAAGCCCTTCGAATAGTGAACTAGTTTACAAAGTGCCATGGTTTCTTATAGTTGAATAAGCTAATAGTGCATTTAGGGTTGACTAAAAAATTAATCTCTTCTAATGAAATAGTTGTTTTATCCATTCATAAATCTCTAGATAGGTTCCCTTACTTCTCTCACCAAAATAATTTCCCAATTCACTAATATTTTAGGTGCTTTTTTCCCCAACGTCCACAAGTGGGATATTGATATTTTACGACACAATTGGATTTGTCCATCATAATTCCATAATTTACCTCCACTTGATTATTATTATACATATGATACCATTCAGATTATTTGATATCTATTTTCACATTAAGGGAAAATCATAAAATTTCCCCATTTTTTCCAAAGTCTCAAATAAATAGTGATTTTTGTAGACTAGGTTTTATCCCACCAAAGATGATTTCAACCTTTCATTTAGGGGTAATGAAAAATACATAGACATATCGAGAAAGTGTTGTTAAATTTTCTTCATATGCATCGATAGATTATTCATAATATTTCTTGAGGGAGTAAAAATACATTTCAATTTTAGGTCAGAGTGTGTGAGGAAAATATTTATTGATAAATAATTTCCAGAAATTCATTCAAATCATCACTTTTATCATTTCCTTAGGATATATATATTTGATAAATGTTCAACACTAAATATCTTATCCTTATCTATGATAAATATCTAGTATAAGCTTCTCTTTTTCCTAAAATTACTGTATTGAAATGTTCTTCTAAATGCAGTAGACCAATTGTGATGAGATTCAGGGATAAAATTATCTATTGAAATTCCAATGTCTTTGTCACATAATGTTCCCAATTGTATCGTTTTTTATGTTAGTGGAGTTTGATTATAAAACTCATATGTGTTTCTATTTATAACCTGATTACACTTTAGAGATTATCCTCACAAAGTTCCTGATTCCTGCTCCCATATAATTGGTAAAATCATTAGGGAAGTCCTCACATTTCCTATCATATTGGGTTTTTAGCTAATTCCTCATATTTCCTATCATTATCTCAAATATTAGGAAAACTTGGGATGATTGTTTAAAATATTAAATACATAAATGAGAAATCCAATGACATTAAAGGTGTAGAAAACAAACTACATTTATTTTCTTAACTTATGAATTTATAGGTTTCAAATTAGTATATCCATGATCTATTTCATGGAATATAATAAAATGGGAAATTTATTTTCCCAAAGTAATGGTTAATAAATAGATTATGAATTTAACAAATCATATCCCCCAATAGTGTCAAACTAAATGTGTAGCATGACATGTTTTCATGTACTAATACCTAGTCGAGTCTAGCTCAATGTGGTGTATTTTGGTTTTACCCCTATTTTCCATTATGATAGTGTCACATCCACATGTAGTATCTAGAAGAGGATGTATTTTCTTTATAAACAAATTGATTTATACTTACCAAAAATTAGGGATGTTTTCTAATATGTATATTTATTTCTACAGCCTTCTCTAGCGATTTCTAATACAAATCCCACAAATAACTAAACATTTCCATTGATACCAACTATAAAAACTCTTCTCATTATTTAAAATTAAT
This sequence comes from Viscum album, assembly GCA_963277665.1. Taxonomy (NCBI): domain Eukaryota; kingdom Viridiplantae; phylum Streptophyta; class Magnoliopsida; order Santalales; family Viscaceae; genus Viscum; species Viscum album. The sequence goes on along the minus strand of OY728150.1, from coordinate 570,101,260 downwards.
ATATTTTTTATTATACAAGATTAAACTTAATAAAAATCATAAGATCTTGAATTCTAGTATCGTTGGGAATTAGTTAAATAGTATTAAATATTGAACATGTGTTAAAACTATATATTTGAAAATATACTTAACGTAATTCTAAAATTTCATGGCTTTTAAAACTGTATGGGATAACATTGGGACATACATAAGAAAGGGGTGAGATAAATATCCCAGTAAGAGAATAAAATTAACATAACATGAACAAATTAATACATATTATACAATAGGCCTATCAATGGTTCATACAAGGGTTGAGAATAATAAAAATATATAAGAAGACATGAGATGACATGATAAAATATAGGAAACATGGTTAAAATGGAAAAACATTAAACCAATTCACCATAAACATAGGCCATGGCTATGTTCCAGTAAATCCGGATGAAAAAATCCCAATAATGGAATCATGTTCATCCATTATTCAAACATGATGTATAATGAAATTAAAAATTACCAAATGCATTAGAGCGATATATAATTTTAGGCACACCCTTCTATTTCCTTTCATTAACATGATTAAGTGTTCCAAATAGATCAAACAAGATGGATTAATTCATTATCATATTTTATTCCACGATCATGTGGTGTGGAATACATACATGTAAGTCCCATTTCAATGAATTTTTTCTGAATAAAGGTGAACACCCGTTATAGGAAATGGGAATAGTTTTCACGAAAAAAAATTTGGCATGGAAAATCATGATGAAATTTTGATAGTATATCAAAATAACATAAAAATTAATAAAATGGATAGACAATAGAGAAAAGGGACTATAATAATTTAGACATAAAATGGGGTGTAATGGGGACATGGAATGACCTATCCTAGAATTAATAATAGGAAATTAGAGGCATATGTTAATAAAGAAACTTCAATAAAGAAGAGATGGTTAGGATACCTAACAAAATATTGTCTTGGTAATTCATGTTCATAAAGGATAATGGTATAGAATAATGATAGTAAAGGGGTCTCTAATAATTTATACATAAAATGGAGAGTATGGGGGATATGAAATAATAGACTATAACATCAAAATATTATATTTAATAGACATAACATAAAATAGGTTTTTGATAAAATGATGACAGAGGGAGATCACCTATTGTTGTGTGTGTGTGTGACTCCAAATGATTTACAAAATCATTTTTAGAGCTTATGTGATCATTTTGAGGACTATGGATATGGGAGGTAAGAGTTAGGATGTGCTGTATGGTTTTGGATTCAAGGGAAGTGCGACCTTTGGTGGGTTTACATTATAGAATCTAAATATAATATGTCGATACTAAATTACAAGAGGGGTGCATTGTAATTTTAAAAACATTTATTTTCAAAATTAATGAAAAATTGTTTAATATAGTTAAACAAAAAAAATTCACAAAACCCTCCAGTATCATTAAATTTTTTTTGGAAGGCCCCATGGGTTTAATAAAATGATATTATAATAAATTAATAACATTGATATACATAAGGAAGAATCGACATTAAATAGTACATAATCTTGAATCAGAGTTAATACAATGGAGAAAGTGTAGTAATGTTACACTTTATATCATTAACCAAAATGCATCACAATTAAAAGTACTTGTAATTAGCCAAGTAATACAAGTGTAATGAAATCTTAAAACCCAATGATATGGGTATCCAAGAACCGTGGATAAATCTCCCTTGATTTATACATTCAATAAAGTCTATCTTACCAACGATAAAAAAATTCATTGATATGACGGTCAGAATCTGTCTTGATATCCCCACAAGAACTTGATCTGTAAGTTGATCGACACCTCTATCTTCCTTTAACATGGAAAACCTGGATTCAGCTGGTAATTAACACCTACGTCATTCTTCATCTTAGAATCCCTATATTTTTTAAATAAATAATCAGAATCACAAAAACAAAAACAAAGGTTGTCGAATATTTAAGAATGGGAAACAATTTTTTCCCAACACAAACTATTCATGAAATTCAATAGAAGCAAATCTGTAAGAGCTCTCATTGAGTTTAAATTATCCAAAAAGTTCATGAAATTGACAAAATCCAAATGATTGGGAATATATAGGCTAGATCTCAAGAGGTCACATTTTCCTTCAATGGCAAAATGTTTCATGAAATATCTCATAGAAATAGAAAAGTGGCATTCATAATGGTCATATTGTTACTGATACAACGAAACTATTTAGTACAGAAAAATAATTGTCATAAGTAAAATTATCATATTAATAATATGAAAGAATAAAAATGTAAGATATATTACATTACGAAGATAGGGTAACATTAATAATGTTATAATATTGTAACATTAAAAAAATATGAACATAAAGATGGTTATGAAATAATAATATTATGAAAATAAAAAATCATAATATTAATGAAATATCATAACATTAATAATGTTATAGAAACAATAGGAAATATATGAAATTATATTCTATGTAAGATAATAACTTTATATAGAAATTATAGAGAATAAAAATCTAAGAAACATTGTGATTCAGAATCATTTTTTCATAGCGATTAAGAATATAAGAAATACAATGATACAGAATCTGTTTCTCTAAGTGATTATGAATATACGAAATTCCCTAATTTAGAATTGGGGTTTCAAATTGGATTGGAATACATGAAATGAACAGATTCAGAAATGGGTTTTCTATGCAATTCAGAATCTATGAAATGCACGGATTAAGAATTGAGAAATATGGTGAATAAAAATAAATCAAATTATAAGATTTTGAGAATCATTAAGAACTTGAGAAAGTGTAATATATTTGAGATGTTATTGTATATTTAAGATTTCCAGCATCTGTTAATTGTTAAGGAAAATATGGTTAGGCATATCTAAAAATCATCATTCATGAAATTAGATTGCATGAGTAGATCTTTAGTTGTTCTTTCATATAAACATTTTTAAATATTGAAGGTATAATTAAGGAAATGTGTTTGTTATTTCCAGAACATAAAGGATTGTAAAATCACATAAGGAATCATTTGACTCAACAATATCCCCTTGTTTTAAAATTAAAAAAATATTTAAAAAATAATATTAAGGATTACATTATTAATATTTTAAATAATATCTTGATTATGTTATCCCCATTTTGATTATAAATTAACATCCTTAGATTTATATTATTTTTATGAAATATTTTCCCATCTTCCCCTTTGTAATTTTCAGAAATAAATGTATGGATGTATAATGTACCAATAAAAGGTAGGAAACATACTATTCACAAAAATAGTTAACAACATTTTATATTTAAATAGTTTTTATAAATCAAAAAATCATATTTGAAGAATTAATACACCATTGGCACAAGTTTCATGACTATGATTTTCAACATCATTAATTCCTTGTGATCATCAAGAAATTTTTTGATATGATCTTATTAATCCATTATCATCATTTCAAGAAACACGATGGTTATTTAGTGAGGTTAAATCTTCTCATTCCACGACATATGATTTTCATCCACTTAATATATATAATCATTTACTCTCTAAACATCAAGATAAACATAGTTGAGTTTTCCATTCAGATCATTAAATTCTAGAATCTAGATGTCTTTCTCTTCCATCATCTTATATGATATGCTTTATGAATGATAATTAATTTTGTCTTAGTATTCTATGAAATCTCCTATTACTATCGCACACTAGTCATCAAAAAATATAAGATCATGGTTGAATTTCTTGGACTACATTGTGATTTTTATTTATGAATTTATATGGGAATACTATATGAGATTTTTTATCAAATCAACATCATGTTTTAAAAGTTTATCCTTTAAAATATTTATATATTCTGACTCTTGGTTTAGTTATTATTGAATAAGTTGGCATGTTGAATCATGATTCAAAAAATAAGGGTCTTATATCTCCAGATTCATAAAATATTGAACAAAAAAAGACTTATCCTAAGGAGGATGAAGACTATTATGATTCCAATGCATCATCCTTGGATGTCCCAACGTCTTATTTATTTCATTTCTTTTTCATTGCAGGTGGAATTTCTGTTTCCTGGTCTACTTGTCTCTATTCATAAACCTTAATAATCCTGTCACCATCACCATAATAATTATCTTCAGACTTACTACCAACATTTTCATGACCAACATCGTCTTCTTTAGAAACATCATCTTCATTAACATCATCATCATCAGATGTTATTTTATTCACCTAATATTCAACATCATTTTCTTTTTTTTTTGAATATATTTTTGAACTGAATCCCCTTTTGATTGAATCTAAGAAGAAGAGAATTGGGTTGTTCTTATCGATAACTTGTTTTTACGACCTTTCCATTTAGTTTCATCAATTTGTATAACATCATCATCACATTCTTGCTATTAACTATTTACTTCTTATTCTTCTTTTTCTAATTGATATGTTTCATGAACATTCAGAAAAATTCTCGGAAGTACTTCCTTTTCCATTTATGAAGGGTTTACTATAATCATTTCATATAATTTTATATGCTGTTAGATTTCATGGAGAATGTATTTCGGAAGTTTTATTTATTTGTATGCACTTTATGTATCTTTCAATAAATATTTAACTATATCATATTTAGAATGATTCTTCTTAATATTATTTTACTTAGTCTTACTCTCAAGTTCTTTAGAAGCTTCACTTTTTAATTACATCACTTATTCTACGTTTTTCTGAAACATTGGACCTCCTTCTTTTCTCTTATCTATATATTTTCTCCACTTAGCTACAAATTCATCAGGTAATGATTTTTATTTTCATGACTTCAAGGTTTTTGAAATATGAGTTGTCTTCCATTCCAATTCTTGAGTTTTTATTTCCTTTGGTTCCGATTTGGAGATTATCCAACTTGACTAGTTTTCTATGTAATATCAACAAAATCATTTATCTCAATAAAAAGGTGTATTTCATTCATTTTAAAGTGTCACCCCTAACCAAAAAGAACATAAACGTCTTAGGATATGAGATGATATGAACATTGAATATCTCTAAAGTACTCATGGTTTTCATTGATGAAATTATGGGGAACACAATAATTTGTTCATTTATTGTCTCATCCTTTATATTTCAAATTATAAGAAAGATAAAATTCACCAGATTACTCATCCTTAGATTAATCTGAAAATATAATATGCCAATATCTATGATTTTTAGTGTGTCCTTACCCGCTTTCCTTGGTATAAGGAATCCTTGTTATGATAAGGAGACAAACCAGATATTAGTTAAATGATGAGAATGTTTGTGGTTCTTGAATGCCATAAGGCATAAGTATTCAAAAACATTGACTCTGTGGAATTTACCTTCAACATATAACATCTTATGAGAAGGAAAATATTCTTATCCATCATAATGTATCTGAAGAATGTTAGAACCCTTATTATAAGGCATCAAATAGATCATTCTATAACTTCTAAAATTTAGTTTCTATTTTACACCATTAAGGAAAAATTATCCTAAATAATATAATTAGATTACTAAATCTGTATACAAGAAATATTTTAATCCCTTATTCTTTAAGATGGAAACTTTATCATAGCCTTGAAACATGATGTTTTTTGAAATCAAGGATTCATATTTGAGCATGAAATCTTAATCAAATAAACTTTATCTAAATATCACCCAATCATTAAGTTCCTTATATACATTAATTGAAGTTTGGGAATATATGTCTAGAGACATTCATAACATTAAAGAAGATGAAATAAATTGCAACGATGACAATAAAGGGTAGTAGAGCTTTGGTGAATTTTTTTCGGAAACCGATATGGGACACAGAGGGGGTCCCTCATCTATATGGGAATCACAGAGAAGTACACCTCCCTAGATTGATCCAATGGATGAAAACACATGGATAAGATCCAACAGTGGAAATTAAGCAAATAATGTTTTACCGGTTCTGGCCTTTTGATGCTTTAAGTAAAAAAATTATTTAAGGAAAGTTGAATCCATTGAGGTTTTTCCTAAAACAGGATTTGAATACAATCATATATAAATAAAATATAAATAAGTAATAAGTATGAAGAGGTACCATATGGAGTTCTCTAAATGTTTATTAGTATTGGAAAACTTCGTCTTAGAAAGCTTAGGTTCCAAAAGGTTTTGTTAGTGTTCAAAAAAATTATTAGGCTTCAAAATATTCTGTTAACATTATGAAAAAAGTTAATTACAATTAAAAAAACTTTTATTAATGTTCAACATTTATTTATTAAACTTATAAAAACTTTTGTTAAGGGTAATAAAACATTTATAGAGGGAAAAAATTTAAGAAGAAAAAATTTACACCTCCTATGAAAAATATTATCTTAATATTAGGAGAGTGTTTTTTTTAAAAAGTAGATATGAATGATTACATTACATGTAACGACCTAACCCCAGAAGCCCGGAGATGGTGCATTGTTTTAATAAATTGGCATGATTACAAGGAATAAAATCCCAAAAGAACCAAGTAGATTAGTAGTTTTTGAAAACTAAATACATACACAGGTTTAACATTAGAACTTCAAATGAAATACATCATCTATGTTTTATTGGGAACATCTACAACTTTATGTTTATCCATGTAGGTCTATCATAATAAACTTATTCATGTTCAGATAAAATGAAAAATAAAAAAGGGTGAGCTCAAAAACTCAATAAATGTAAGAAATACAGTATAAGATTTCATAAATATAAACATTAGGCATCACTACGGGAAAAATGAACAATTGCGACGGGTTATTTGCGATGGGAATAAGTCCCGTTGCAAATAGTCCTGTTAAAAACTTATTTGCGACGGGGGTATTTCCCCGTCGCAAATAATAGGGCTTTTGCGATGGGATTGCTTTCCCCGTCGCAAAAAAACTGGCGCGCGTTGCGCGCCAAATCGCGGGAAAACTATTTGCGACGGGGGAATATTCCCGTCACAAATAACCGGCGGCGGTAAAAGGTATTTGCGACGGGAATATTCCTCTGTCGCAAATAGTATATCGGCAGGTGGTTATTTGCGACGGGTCCCGTCGCAAATAACTATTTACCCGTTGACCGTAATAAATGTCGGCTAAGGTATTTGCGACGGGTCCAGTCGCAAATGATACTAGTTGCGAAGGGATTCCCGTCGCAAATGGACCCGTCGCAAATAATCTAACCTATAAATACCCCCATCTGTTTTTTCATTTCATTCTCATTCTCTATCTTCTCCTTCTCTCAAAATTATATTTCTAGAGTTCAGTTTTTCTCCAGTTTAATTTTTTTTCTCCGGAGCTGCTATTAAAGTTTTGAAAAACGATCAGAGCAGATCAATTTTCAAGGTATTTATGTTCATTTTAATTTAATATTTATTTTTAATTTTTTATTAGTTTCAATTATTCTTAATTAGTTGTAATTTAATTATGTTTACATTGTTTTATTACTTAATAAATTTAAATTATTAGTATTGTTCATAGTTAATGGTAATTAGGAATAATTAGTAATAATTTTTAATAATTAAGAATAAATATTAATAATTAGTAATAAATACCAATAATTAGGAATAATAACATTATTACATTATTAGTCTATTTTATTATTAATATTAAAATAATATAATTTTTTATATATATACAATTTTCTTTTCATTTGTGTGTTTGCTGTATTCACATGTATTATTTGTATGTGGAGATAGAAAACGCACAGATGAAAGGAGAATTGTATATAAATTAGAAAATTATATTATTTTAATATTAATAATAAAATATATTAATAATGTTATTATTTGTAATTATTGGTAATTATTCCTAATTATTGATAATTATTCATTTAATTACTAATAATTAGGAACAATTATCAATAATTATCAATAATTATGAATAATTAGTAATAATTAGTAATAATTACCAATAATTAGTAATAATTAGTAATAATTATCAATAATTAGTAATAATTACCAATAATTAGTAATAATTAACAATAAGTAGTAATAATTACCAATAATTAGTAATACTTACCAATAATTTGGAATAATTCCCAATAATTAGTAATAATTACCAATAATTACTAATAATTAGTAATAATTAGTATTAATTACCAATAATTAGTATTAATTACCAATAATTAGTATTAATTACCAATAATTAGTAATAATTACCAATAATTAGTAATAATTACCAATAATTAGTAATAATTACCAATAATTCGTAATAATTACCAATAATTAGTAATAATTACCAATAATTAGTAATAATTACCAATAATTAGGAATAATTACAGGTAAATAGTAATAAATAGTAATAATTAGTAATAATTAGGAATAATTACCAATAATTAGTAATAATTACCAGTAATTAGTAATAATAAGTAATAATTACCAATAATTAGTCATAATTACCAATAATTAGTAATAATTACCAGTAATTAATAATAATTACCAGTAATTAGTAATAATTACCAGTAATTAGTAATAATTACCAGTAATTACCAATAATTAGTAATAATTAGTATTAATGACCAATAATTAGTATTAATTACCAATAATTAGTATTAATTACCAATAATTAGTATTAATTACCAATAATTAGTATTAATTACCAATAATTAGTAAAAATTACCAGTAATTAGTAATAATTACCAATAATTACCAATAATTAGTAATAATTAGTATTAATTACCAATAATTAGTATTAATTACCAATAATTAGTATTAATTACCAATAATTAGTAATAATTACCAGTAATTAGTAATAATTGCCAGTAATTACCAATAATTAGTAATAATTAGTATTAATTACCAATAATTAGTATTAATTACCAATAATTCGTATTAATTACCAATAATTAGTATTAATTACCAATAATTAGTATTAATTACCAATAATTATTAATAATTACCAATAATTAGTAATAATTACCAATAATTAGTAATAATTAACAATAATTAGTAATAATTACCAATAATTAGTAATAATTACCAATAATTAGTAATAATTACCAATAATTAGGAATAATTACCGATAAATAGTAATAAATAGTAATAATTAGTAATAATTCGGAATAATTACCAATAATTATTAATAATTACCAGTAATTAGTAATAATTTGCAATAATTACCAATAATTAGTAATAATTACCAATAATTAGTAATAATTACACGTAATTAGTAATAATTACCAGTAATTAGTAATAATTACCAGTAATTAGTAATAATTACCAGTAATTAGTAATAATTACCAGTAATTACCAATAATTAGTTATAATTAGTATTGATGACCAATAATTAGTATTAATTACCAATAATTAGTATTAATTACCAATAATTAGTATTAATTACCAATAATTAGTATTAATTACCACTAATTAGTATTAATTACCAGTAATTAGTAATAATTACCAGTAATTAGTAATAATTACCAGTAATTACCAATAATTAGTAATAATTAGTATTAATTACCAATAATTAGTATTAATTACCAATAATTAGTATTAATTACCAATAATTAGTAATAATTACCAGTAATTAGTAATAATTACCAGTAATTAGTAATAATTACCAGTAATTACCAATAATTAGTAATAATTAGTATTAATTACCAATAATTCGTATTAATTACCAATAATTAGTATTAATTTCCAATAATTAGTATTAATTACCAATAATTAGTATTAATTACCAATAATTATTAATAATTACCAATAATTAGTAATAATTACCAATAATTAGTAATAATTACCAATAATTAGGAATAATTACCGGAAAATAGTAATAAATAGTAATAATTAGTAATAAGTAGGAATAATTACCAATAATTAGTAATTATTACCAGTAATTAGTAACAATTAGTAATAATTACCAATAATTAGTAATAATTACCAATAATTAGTAATAATTACAAGTATTTAGTAATAATTAGTAATAATTACCAATAATTAGTAATAATTACCATCAATTAGTAATAATTACCAGTAATTAGTAATAATTACCAGTAATTACCAATAATTACCAGTAATTACAAATAATTAGTAACAATTAGTATTAATTACCAATAATTAGTATTAATTACCAATAATTAGTATTAATTACCAATAATTAGTATTAATTACCAATAATTAGCAATAATTAGCAATAATTAGTATTAATTAGTAATAATTATCAATAATTAGCAATAATTAGCAATAATTAGCAATAATTAGCAATAATTAGCAATAATTACCAATAATTAGTAATAATTACCAATAATTAACAATAATTAGTAATAACTACCAATAATTAGTAATAACTACCAATAATTAGTTATAATTACCAATAATTAGTAATAATTACCAATAATTAGTATTAATTACAAATAATTAGTATTAATTACCAATAATTATTAATAATTACCAATAATTAGTAATAATTACCAAGAATTAGTAATAATTACCAATAATTAGGAATTATTACCGGTAAATAGTAATAAATAGTAATAATTAGTAATAATTAGGAATAATTACCATTAATTAGTAATAATTACCAGTAATTAGTAATAATTAGTAATAATTACCAATAATTAGTAATAATTACCAATAATTAGTAATAATTACCAGTAATTAGTAATAATTAGTAATAATTACCAATAATTAGTAATAATTACCAATAATTAGTAATAATTACCAGTAATTAGTAATAATTACCAGTAATTACCAATAATTAGTAATAATTAGTATTAATTACCAATAATTAGTATTAATTACCAATAATTAGTATTAATTACCAATAATTAGTATTAATTACCAATAATTAGCAATAATTAGCAATAATTAGTATTAAGTAGCAATAATTATCAATAATTAGCAATAATTAGCAATAAATAGAAATAATTAGCAATAATTAGCAATAATTACCAATAATTAGTAATAATTACCAAAATTAACAATAATTAGTAATAACTACCAATAATTAGTAATAACTACCAATAATTAGTTATAATTACCAATAATTAGTAATAATTACCAATAATTAGTTATAATTACCAGTAATTAGTAATAATTACCAGTAATTAGTAATAATTACCAGTAATTAATAATAATTACCGGTAATTTGTAATAATTACCAGTAATTACCAATAATTAGTAATAATTAGTATTAATTACCAACAATTAGTAATAATTACCAATAATTAATATTAATTACCAATAATTAGTATTAATTACCAACAATTAATATTAATTAAAAATTATTAGTATTAATTACCAATAATTAGTATTAATTACCAATAATTAGTATTAATTACCAATAATTAATAATAATTACCAATAATTAGTATTAATTACCAATAATTAGTAATAATTATCAATAATTAGTAATAATTAGTAATAATTACCAATAATTATTAATATTTACCACTAATTAGGAATAATTAGTAATAATTACCAATAATTAGTATTAATTACCAATAATTAGTATTAATTACCAATAATTAGTATTAATTACCAATAATTAGTACATTATTTGTATATTTTGTTATTAATATTAAAATAATATAATTTTCTTTATTATATACAATTCTCTTTTCATCTGTGTGTTTTCTGTCTCCACATGTAATATTCGCATTCTTTTTCAAAATTATCAACTTACTTGCTAATGGATAGGTGAAAGTGAATTCAAATATTACATGTGGAGACAGAATGTTAAACACACAAATGAAAGGAGAATTGTATATAATATAAAAAATTATGTTATTTTAATATTAATAATAAAATATACTAATAATGTAATAATGTTATTATTATATAATTAATGTTTATGAAAAAATTATATTAGTATTATTAAAATAATAAAAAATCAATATAATATTAAAATTATCAATATTTGTAACATGTTTTGCTTTATTCTCAATATATTCAATCTTTACTTGAGTGTTTTTTCTAACAAATTATTCAAAAACAGTAATGCTATTATATTTTATAGAGAAATATGGAACAACGAGGTCGTCAACAATCATTATTAGGTGACCGCATATGGATAAATAAACGTAGAAATCCAAACGGTTCTGGTTTAAATCCAGTATATGTTGAGGGTGTGGAGACTTTTTTATCATTTGCGGAATCAAATTCAGAATTTGTTTCAGAAGGAAAAATAAAATGCCCTTGTAGAAAATGTGCATTTAGAACGTTTGACACATTTGACAAAGTGGGAGAACATATCTTGCGTTTTGGTTTTCCACCAAATTATGTTTTTTGGTATCAACACTGTGAACACAGTTCCAGAGCAGGTGATACCAACTTGATTCCGGATCCATCCCGGTTTCAAGATTTAGTACATGATGTTGCAGGTTCATCTGTTCAACATATAGAAACTCCGGATGATATAGCTTCAAATCCTGAGTTGGCACCGTCTGAATTTTATGAGTTGTTGAAATCTGCTGAGGATGCATTATATCCTGGCTGCAAGATGAGCAAATTAGAGGCAGTTGCAAAATTTATGGCTATCAAATCAGATAACGGAATGTCAAACACCTGTTTTGACCAGATATTTTCTTTGCTGAAAACACTGTTACCCGAAGGAAATGTTTTACCTGCAAATTACTATTAGAGTAAGAGGCTGGTTCGAAATTTGGGACTTATTTGTCAGAAGCTTCATGCTTGTTCAAATGACTGCATTTTATATTCTAGGGAAAATGAGTCGTTGGATAGTTGTCCTACATGTGGGAAACTAAGATATAAAGAAGGACAACATGGGATGTCTGGTTTGATTCCTGTAAAACAGTTGAGATATTTTCTGCTTACATCCAGACTTCAGCGTTTATTCATGTCTAAGAATACAGCGACAATGATGTCATGGCATAAAGAGAATATTTCAACCGATAAAATCTTGAATCATTCAGCCGATGGTGATTCATGGAAACATTTTGATAGAGTGCATCCATCCTTTGCTTTAGAATATAGAAATGTTCGACTGGGCCTTTCCACTGATGGTTTCTGTCCGTTTGGATCTTATGGTAGTCAATATTCATTTTGGCCTGTTTTTTTAACTCCGTACAATTTACCTCCATGGATGTTGATGAAGGAGCCATATATCTTTTTGACTTTACTAATTCCAGGACATCCGATGAAAAATATTGATGTTTATTTGAAGCCATTGATTGATGAATTAAATTTATTGTGGAGTACTGGTGTCAGTACATATGATGTTGCAACAAAACAGAATTTCATACTGAGAGCGGCATTGATGTGGACAGTAAGTGACTTCCCGGCTTATGGGATGTTATCTGGCTGGAGTACACATGGTCAGAAATCATGTCCTTACTGTATGGGAGAGAACAAAGCATTTATGCTCATTCATGGAAAGAAACCTTGTTATTTTGACTTTCATCGCAGATTTCTTCCAGCTGATCATTCTTTTCGCAGAAACAGATCTCATTTCAGAAAAGGAACAGTTGAAAGGGATGGACCTCCAAAAATCCTATCAGGTTCGGAGTTAAAATCAGTTGTATTTTCATTACCTCCCATCACTTTTGGTCCCACAATAAACCAACAGAAAATTTCTGGTTTTGGGAAAGAAAACAATTGGATTAAACGTAGCATATTTTGGGATTTCCCATATTGGTCTGATCTGTTGGTCCGACACATGTTAGATGTCATGCATATTGAGAAGAACTGTTTTGATAATTTGTTTCATTCAGTTTTGGATACGCCAGGAAAGAGCAAAGACAATGTAAATGCACGTTTAGATCTTTCCCAAATTTGCAGGCATCCAGAATTGGAACTATTTGAGAATGTCTGAAGAGAAAGGTTACTCAAACCAAAAGCAGCTTATACACTGTCTAAAGAAAACCGTTTATTATTTTGTCAGTGGATTGCAGATTTGAGACTTCCAGATGGATGTGCTTCTAATATGGGTAGATGTGTAAAGAATGGTCATATTACTGGATTAAAATGTCATGATTGTCATGTTATAATGGAGAGACTTCTACCCATTGGATTAATAGGTCTGTTGAATTCTGTGATTTGGGATTCCATAACAGACATGTCTCATTTTTTTCGGGAAATTTGTGCGGCTACGGCAGATTATGATGCTCTAGGAAAACTGGAAAAAGATGTTGTTGTAATTATATGTAAACTGGAAAAAATATTTCCGCTATCTTTCTTCGACTCAATGGAACATTTAATGTTACATTTTCCATATGAAGCCAAATGTGGAGGTCCGGTACAGTTTCGATGGATGTACCCATTTGAAAGATGCATGAAAAAATTGAAAAGAAAAGTACGTAACAAAGCATCTGTTGAAGGATCTATTGTAGAATCTTATTTGCAAGAGGAAATATCTTTTTTCTGCTCCCATTATTTTGAATCTGAGTATCCTTCAAAACACAACCGAATGGGACGGAACGAGAAGAATATTGATGAAATCGACAGTCAATTATCTATTTTCAACCAGTCAGAGCTTGGTTTTGGTGGAGTTTATGAACGCTGGCTTTCAGATGATGAACATCAGAGAGCTCATACGTATGTTCTGCTCAACTGTGAAGAAATGACATCAGTTGTACTGTAAGTGTTTATATCACTTATTCTATCATTTATGTTACAGTAAATAACTTTGGTTTTTATAGGTTGTATGATAATCATATCAAGAAACAAATTCCACAAATTACAACAGCTGCTCTCGAAGAACGTCGACTGAAAAATTTCTCTCAGTGGTTTCAAAAACTGGTAACATAAATTCTTTATCTTTTAGCAACTCATTCAATATATAGTTTACAATATTGATAGTTATTTCACAAATTTTCAGGTGTCTCGACATGCTGATAAAATTGACAAACGGCTGTGTGTATTGAGTAACCCACCTTCCAAACTTGTTAAAACTTATAATGCATATGTGGTGAATGGATTTCAATTCCACATACATGCATATGGGAAATCGAAAAAAACAATGAACAGTGGAGTTAGCTTGAGAGGATCTCATCATCGAGAAAATGAAGTTGACTTTTATGGCATACTTGATGAAATCATTGAACTCTGTTATCTTGGACAACATTACATAACCATGTTCAAATGTCGGTGGTTGGATATAGAGAGAGGCGTGTGTGTTCATCGGACTCATGGAATCATCGATATTAAATGTAAAAGTGTTCTCGCAGTAAATGAACCATCCTTATTGGCTCAACAGGCATATCAAGTTTATTATGCAAAGTACTATGCAACATCAAGAGACTTGACTGATTGGTGGAGTATAATAAAAATCAAAATTCGAGACAATCAGTTTAGTCAAAGTGAATGTGCTTTCACTGATGTGCAAAGAATTGAAGTTTTTCAAGAGAGTACTCAAAAACAATATTTTTTACAAAGAGACATGAGTATCGATGACGACACCCCACATTTAAGAGTCGGTGATGACGATGATATTAATGACGTCACATATGAATTTGAAATGGTAAGAGATGAAGCAACTGTAACTCGAATGGATATCAATGATGTTGAGGAGGAATATGAAGATGACATTGACATATATGAAGATGATGATGAAGATGAACACTGATAGCATTCCATGGTATTTATATACAATCATAATATGTATATATGTATATATGTATATATAATAGTAATTATCAATTATTTTCTAACATTAACATTTTCTGTTTCAGATGGACGAGGCCAAATTTCGTGAGTTGGCAGATGCTGACCTGACTTTCGATGCGGATGCGTTGCTGACAGATGACCCTCAACCTGCAGGTGTTCCAGGGAGTACGCGGAGGGGGCGCGGTCTTGCACGATTGATGATTCCTGACCCCGTCCCCGAGCGACGTCCACGTCTTGGGTTTGATCCACGCACACGGAGGTGTGATAACCTGTGTGATAACCTATGGATTTGACTAAGATTTCATTAATTTATTCACATAATAAATGTTTATTATTTTTTCAGTTTTCCGCATATAGCAGTCGGACAGGGCATCGCTATTTTGCGAAACTATTTCTCTCAGTCGTGGACCACATGGGAGCAGATTCCCATTGATGTGCAGCAGGCCATGTTTGGCCATTGGTTGGTACGTACGTAAATAAATAATTTTTATTTTGAAAATTATTTCATTTCTAACATGATATTTTGATTTATTTGTAGGGTTTATGGTATCCGATCGAGGATACCATGCGTGACGCCATCCACGAGGCATGGGAGGTGGCCATGCGTGATCGCCTTCGTCAGTTTTTGCACAATTTAAGAAAAGTTACGATGAAGAAAGCAGGAGTGTCAGATTTTGAGGAGTCATGTAGAGCACACTGATCAGAGTATATTTCATCCCATGTATGGGATGGATTATGTGCGCACTGGTTGAGTGGTGCCTTTTAGAGGAGATCATCGGTGGGGAGGCAGAATCGGGGGAGACAGAAGGTGACGCATCGAGCTGGGAGTCGTTCTTTCAGTACTCATAGATAGCATCTGGTACGTACATTATTTATAAATATTTTATATAACTATAAATATTAACAGTTTATTTTTTATTCTTATAGGCCGTCGAGCACCTCGATATTACAGAGTACGACATATATCGGAGGATGTATAGTGATCATGCTACTGGGGAGCTCAGAGGTGATCGTCAGCATCACATCGTGGTCAGTATTATTTGTTTTCAAGTTTAAAAATTAACTGCATATAATATATTCACAATTTTAATTTTAAATTGCAACTATAGGAGTCATATGAGGTTGCAGCATCACAGGCCCGGCCTGAGAGTCAGGCCGAGTCATCAGATCAGACCACTACCCATCAGTTTGATGAGGCGGCATGGATGCAGGCCACCTAGTATACCTTCGAGAAGGGCCGGATAGTTGGTATCGGCTCTCGACTGACTCCCAGAGATTATTATGGCAGTGCTGCGATGTCGGCGTCCAGCTCGAGAGGAGCTCGTGCTTCTTCTTCTACTGCACAGTATGAGGATCAGTTGCAATCTCAGACTGCACAGATAGAGAGTCTCCGACAGGAGCAGGAGTAGATGCGTCAGCAGCATGAGGAGGAGCGTCGACGCCAGCAGCATTTGTACGAGGAGCAGACGAGTCGGTGGCAGCAGCAGCATCAGGAGCAAATGGAGTACATGCGCCAACTCACTCAAGTTTTTGGGATGGAGTTTCCTCCACCACCATCTGCAGATCCCCCACCTCCCCCTCCCCCCTCCTTCAGATTAGAGTTTGTATTTATGTTATAAAATTTGGGAAATCAAAATATTTTTTTTTTCTATTCTTAGTTTTTGTCTCATTATAAAATATTAATAATATTATATTTTAAAAGAAAAATATTAATATGAATAATAATATTATTTATATTTTATAATATTAAAATATATATATATATTAAAATTTTATAATATTATAATTTAATTATATTTTTTGTAATACTTGAATTATTTTAATATTTGAATGTAAAATAATTTATTATTTTTATATTAATTAAAATAACTTATTAATATTTTTTTTATTTATGAATTATAATTCTAATATTATTATATTAATTAAATCATTTATTAATATTCTATTATTTTTTATTTTTGAATTATAATTCTACTATTATTATATTAATTAAAATAATTAATTATTTTTATTTGTGAATTATAATTCTATTATTATATTAATTAAAATAATTTTTTTTTTATTTTTTTATAGTATTTGCGATGGGATACTATGCCCGTCGCAAATACTAGTATTATTAATAGTTTTTATTTTTTTTTTAAAATAGTATTTGCGACGGGACCCGTCGCAAATAATATAAATTGTATTTGTGACGGGATACTATGCCCGTCGCAAATACTAGTATTATTAATAGTTTTTTATTTTTTTTAAAAAATGGTTTTTGCGACGGTACCGTCGCAAATACCTTTTGCGACGGTACCGTCGCAAAAACCATTTTAAAAGTTTTTTACAAAAAAACGGAATACTATTTGCGACAGGGAGAATGACCGTCGCAAAAAAAGGCTTTAGCGACGGGCCCGTCGCAAATAAGTGTTGTTGCGACGGCGTTTTCAGCAACGGGCTATTTGCGACGGGCCCCCGTCGCAAATGCCCCGACCAAATAATGATTAAGGCCTCATCGAAAACCCAAAATATCCATTTGGTCAAGGCCTTATTCCAAGACTATAGTTTGACATTAGACCAAATGATTCATCAAGGGACTAAAATGGGCCCCACTCGACACTTACTAGGTCTAATTCATTCGTAATACGAGTGGGTGTTAAAATAAACATCATATAAATTAATATTGAAACTGACATATGGAAAGTAAATACCTTTCCCAGAACATTATACATAAACACTAACCCTTCAGAGTAAATTTTTGATTGGTATCTGGATAGATCATACACATTAAAACTAATCAAATACCCTTCATAAACATCATTAAATGATAACATAAGACATAATACTCAATAAGGAACAATATTCAACATGTTATGTTGACATAGATGAATATATGTTTAAATGAGACCATTAATAAATTCTTGATGGAATAATCATTATACGTTCCACAGTGTCCCATACACCTTGAAAATTTCAAATAATAACCCCGAAGAAAATTATGAGAATAAAAAGAATCTTTATAGGTTATACCAAAGGGTATTAAATTCACCATGAAGCATTAAATAAGTGGTGAACAAGGGATATATCTCATACAAGTTAATATGAGATGTGAAAAATCCTTTTTACTTTTGAAATAGAAGTTTTTATGGAAAATCATTTTTATTTTCCATTAAATAAAATTTTGAACTTATATATCCTATAAAAAATAACGGGACATTGAAATTATATTTTAGGACTAAATGATGTACCACAGAAGTGAAATCAATTAAAAAGTGTTCTTAATAATAATTATAAATGAAACATTTTAGATATTTTTAAGGAAAGTATTAAGGATAATTTTAATGTGGAGAGAGTGGTTTGTTATAAAAAAAATGAAATTATCCAAGATTATTTTTGATGATAAAATTTTTGGTTTTATAAAATATAATGGTTTATTAAAATATAATGTAGTGAACACTTGGAAATTGGTAAGAATTCGAGAAGTTCACTTGAATCAGTTTTGTTTATTGGGATAAAAATTTGAATGCTCCTTTTAAAAAATCTAAATACCAATAAAATAATGAATTATTATTTTTGGTAACCATAAATAGAGCACTCCAAGGAAATATATATGGATTAAATATGAGTAAATACGAATTTTATTGAGGTAAGTCGACAATAAAAGTAACCCAAATGAAAATAGAGGTTGGGTGGAAAACCCATATTAGTTTGTAATCAATCGATTCATATTCCCCCAAAATAATAATATTCAAATGATATGTTAAATACAATGAAAATTAATAGATTCATGATAAGATAAATCAATGTTCTGTATACATACTCGCTAAAAAATAATATTAGGTATTAATGAATGTCTCCCAAAAATTGAAATGAGATGAGGAAACCCTTACATTATGTCTTATAGGGTTCTTCACTTGATCTTAGTGTCCTAGATAACAAAATAAAATTCACTAATTAATATTGAAATAACATATTATTTATGGAATATTTTTATAATTTCCTTATTATGTTCATTTATGGCCTCATTATGGGTTTAATAGGTTTTATTTTATTTTTTTGGGAGTGTTTATTTCATGGTATCCATGACCGGTTTACTTATATACATTTAAGGATAAACATGTAATAAGAGAACATTTCCCTAAAATAGAAGATTTATTTTATTTATTAACATCCAGACTATTATAGGGTTATAAAATTCATTTCATTATTGGTAGAAAAAAGGAATTATTATATAATACATTAATGATAATAGTTTGGGTTAAATGATGGTTTTTATCACAACAAAATCATTTTGATTTATAAAATAATATAATTTCTATAAAAGGATCCCAAACATTACATAAGATATAATATATAAATTATAGTCTCGTTCACCCTTCAATATGGTCTCATGACCAGAATTTAATAAGGTAATAGAAATTGAATACTAATTTTCCTTGAATGTGATAATTTAACTCATCTCAGATGGTCTATTAATTTTTAGTATTAAAGAACGGGAAATGAGAATTGATGTTAAATTATTAAATTATCTAAAAAACATTTCAGTAAATTTATGGTACTGGAGTTATAATAACATTTTGATGAAATGTGGTGAGTAAAGAAAAAACCAATATAAGAGAACTAAAAGGAATGAAAAATTGAGAAATCTCTTATGAGAATTCGACAGCCTAATGACGTCACTTAAAACTTCATAAATTATTTTAATGAGATAAAAGGGATGTCTCATCATTATTAAATTATATATAATGTAAGGGAAATATGGAATGACAAATCCCAACATAATACAATTGAAAATAAAGGTGAATAACATTAAAGAGTGCTTGAAAAAGAGAGATATTTTGATATGAAATTTCTGCACCATAACAGTTATGAAATATGGTTTTCGAAGACATTAAAATTGAGGGGAAAGGGGTAAAATATTCATAAAAGACTCATAATATAGTAAGGGGTAGATGAAAATGTAAATAAGAACATTTTATTGAATCATGAAATATATACCACATAAAATAGAACTTGAAATAAATCAAATGAAAAGAGGTTTTTACCTCTTGAAGCAATCTTCCTTGAGAGCATCTTTAGTGGAGTGGTTTTTGTATAATAATGAGAAAAATGGCCTTTTAAAGTGGTGGGATGAGAGCTTGGGAGGATATTTTAGTAGAATTTCTAGAAGGAACAAGGATTAATAGATGTGAAGTGAAGTGGGAGTGAGAGGGTGTTTTTATAATGGAGGAGTGGAGTAATTTTTGACTATGTTATTCATTGTTTTATTATTTCCCCCAAGACAACCAATAATGTTGATTCATGGGACCATTAATAGTAAAAATTTCATGTGACATTTAATGAACTGTTATTTCATCATATATACAACTAGTAATAGTGAATTTAATTGATAATGTAAATATATAATAAATTATCATATTTTAGTATTCATAAAAAATTTGAGTATTTAAAAAAACCCAAAATCTAACCCCAAATATTTTTCAACATGAAGAATTCAAAAAATAAATTCATTTTTTTTAAATTTATTTATAAATATTTTTAAATTTATTTTTAATTAAATTCATAATTTATTCAAAAAAAATCACAAAAAAACAATAACTCGTTTTATTACACCTTGGAAAAGTTATCAAGATCACATAAAATTATATTCAAACCATAATATCATAAAGTTAAAATTTATTATTAATTTTTGTGAAAATAAACTTCCATTTTTAATTCTTAAATTAATTTTAAAATGTAACTATAATATTTATGACATACAAAAATTCAATACTTATAATATGATCATTTTTAAACTTATAAGATCATTGAATTGTGATTATACATTAATGGTTGAAGTATCCATTTTCTTGTCTGATTTACGATCAATAACTATTCATAAGTGTATTTACTATTCACTATTGTATGTTACTATTCACCACAGATTATGATTATATTACCAAACTCTAAATTACTTAATGAACGCAACTATGTATGTTAGTTTCTCAAAATTCAAAATACAGTGTTGGAAAAATTAAGTTTGTAGGATAGGTTATAGAGAAGTTGTTCTTGTGGGAACTCAATGTGATAAGAATTAAATATTAAATTTATATTCAAAATATTGGGGTGTTACATTATCCTCCCCATACAAAAAATTCAACCTGAACATTTGAAATTGATCATCAAAATATAATTAATTATTCATAAAAATTATATTATGGGATACCAACATCACGAATATGGATAAAATATCCTATCAATAAGAGGGAAAGGAAATGAAACAATTTTTTAAAAAAGACACATTATAATTTGAAATATTATCATGGAAGAATAATATAACCATCATAGAGTGAAATTAAACTCTAAAACCTTATACAATGATCAACTTAAACCATTTTGTATGTTGTTAAAAATAAAAAAAAATATAATAATTCAACACATTATAATGAAGGTCTCTAAATTTCAAAAATAAAAATATCGTTAACCCTAAATCAAATAGAAGATGGTCTAAAATTCACATTCCAAATATGTGAATAAATTCATCATGTATCCTATTGAAATATGGTTATAAATTTAATTACTGTTAAAACTATATTGGAAATAGGCATCCTTCTGTATTCCTTAAGTAAGATACATATTATTTGATATATTACTTAAATAAAAAAATTTTGTAAACTCCATCGATGATAGCATATACCACTTCTTGACAAGTCAATAATCAGTTCCAATGTATTCAGTACTTATGAGAGTCCATAATTTCTTCATCATTATCTCAACATCGGATATATATTATTCTTTTCATTCCCCTAATCATGTTTTTTCTAAAAAGATTAACATTATATTGAATAATTTTTTCTTTATAACATTCATCATACGACCTCAAATTCTTAATGAAATAGTACCGCAGTACAATCTTTATATTTCTTAGAATTCATATAACCAGTATATTAATGATAATATATTCAAATGACATTATTCTTAACTTGTAATATTAATAATTATACATCATCTATAGAAGCACCATAACATGATCATGATCCAAAATCATCATTTGAGGTATATTAAATTAATTATTTGGACACTGATTCACATAGTGTCTCATATTCTTGTAGTTGAATCATTGAATATAGGAAAATTATTTCCTTGTTGTGTTATTATGTCAATGGTGGACTTTTTATCCACCCTTGAAGAAAAGCCTTTTTCCTATCAACCATATCCCAAGGTGGTTCCTTCCAAAATTATCACATGTGGGAAAATACATCTTTTCCTTCATCTCTTTATCCATGTTTTTTCCATAAATCCACCTCTTTTTTTATTTCCCATCAAAGAAATAAAACTCAAAGAAGTATTTACATACCTTTTCAACACACGATATTATTTCCTTATATTATGAGGATACTTGGGAGACAATATTCCATTCTAATGATGGATTAATACCACTAGTGATATGATCCTTATTACTCTTTGTATCACGTGCATTGGAGAAGTTATCCTTCATTCTACTAGGAGCTATTTCTAATCAATTATATATTATATATTAGCTCATCAAATTATGAACTCTCTATATCTCTAAGGATGGTATAACACATACCATAATTTTATGCATCACAAATCCTATAACCATATACTTTGATTACAGTTGGGGCATAAATCCTTCATAATTGCTTGTAATAAGCTTATGAATTTACAAATGAATATCCCCTGGGAGTGTCAAGCCATGATTACAGCATGGCCAATTGTCGTGCACCAGTTCTTCTTCGAGTCAATCTCAATGCAGTGCTTTTGGGTTATACTCCTAGATATATCATTTCCAGTGCCATTTCTCCTTTTTTGTATATAGAAAAGGATGTATTTTCTTGATAAACCACATTATATATTCCTTGCCAAAATTCAAGTATTTCTTTATATCATTTTCCCCAAAGTCTATCTTAGGGGTTTTTTTACTAATCTACGTTTTCAATATCTAGTTTCCATGTTTTATACTAATTTTCTTCTAATATCAACTATAACGCCCCAAACCCAGAAGCCCATGATTGGTGCATTATTTTAATACATTGACATGATTAAAGGGAATCAAATCATGAAGGACCGAGTAATTTATAATTTTTGGAAAACCAGATACATACATAGGTTCAAGATTATAACTTGAAAAGAAATACAAGAAATAAGTTTTATTGGAAACATCCACAACTGTATGTTTATATTTGAAGGTAAATCATAATAAACATCTTCATGTCCTGAGAGAATTAAACATAAAAAGATATGATCTGAAACACTCCATAAGGGTAAGAAATAAAGAGGATGATATTATAGATATAACAAATAGGTATGGGGAATGCTAAAAACTCATGCCTTTTAAAATAATCTTGAACACATTATAGAAGGAATAATAGATGAATAAAAAATACCATAATAAAACATAATCATGTGTATTCTAATAGAAAATTAACCACACCAACAATCAATAATATATTCATAATGATGGAAATTCATATGTTAGACACTCTAAAACATACATTCAAGGCCTCAGCCAAGATATAAAAAAAAAATTTAAGGCCTCATCCAAAACCATAAATCTCTATTTTGTCACGACCTTGTTCCAATACAATAGTTAGTCTCAAGAGAACTACTGATGCACCAATGGGATATATTGGGCCTCAAACGAAACATACAATGCCCCGTGAATTTATTATATGAATGTGGAAAAACATAAATAACACATGCAATCATATTGATACTAAAATATGAAATGTAAATAACTTTCCCCAAACATTAAACAGATGTACTAACCATTCAGAGTAAATTGGTGAATGGTATCAAGATAGAACATTCATATTCGAACTAATCAGAAACAAATAAAAAATATTTTAGATGATAACATAAGACATAAACCTCAACGGATACAATATTCATCAAGGAATGTTGGAATAACAGAAGAAACTTTTAAATACGACTATTGAGGAATTCTTGATGAAATAATACTTAAACATTCCAAAGTGTCCCATCCCACCTTTTAACATTTGAATAATAACACATTATTATATTATGAGAATAAGGATCCTCTTAATATGATATTACCAAAGGGAATTATATACATAATAAGAAATAATTAATTAGTGAACATGTCATATATCACATAAAAGTGAATGAGAGATGGGTAAAATCATTTTTTATTTTGAAAGAAATGTTCTTTTGGAAAATCATTTCTATTTTCCATGAAAAAAATTGTAAATATGTATATCCTAGAAAAAAATAATATTGGTACAATGAAATTTTATTTTAGGAAAAATGATATCCCACTAATGTAAAATCATGTAAAAATAATTTTTATGAATATTTAGAAACGAAAAATTGTAAAGAAATTTAGGGAAAGTATTATATAGAATTTTATATTGGAAAAGAAAATTTGATATATTAAATTAAGAAATGCTCCAAGATCATTTTTCATGATCAAATGAGTGGATTTATAAAAAATAATGTTGTCTAAAAATAGATTCTTGTGTACACATGAAAACATGTATGAATTCAAAAAGTTCAATTGAATGAGGTTTGATTATCAGGATAAAATTTTGAATAGTCATTTTAAAACATGTGAATACCAATAAAATAAATAAGTATTATGTTTGGTAAACATATATATAACATTCATTACAAATATATATGGATTTCATAAGAATAAATAACAATTTAATTAAGGTATTTCGATAGAAGAATTATCCTAAATGAAAAATGGAGGTTCGGATGGGAAACACCTATCATATTATAATAAACCGATTCATATGACCCAAATTTAATAATATTAAAACGGTACATTGAATACCATGAAAATAAAGATATTAATGATATGATAAATAAATGGAATGTATACATACACCCAACAAAAGTAATATTAGAGAATAAAGAATGTCTCACAAAAATGGAAGTGAGATGAGGAAACCCTTACCTTAAGTCTAATAGTGTTCTTGACATGATCTTAGTGTCAGGGATAACCAAATTAAATTAATTAATTAATATTTCAAGAACCTCTTATTTATATAACATTTCTATTATTTCATAGTTTTGTTCATTTATGGCATTATTAATGGGATTAAGAGGATTAATTTTATTTTTGGGAGAGTTTTTGGTGTCCATTAGCGGTTTACTTATATATTTGTAAGGATAAGCATGTAATATATAAAAGATTTTGAAGAATAGAGATTTTTTTTATCTTATAAAATATTACATGGTTATAAAATTAATTTGGTTGTTGGGAGTGAAGATGAATCATTATATAAAACATTAATTATAATTGTTCTGGTTAAATGGTGGTTTTTGATCAAAACAAACTCAATTTTATTTATAAAATAATATCACGTGTAAAAATAGATTCCAGAAAATTTGATAAGTTATAATATATATTATATAGATTTTTCAAACCTTATAAATGGCTTTATTACCATAATTTAATATGGTAATAGAAATTGAATACCCAACGTCCTTGAATGAGATAATTTAACACATCTCGGATAGTGTTTTCATTTCAGGTATAAATAAATGGGAAATGAGAGATGATGATGAATTATTAGACTATCACAACAACATTAATGTACATGTATGTTTATAGAGTAATCATATAATTTGGATCAAATTATATTATGAACTAAAATAATTAAGGAATGGAACTCAAAAAAAAGTTTAGAAATCCCTTATGAAAATTCAACAGCCTTACAACATAACATAAAAATTCATAAATTATTATGATGGGAGAAAAGGGATATCTCATCATCATTACATAATATGGATTTTAAGAAGGATGTGGAATGATATATTTCAACATATGACAATTTTAAATAAAATAAATTAATATTAAAATATTTCTTGAAAAAGAAAGAGATTTTGAGATTAAAATTCTACAGCATAACAGCTATCCAACATGGTTTTATAAAACCATAAATGAGATGGGATAAAGGTAAAAAATTAATAAAAGAATCAAAATATAGTAGTGGGACATAATTAAATTGAAATACTAAAATTTCATGGTTACTTGAAATACATACCACATAAAAGAGAATATATAATTAATGAAATGAAAAGAGGTGTTTACCTCTTGATGTAATCTATATTGAGAGCATTTTTAGCGGAGAGGTTTTTATATTTTTATTAGAAAACTAGATTCTAGGTATGGGGGATGATCTTGGGAGGATTTTTTTAAATATTCTTAGAAAGGCGTGTGTATTACGAGGAGTGACAAAATGGGGGATTGTGCGGGTATTTTTATTGTGGTGGAGTGGAGTAATTTTTGAATATGGTATTCATTATATTATTATTTACCTCAAGACCACCAATAGTGACTATTCATGTGATCCTTAATAGTAATAAATTCAGGTGATTTAAAACCAAGTGTTCTTATATCATTCATGATGCTGGTAATAGTGAATTTAACTGATAATATAAATATACGTTAAATTACGGTATTTTACAATTCATTTAAAATTTGTGTAATTCATAAAAATCCCAAAAATACACCCCAAACATTTTTTGATGTGTAAAATCCTAAAAATAAATCCATTTTTTAAAAATATTTTTATAAATATTTTTAATTTAGTTTATAATTGATATTATAATTTAATCTAAAAACAACTTAAAAAACTATAACACCTTTTATAACACCTTGATAAATTAATCAAGATCCCATAAAATTATTTTAAATTCATAATACAGAAAAATAATAATTTATAATTAAATTTTTTTAAAATAAATTTCCATATTAAATTATTAAATTAATCATAAAATTGTAATTAAAAATTTTATGAAGGAAAATACCAATATTTATACTATGATCATTTTTTCACATATAAGATGTCTGAAATGTATTTATAAATTAATGGGGGAGGATTATACATTTTTGTCCAATTTAATATTAATTTCTATTTATTACTATTAATAATGATGTTTACTATTCAATAGTGTTTGTAACTATTTTCCCCAAATTATGTTTAACTTATTAGAGTCTAAATATCATTTTGAATTCAAACATGTATGTGAGTTTTTCAAAATTCAAAACACATAGGTGGAAAAAATATGTTTACTGGATAGGTTATAAGAAAGTGGTTCTTATAGAGACATAGTGTTTTAAAAATTCAATATAAAATTCATTCTCAAAATCTTGGGGTGTTACATTGCAGTTATCATACTTAAATATTGTTTAATGTATTCAAATCATTTGGAAGGTAATGATTTTTTAATAATATCATCATGTTGATATTTCATTCTATAATATTTTATAATTATATCTCATTTAAGATTGCAATCCCTAATAAAGTGATGTCTAATATCTAAGTTATTTTCATGAAAATGATGTGCATGGATATTTTATGGATATGGATATAGTGTTATCACATAATACTTGATTTTTAGAAAAAATCATTCCCTATTCTGTGAATGTGTGTTGCATCCACAATACATGAGAACAGAAACTTTTAGTGGACACATATTTATCTTTAGCAGTGGTAACTACTATAGAGTGTTGTTTCTTTTATGACTAAGAATCTAATTAATATCCTATGAAATGATATGTTCCACATGTAATTTTACAATTATTTATACAACCAAAAAAACTATTATCTAAAAAACATGTTTTAAAAATTGTATTTCTATAAGAATAAAAAATTATTAAATCTATAGCTCCATTTAAGTAATGAAAAATAATTTTCAAATCTTTTAAATCAAATTATTTTGGATTATATTGATATCTAGTAGTTAAGACTACAGAAAACATTTATTCTAGATGACTATCTATTTATTATAGTAAACTTCATATCATAGCTCTGAGTGATGTTTGATCTATAGGTTTCCCAGCTTTATTATGATCATGTGTATTTGAGGCACCGATTGGATTACATACACTTCTAGTGATGTTATATCAAAAATATTTAATTAGATATTTAAAATACTGATGTTGAGATATATATGTTCTTTCAAGTTAATGAGAAATTTGGAAACAAAGAAAAAATGTTAAGTCACCGATCATATTCATTTCAATCATTGTTATCAAATGATTCGAAAATAAATCATTTTATGTTTTCTAAGTCGATCTGAATATATATTCATCAAAATAAATTTAAACAATTAAAAAAAATTCTTTTATTTCTATATAAAAAGGATTGCATCAACATTTCCATTAACATAATTGTTTTGTAACAAAATTCTAGTAAGTCTATCCTAGAAAGTTATAAGGGCTAGTTTATGACAATAGAAAAGCTTTAATGTGTTAAAAAAATTGTTTAGGATTTTTTGATTCATCAAAAATAAGAGGTTGTTCAACAGAAACATCATCTTGAACATTTCCATTAAGGAAATGGAAATTCACATCAATTTCAAAAATATTTATGAAAAATAATGCTGCATAGGCTAATACAATTCATATAGATTCAAGTCTTGTTACTAAAGAATATGATTATTCATAGTATATTACCATTTTTTGATTATATCATTTAACAACTAATCATGATTTATTTATTACTATGATTCCATTTTCATCACATTTATTTCTGAAAACCCACTTTAAAACTATTACAGATGTTTTGTAGGTCTTTCTACCAAGGTCTATACATTTTTATTTACAAATTCATTTAGCTTATGTAACACCCTAGGAAAGTAAGGAATATGAAATTTTTATATTTATCCATATTTGTGAATAAAATATTAATATTACTTTAAAGGGGACACTATGCTCGAAGGCATACCCAATACGCAACAACGAGTTTCTTGGGAATCTTACGTTGCACTCTAATAATAAAATAATATTATTTTAAATGGTAGTTAATGCCTAGACATTGTAAAGGAGGGAATTAACAGAACTAACAAAAAAATGATTATATATGTTTGTCAAATATTTTTACTCTTTACAATATATGTTAGTGGATTAAAAATGCGAATGAATCCAATTTTAAGCGTAAACATTCTAATATTTTTTAAAGGGTCGATTAACCACCTTTTTATGGAGAACCTCTTATAAATCCTCTTTTTAACAATTTTATGTGTTATATTTGACAAAATAAAATTCTTCTTTAGAATCGGGACATCAAAATTTACTTTGTGTAAATTTTTGGTATTTTTCCGATAAAGTTCATTTTTTAATGAATAGTGAAAACTGTTGTATTTTATTTCAAAACCACTTTTTAATCTAATTTATTTATATGATCAGATTATATTTTGAATTGGTTTTAAAGTTAAATTAGAATATATTTTTACCATTTAATCAAATTGTGGTCATTGAAAATAATTTCACTTTGAAATCGGACTTAAACTAGTGTCAATCTTTTGATACTTATTGTTTCATAAAAACATGCTATTTGCTCTGACAGCAGGAATTAATTATTAAATTAATTAATGCAACTTATATGTTTTGAATTTTGTAAAATAGACTTCATTTTTGAATTTTTAATATCAAATATACCTTAGGGTGAAGTTTTGGTATTTTTCTGAAGAACATCAATTTTTGATGAATAGTGAAATCACTAAGTGGTACTTATAAAAACTGATTTTCCGTTTAGATGAAATTTTACCACCTCTGTGTTTTGAATTTCAAAAATCCGAAACACATGGTTGTAATTAAGAAGTAAAAATTTAGTTCAATGAAATTAATATAATTTTTTGTTGAATAGTAACTTTTATGTTTTTAATCGCGATTAGAGGTAATTAGTGTAGATTAATGTAAAAATAATGTTTTAGTAATATGAGATCAGCTTGAAACATGTCCTATCCTTATTTTATGTTTCGTGGCCGACCAATACAATCCATGGGTCAACTTGGGGACCCCACGGAGCCACATTGGTTGGGAAATGACAGAAATAACTTTTTATTTAATGTAAAATTAAAAATTACACAAACATGAGTTGTTTTACTAAAACAAGTTTTACATGGGGTTAGACAAGTTAGATTTTTGACTATAAATAGTAATTGGAAAGCTAAAAATATTTATTACATCATCATATTTGTTTTATAATTTTTAGACATTATATAAATAAAATTATTTATGACATCATAATGATGCAGCTATTTCCTCATTAATAAAGGATTTAAATAAAATGAAAAGATAATGTAAAATATATGACCTACACATGTCCAAAACATATTATATGAGTATATTTCGAACCCTTAAAACCTTATCATCTAAATACATCAATTTGGGACCTTTAAAATCCAAAACTCATTTGAAAATAAAGTAACATTTTGTAACATTAAAAGAGTGCCCCTCCTCTCCTCTTATAAAAGGCCCCCACCTCTACCACCTTACACACAACTCTAAAGCCTTTTTCTCGTCCAAACCCTTCCCATTTCATCTCTCCACATCCCTATATTCATCATTGAAGCCTCACTTTGGGTATAATCCTTTACAAGGAAGCCTTTGAGATCAAATCAAAGAGAGTTACCTGATTTAAAGGTAGTGTCCTCTCTTGTGTTCTTATGTTTTATTTTGCTTCTCCAACCCTCTAAACTCTTTTTATTCATTTACTTTGTAAAAAATCCAGTATCTTCAATATACTAGGATGTTTTTATAATAAGCATTCAAGATACACTTACACACACCTACATCTAATGGTTAACGAACATACTATTTCTGTGGATGGCGAATTTATGCCTCACAAAACGATGATTGTTCAACACTCATATAACACCATCAAAGGTGGACATTAAGATGTCACTATATTTATATATGATATATAATATGTTTATGTTTTACTTAATATTATTTATTTTTCTTTTGGGTCATACCTTTATGGTTTCCATTGTGGGTAAACACGAAAATTTCATTTTAGGAAGTGCGGACTACCGCCCCCTCAAAATGATTTGATTCGTTAATGCCATATGTGGAATGTATAAAGGATGGATTTAAAGTTATTACATATTATTTATGTTACATATAAATGATGAATATAATTCGGGAATTAATATATACATACCTATCATTTAGTTTTAATTCCATTAATATGACATAGAAATGAAGGTAGCGTTAATGCGTACGTACGACTTACCGTCTCCATGAACGGTGCATTTCATTTCTTACCTCTAAATTATTTTGTAATATTATAAATACTTTTAGATTCTGGATATATATGATATATATGATATCCAAATGATGAATATAATTCTGGATATAATGAACCTTTTACCACACGAACAATATGTAATTGTAAGAAGTCCACTTTCGACTTAAGAACCAAATATCGACAAAACAAACATTATTAACTTAAATGATTAAATAATGTTTATAACATTGCAATAAGTGATATAAAAGGAATACTGAACTTAAAAAAGTTTCTTAGCAAGTATAAATTAACTCATGTTTATTATTCAGGTTGTTAAAGAACGATCGAGTCATGTCGGACCCGAGGTAACGGATCCTACCCCTCTCTTTCTTTTTAAGTACACTCTTTTTTGTCATTCCTTTTAAGGTCATATTTCTTATGATTGGGAAGTTATTTTATATTACCCCTACTGTAATTATTATGTTCATATTATGATAGACCCTATTTTCTCTCATCAATCCATTTTGGATGTTTTTTAGTGGCGCTGTTAGGCTGCAGAATTTTCGTAAGAGATCTAACCTCTCTCTTTCTTTTTAAGTACTCTCCTTTATGTCACTTCTTTTAAGCACCTCTTTGTTAGTATGTAGGATGTTATTTTATATTACTATTTCTGTAAATTTTATTTTAAAATTATGAGATACCCTATTTGATCTCATCAATCCCTTTTTTGGATGTTTTAAGTGGCGCCGTTAGGCTGTCGTGTTTTCGTAAGGGATTTTTCATCTCACTTTTAGTCCCGTGAGATTTATGCTACATTTGCAACCATTTACTTTGAGTTGTGTATGTAATTCCCATTATTATACTATTTAGGTAATATAATTTCATTTATTGGTGTTTACATATTCAATGTATGACCCTTATTCAGTGGGATGTATGTTTCGAAAGTAACCCAAGTCGGTAAGGGAACCTTTCACCCTCCTCTTTTTAAAAGACTTCATTTGTTATGTCTTTTAATTCACATACTATTATGTTGGTATATGTTCTTATACATCATTATTGATGTATATATTATTTCCAAGTGATGATATACCATTTTTATCTCTCATCAACTCTTTTTCTAAATTTTGATGTGACGCTGTTAGGCTGTCAAGGGAACTTCTTAACCCAATTTTGATTTCTTTGGGTTCAATATGTAGTTATTGAATATATCATCCTTTGAATATGTGTGAATGGCCTTTGATTATCTTACAATTAATGTCCACTTATATTGGGTGTATTTATATTTTTCACACATAATTATGAGATTGATTTATCCTTACTTTAAGGATACCATCTTTATAATGGATTTCATCTCAATTTACATTTCCATTGAGACTTCATTGTTGTTATGCACCAATTCACTCTTATATGGTGTATATACTGTCATTTGGAATATTATATCATGAATACCTTTATTCTCATGATATTATAAAGTTTTTAATAAATGTTATTCCTCAATTATTTTATTCAAGTGTCTCTCATTTTTTTAAAAACCCTTTAACTAAAATATTGTTTTAAATGTTTTAATGATTTATTGTTATAAATATTTCTCATTAATATACATGATTTAAAAATGGTTTTAAGGATTTATTTATAAGGATATTAATGGTTTAAAATGTTAAAAGCTTTAATGTGGTATGGGACACTTTTATTTAAAAATCTCTTTATTAAATGTTTTAAATGGTTTTGAAAATGGTTTTTAGAATGGATTCATTATTTAAATATCTTAAAATGTTATATTGTTATTGAAATGTGGGAATGTTTTCTTTCCTTTATGCTTATGTTATGTGCTATGATTATTTTATGGTTCTTGTGCATTGTTATGAAGACGGGTGGTTCCGTGATTAACTAAGGGCGGGTGAGCCCGATATATCTCTCCAATGCATTGGGTAACGCGAAGGGGTTAAACGTTATGGTTTCTACGAAGTGATTTAGGGAATATACTGTGATGGGTATTCCAAACATAACCAAGAGGGTTACTCCCTACGTAAGAATTTTATGAATGCCTCAAGTTACCTTTATGTCTTATGATTTTTATGATTTATTCATGATTTTATGAGGTATGTTAAAGTGCTTATGTTTTATGGGTAAAGTATGATTTCAATCTTATGTATACATGTACTCATGTTTCCTTTCCATATTTTTATATCCCTTACTGAGCTTTTTATGCTCATCCCATGTTTTTGAAATGTTTTTCCCAGGACAAGGGAAGGGTACATGATATGATGGTAGTGTCAAGGAAGTGTCAAGAAAGAATCCATGTTTTATTTTAAATATGTTTCTGTTGATGGGAAAAATGAATACTATCTTTTATGTAACCACTTTGTTTAAATGTGGAATGTAATGAATGTTTTATGATCTAATTCTCTAAAACTCTAAACCTGAAAAGATCCTCAATGTGTAATCTTGTAATAACTCAAGATTAAGTAAGGTTTAAGGTTGGGGTCTTATAGTTGGTATCAATGGTCGATTTAGATAACTATATAGGTTTGGGTATTCTCTTAGCATAAGTGACCATACCATAATGGTTAGGATTTCAGAAAGAGTCATAGTTTTAGATAAAGTGAATGAGTAAGTATACCTTAGTGTTTACCTTACTCATTAGTACATGATGGTTTTGTTGATATACTGACAATGACATTTCTGTTTTTAGTTAATGGATGGATCTAGTAGGCACCAAAGAGGAAACAGGTTTGAAGGAAACTGTGGTGGTTCTCTGATTAAGATACTAGATAAAATGGGGGATTCAATGAGGAAACTCGTGGTTGTTCTGAACCAACTATCAAGGAGTTGTGATCAACCACTTGAACCTTGGTATGATATGTAATGCATCATGTAAAAGATGACCAATCGATGTGGAAGTTCAGGTAATAATTATAAAGGTAACCATTAGAGTTTATATGATCCTTACTTTTGAGGTAATTATGGGTTATTATATGTTATGATGGAAAATGAAAGGCATGAGATAAACTTGAGGTTAAAATATGTTATGATTATTTTTGATGATTTTATCTCTTTTTGGGGAATGTTTTAAGAATTATATAGTTTTGGAAAAAGGACAACACGTAGACCATGTGACAACCCGTCGCGTTGGACAAAGTTGCGGGAATCGAACCCACAACCAAAGTGAGACTGGTATTTATCGCCTACCACTGGACTACGTGAAGTCCCTGGTTAGTTTGACTAATTCTTTTTTAGTTATATGGTTTTAGGAATAAAAATTAAGTTTATTTTGGGTTATATATGGAAATAATTAACCTATCATCGAGGATATGTGATTAGGTTAATTACTTTTCAATATGAGAATTTACGAGCAACTGATGTTATTTGGAGATAAAAGTTAATTTGTACCTTGGAAGAATATGTGACTAAATCCTTCAAATATTTGGGTTTCAATCGTAGTTTGGATTACTTTGAAGAATTTTATGGACAATTTGTTTATCGAATGGTCCTCGTTGAACTTTGGGTTATGTTGGACAAATTTTGGAGATTAAGAATAGATTTTATTTTTGTAAAGGGTTATCCTTTTCTGGATTATCTGATGTTGTAATAACCATTTTGGTTTTGGTTTTGGATAAAGTCTAAATACATGGGAAGTATATAGTTCTCTTTTGTGGATTAGGTGATTCTCTAGAAGTTGATTATAGTGAACAAGTCTTCATAAATGCTCGTATTTTGGAGAAAATATGAGTTTGTGTAAGAAATTTAATAAAAGTAGAAAGTCAACATGGCAAGTACTTATGTTTCCTTATGAATAAATTCCTCAATAAAAAACAAAAATGTTGTCTATTAACTTTTCCTACTGGGGAATCGAATACCGTTTAACCCATCACAAGCTTGTGATTTTTTTTGTGGTTAACTTACCCCTAAACATGTTTTCTATCACTCTCCATCAGAACATGTCCCTATGTTTTCTCATCCATGTCCATGTTTTCCTACATGGAATCATAGTATGGGTTAACTCAGGTGACCTCTGTACTTCTCTTTCATTATTTTAAAGTGATTGTTTTACCGACTCTTATTCTGATGTGGGACTTTCAAGGATGTTTCCAAGCCCAATTTTAAAATTGCGAGGACGCAATTCCCACAAAGGGGGGAAGGATGTAACACCCCAGGTATGTAAAGAATATGAAATTTTTATATTTATCCATATTTGTGAATAAAATATTAATATTACTTTAAAGGGGACGCTATGCTCAATGGCGTACCCAATACGCAACAACGAGTTTCCTGGGAATCTTACGTTGCACTCTAATAATAAAATAATATTATTTTAAATGGTAGTTAACGCCTAGACATTGTAATGGTGGGAATGAAAAGAACTAACTAAAAAATGATTATATATGTTTGTCAACTATTTTTACTCTTTACAATAAATGTTAGAGGATTAAAAATGCGAATGAATACAATTTTAAGCTTAAACATTCTAATATTCTTCAAAGGGTCGATTAACCGCCTTTATATGGAGAACCTCTTTAAAATCCAATTTTTAACAATTTTATGTGTTATATTTGACAAAATAAAATTCTTCTTTAGAATAAGGACATCAAAATTTACTTTGTGTAAATTTTTTCTATTTTTCCGATAATGTTCATTTTTTAATTAATAGTGAAAAATGTTGTATTTTAGTTCAAAACCACTTTTGAATCTAATTTTTTATATGATTAGATTATATTTTTAATTGGTTTTAAAGTTAAATAATAATATATTTTTACCATTTAATCCAATTGTGGTCATTGAAATTAATTTCACTTTGAAATCGGACTTAAACTAGTGTCAATCTTTTGATACTTATTGTTTCATAAAAACATGCTATTTGCTCTGACAGTGGGAATTAATTATTAAATTAATTAATGAAACTTATATGTTTTGAATTTTGTAAAATTGACTTCATTTTTGAATTTGGAATATCAAATATAGCTTAGGGTGAAGTTTTGGTATTTTTCTGAAGAACTTCAATTTTTGATGAATTGTGAAACCACTAAGTGGTACTTATAAAAACTGATTTTCCGTTTAGATGAAATTTTACCACCTCTGTGTTTTGAATTTCAAAAATCTGACATACATGGTTTTCATTAAGAAGTTAAATGTTGTTCAATGGAATTAAAATAATTTTTTGGTGAATAGTAACTTTTAAGTTTTTAATCGCGATTAGAGGTAATTACTGTAGATTAAGGTAAAAATAATGTTTTAATAATATGAGATTAGAATGACACATGTACTACCCTTATTGGATGTGTCATGGACGACCAAGACAATCCATGGGTCAAATTGGGGACCCCATGGAGCCACTTGTTTTGGAAATGACATAAATAACTTTTTATTTAATGTAAAAGTAAAAATGACACAAACATGAGTTATTTTGCTAAAACAATTTTTACATGGGGTTATAAAAGTCAGATTTTTGACTATAAATAGTAATTGGAAATATAAAAAGGTTTCCTAAATCATGATATTTTTTTATAATTTTTAGACATTATATAAATAAAATTATTTATGACATCATAATGATGTAGTGATTTCCTCATTAATAAAGGATTTAAATAAAATGAAACGATAATGTAAAATATATGAAATACACATGACCAAAACCTATTGTATGAGTATATTTCTAACCGTTACCACCTTATCCTCGAAATACATCAATGTGGGACCTTTAAAATCCGAAACTCATTTGAAAATAAAGTAACATCTTGTAACATTACAAGAGTGCCCCTCCTCTCCTCTTATAAAAGGCCCCCACCTCTACAACCTTACTCACACCTCTCAAGCCTTTGTATCGTCAAACCCCTAACCATTTCATCTCTACAAATCCCTCTATTAGTCATTGAACCCTCACATTGGGCAGAATCCTTTCCAAGGAATCCTTTGAGCTCAAATCAAAGAGAGTTACCCGATTTAATGGTAGGGTCCTCTCTTGTGTTCTTATGTATTATTTTGCTTCTCCAACCCTCGAAACTCTTTTTATTAATTTCTTTTGTAACAACTCTAGTATCTTAAATATACTAGTATGTTTTTATAAGAATAATTAGAACTACACTTACACACACCTACATCTAATGGTTAAAAAACATACTGTTTCTGTG
Source organism: Viscum album (assembly GCA_963277665.1). Lineage (NCBI taxonomy): Eukaryota > Viridiplantae > Streptophyta > Magnoliopsida > Santalales > Viscaceae > Viscum > Viscum album. The sequence goes on along the minus strand of OY728150.1, from coordinate 570,063,630 downwards.
GATGGCGAATTTCTGCCTCACGAAATGATGATTGTTCAACACTCATATAACACCTTCAATGGTGGCCATTAAGATGTAACTATATTAATATATGATATATAATATGTTTATGTTTTAATTAATATTATTTATCTTTCTTTTGTGGCATACCATTATGGTTTCCATTGTGGGTAAACACGATAATTTCATTTTAGGAATTGCGGACTACCGCCCCCTCAAAGTGATTTGATTCGTTAATGCCATATATGGGATTTATAAAGGATGCATTTAAAGTTATTATATATTATGTATGTTAAATATAAATTATTAATATAATTCTGGAATTAAAATATACATACCTCTAATTTAGTTTTAATTCCATTAATATGACATAGAAATGAAAGTAGTGTTCATGCGTATGTACGGCTTACCGTCTCCATGAACGGTGCATTTTATTTCTTACCTCTAAATTATTATGTAATATTATAAATACATGTATATTCTATATATATATATATATGATATATATGATATCCAAATCATTAATATCATGCTGGATATAATGAACCTCTGACCACACGAACAACATGTAATTGTAAGAAGTCCACTTTCGACTTAAGAACCAAATATCGACAAAACAAACATTATTAAAATAAATGCTTACATAATGTTTATAACATTGAAATAAGTTATATAAAAGGAATAATTAACTTGAAAAAGGTTCTTAAGCAAGTATAAATTAAATCGAGTTTATTATTCAGGACGTTAAAGAATGATCGAGTCATGTCGGACCCGAGGTAACGGATCCTACCCTCCCATTCTTTTTATGTACACTTTTTATGTAATTCATTTTAAGCTCATATTTCTTATGATTGTGATGTTATTTTATATTACTACTAATTTAATTTTTATTTTCATATGATTAGAGACCCTATTTTCTCTCATTAATCCATTTTGGATGATTTGAGTGGTGCCGTTAGGCTGCCGAAATTTCGTAAGAGATCTAACCTCTCTCTTTCTTTTTAAGTACTCTCCTTTATGTCACTTCTTTTAAGCTCCTATTTGTTATTATAGGGGATGTTCTTTTATATTCCTCTTTCTGTAAATTTTATTTTAATATGATGAGAGACCCTATTTTATCTCATTAATCCATTTTTGGATGTTTTAAGTGGCGCTGTTAGGCTGCCGAGTTTTCGAAAGGGATTTTTCATCTCACTTTTAGTCCTGTGAGATTTATGCTACATTTTCCACCATTTCCTTTGATTGGTGTGTGTACATCCCATTATTATACTCTTTTTTTAATATAATTTCATTTATGGGTATTTACATATTCATTGTATGACCCTTCTTCAGTGGGGTGTACATTTCGAAAGTAACCCATGTCGGTAAGGGAACCTTTCACCCTCGTCTTTTTAAAAGACATCTTTTATTATGTATTTTAATTAGCATACTATTATGTTGGTATATGTTATTATAAATCCATATTGATGTAAATTTTATTTCCAAGTGATGAGATACCCTTTTTATCTCTCATCACCTCTTTTTCTGAATTTTGATGTGACGTCGTTAGGCTGTCAAGGGAACTTCTTAACCCAATTTCGATTTCTTTGGGTTCAACATGCAGTTATTGAATATGTCATCATTTGAATATGTGTGAATGACCTTTGATTATTTTACACTAAATATCCACTTATATTGGGTGTATTTATATTTTTCACACATAATTATGAGATTGATTTATCCTTAATTTAAGGATACCATCTTTATAATGGATTTCATCTAAATTTACATTTCCATTAAGACTTCATTGTTGTTATGCACAAATTCACTCTTATATGGTGTATATACTGTCCTTTGGAATTTTTTTATCATGAATCCCTTTATTCTAATGATATTATAAAGTTTTGATTAAATGTTATTCCTAAATTATTGTATTCAAGTGTCTCTCATTTTGTTAAAAGCCCTTTAACTAAAATATCATTTTAAATGTTTTAATGATTTATTCTTATAAATATTTCTCATTAATATCCATTTTTTCAAAATGGTTCTAAGGATTTATTTATATGGATATTAATGGTTTTAAATGTTAAAAGCTTCAATGTGGTATGGGACACTTTTATTTAAAAATTTATTTATTAAATGTTTTAAATGGTTTTGAAAATGGTTTTTAGAATGGCTTCATTATTTAAATATCTTAAAATGTTATATTGTTATTTCAATGTGGGAATGTTATATTTCCTTTATGCTTAAGTTATGTACTATGATTATGTTATGGTTCTTGGGAATTGTTATTAATACGGGTGGTTCCGTGATTAACTAAGGGCAGGTGAGCCCGATATAGCTCTCCACTGCATTGGGTAACGCGAAGGGGTTAAACATTATGGTTTCTCCGAAGAGATTTAGGGAATATACTATGATGGGTATTCCAAACGTAACCAAGAGGGTTACTCCCTATGTATGAATGTTATGAATGCCTCAAGTTACCTTTATGTCTTATGATTTCTATGATTTATTCATGATTTTATGAGATATGTTAAAGTGCTTTTGTTTTATGGGTAATGTATGATTTCATTCTTATGTATACATGTACTCATGTTTCCTTTCCACATTTTAATATCCCTTACTAAGATTTTTATGCTCATCCCATGTTTTTGAAATGTTTTTCACAGGTCAAGGGAAGGTTACATGATAAGATGATAGTTTTAAGGAAGTGTCAAGAATGAATCCATGTTTTATTTTAAATATGTTTCCGTTGATGGGAAAAATGAATACTATATTTTATGTAACCAATTTGTTTAAACGTGTATTGTAATGCATGTTTTATGATCTAATTCTCTAAAACTCTAAACCTGAAAAGATTTTCAATGTGTAATCTTGTAATAACTCAAGATAAAGTAAGGTTTAAGGTTGGGGCCTTATAGTTTATCATGCATAACCTTAATCCAATCATCATAACCTAAAGTCACATAAGTATTATTAGGATTTAATTGGTAAAGAAATGATAGATGTGTTACATTATTCCTAAAATAACTTCTTTTCCATTCTGGTTGATGTACATCACCAATGATACTTCCAATGGGATGATTGCTTAGAAAAAACTAACATGGCTTTTGTAAACCCCATTCATCAAAAAAGGGTAGAAAATCATCTACTTTGAATACATTAGAAACATTTTGTTCAGTATTCTCTTAATTATACGAATCTTCTATAAAAGTTTGAAAATTAGTTATTGAAAACACATCTAAATATGTAGGTTGGGTTTGTTTATAAACAAAGGGACCAGATTTATAAAATATAAACATTAATTATCCCTCAATAGTTTGATAATTTTTATTAAAAACATTATAATCTTTATATGTTTTATGGTAGCATAAGAAGATTCCTTCATCGGATTGGGGTGCCAATTTTTGTAAGCTACCTTTTTTGTTAAAAATTAATACATTGCATCCAAATACTCAGAAGTAAGAAACTTTATGTTTTTATCCTTCCCATAACTCATAAAGTGTTTTATTAAGAAATAAATTTATTAAAACTTGATTTTACCTTTCTGAATAAGTACTTATATATTCATCCCAAAAATGTTTAGAAATTGAGTATTCACTCAACAAAGTTTTTACCATTTCATGAAGAATTTAGTGTCTTATTTCGACAACACCATTTTGCTGAGGAGTTCATTCAGATGTGAATTTATCAGTATTGTATTTCATACTAAAAAATGTTTCAAAATCATGAATTTTAAATTATCCTCCATGATCACTACGAATAGTTATTAATGGAACATTTCTCCCATTTTTAACATTAGATTAAATGGATTTCAAATATGGAAAGGCCTAAATATTTTTTGAGAAAATAGACACATGTATATCTAGTGTAATCATAAAATAGGAAAAATACATAATATTTTCCTCTAATACGTCCAGTTTGTGTAAGAGCAAAGAAGTCCATGTGAAAAATATGTAATTCATCACATGTTGAGACATCAATAATATACTTAATGGTTAAATTATGCTAATTTTCAAATTGTCAAGGACCACAATCTTTTGAAAAATCAAATCTATGATCCTATAGATCCATAACATGTCTTTTCTTAGATACATTACATAACTTAATAAGGTTAAAATGTCATAATATTATATTCCATAACCACGATTGGTCTTCCATTGCACTAAGGAAATATAAGTTTTGGACACTAATGTCTTCTATGTTATGTGTATAACAATTCCCCTACTTATGGCTAGAGGGAATAAACTCATCATTGGAAATGTGTAATAAAAATTTATCATTCCTAAAATTTACAAGGTATCCTTCATCACATAATTGGATTATATATATAAGGTTTTCAATAATACCTTTAAAAAATTAAAAATTTGAAAGTAATTCTTTTCCAAGAAGAATAACGTTATTATAAAAATAATATCTCATAGATTATTGTATTTGAAAGAGACTCTTCACATTTCATGTTCAAAATATTTTCAAATATGATTTTGTTACCATCCATGTGCCGGGAACATCCAATATCTATGTACCATATATTCTTGTTGGTAATTCCTTTATTTTCTAGAAAATAATATAATTATAATTTTCGAATCCAAACTGGTTTGGATCCATAATTATTAGAATATAAAATTTTATATATCCATATCTTCTTTAATAAGTATGAATTATGAAACCATAAGTATTGAATTTTATTTAAAGAACTATTTTTCTCCCAATGTCCACCTCATATAAACATTGTGAACATAGGGTCACATTGAGGAATAAAATAGTTATGACATACACCTAGTTTTGAGTGTGAATAACCAATTCCATAACTATTTTTATGTGGATGATTTTGTGAAAAGATTGATAAATGATTATTTAATGAATGTTTTTTTTTTCTATTTTAGTCTATTGACTAACTTCATATCCTCATAGTCATATGTCTTAGGGTTTGTGTTTTTCTATAAAAAATGTCTCATTAAAATAGTATTTTCATGATTTTTATAATGTTTAAACTTTTTAAAATTAACTTCCTCAAGGTTATTTGGGATAGGAAAAAGGTCAAAATATTTTTCTTCATGATAATTTGATTTATATGATACTTATTGTATTACAAAATTTACTCTGTATTTTTCTTTTTCATGTTTATTATTAATCTTACTATTATCATTTTCTCAAAACATGGATAACATAGATGCATGTATAAAATAATGTAATGTATTTTATACAAAGGAAGATTCTTTATTTGATGAAATATATCGACCATTATTAGGATAGTTAGAATTTGGGGACATATTTTTCAATGAATCAGTAGTGTGTACCTCATCTATGATATATTGATTTGCTATAGGTAATATATAAATAAGCACAATATTCTTTTATACCTAAGATTAAATATTTGAAGACTCATAGGATGAGTCTCTACCCCTTGCACTATAAGAATAATTTTTCATCAAGACTATCATTCCCTTAGTCTTGTAATATATTTTTTGTTTCTTATAAGAGTGTATATCTTTCATTTCGTTTCGTTTAAATATAGGACAATCAGTTCTGATATGTCCTACTTTTAGGAATTCATAATATGTTACTTTAAAATCATTCTTATCTTTCCAATAATCTTTCATATATCATCATTGGAAATATTCATTCCAATAGTCATGTTCATTCTTTGAGAATTATTTTCAAGTTAATTCTCTAACTATTAAGATTCACATGAGTCTGACCAAATATCCTCTTTCATAGACTTTGTTTTCAAAAGTATTTTCTCAAGAGTTTTATCTCTCATCTAATTCAATGTTGTGGTTAAAGAAACACTCCCATTATTATTCTTCATATTATCATCATCTCTTTTCAATCAATTCTCATGCAGTAAGAGAGTTCCAAACTGATCATCAAGAGTAACTTCTGTAACATTCCTTGACTCATCAATACTAGTTTTTTTATTCCCATTATTTGGCATGATGTAAATAATATTGTCTACAATCATTTAATAATCTAATAATTTCTATCCCATTGATTTTAAAATATTCACAAAATGTAGTAGTATTGGTTAAACATTAGTTATTTCTTCTCCAAAAGGAAAAACAAAACCATGAAAATCTATTTCATCATAGATATTTTATTTTCATTAACATTTGATATACCTAAATGTGTAACATTATGTTTTATCCAAATAAAAGTTTCTTCTTCAGAAGAAGATATTTGGCTATATATATTTTCCTAGTCAGAGAACACAACAATGTATATTTTACCTTATAGTTAATATGATATTCATGGTTTCCTTGATTTTTAATGTCTTGAATTTTTTTCCAGTGTCATATTTTCACTATTAAGCGCAACAATGTTGTCTACATCAGTGTCAATAAAAAAAGTGTTCATTTTTTCAATCCAATATTTGAAATAATTCCAATCAAGAATTAGTGGTCTTTTATGATTCATATTATCCAAGGATAAAACATTTAATCATGTCATATTACAAAATAGAATTACTTTTCCATGCCACACATCAGTTCATTATTTATTTACAAACAATGTGTTTATCAAAGAAATTAATTTTACTCGTAAGAGAAAAAAATGTAAAATCAACATAATTGATTCTTCTTCTAATATAAATTTGTATATTAGCATTTCTGATACCACCTATAATAAAAATTTTATTAATTAAATATAACATGTAGACACTCAATTACATTAGGGTTGAATTGAAATTTTAAAAACTTTCATTTTTAACGTTATGAAAACTTTTTTTTAGAAAAGATAAACAAAAAATATTCACAAAAATATATACTATCATTAACAAATATATTGGAAGTTTCCAGGGTACGATAACAATGATATTATAAAAAATAAGCACACAGGTATATATAAGTAATATTCTACATTAATGTGTGTAGAATCTTGAATCAGAGATAATATAATAGAAAGAGTTTAAAAAAGTTACACTTTATATTTTTACAAAAATTCAATAGAATTTAAAGAACATATATTAAAATAGGTAATAAAATTGTAATTAAATCTTTAAAACCAAATATAAGGGTTTCCAACAACATTTGATAAAGGTACCTTTATTTATAATTTCATTAAAAATGGTCTTACCCACACTTGGATAATCCGTCGATATGATGATCAGAATCTATCTTGCTATCCACGCAAGCCCTCAAATTATAGGGTGATCCACACCTCAAACATCCTTAATCATGGAAGCCCTAAAGTAAGTAGGTAATTGGAACCTCTTCATTCATTAATATTACAATCCCTTGGTTGTATACATCAATAAGAGAAAATTATAAAAGGAAAATAGAGCTTTTTTATGATTTATGTATGTGGAGAAAGTTGTTCATAACATAAAATCATCAAGGGTTTCACATGAAGAAAATATAGAAAATTGATTTTAGAGTGTTAATTCTCCCAAAAAGCCCACTCGGTTGAAAATTTATAATTAATTGGGTATTTATAGGCAAGATCTCCAATAATTACATTTTCCTCCAACAATCATTTTTTCATTGAAATCTCATAGGGACTAGGACATGTGGAATTTATAACAGTCAAATTATAACTAAAACTACATCACTATTAAGTATAGAAGAATTACTTTCACAAGTAACATTATCTTTAAAATAATATATAAGAAGGTGAATGTATCAAATATTACATTAAGAAAATAGTGTAACATTAAGAAAGTTATAATATCGTAGCATTAATGAAATATACGAACATAATTTTTTTTATAAAACTGTGACATTATGGAAATATATAATATTTACAAAAGATATAAAAGAATAATATTAAGGAAATATATTGTCTTAAGTATTTTTATGAAAAAATTATGAAATATAAAAAATTATATCCTAAGAATGTTATGAATCAGATATAAAAATTATTGAGAATCAGAATATATGAAATAATATGATTTGGAATCAGTTTTTTTAGTGATTCAAAATCGATGAAGTGAGATGATTGAGAATTGGGGCTTCAGAGTGATTCAAAATCTATGAAATTCAATAATTAAGAGTTGGGTGTTCTATAGGATTTAGGATCTATGTAATGCATTGATTCAGATTTGTATTTTCTGAGCAATTCAGAATATAAGATATGCCATGATTTGGAATTGAAAAATTGTGTGAATAAGAATGGAAGAAAGTATAAGATTTTGGGAAAGTTCAAGACCTTGAGGGTGTGTATGATATTTTAGAATTATTATTTTCTTTGATAAATGCAACATCTATATCATCTTATGGATTACATGGTAAGAATTATCTAGAAAACATCATGCAGGACGTTAGAATACATGAGTAGGTATTTTGATGATTATGCATATAATATTTCTTAAATATATAAGTTAATATAAAGAATATTACTTTGTGAAATCTATATCTTAAAGGAATGGAAAAATTCAAAGAGAAACTTTTGACTCAACATATATATGAAAGGAGTGGGGGAATTCTTAATAATTTATCAATCTTATGTTTTGGACTCTATAAAATAAAATAAACAAAACAAAAATCCTCCCATTTTTTTGACAATGGTTTATTCCAAAGTGGTGTGGTTTTAATTATTTTATATGGAAAATAGAAGAGTGTAAAAAATTAATTACATTATTGATGTGCAAGGGAGTAATACTCTAAAATAAATGATTTAAAAATCCTAAATATATATTACAGTTTTTGGAGAATTCATAAAGGATATATAATATTAATATAATACACATAAAATTACATTATTTAACGGGAAAAAATATGTTTGATCATTGATAAAATTTATATTATTTATTCCATCACTTTTGGGTAATTATGATTTCACAATATAAACTGTATATTTATAAGGTACTTAATTGTTTACATGAAAATTTTACTATCTCAAAAAATTATGGAAAATTCACCATTGGATAATTTTGAAGCTATGATTCCAATGTTAATACTAATATTATTCAAATAATTTTCTAAATAAGTGTATTTTCAATTAAAAAAAAATAAATTATATTTATTTATAAATGATGTGTTTTTTGGAATTAATATTTTTCAAACCCCTTTAAAAATTATATTTTACTTTCTAAAAATTATTTCATCATTTATATTTGATAATAATTATATATTAATATAAGTTTAATAAAATATTATTTATTTTTAAAATAAATAATTAATGAAAATAAATTCTTTAATTGAATTTGAATATTAACCGAAAATAAATTTTATATTTTATAGAATTAAAAATTTAATTATATATAAAATGAAAATATATTAATTATTATATAAATTATATATATTCATTTATAAAGGTCATAAATCACATCCATTTAACACATCAGTTAACACGTTAAGAGTAAGGTTCATAGTGGTGAGAGTTTAATGGGTAGCTCAGTATGCATGGTTTGGTTTATGATGTCAGTGATCTTAAACTTCTCCCATAAACAGTTTTGCTCATGATTTTTTGCTAGATATCAGTTTAGGATTTTTCATGGGAAAAAACAAACACATATATCTCTCTTGGAATCATTGATAAATGGGATTAATAACGTTTGATCCTACTAGTTTGGTCCATCACTTACTTTTTTTATGTCTATTAGATTTGTTAAAACCATATATTTATACAGATTTTTTGATCAATATTCAACGACTATATTATCAATGGTAATTATACAAAATAGTATATTAAATCCAATTTCATATAATAAATCAAAATAAGAACAAGATTTTTCTATAATACAATTATATAAAAAGATATTTAATTAAATTGAATAGGGAATTTTATTTATTGATGTTCATGTTGTTACAGTACAGAACTATGTGGGATTTGGTTCATTTCATAAGGATATATAGTAACCCCTTCTCAGTGGCCATATCTAAATATCAAAACTCAAACCACCCCTTGATGGAAATAAATTTCCAAAGAGGACAATTATGAGGATTTACATCATAATTATTTAAAATTAATCATTAACAAGTAAAAATTATTATTATATGGGGAATCACTAACACATTAAGATAGATCTTTCAATAGATAACCTCGTATACATACAGATTGTTCCATTGATGGAGAACATTTGATACATACAAATGATCACTCCCATGTATATAGACTACTAATTGTATATTCAAGGGTTTAAAACCCTTATATTTGGTTTAAAAATTAATTTTTTAATATTAATAAACATAGAAGAGAGTCTTGGAGTTGGAAACATTTCCACCCAAAAGGGATCAATGAGCACGATATCCAATCCTATCAACCAATGTATATCCTTATGAATCATTGGAAAAATTAATAGTGACCTCCAACCATTACAATGTACATCTATATAAACTGATTCAAGAATTATTGGGTGTTTTTGGTTCCATGAATCAACCCTTTTGGTTACCACCTAGTGAAACTGGTGCGAAACAACAATTATGTATAGTTTAAGGCTCTTTTTTATCAATAGAAAGATCACCATTAAAAATAATTTACTTGAAAACAATAATTTATAAATATATTTTTATTTTCATAAAAATCATACCATATATTCAATAATTAGTTATAATCCATGAAATAATTAATTAAATTCAATGTGAATAAACATATTAAACTTACCTAATCCTAGCATAAATAATGTAATAAAAAAAATACATACCCAAGTTATGATGAAATGGGTTAGGGAAAAACATAACAAAAAAACTATAATAATAAAAAGATAATATAGAATTCAATATGAATAAGTAGTACCTTTTATGTTCTATAATGAAATGGGTTCTCATATGACTCTGAATAAACATAGGTTAACTAAATAAAAGGTTAGTACAACACTTTTGGAAGCTATGCTATGAATTCCAAAAAATCTACTTCACCCTCCCTCTAGGAATTTAATTGTTCATTGGATCCCTCAGTACCATGGTTAATATTTATTTAATTTTATCACTCAGTTCATATGGATAACACTCCCTAGATATTTAACAATCTGGGTTAGTTATTTATCATCCAAACCTGTCAACACACCCAAGGCCTCCAATGTGACACATATTTTTGAAAACATAAACATCAAAAATTTCCAATCATACAAGACATTTGAAATCATTTTCATAAAACATAAATTCACATATAAATTCATTCATTAAACATCTTACAATTCTAAGTTGGAAAGCCAGAAAAACATTTTTAATGCATAAGTACTTATTGAATCATTTTGAAAAATAGATGGAGTACATTATATCAAACTAAATTTGATAGTCAACATCAAACACTTAAACATTCTATCAATTTCCAAAATCCTAAAAGGGAATGATAAAACATCATTTAAAACTACAATCAGAGGAAATTTAATAATTAAAACCATGATAAGTTAGTATTTATTAGGAATCTAAGGAAATGTTTTCTTATATAGATACACCCACTAAAAAATGAATTGAAATACATCTCCATTATAGAAACCCACATTAATAAAGAAAGAAAGGTCCTCGCATATCTAAAATGAAGATAAAAATTCCAAAAATGTTATTAACAACCATATATTCTTCCAAAATGTAAGCTATGACTTTTACATTCCTTATAAATGTAATATAAAGGTGCTGTAATGGGAAAAGTAGAAGAAATCATGAATAGATTTATGTTAATTCACCATAGAACACAAAGGGTTCAAGAAGAATACACTAAGATGGGTGTAGAGGATCTATGAGGCATGGGGGTGGGTGGGGGAATTTAAATGTGGGGAGATAAATGTGTATGAAACTGTTAAAATTGAAAGGAATAAATCATCATAATCGACATTTTTTATATCTTGGAAATGACATATGGTTTTGCATCATTATTAGAAAATCAAAATCCCAACCATTGGGGAACGATTATCTCCCAACGTAAAATAAAATATTTATGGATAATTTATCATGGATTAAAAAACCAAGCTCAAACCATGGAACATTCAACTATCCCACAAAACATCAACCACTCATAGGTAGCTGCATGATTTGAAAAATTATGCATTGACTATGAAAAGGAATATTTCCTAAAAAACAAAGGTTTTGGGCACCAAAATCGTAGAAATTACAATTATAATTAACAAAAAAATTTCAATATTAAACATACCAATGACATGGTCATTGCAATTATTCTCCCCACAATTCCACTTTCCATCCAAAGAAAGGCTTCAAGGATCCTTAAAAGAAAATATGTGTTTCCACTTCTGCCTCACAATAACATACCACACCTACGTCTCATTTATTTTTCTACCCGAGTATAAAATAACAAGGAAAAATAACATCAAATTACCACATTTTACATCACTATAATAATTGAATATATGAATATATTGATCCATAAAAACTGTGTGAACATCTAACTCGAAATCCTTCTACTTTATCATAGTAGAGTGGCCAAAATGGTACTTATTTGAATGGGATATATGGACAATGTTAACAATCATGTTTAACAATAATGTAAATTCAAGGAGATATGCTATCATACATGGTTTCTCCACTATATGAAATAGACAAGAACAATATGGCACTAACATCCCCTTTTTTCATAGATGTATATGTCATAGTAATATGGGTTTTCAATGGAACAATTGATTACCAACAAAAAAAATAAAAATAACAATGATGATGATCAGAGTAAGAAATATGGAAACTCTAGTCTATCTATAACCTTTTTTAGATAAAATTCACTTTTTAACGACCTGAAATTTTGAATAAAAATTGTTTCTAAATTTTTTGTGTTATTTTATTTTTATACTCAAAAATACTATTTCATTTGATAACATGGGTATAATTAAAATGAGACCATTGGGTTTTTACTGTTATTTGACCATTAGTATATATGATCACTGGAAACTAAACATTTCGAATATTGTCTCTAAATACAAGTGATCTTGGTTAATTAATATAGAATGAAGATTCGATGGCCTCATCTAGTAGTCTCAGGCCAATAAAATCCCATCTAACCGAACTTGGGAAGGAGGTAGCACCACTGGGCTTTTCTCTGGACCAAACCCAAGCCGAACTTCATTGTGGCAAGCTAGAATGAAATCGCCTTCGCGAGAAGTTCAAACTCATAGAAATTACTACTCGTGCAATATTGACTGAGACGCCCTCAGATTCTCTCACCTTAGAACACATATCACTTAGGTCCTTTGATGGGGTTATACGGGGCTATGTAAGGAGACCGTAACTGCCTTGTGTAATCCTTTATTTTAATTTTTTTTTTGATTTCTTCTTATGGTGATGTTTATAAATTTTCAAATGTCCGGATAAATATAGCATGCATATTATTGATGAATTTTAGAAAAAGGATATTTTAAAAATGTTCATGTAAACCTTAAATAATAAAAATGTGTAGTGATTTTCAAAAAATGGTTTTTTTACAATTTTGTTCAGTACGAAATTTAGAGTCTAATAAGATCAACTTAATTTTTGATGAAAAGTAAATTATGAATAGTGATTTTATGCTTAGGATTACTAATGTGACCAAATGGATTAGAAATATCACTTAAAAAATTATTAATATAATATAGGCACCGGGATTATGTAATGTGATTCAATAAAATGGTTAAATAAAGGTTTCATAAATTATTGGTCACGTATTAGTTTTTTCAGGTGAACAGTGTTTGTAATTAAAATTTAAATTAAAAATATTTAGAAAAATATTTTTATAAAATGGTCTTTATTTTTGAACTCAGAGCATCGATATTATGTTATGGTATTTTTTGGGGATTTTACTTAAAAAATGAATTTTTGGTGAATAGTGTTTTTATTTAAAAATAAAATTAAAAATATTTAGAAATTTATTTTTATAAAATAGAGTTTATTTTTAAATTCAGAGCATTGATATTATGTTATGATAATGTTTTGAGATTCTTCTGAAAAAGTTGAATTTTCAGTAAATAGTAAAAATACAGTTTTAGGGTTTCGAAATGTTTAATGACATCATGACTTCATCATGATGATGTCATGAAATATTTTAATGTATGGACGACTAAAGGGGATGAATTATTGTATGAGGTGTCCCAATTGGCCAATACCATGGGAAAATACCATGGGCAAGCCCATGGTTTTTCCAATACCACCAATGAGGTGTCCTTTGGCCATTAATGCCATTCCCCTCACATTCCCTATAAATACAAAGCCATTCTCTCATCCTTCCAACCCTAAAATCATCCTCAAAGAATTTATGGTCTCCTTACCTCCCAAGGAGTCCTCCCAAGGTGCCCCCAAGCCCTCAAGGTCCCAACCGTTGAGTTTTAAGAGTTACGTTTTAGGGTAAGGGATCCCACCTCTCTCTTTCTGTTCAAGTACTATCTTTTATGTAATTTCTTTTATGCTCCATGTTCTTATGTTGGAGGATGTTATTTTATATTCATCCTACTGTAATTTTCATGTTCATATGATGAGATACACCCTCTTTCACTCCTCAATTCATTTTAAGAATGTTTAAGTGGCGTCGTTAGGCTGCCGAATTTTTAAGGGATTCTTTCACCCATCTCGTTTTCAAGATCTATTTTCAGGTCAAGTCTTTAATGTTCCTTTTTATTATGTTGGGGTATGATAAATATATCTATCATAATTATATTTTATTTTAATATGATGAGAGTCCATATTTTATCTCTTAAATTCATTATTTTTATGTTTTAAGTGGCGTCGTTAGGCTCCCGAATTGTTAAGGGATTCGTCCCCCCTTCTTGTTTTCAAGATCTATTTTCATGTCATGTTTTTCATGTCCCTCTTTAATATTTTGGGGTATGATATATATATCTATCATACTGATCATTTATGATCATATGATGAGAAACCCAATTTTATCTCTTAATTTCTTTTTTTGATGTTTTAAGTGACGCCATTAGGCTGCCAAATTTTCATAAGAGAAATATTATTTTTGTCTTCCTTCAATGGTTTTCATTTCATATGGTATGTCTTTAAAATTTCATTAACATGTTATTATATCCATTATATTCTGTCCCTATACTGTTTTATGGATCATTTATGAGTGTGTGACCCATGTTCCCTCTCGTTTCAATATTTTCTAAAACCCCGTAACATAGCCGTTATACTGCAGAAATTTCGTCTCAAAAATGCCTCTCCCTTTTTCTCAAATTCATTTTTTATTAAGTGAATATTCAATGATCTTTCTTATATAAGGGTATTCACATATACATCAAAATTTTATATTTTAAATTCTGGGATTTATATACAAGAAACACGCTTTCCTTTTCCGTGGGATTAAAGTGACATAAAGAACATGTCTTTGAAACAGTTATTAAAATGTTATGATTATTAAAAGGAAACCCATTTATTTTAGGCTATATGGGTTATTTATGAAATTTTTGATGATGATATATGTGGATCACATGATAATAAAGGCAAATTAAGGGTGCTCCCTGATATCCCTCCAATGCATTCGGTATAGACTTAATCTCTAGAGATGACCATTTTTAACGACGCCTTGGTGAATAACCTTGGTAATTTTTAAGGACACCTTGGGGATGGGCCTTGGTGAAAAATAAATGTTTTTCTATGTTAAATTTTGTATCCACATCTTCATGTTATTAAACAATTTATTTTTATTATGAAATTCATCAAGAACTCTTTCGCATGACTTAAATTACTTTTTCATGACTTTTGATGTATCTCATGTTCTCATGTAAATTATTTCCCCTTTTTCCCTTATTGGGCCTTCTTCTCACCCTTTCCTTTTATGTATTCTCCCATGTTATGAGATATTGTAACAAACTTAAGATGAAGAATGAAGAAAAATTTCAAGTGTTTAAGAATAATGTTTTATGTTTTCATGTATTAAGTTCCTAGTTTCCAAGACACTAAACCTTAATGATCCACAGTTTTGTATAGTGTAATGAATATTAATGTGTTAAAAAGGCGGGATGCAATAATTGTTATCAAAGGATGGTATAGTTATTTGTGGAAATTAGGATTTGAAAACTTTAGAAGGTTCACTAATGAAAATATTTAATACAGGAAATCATATATTATTATGAATCACATGTTGATGTTATGAAGCAGTTCTTGTTGAAAAAAATGATTAGGGGATTAGAAGATGAATATTATTTTGGAAGATGTTCACTATTTTGGGAACCCTATATGATCTAGGTAAATAGATTACTACATAATTTTCTTTGAGAAGTAAATGTTGACTTATATTTTGAAGAACCGATGAATTTAAGGTGAACTTATAGTAATTTAGGTTACTTATGGAAATAATTTACCTATCTTGGAGAAAATATGTTAAGGTTAGTTACTTTTGTTTTATGATGTTAGGTGTGGTTGATGTTTTTTGGAGATTAATGATAAAGTATATCATGGAAGACTATGTTATCAAATCCTTCTTATATTTGGGTTTCAATATTAGTTTGGTTTCTTTTGAGGAATTTCAAGGACAATTATTTAGGGAATGGTCTATGGTGAACTTTTGGTAGTACCATAGATCATTGAAGATTTAAAGTAGTTTCCCTTCCTATGGGGTTATTTCTTTTTAAAGAGTTATTTTATCTTACCTTTTCTATTTTTAGGATAAATGTTTAATGATAGATAATTATTCTTTTTTGGATTATGTGATTCTCTAGAAGATGATTCTTGTGCTTTGATTAGATTAAGTAGTTTTGAATGCTCATTGTTTGGAGGAAAAAATTAGTCTTGGTGAAACTTATTAAATGATGAAACTCTACTTGATGGTAGGTATATTTCCTTATGTTTTTGTTCTATGTAGTAAATGAATTCCTCAAAATTATGAAAAGGAATGTAAAACAAAAATTTTGTTGGTTTACGTTTCCTACTAGGTAATCAAAGTCCGTTTACACACATAATAATATTGTGATTTTCTTGTGGTTAACATTCTCCTACTCATGTTTTTCTATCACTATCCCTCAGAACATGACCCTTTGTTTTCTCCTCTTTGTCCATATTTTCCTACATGGAATCATAGTGTGGTTTAACTCGGGTGACCTTTGTACTTCCCTTTCATTCTTTTAAAGTAATAGATTTATTGACTCCTTTTCCGATGTGGGACTTTCAATGAAATTTCAAAACCCGATTTTAAAAATTGTGATGAAGCAATTTCTTAAGGGGGAAGATTTTAACGACCCGAAATTTTGAATAAATCTTGTTTCCTAATTTTGTGTGTTATTTGTTTTACTCAACAAAACTGTTTCATTTGATAACATGTGTAGAATTAAAATGAGAGCGATGGGTTTTGACTGTTATATAACCATTGGCCAATATGACCGCTGGAAACTAAACGTTTCGATTATTATCTCTAAATAAAAGTGATCTTGGTTAATTAATATAGAAGGAATATTTTATGGCCTCATATTGTAGTCTCGGGCCAATCAAATCCCATCTAACAGAACATGGGAAGGACGTATCACCACTGGGCTTTGATCTTGACCAAACCCAAGCCGAACGTCATCATGTGAAGCTAGAACGAAATCGCCTTCACGAGAAGTTCAAACTGATAGAAATTACTACTCGTGTAATGTTTTCGGAGTCGCCCTCAGATTTTCTCACCTTAGCAGACCTTACACTTAGGTCATATGCTGTGGTTATAAGTGGCTATGTAAAGAGACTATAACTGCCTTGCATAATCCTTTGTTTTAAATAAAAATGTTGATTTCTTATTATGATGAAGTTTATGAATTTTTAAATGTCCGGATAAATATATTATGCATATTATTGATGAATTTTAGAAAAAATATATTTTAAAAATGTTCATGTAAACCTTAAATAATTAAAAATGTGTAGTGATTTTGAAAAAATTGTATTCTACAATTATGTTCAGTATGAATTTTATAGTCTAATAAGATCAACATAATTTTTAATGAATAGTAAATTATGAATAGTGATTTTATGCTTACGATTATTAATTTGACCAAATGGATTAGTAATCTGACTTAAAAAAATTATTAATATAATCTAGGCACCTTGATTAAGTAATGTGATTCAATAAAATGGTTAAATAACGGTTTCATAAATTATTAGTCAAGTATTAGTTTTTTTGGTTGTATAGTGTTTTTAATTAAAAATTAAATTAAAAATATTTATAAAAATATTTGTATACAATGGACTTTATTTTTGAACTCAGAGCGTCGATATTATGTTAAGGTAATTTTTGGTGATTTTTCTGAAAAAAATGAATTTGTGGTGAATAGTGTTTTTATTTAAAATTTAAATTAAAATTATTTAGAAACTTATTTTTATTAAATAGAGATTATTTTTGAATTCAGAGCATTAATATTATGTTAAGATAAATTTTTGGGATTCTTCTGAAAATGTTAAATTTTCAGTGAAAAGTAAAAATACAGTTTTAGGGTTTCCGTATGTTTAATGACATCATGACTGCATCATGATGATGTCATTAGATATATGAAGGGATTGCTGAATAAAGGGGATTCATTATTTTATGAGGTTCCCCAAGTGGCCAATACCATGGGCAAGCCCATGGGTTTTCCAATACCACCAATGAGGTATCCTTTGGCCATTAATGCCATGTCCCCTCAATTTCCCTATAAATAGAAAGCCATTCTATCATCCTTTCGAATCCAAAATCTTCCTCAACTAATTTATGGTCTCTTTAATACCCATGGTGTCCTATCAAGGTGTCCCCATTCCATCAACGTCCCAAGCATTGAGTTTTAAGAGTTACGTTTTAAGGTATGGGGTCCCACCTCTCTCTTTCTTTTCAAGTACTCTCTTTTAAGGTAAGGGGTCCTACCTCTCTCATCAATTCATTTTAAGAATGTTTAAGTGGCGCCGTTAGGCTGCCAAATTTTTAAGGGATTCTTTCACCCTTCTAATTTTCAAGAACTATTTTCATGTCAAGTCTTTCATGTTCCTTTTCATTATGTTAGGGTACGATATCTATATCTATCATACTGATATTTTTATGTTCATATGATGAGAGACCCTATTTTATCAATTAAATTTAGTATTATGATGTTTTAAGTGGCGCCGTTAGGATACCGAATTTTTAAGGGATTCTTTCACCCTTCTCATTTTCAAGATCTATTTTCATGTCATGTCTTTCATGTCCCTTTTTATTATGTTGGGGTATGATCTCTATATCAATCATACTGACCATTTCTGTTAATATGATGATAGAACCTATTTGATCTCTTCAATTCTTGTTTTTGTAGTTTTAAATGTCACCGTTAGGCTGCCGAATATTTATAAGAGAAATCTTATTTTTGTCTTCCTTCAATGTTTTTCATTTAATTTGGCATGTCTTTAAAATTTAATTAACATGTTCTTATATCCATTATATTCTGTCCCTCTACTATTTGATGGATCATTTATGAGTGGGTGACCAATTTCCACTCTCTTTTTAATATTTTTTAAAACCCTGTAACATAGCCATTATGCTGGAGAATTTTCGTCTCAAAATGCCTCTCCCATTTTATAAAATTATTTTATTTTAGTAAGTGAATACTAAAAGCTCTTTCTTATACAGGGGTATTAAAATATATATCAAAATATTCTATTTTAAATTTTGGTATTTACATACATGAAACATTCTTTCCTTTTCCGTGGGTTTAAAGTGACATAAAGATCATGTCTTTGAAGTAGTTTTTAAAATGTTATGATTATGAAATGATACCCATTTTGTTTATGCTATATGGGTTATTTATGAAATGTTTCATGATTATATATGTGTCTCACATGATAATAAAGGAAAATTAAGGGTTCACCTTGATAGCGCTTCAATGCATTGGGTAAAGAATTAATATCTAGAGATGACCATTTTTAATGACGCCTTGGTGAATAACCTTGGTAATTTTTAATGACACCTTGGGGATGGACCTTGGTGAAACAGAAATTATTTTCTATGTAAAATGTTGTAGCAAAATTTTTTTATTATGAAACATGTTATTTTTATTATTATATACCTCATGAACTGTTTCGCATGCCTTAAAGTTATTTTTCATGAATTTTGATGTATCTCAAGTTATCATGTAAATTGTTTCCCTCGTTTCCCTTACTGGGCCTTCTGCTCACCCTTTCCTTTTATGTATGCTCCCGGTTGTGATATGTCGTAACGATCTTAAGATGAACAATGAAGAAGCCTTTAAAGTGTTTAAGAAGAATGTTTTATGTTGTCATGTATTAAGTTCCTAGTTTCCAAGACACTAAACCTTAAAGATCCTTGGTTTTTTATAGTGTAATGAAAGTTAATGTGTTAAAAAGGTGGGATGCTATACACATTATTTGTCATCCCTAGATTATGTTTGGTCTATAAAAGTAACAATCTCCCCACTTATCCTTACACAATAAGAATGGAAATTACAACCCATATAATCAAAAAAATGGGAAATCATAATTGAGTCATAATTACTAATTTTTATAGAAAATTAACTAATGATAAATAACTATCCCATGAACCCATAAAGTCAATCTCAAATGATAAAAGTATATACATAAGTATCAGGATAACCCATTCAGCATGAACATTATATTAATGTTAATTCATTGTTCTCAAAATTACATTGTTTATCATGGATTCAAAGAGACTATTCCAGAACCAATAAGTAAAATAGGTATCCCAATCTGAAACAGTAACTGAAAAACGCCTATGAATAATCAAAATCAATTATACCTACAAGTTTCCATCATTCTCAACCATCATCATCTCATTGGTAGAAAAAAGGATTTATTAGTCAACTGATCTATAATAAAACAATAGAATACATATCACTTGTCTTGTGAGGAATAATTTGAAAAATGTGTATAGATATTTCAATTTTATTTCAATCCAAAATGGGAAGAGGAAGATTAAAATTGAATGACCTTTGATGCTTTTATTAATTCCTTTGATTGGTAAGACATCAAGATACAAAATCTAAAACTGAAAATTGCATCCCAGTCCACCAAAACCAAATCCTCAGAGTATAAAATATCATGGTAGACCATGGGTGATTGATCAAATAGAAATATAACCTCTTATTCATTACCATGTAACTTAGGAAAAATGGAACATCCAGCCAATTATTGATGATGATGGTTCCATATTGAGATAGAGACCACTTACTCTTGGTATCCCCACCATTTAAAATAATAATTATCTTCTAGAATTTAGGACTGTATTCCTGATCACAATAGAGTTGAAAAACATGAGAGGTAATGAATGAAACAATGGCCAAAAAAATTTATTCTCCACCCTCATCCACTTCCAGAATGAGATATGAAAAAAAAACATCAAACTCCCCTCATTTGTTATTTATTTAACTACTATGATTTTCAACATCATACTGGATGAATTGGTCAACACATCCCCCATCTATAGTGTACTATAAATTTTAAAATAGAATGATTAAATATAATATTCCCAGTGTATTTAACTAATATTTATATCCCTATGGAAAAAAAAAATTAGCCTCATATAATGTGAGAAAACTATAAACCGCTGGTGAATGAGTTAGTGAAGTTATGTCATCAAGTAATTCATAATGACTTTCACTTTGTGTAATGGGTGGGTTAGTTCCTCACATTGGGATTTAATTGATGAGATCCATATGCTTCCACAAGATTATAATACATCCTCATACACCCCAGCTAAACACACAGGACATTGAAATACAATGGATATTACTTGCATGTGTTTTAATGAGTCAATAAAATAATTAATGTTATAAAGACAATAAATACTCCTCAAAAGAAGATTTTCACTTATCACTCCAATCCATCTTCATCCCCTTCAATATAACACTATCATTTGAGAATCAAGTCTAAATATGTTTTGAAAAAAGTTCAATTATTACCTATCCAAGCTTAGCAATCCCACATATTTCATTATGTTTCCCTTGAATACCACATAGAAAAAAATTTAATACCTTCATTATGTATTCTATTGTAACATGTCTATAACTAGATTTACTAAAAAAATATTATTAGAAATAAACGTGGTTCCTTGCTACTTATATAAAACATATATTATTTGATAATTCTTTAAATCCTAAAATGATATAAACTCATTAAATGATAAAATAAACCACTTTTTCCAGAAATAATTAATATGTTAAAAGGTTATCAATAATATTAAATTTACACTAATCATATCCATAATATATTTAACCCAATAACATTTTCTCAATATCATGAACATATTATGGGGTTTCTTCCATTAGTCATGTGTTATTCTATAAAATTTCACATTTCCATTAAATAACTTTTCTAGTTCATCAACATAATTCTATAAAATCATTCAAATATGTAACATATAACTAATTCTGAAAAAAAAAATATATTTCACCATTCTTATTAAATAATTCATGATTTCCAACACATAAATAGATCAATCATCCCCCTTAATTCTGGAATCATAATTTTTTTCATCATCTAACAACGTAATATATATTTCCTTTCATTTTTCATTCATCGTCCATTTATCATAAATATCAGAACCATTACTTATACAACGATTCTGATTCTATTCTCAAGCTTTCCATTTAAGACATTCATTTTCATAATTCCCATATATTCTACAGTTTACTCATTTAATAGTCAATGATACCCTAAGGATACCATTAATATCATAAATTTCATTGAAAAAAATGATTAATTTTTTATTTGAAATTAATTTATTTGTGTCATTATTTTCCACACACAAAACATATTTTATCTCCTTAATATATTCCATTTAGATAATTTTCACACATTCTCAACCTATATAATAAGTAATATAATTTTCTTCATGGCTTAAATTTCCAAATATCATTGTGAAATCTATCTTTTTATTCTTTGTTGAGTACTAATGTAGGGCAAGGTACACATTGTTAATCATATATTGTGATAACTATTTATGAATAATTCTATCAATATTTACTCCATCAATTATCAAATTTGGAAGATCATACTAAAATTGTTCACCACATTAAATGATAACCCATTTCCTTTTGGTTCCCACCATTTACTACGACCAAAGAACATAGTATAAGTCACAATGTTCATATTGGGAAACCACATAATGATGAAAAATTACATATAGGATGTCTAAATAATTATACATACTTATAATTCTATGAATCCATAGGACAATCACCAGTAATTCATAGTAACCATAAATTTATATCCATCATTATGGTTTGTAAAGATTTATTGAATTTCCAAATCATACCCCAAGGTATTAGAAAACTATTCATGAAATAAGGGCCATTTTCATACACTTGGTGATGATAAATTCTAGCTAAATAAAACCATTTCTCATTTATTACCCCTTAGTACCAATATTCCAGAGATCCATACACTTATAGTATCTATAAAATGACATAATTTCATTTAAATTTCTTTCATTATTCTTTAAGAAAACACTAGTACATTTTATTAATCATTGGTTTATCCATGACATATCCTTAGAGATATCCATAAGAATATCTATACCATTATCCATGGGGATCTCACTATTGTATTCTCATTCATATTTCCAAATTTTAACTAAAACATTCCTTTGATACCAACTATAGTGACCCATATTTTTCATTCATGGTTATTACTTCTTTTTCAATGAATATTCATTAATGTACAAAAACACATGCCTAAGGACATTAATAGTTTAGTTTCTTTAGAGACTATGAAAACTATCTTATTATTTATTCATTTATTTTCAATGATTCACATTATGATTTTAACATTGATTACTATTCATAGACATTTAATATGTACAACCATTCTTCATGACATGGGAAAAGGACTCAAAAAAATGGATGAGATTAGATGATTAGTAAGGGTAAAAATGATAATTATGTTATCGTAACATGTTCATATGTGTTTGAGAACATGAGAATGACAATAGAATAATAAAATATCCATATAAAATATCATAATCACGAGTAACTCCCAAACTATTAGTAGTTCATAAGGGATTAATTATAATGGAATCAATGAGATTGCACCATATGATAATAACATCGATATAAGGAATAGTATTATAGAACACACATAACCATAGAAAATAAGTTCCATAATAGTCAAGGATCATTTCCATGTCTAGTATAGTGGAATGAGTTCACTCCCCAGACCATCATAGTAGTCATGGTTAACTCCTAGGACCATAGTTTTAAAAAAACTACCTTTCTGAACATGGTTCACTCCTAATTTAAGTCTAATATATCTCATGAGATATAAATCATTACGCAATGCATTAGAGAGAGTCACATGACTCACCCATCTCATAATAAAAACCCATATATATGTGTAACACAGGGTTATGAATCATTTATCATATCATAAAACATTAAATTAATTGATCTGGTTAAAATTTTATTATATCATAACCAATGAAAGAGAGATAGGTATTATAATACTTTCTTAACTAATAAAAACATAATCCGGGGAAAAATAAATGGTTTTCATTACTAGTTTTTGATGGTATAATCCATGGAATAAAAAATGTATATGAAAAATAATTTCTTCATAAACCATATATAGAGAGAATAATAATACTATCCAAGGTTCATATCTTTATTAAAAGGTAAGTTACATAAAATGATGTAATTTTTGATAGAAAAATATTTTTAAAGGAGATTCAGAACGAATTTATTCTGATGAAGACAAAATTTATATAAAATAAATTAAAATAAAAAAATGTAAATATTATTTTGTTGGAAAAAATAGAAAAAATTTAAAGGATGATTTTAAAATTATTTGAATCATTTTATAAAGATTACATCCATTCCAGATTTTTATAACATTATGAAAAATATTTCAAAATTATTTTATCTTTGAGAAACCATAATATTGGGAAATAATTATCATTCTATATATGTTATAAAAATGAATCTTTTCATATTTTTTGTAAAAGAAAAACATTAATTGTTTTGAAATTAAATGATAATTCATTTAAAATATATTTTTAATGAGTAAAAAATGAAAAAATGAGTTTAATAAATCATTATAATGATTAAAAACATTTTTATAACCTTTTTAGAAATATTTTGGTAATAAAATAGTTTTCATCCTATGAGATAAATATATCTGATTAAAAAGATTTAATCATTTAATTTACGTTCTATATTGTGGGAATACGGTAATATTAATTTAGGAAATTATTAATAACCAAATTACATGAAAATTACTTGGAAATATTGAGATTGATATTATAATATTTCATCATTGGATACATAATCATAAATAATCATGATAAACGGCAAGACTCTGACTTAAAAATATAACAAATTTAGTGATGTTGACTCCTAATACACAATAAATAATAACCTTAAATGAAACTTATAATATCATAAAATTTAATATATCCATGATAGAACATGTCAATGTGAATCATATATACACCATAAACTAAGATAGGTATATAATATAACATAGGTCCCAAAGAGGAAAATTGAGAGAAAAATCCATCACCTCTTTGGAAGCATTTTAACTAAAATCCCAATGGAAGAGAGGTCATAAAACAGATATGTATATCCAAATATTTTTTTCAGGATCACCAAAAAATACATACATGAGATGAATATACACTACATAACATAAATAGGTGGGTAATATGTTATTTTTATCAAAGAAGTAAAAGGTTAGGGGAAAATACCTTACCCTAGGTATCAAAATCCATCAGAAATGTTTAAGAATTTTGTATAATATATAAAATATTATTATAAATAAATTTCAAAATAATATTTATATATCATATATGTACCATAAAATTTATTATTTACATAGGTCCTTTTATTACCAATTTATTAACAACTCCCTCTTAATGTCAGGATTTTTTTAATAATCACTTTGTTTTTCATATATGTTTTAATTTGTTATTTTTGGCCGTAATAATTAGATTATGGTTCCATAATATCCCTAATAATAATAACAACATTATTATAATTTTGATAAATCAATTATACTTTTCATACCAATAATTAAATATGTTTTTGTGAAATTAAGTACATTACAATATTTGAGATGGTATGTTTTACATACCCATGAGTAAAATTGGAATCTTTTCAATAAATATTAATGATAGGTGGTAGGTAATATATTAAATTTAATAATGATAATAAAATAATAACTACCAGATTTTTTATTTATATATACTTATGCAGTTTATCTATGTTATGTGGTTTTGAAAAAGTGTGTCATGTTGCTTCGTAAATGTAGTAGTTTCCACATTCACGAATGATGTTATCATATATCAGTGAGTGATTAGTTTAGAATTAAAATGATATATTATCATTTAAAAATTATAAATTAGTAATTAATATAATATTAATTTTATTTTTATCACAAATTTTAGTCATTATTTTTCATCCATGTAAATCATTATTGGTAAATGAATCACATCGCTTCGTGAGGTGATGGTCCCCTCACACATGAGTTTGGTTATTGTATCCCCATAAAAATGGGTGGTAAAAATTTGTATATGAAATAATTATGAAAAAATTATAATTCATATATAACTATCATATATATATATATAAACATTATATCCATTATAATACCCAACCATGAGAGGTGATAATGAAACAATTAATGACATCAGTTCATGAGGATGTGGTCTGGCATAAACACAAATGATGATTTCTTAACCCATTTGATAGATGTGGTGATGGCTGTAGAAAATTCCCTTAAGATAAAAAGATTTATTATATTGAGAACAATTATTCCATTATAACATCATGGTTTAATAATAATTGAATGTGGTGGTGGAAGAAATAAAGTAAAAGTTCCCATTGAAGAATATCAGCTAATCATCGAGTAACCTCCATAGGTTTGCCAAAAATTATTAAAATGATGGACTTATACAAGAAAAGTCCTTATATAATGAAACGATGTATTTATAAATTTATTTTGGTAGGTATTTGTAGAAAATGTGTTTTATTGTGAATATAGTGGAGAAATAGGAATGACCTTTTATATGTGAGGTGAGTGGAACCCTGGAAAATTTTTATAAATTGAGTTGAACAAATGATTTTCACCTAAAAAAAGATACAAAATTGAGTATTGATGAGCCTTAGACCTTATATGATCTATGTATATCTAGAAAATATTTTTTTGAAATTTATTTAGACTATTTAAACTGTTATCATTTTATTTAAACCCCCAATAAAGTAGTTTTTACCTTAATCTTGGTAAATATATTTTTCCCTATTGTTAATAGTCATTATTTTCAAATAATAAATTTGGCCCTATTACATATTATAAATTATTCTGATTACTAATATGTAATCAATTTTTTTAATTCCATTCATATAAGTGGATAATTTTAATTGAAAATTAATCCCACAAATGCAACAAGAAGGTGGGTTCTAAAAAATAAAATGTCAAAAATATTACAAAATATTAATATCAAGAGTTAGTATAAAAATTATTCCAAGGAGATAAATAGTATTAAAATATATATAATTGATATAATATTAATTTAAAAGTATTTTTAAAAAATATTCATCTTTATAGACAATTTAAACAAAAGGCTATTTTTTATTAAAGTTATGTATTTGTAACTATTCATAAAAAAATTAAGCTTGTTAGAAAACTATAAAAAATTATACATAATAAAAATTTTAAAATATTTTTATTAAAAAATTTATCAAGTTATAGACACAACTACATTTTATGAAAATATATTTTTAAGCCAGAAATTAGACTGCGATTTTTCTTTTTTTAGAGAAAAATGATATAGTTAATCTTAATCATTAATAAATAAGGTATATGTGGAGGGTTCCACAGTCTTCTGTACTCTTATACCACCAAGACACACTGCATGGTACAGATTCATGGCTATTAAAACTGTCCACTAATCATATAATAGCCATTGTCTCCCTTATATAGGACATATTCATTCTGTATAAATATACAAGGTTATAAAAAAACATTACAAAATGTTAAAAATTCCCAATGTCCTCCTAAACATCACCCTAAAAAGGTTAGAGACATTATTATAAAAACCATATGATCATTAGGATCTAGGAATTCTTAAAAAAAATTTATCATGGAACTCCTATTTAGTTATAATAAATAATAACAAAACACTCTAAAAATACTAGTAACCTACTATCAATCACAGTACATTGGTTTCTTAGGAGTGGTGTAAGAATTTTTTTCAAATATTCATCTTTTTAGTGTTAGGAAGTCGATACTCACTGTTAATCATAGAATTATCCTATTGGGAAGCATTAATTCAATTACTGAATAAAAAAGATGAAAATATCATATTTTTTGATTCATATAATATCTCTTTATAATTTCTTAATGGATATTAACTAATGTATTGATAATATACTTACCTAATCAATTTAGGTAGCACATCATGTATTATTATGCATTTGGGGTTAGTCTAGGAGAAGTCTTGATATAGGGAGGTTTTTTGGTTCTTTAAGGGGATTCATTCTGAGGCAACATGAGGAAAATTACTTTATTAATGACCATGAGTTAGTAGAAGTTACACATGACATGAGGTGATGTCAGAATTATATATAAGGTGATATATTTTTGATGTATTCTAGACACAAGAACCTAATATATGTCTTCTAATAATGGGGATTAAAATATTCAAAATAATAGTGGTTACAAAATTTACATTCCTTATATTTAGAGATAGCATGACCTCATGGTATGGAAAAAGTGGTTACATATGAATTGATCTATGAGACTGATGCTCAGGTGGTATAGGAGTACAGAAGACTATGGAAGTTGATTAACCATTGTATAGGTTTCATTAAAATGTTTAGTGGTTACAAAGTCTAGAAACCCTTATCTATTAATCAATTAGTTCTCTATTTATTTAAAGTGTAACAAGGATTCAACTATTAGATTATAAGTTTTTAGATATAAGGTATACCATATTTTCTTTTGGAGAGACACAACTAAAAAAAATCCTTGATGATTAAGGGATTCGTTATGACCCATGTCATGTGTGGGTTTTCATGTTAATGAGAAAATTGTTGATGAGGGATTCAAATATTATTAAATTGTTCCAACATCTAGATTTTAGTAATATGTGTAATGTTATATTTATTACATTATGACATTCATTCCATAAAATTTCCCACACTTCAAATGATGATATATTCACATAGAAAATTTATATCTTGTTTAGGATGAAATTTATATTCAATACACAATAAATTAAAATAGGATTTACATATTACTCATGAATTTCTAATACCCTATGTATATAGACCATTCATTAAATTTCCAACCTTGTTATCTGATTGAGAGAACCACCCTATTAGAGTGGGTTGTGGATTTCATGTGTCACAAATAAAAAGGGTGTTGAATCCTTACAAAACATTTGGAGGGTCATTTTAGAACTTTTCTTTAAAAAAATATTTCTTTGGTGTATATACTATATCTAAGATATTAGTTCACTTCCAAGGCTTAAATTTTACTTGTCATAAATCCCAAATGAGTTCAAGAATAAAATCTAAGACTATTTAATGTTTGGAATAATTTAGGCATAAATAAATTAACAAATCAATGTATACTACAATGAAAATTAAGAGATATATAATGAAATTAATGTAATTAATAAAGACCTATTTCTATATATCACTTCACATTGTTCACATATAATTTTTCTCTAATCACATAACAGTTATGTCATGGTTTATACCATTTTTCTTTTGTATCCCTAATGAGGTATTTTTTTGAATATTTAATAGACTATTTCTATATTCACATATAAATTTAATCAATAAAATTCCATTTTTTCTATTTTATTAGAGTTAGTAATTTTGTTCCAACTGAATATCATTTTAATAAATTTTTATAACACTTTAATCTCATTAAATTCATCAATTTTGGGAATCATGTTACCTACCAGAACTTGTAAATAAAAAAAACACTCATATTGAATATTGATCTTGTTTTGGATTCACTCTTCCAAATGAAAAATGAAGACAAATTTCTGATATCAAATTATATAGGGTCTATTTCCTTCATGAAGCATTTAATATGGTGTCCCATTATAAAGAAACAATCTTATACAAAAATTAATGTATGAATACACCTATAAATCCAAGGATTTGTTTTGTGATATATGGGGATATTATATGTGTAAAATCCTACATAGACATTTTAAAAATACATCCCCTCATGATATATTATTCATCCAATGATATTTAATCAGTCCTACTTGAAATATCCCATCGAAAATGTGTCTTCCCTCTTGAAAAAACTTTATTCAACACAAAATATCCCAAAATATATTTTATACCTCCTACCACCACTCTAACTATTTTATATTTACCCCCAATGTGGTCTCATGAATTTACCCAAGATCCTTTGATTCTACCATAAACCCCATGAAAAATTAACATCCACACTGTGAACATTTATGGTCAAATCAAACATGTTTTTGGTTTTAAATAAAAAATCACCTACCAAGATTACATTAAATTCCTTGAGTCAGTATTCTCCACTTATTTTCATTATAAAAATCAATTAGATATACTACACTAGGTTATCACCATTATATTTGAGTTAATATGCTAATATTGGTTATTATGTTTGTGATTATAAATATGTATGAGCATTGAATAAACCTTCTCCTCATGCTCTATTAACAATAGAAAAGATAAACCACAAGGTTAATCTTATAATTTATATGTCACAACTATAAATTAATGGTCTAACAAAATCTCTTATTTTTAACCCTTTTATGAAATGGGAATCTTCTATGGGTGTCCAGTTTAGTGTAATATTCTTGATATCTTTACTAACAACTATGTCATTATGAAAGATATGCAATTTTGGTTACCAATTATACGTAATATCTATAAATTAACATATAGTTGATGTACTCCTCATGGTTTATTCATTCTCATATTGTTGATATATTCCTCATATTTATCATATATGTGAATAACTATTATATAATTCCCAAATATTACCTTTACCAAAATAATCTAAAATGATAGTTTTCTCGGGGCATCACATATGTCTAACGCAAATATATTCATCTTGAGTTGATATAATCCTTCAAATTCAATCATTACCTCACGTAGATATACTCGCATTGGTTTATTTATTAACCTTGTGCCGATATATTCCACCAAGTTATCATGTATTGTCAGCAGTATATGAGTATCCCCAAAACATAGATTCACTAAACTCATTTACTATGTGATGTATCATAGGGAATCTAATTCATAAGGGTAAATATCTCTCTTATTTTCACATTTTTTAGGTACTCTACATGGGCCCCCAATCAATTGTAATACCCAAAAATAACATCACCTAACTCAAGAACAAATTTATGCACTTTAGGGTAGTATATATTCATACTCCCCACCCAATTACCTTGAATCAACATAAATATCCTAATTATCTTATGTGGGTCTCCTCTTAAGTTTATACCCTAAGAATTCTATATAGAAATTCATATGTATAATCCCCCACGTTATCCTATTCAATCCCCTTCTATGTAATATACATATTTTTATAGGCACTATATTTAGATTCTGTACAAATAGTTCATTCACTAGAGTCTCTTATTATATTTGGATCACCAAAGATAATCCACTGTATAATCCCCATTCATTCCCATGTTTTTCTAATGATCAATCCCAATATTCACAAAAATTATATTTCTTATGTGGAAAGTTTAAGATACCATAACTCACATTGAGTCAAGATACTCCTTTTGGGACCCATATATATAGTGTATATTGATATTATACTATCATTTTATAAATATAACTCAAGTTGATACACACCTCTTATTCATCCAATATAATAACCAATTATTTTGTTCAAACTTGAAAAAGATCTTGTTACCCTCTATGGGATGGTCAAAAAACCTATTTATGCAGATGATTGATAGAAGAATCATAATTTTCTTTTAATGATCTAGGGATTCCTCTAGTGATGATCCCTACATCATCAATAAATTTTTTTATTTACTTACACATAAATAGGATAAAATTCCAATAACCTCTCTTGCTTATGTCCCACACAAAAAAAATTGTTGGGAACCATGTACACAATATCCATTTCCACATGAAATTATACTACTTGTATAGGTCCATATTACATGACCATAAATGGTAAAATGTTCTCTGTTAATAGGCAATGAAATACATGGGCTCTGAAACCAAGTATAAGGATATATAATAAACCCTACCCGGAGACCAATCCAAAATCGACAACACCTACCATCTACTAGGGAAAAGATAAACTCTAGAGAGTATAATTAGTAATATTTAAACTAATGATTCATGAATTAATAAGAGAATGATGGAAGGCCATTAATTACCAGATATGTTTACATATCCACATGGATTAAAAAATAATAATTTGTTGAGGTGTAAATAGTCATAAACATTTATATGTGACAGATTATGGAAAACTCCACAAATATACCAGGGAGTCCAAGGGTATGAAAGAATCCCCTAAAAATCTCAATGACCCTGAACTCACACCCTCTTGACCAAAGTTAATTCCGATGTGTCTCTAAAAAATAACCTATATAACTGCTGGCACAAATTTTTTTTACACTGATATTGATATAAGACATTAAAGGATGTGGGATTTAACATGGTTTCCATTAGAAAAACATAAATTTGAAATACAGGTTTTCATGGAAGAAGAAGGAAAAAACTTGTTTAATTAAGTGGTTCTCCACCTATCTATTAGTGAAGGATGAGTAATAAATACACACAAGTATCCTTCAACCATTACACAATTCTGTGTGTAAATGTGATATCTTGACCATGGATTTTAAAAAAGGGTATATGTAGAAACCATAAGGTAGAAAAAAGTATGTGTGTTAGTGGATTGTTTAAAAAATGTGTCATATTTCCTACTGATCTGGGAGACCATTATAATTGATATGTTAGATAAGCACCTTATTGAGGCTGTAATGTTCTTCCATAGGATATCATGATGTTCCAATTCAGATAGGGAATCTCATTTTATATCATGTTTTGTTAAATTATATAATACATTTCTTTGTATAATGGTTCATCTGAGTACATTATATTCATCTATAGATAGATCAAAAATCATGGAATGTTATCTATAACTTAAAGGGAATGCTGAGAGAATGACTCCTACATTTTGGAAATTTTTTTGGAGAGCCATATAGACCCCATTTATTTCTCTCTGATAATAGATTTCAAGAATACATATAAATGAAATTTTATGTACTATTAAATGGATGATTATGTTATTTTACTATATTATGATCAGATTATTGTGATTCAATGATAATCAGACCAAGTATTTTGAAGGATACCTCATATCATGATTAGTTGATCTAGAAGAGGAAGGTGACTGCCCACAGATGGAAATGTTCATATATAGATTATAAATCCAATCTTATTTATTTTTATGAGGGTGAACAATTATTAATGTTGAAATCATCATGTTTAGCACACTATCATACACTGGAATTAGTAATGTTGGCATCCATATATGATGGGTCATGTGATATATTAGAAAGGATCAGTTCATTTTTTCACTTGTTGGATCTACCATATAATTGTATTACAATCCAAGATATGTTATATGTATAACATATTCAATGATGATATCTTGATCCATCACATGTGATCGAAGAAAATGATGTGGAACTTTATGTTGTTGAGTCCTCTGAGGAGAACTCAATTTTTTCATAGTGGATCAAATCCAGAATACTCTATGTGGGAGTAAATTTCTTATGTTTCCTATATAGTGGTAACCTAAACACATGTATGAGGGGAAATAGGATATATAGGCAGATATTTAGGCTCAGTGGCTAGATTCATTCACTGATTATAAAAAGTTATGTTCAGTAGTGCGTCTCAAGGATAAATTGTTATATGATGGTCATCATGAAAAAAAACCATTTTTATGAGGCATAGACCCCTTAAATTTATTTCCTACATCATGTTTTTAAATTTTTTATTTGATTATGAAATTGAATCTAGATGATGAGGTGTTTTTACAGGTATTTTTTATAATACCAATAGTCTGGGTATATTTTCAAAGGGATTTTGTGGTTCTCATGGCCCTTTTCATGTCACCTATCCATGGATAGGGAGTGAAAATTTCATTAATTTAGTCGAGGGAAGTTAGGAGATCCTAGAGTCTCACCATATAATCCCCAATGTTATGATCATAAGAATGTTTCTATTATTGATCCTCCTAGGGTTCTATTTTCGATGGTTCTTCTCAGGTTTCAAGGGGGTTTCTGCTATTAAAATGGTAAGAAAGTCACTCTCTTTGGTGCCACATGATTTTTCTATTTTACACTGGGCATTTTATCCTAGACCACAGTGATATCTAATTCATAGGGATGTACTTTTCTCTAATTAGGATCCAAATGGGGGAAATAAGAAAACCAAAACACATAGGAAATGCAATTTTATTGACGTGGTGGTAGCCTAGGTAATTGATGTTCTTAAGATCATAAAGGGTATTACTCACACCATGATTCCAATCTAGTAGGTATATTGATGTAGGGTTTCCAATATGAGAAATTGTTATTGGGAGTGGTGGTGTGCCATGGTGGGTCGAATTTCAAGCTCACCGAGCTACCTAAGGGAGGAGATCCATTCTTGAGAGGTCAAGGCCACACTATGGTTTGTCGGGTTGAGCACTGTTGAAACATAGTGACATATTTTCAATATCCTTGATCAATTATAAGTACTTGGGGTATCGTTTCTCCTATTTCTTTACAAGAAACATGCGCCACATGTCTCTTATTATTTTTCACAGGATTTGGTGTTTTCTATGTTGATTCTAAATAGAATCTGTCAACACTCATTGGGATAGTGATTTATAGGTAATTTTATTCTTCCATTCAAATTATTTCACAGTTTTTTATGTGGTCTATTTTACTTATGTTGTATGTGTTACATTGATCTGTAGTTCCATGTGTTCATAAACCTCCTCATTTTTTCAAATTTTTTCTTGAATATGTTTCCACTTACGGTTCAGTATATGTTTACGTGTATATGGATGGATTGATTAAATAAACCCCTCAAAGGTGTATTTTTGTTATTATTTTTGGGTATTATTATTTAGAGATACCTAATGGTCAACCTAAAATATAAAAAAATTATTAGGGTCCAAATACATTATATTTATTTAACCCAAGGCTCGTTAATAAGACACTAGGTAGTGTAGACTTGATCTCTAGTAAGCCCATGGGTGTTGATTGACCTTTGAAATTAAATAGCTATTATAATGGAGTTGATACTGGAGGTTCTATGGATTATGTAAATGATACTGTGTATCATTATATTGGTACATAATATATGATCCATGATCTATAATCAATGATTATTATTTAATGACTAAATTAATCAAATTAAATGTATTGATAAATGAATTTCTCAACGATTATAAATATCATAGATATGTTCATTATATTTGGTGTTGTTAATATTTATCGGTAATGCGTTAGATATGATCCTTGGATACAAACTTACACATAGTGATGTATAATTCCACAAAAGTTGTCTATGGATTGAATAATATGAGTAATGTTTTTGAATACCACAGACATGCTCTATGGACTCAAAAAGAGACTTCATGATTTTCAATTCCATGGACATTTTATTGTAATATTTACTGAGTCTAAATATTATAAAATTTTGGGTATGATAATTGAAAGGATCATTGATCATATGGACCATAAATTCATTCGATATGATCACGAGATTCAAATTAGAGCCATTTTATGTAATATATTTCAATTAGAGTCATCGAGGACTTACCTATGTAATTATGTTCAATCCCGGGTATCACTATTGAACTCAAGGGATGAAAATGGTTTTTTTGTCCCTCATTTAATGTCAAAATCAACTCACACTATATATATACTATATATGATTATTGATATTTTTTGGTGGTGACCAATCAAGTCATCCTCAAACCGTGGTTGAGCCATTTTTGGTACATGGGTAGACATCATGGTTGCTAGTAAGAAAAATGGAAAGGGGACTATGATCAATGGATGATATATTTTATCTATGTAAAAGAAGAGGACGATAGAGTAAGATAGTGTCAAAAAAATGTTTTAATTTCAGTTTACCTAGATAAATTTTTTTCATTTTCTAGTTTTTCCTATATGTGATATAAAATGGAGAATTCACATTTTTGCATGACATTATAAACATTTATAATTCATTATTTCTAATCACATATGTTATTTTATTTTCATACCTTTTAATGTTTTATATTTTCTATACTCATCATATATTTGATATTGGTGTTATTTGAACTATTATTAAACTCTAACATGTTGGTATAATATTATGATCATACCACCCTAGAACCTCAATTCAGGTCAGCATTTATTTCTATACATGGATTTGTTGTTGATGTCACATAACATACCTATATTGTCACTATTTATTATGTTAGTCCATGGGTATTACTAATGGTGGCCTCTATTATCCTGTAAACACATGGACCCTAAACCATTCATGGGTTTTAAAATGAAAAAGCAATATGAACTCTAACTTTCCATTTTTTAAATAACGGGCTAGTCAACAGCATTGGACGTTTTTTCACTCATCAAATACTAAGTGGGATGCAAGGATATTGATGGCATACCATTGTGATTATTAAGGTGAGGATTATGGTACACCACAACTGTCCAAAACACCAGAGTCCAGTTGGGATACTAATTCTGTGTTAGTGGATGTTGATGTATTCCACCAAAGCTGATTACATATAAATAATGATCAAAAGTCTCCCATGGGAAATTATGAAAGTCTATAGATATTTTTTACCGAAATATTAAATCCCAAGAGACTCTATAACAACCAACCACTCATCCTAGATTATAAAACTAACTCTCACATAGACATTTCTCAATTAAAATCCTTCTTTTCCCTAGTTTCACTAACACTCTATAATATAGTGTGTTGTACTATATAAACCAATTTCTTCATTATAAAGAAAAACCAATATAATTTCTTAATATATTCCAATTAATCAAGATACCTATTTAATAAATATAATTTTATTTCCACTTAAAATATTATTATTAAAAATTTCTATAACATCTTAGGAATGTATAAAATTATACATTTTTATCTCTATTAATATTTATGAATAAAATATTTATTTTACATTAAATGGGATGATAGCTTCAATAGTATACATGAAATTCAACATTGGGTTTCTCTGAAATCAAACATTGCACACAAGACTGAGTTATACTGAAAAATAATACTTTATTAATATTATTATTTTAAATAGTAGTTAATGAATAGCCCTTGTATTGGTGGGAGTGAATATAACTAAGTAAAATTTTATTAAAATTGTATTTTAAATTTTATTACATTTATCCAATAAATATTAGAGGCTTAAAATGAGAATGAATCCAATTTTATGTTTAAAATATTCTAATATTTTTTGAAATGTAATTTTACAGCTTTCTAAGAGAGAAACATTTTTATATCTAGTTTTTATAACATTTATAGATTATATTTCTCCAAATAAACTTCTTCTTTACAAGTGGTACATCTAAATTTACTTTGGATGAAATTTTGGTATTTTTATGATTAAATTCAAAATTTAATGAAAAGTGATTAATATTAGTATTTAATTCAAAATTTCTTTTTCATATAAATATTTATTTAATTATATTATCCTTTAAATTGGTTTTAAAGTGTAACTAGATTATGTTTTTATCATTTAATAAAATTTTTGTCATTAAAAGTGATTTCACATGGAAACTAGATATAAACACATGCCAATTTTTAATGGGGATTACCTTTAAAAAACTTGTTTTCTAATTCTGAAAATGAGAATTAATTTTTAATTAACAACATAGATTTCCAAAATTGTGTATATAGTTTCTTTTTATTATTTGGTATTATGATTAGAAACTTTAGTAATTATTTTTATTTACCTTGGTTAAAATGTAAATCAGGTAAATTAGGTTATAAAAATAATATTACAATAAAATAAAACTACACTAAAACATATACTAATATTATAATATGAGATATTTCTGACCATTAGCCTCCTTGGGTGGATCTAAGGATCCCTTGGAGGCACTTCTGTGGGATATTGACATGTTAAAGTAATTAATTTAATGTAAAGTGAAATATAACTTAAACATGTATCTTTTAAATAAAATGATTTTAAGATGGGTTAATATAACTGATCTATTTTACTATAAATATCCATTAACAATATATTACAATTTCCTACATCAGGGTATTTTATTTACAATTTTTAGACATTAATTAAAATTTTTTGTTGACACAATATTGATGTGGTGATGACATTATTAATAGATGAATCAAATAAATTATATTATAATTATTAAAATAAATGTAATTTGATCATTTTTATGTCATACACAAATTTTATGGATGATTATGACATGTTATATTTTATTTAAGGTAGTTTTTTATAATGAATCAATTTTATATTCAATTACTAAATAGTTTCCATGTTAACATAAATGTGTTTTTAAATAAATTAATTTTTCTAAATGATACAACAGTCATAAAATAAATATATTTAGAAAAAAACCTATAAAATTTTACAAATTTTATTAATTATACAATTTAGTTTCTATTTTAATTTTTGAAATACTATACTAACTATATAGTGTAAAAAACGTGAAGATATGGTAAGAGATTATTTTTGTAACTATGGATAAAATCTAAAAGATAAAGATAAATTTGAGACCTAGACATGTCTAAAACCATTTCTTTTAGAGTATAACATCTCATACTCATCTTATCCTCAAAATATATTACTTATTAACTAATATAATTCGAATATAAGTTTATAAAAAATAACATTTCAAGACTATTCTAAAGTGCCCCTCTTCCCTTTTATAAAACGCCACCACCTCTACAAACAATCATAAGACTCTCAGGACAAAGGAGTTTCATAATTATGCTCCAATAATCACCAAATGTACCTCATTTACTCTTATAAGCCTTATATTTTACTGAAGGGAAATCAAGAAATCATTTGTCTCCAATCAAAAGGAGTTACATGATTTAGAAATAACGTATTCTCTCAAGCTCCTTTCAATTTTTTTCTTTGTCCAACACCGTATCCTCACTTTATACAATTATTTTAATAAAAAACAGTACCCTAAATATACTATTATGACGTTTTTCAATGGGATAGACCTACACATATACACACCTACATATAATGGATAAAGAACTTATTATTTCTTTGTGTGACGAACTACTACCTCACAAAATGATGATTGTTCAATTTTCTCCCACCACCTCTAATGGTGGACATTATTATTGAACTCTATTTATATATGATATATATATATATATATATTATATTTATATAGTCTCTTTTATTCTATAATTTTTATTTAGAACAATCCTTTTTTCATACCATGTTGTTTAAAAATGATTTTTTCGTTTGAGGAATTGTGGACTATCGACCGCTAAAAGAGATGTGACTCCTTCCCGCAATAAAAATAACACATAAAGGATTGTTTTATTAAACTAATGATAAATAAATTTAATTAAAATGATAATATTATTATAATATAAATTTAAATCATCTTATTATTATTATTTTAATATGAAAAAAATGAAAGATGTGTTCATTCCTACGTATGACCTGCCATCTCCTTGAACAATGCATTTCATTTCTTATCTCCAAATATTATGGATATTATAAATACATATATAATGGATATATATGATATTTAAATAAATAATAATTTTCTCGAGAAGATTTTCTTTTGACTACATGGAAAATTTACATCAAAACAATTTCATTTTCGATTCTTTTACAGAATATCATCAAAACATCTGAGATGAACTCAAATAAATACTTAATTTATATAACATGGTAATATGTGATAAAAAAAGGAATAATTAACATTAAAATGGTTTTTAAGAATGATTAAAATAGCCTAGGTTTATTATTTTGGAACATAGTGATTATACATGATGAATCAGACTCAATGTAAGGGATGATGTCTCAATCTTCTTTCATTGAGGCGTATTATAATTTATAAAATACCTTCTTATATACGAGGTATAATAAAAACCTTCGATGTTTTTTCAAAATGAGTAATTTTTTCTATGAATTATTCTAATAAACAACAAAAATGAATGATTTTAACATATTCAAATACAACAAATTCTCTATCACTATAACAGTTATTTGATATTTGGCTTCCTCTATAATAATTAATTATTTTTTAATGGAAAAAAAATCCATTTTTCCATTTTTGGGTGTTTTGGTTTTAAAAACAGTTTTGAAAGTGGACTTACTATTTCAATATCTTGAAATGATTTCATGATATTGAAACTGAAATGTCATGAGTGAAATATTGACAATTTCAATTTTTATGTATTATGATTAAATAATTCTACATGGATATTTGACAGGAAAAACATGATAAACCAATGATTGATGGTTACGTGATAATACTAAGATGGGCAGTTGAGTGATAACACATGGATGGGTTGTTATGTTATAAACTCCAACGCATTGGGTATGGAATTTGGAGGAATGATTGTTCTATTTATTTGAATGATATTTGTGTAATTCGACCATATGTTTATTTCATTTAGGTATATGGGTTTTATGGTAATATTCTGTATACAAATGTGTTTTCAATGTGATTATTTTTGTTGAAGAGTATTTACTACTTCAAAATGGTGAAAAATATTACTTTATGATAATATATTCATGGTTTACATGTTTTCTCTATACATTTAGTATTTATCATTTATGTATCCCTTACTGATAATTTTATTCTCATCCTATGTTTTGAAATCTAATTTCACAGGATATAATGAAGAATATATTCAGGGATGGGATCGATGAAAATTCATTTTGTTTAAACATGAAACAAACCATGTATGTTTTTAACATGTTTTTGTTTTATGACAAAAAATTGATAGTGAGTAAGGGTTTCAACATAAAATATTTATGTTTTTATGTATTATTTATGTCTCTATTCACTAAATATATTAACCTAAAATGATATTCTATGTTAATTAAAGTCAAATTGTTGACTTATCACTAGATTATGTAATATTTATGTTTGGTCCCTTATAGTTTGCATTAGAGGTCTGTTTAGATAACATTAGGTTTTAAGATATAGTTTATAGAATACACATATAATAATTTTAAATTATAGTCAAATTGAAATGACATATCATTTGATGATTACTGTGTTTCTTCATCTATGATATGTTTTTTCATAATAGTTTTCTGTAGAGGAAACAAGGAAGCTTTGTTTGGAAGGAATCCCAAGGGTATTAAACATCCAAATCAACATCCTTAAATAGATATAATAAAAAAAATAGTTTGTTGTAGTTCTATATTAGATTCCATAGGATATAAATGGTTTTGGTGTCCATGAAAAAGTTAAAAAAGACCAACCACATAGGAATATGTCAATCATGGAGAATTTTATGAGGTAATGTCCCACAACATTCAGAGGATCATCTGAAATTGTGCAAATTTATGGGTGGATTAATGAAATAGAAAATATTTTTGATGTAATGGAATGTTCATACAGTAAATATGATAGTCTTATTGTATATAATTTTGAAGGTGAAGCCGATTAGTTGTGATCAGTGGTTAAAAATATCATAGGAGGTGTATATATTGAAACCAGGGAATGTGAGGAATTTAAAAATATCTTCGTTGAGAAATATTTTCCTATGGTTATTTTAATTCAGTTGGAAAATTCATTATTTGAATTGATATAAAAGGAGGAAGATTCTATGGCTACATATTAAAAAAACTATATCAATTTTTCAAGGTACACACCAAATTTTATCAAGGATATTGATAGAATGATAAATTTATTTTACTCAACATTGAAGTGTAAAAATCAATGGGAGATAGCTTCTCATGATTTGAAAAGCTCTGAGAAATGTGACCAATGTATTGATAAGGTAGAAATTGAGTTTTAT
Source organism: Viscum album (assembly GCA_963277665.1). Lineage (NCBI taxonomy): Eukaryota > Viridiplantae > Streptophyta > Magnoliopsida > Santalales > Viscaceae > Viscum > Viscum album. Next base: position 570,021,896 of record OY728150.1, on the reverse strand, counting down.
TATTAGCATGTTTTCCTTGATAAAAATCAAAATAATTCATACAGTGGGTATGAAATTTGAATGAATTCAACAAATAAGCCTTGAGGAAAGAAAACCAAATTTTAAACTTGCGAGAAGTGTGGTAAATAGCTTCCTTGAAAATTTCTATCAAAATTCGGGAAGTGCTTCTGATGCTGTAAGAATGGCAATAATTTTTATAACTGTAAGAAAAATTATTCCATAGGGAATGAAAAAGTATCATTAATATGTTTTTAGTTTAAATGATATAAGATAGTATGCCCATTTGTTTCCAATGTTGATTTCCCATGATGAAAACTAGTAAAATCAAAGGAAGAAGGGACTAAAAATAATTTGATACTTCTACTTTTGATGAGGGACCATCAAATGAAGTTTTTATAGGTTTGATACAAGTTTTTTCAAAATATTATAATACTCTATTTGACTATGGATCTTCACATTATTCCATTTCCATGAGCTTTGCAAGTAAATTTGTAATAACCCATCATGAATGTGTTATAGAACATTGGGAAAAGACCCCTGGTGGAAGTATTAGAACAACCATGATTTATATGAATCTTATTATTATTATTATTTGGATGGTATTTCTTGGAAATCTAATTGAACATCTCATAGTAGAATTTGATATCATTTTTGGTATGTATTGCCTTTCAGTTTATTATGCTAAAATTGATTACAAAGACATGAAAATTTTCTCGAATGATTTCATACATTTGATAACATAACTAGAAGCTGAAATATTGATTATAGATAATATTGAATGTTAGTTGGCACATGTTGTTGAAAAGAAAGAAACATTTTAGATTTGTGACAGTCCAGTAGTGAAATAATTTACAGATGTTTTTTCAAATGAATTGCATAGTATTTTTCCTAATAAAGATTTTTATTTTACTATTGATTTAGTTCCAGATGGGAATCTTATTTGTAAACCCTCTTATTTAATCTCTCATGTAGAAATGGGGAAATTAAATAAATATTTGCAAGAATTACTTGATAATGGTTTAATTTGTCCTATAACTTCATCATGGGGTGCTTCAGTTTTGTTTGTGAAAAAAAGATAGTTCTATGAGACTATTTATTGATTAAAGATACTTAAATAACATGACTATTAAGAAAAACTATCCATTTCCCCATATTGATGATTTTTTTATCGGATCTAGGGAGATATGATTTTTTAGTATTTATTTGAGGTTCGAGTAACATCAACTGAATGTGAAGGAGGAAGACATTCCAAATGAAACTTTATGGATGATATATGGGCATTGTGAGTTTATGGTTATTCACGTTCATTTATCTAATACACCTAATATATTATTAAATCTCATTAACAAAGGAATTCATCAGTTTTCAGATCAGTTTGTTGATGTTTTTATAGATTATATTTTGGTATATTCTAAAAGATAAGACAAACATGATAGTCACATAAGGTTTGTTTTTAAATCATTAAATAAAAATAAACTATATGGATTGTTTATTAAGAGTGATTTTTTTTTGAAAAAAAATTCATTCCATGGTCATATTATTTCTAATCAAGACATAACTGTTGACCCTTGTAAAAAAAGTTCTTGAAGAGTGGCCAAGACCTACCTATATCAAAAATGTTTCTAGTTCTCTCTTATTAACATGTTATTACTAAAGGTTTGTTGAAAAATTTTCTCAGTTATCTATCACACTAACTAAGATAATAAGTAAGGGAGTTATGTTCATCTAAACAAAATAATGTGATGATTGTTTTTAGGAACTAAAAAAGAAGACAGCTAAATGCTTTAGTTTTGGACATGCCTTCCAAGAATAGTGATTTAGTTATCTATAGTGATGCAGTATTGAATAAAATTGGTATTGTCCTAATGTAGAATGATTACATAGTTTCTTATGCGTCTTGTTAGTCAATACATAATGAGTTAAATTACCTTACACCTAATTTGGAAATAGCTGTTGTCATATTTTGCATTAAAAATTTAGAGGCATCATTTGTATAAACTTATGTGTGAAATATATACTGATAAAAAAGATTGATGTATATATTCACTCTAAATGAATTAAACACAAGGCATAGGAGATGGATAAAATAAACCAGGTATTATGATTACATGATTCATTATCATCTATGATTGACATATAAAGTGGATGATATTTGAAAAGAAAGAGTAATTATACATTAGACGTGATATGTTTAGAACAATATCCTTTGGTTATTGATTTGATGAATTTTTGATTGGATGTTTTTTGGTGCAGGGAATTCTGATGTTTTGTTTCAGGTGGCAGTGAAATCATCTTTATGAGACAGAATTAAGAAAGTGAACAGAGAATATAGTGAGTTTCAAAAAAAATGTATAATTGGTTTAGATGTGTATCTTTAATGAATGAAACATTGATAAAAACTGTGTTTTGCAGTTTGGAAAGAGAGTATGTGTTCATTGTGATTGACAATTCAAGAAATAATTGTTATGTGATTATTATAATTCTCTATTTTTATTTCATCAATATAGTACAAATATGTATAGTAATATTTGGAAGTCCTACTGGTTGAACGGAATGAAAAGAGATATTATTGACTTCAATATAAGATGTTTGATTTGTCAACTGGTTATAGAAGAGTGGCAATTTCTGAATGGGAAGCTTCAACACTTTTTAGTTCCATAGTGGGAATGGGAAAATGTGTCCATGTATTTCGTAGTGGGAATAAAAACACATCTCCAGGTAACAATGCAATATATGTTATTATTGATTGATTGAATACATTGTTACATTTGCATCCTATTCGAGAAAATCAATCTCTAGATAATCATTCAAAATTTTATATTAAAGAGATATCCAGGTTACATGGATTTCCACTCTCCAATTTTTACGATCGGGATCCCAGGTTCACTTCTATCTTTTGGAAAGGCCGTCCGTTTTCATAGGGAAATGAAATAAAGGTCAGTATAACTTTTCATCCATTATCAAATGGGTAGTCATAATGATAAATTCAGATCTTGGAGGATATTTTACATGCTTTATCAATGAATTTCCAGGAAAATTGGGATCAATATCATTCTTTGGTTGATTTTTCATATAATAATAGTTTTCATTCCAGTATAAAAATTGCACCATTTGAAGCATTATATGGATGGAGGTGTCGAAAACCAGATTTTTGGTATGAAGTAGGTGAAAGCAAGTTGATAGGAATCTAATTTGTAGAATAGATGGAAGAAAAATTACAATTGATTCGGAAGGGAATGTGGACATCCTATAGAAGGCATAAAAGTTATGAAGATAATTAGAGGACAAATCACTTCATTTGAGGTAGTTGATAATTTCTTTCTCCAAGTTTCTACATGGAAAAGTGTGCTGCATTTGGGTAAGAAGAGAAAGCTGAGTCTGCTATTCATTGGACCCTCTGGGTGGTGTAACCTCTATGTTTATCCCATGTACCAAATGTTTTTCATTATTCAATGTTGAGAAATTATATGTAGAATCCATTTCATCTTTAGAGTCTAGAGGTAGTTCATTTTAAAGAGAATAATTCATCTAATGAACAACCAGTACAAATTGTTGAACATATAGAGAAAGTGTTCCTGAAATAAGGCCATTTATCAGGTAATGGTTTTTTAGAAAACCATATGTGTGATATCGAAAAATGGGAATTTGAAAATTATATGAAGGAGAAATACCCCCACATATTTGATAATTAAATAAATTTGGGCGGTCATAAATTCCAACATGGGGAAGGATGCAACATCCCACATATTTATTGAATAATATATTTTCATATCTATTAATATTTATGAATAATATGTTAATTTCATGTCAATGGGGATTCTGTCTTTTATATCATTCTTGACATGAAATAATGGGTTTCTCCAAAATATTACATTGCACATAGGACTGAGTTACACTGAATGAATATTCATTATTAGTATCATTATTTTAAATGGTAGTTAAAGACTATACATATTATTGTTGGGAATGAATAGAACTAACATAAATATAAATAAAAATGTTTTTTTAAATGTGTTTAAATTTATCCAATAAATTTTAGAGGTATAAAATGAGATTAAATTCATTTTCACGAATAAAATACTCTAATATTTTTTAAAAGGATTTTTTGCCCTCTTAATAGACAAACCTTTTTAAATCAATTTTCATCTCCTTTTATGGATTCTATTTGATAAAATATACTTATTCTATAGAATAAGGGCATCAGAATTTATATAGGATGAAATTATTGTATTTTTTTGTTAAAATTCATATGTTAATGAATAGTAAAAAATAATGATTATTAATTCATAAATGACTTTTAATATAATTTGTTTATATATATAGATTATATTTTTAATTGGGTTCAAAAAGTAATTGGAGTTTGTTATTACAATTTAATTCATTATTGGTCATTGGAAGCAATTTAACATTGATATAAGATATAAACGCACCTCAATATATTGATGGTTTTTAACATTAAAAAACCCACTTTCTTGTTTTGTGAACAAGAATAGATTTTAAATTAATTAATACAAATTCCGTAGTTTCAATTTATAAAAATAGATTCCATACTATGAATAAAAATTCCCAAATTATTTAAATAGATCCCTTTTATTTTTGGACATTTTGAAATGTAACATTAGTAATTATTATTTTTACCATGATTAAAGGGTAAATCAGGTAAATATGGGTAAATTAATAACATTTTAATAAAATAATAACAATAAAACACATTTCCTAGTCTTATTTTATGATATATGGCTAACCACGAGCATCCTTGGGTCAATTTTAGGACTCCATAGAGCCACTTGAGTGCGATAATGACATATTATAAGAATTAATTTTTTGAAAATACAAATTAAACATAAACAAGAATATTTTTTCTAAAAATATTTTAAGGTGGTGTTATATAACTGAGATATTTGACTATAAATAGTCATTATAAGTAAAAAATAAATTTCTTACTACTTATAATTTTTATAAATTAAAAAAAAATATTTATTTATGACACAATGATGATGTAGTGATTACCTTATTAATGAAAGACTCAGATAAATGATATTATAATTATTAAAATAAATTTATTATGAAAATTTGGATGTCATCCCCAGATTTTATGGACAGTAATGTCAAGTTTTTCTTGAGTAAATATAGTTTTATTAAATGAATCATGTTTTTATGTCTTTTAAAAAATATCAGTTACTAAATATTGAAAAAATTAAAGAAATGAGATTTTAAAACAAATACATTTTTAAATCATATTATAATCATATAAATATAATATTTGGCCAAATAACTAAAGAAATTTTTCAAATGTCATTAGTCATCCTTTATAGGTAATATTTTCATTTAATAGTAACTATATTAACTATATAGTGTACAAATACTAGAGGACATTATAAGATTTAATTTATTTAACTAACTGTTAAATCCAAAAGAAAAGGTTTAATTTGTGACCTAAACATGTCTAAAACATATTGGTTTAGTGTATTTAAAACAATACCCATCTTATCATTGATATATATAACTATGGAAGAATTAGAATTCAAATATAAATTAATTATAAAATAATAATTCAAGATGCTCCCTCATATAAAATACCACCGCATCTATCAACTTACTCACACCTATCAAGCCAAATTTTATCATGTAAATTCTACTAAAACAAGTTTCCCACATACCTCATTTCCTTTTATTATTCATTACTTGGGAATAAGTCAACTCAAGGGTACTTTTTGGCTCAAATCAAAAGGTTTTACCCGATTAAGAGGTAACAACTTCTCTCAAGATCCCTTCATTTATTTTTTATTTGACCCCCAAACCATTATTTATTACATTATTTTTAAAAATTATCCTCAATATACTATGATTTTTTTTCTAAGGGTTCTACGAAAAATTACACACAACACTATCTAATGGATATAGAACATACAGTGTCTGTGTACGATGAAATATTTCATCATGAAACGAATATTGTTAAATTTTCTCCTACTAACTCTCATGATGGCCATTAGGATGGAAATATATTTATATATGATGTATATTATATATATATTATCTATATTATTCTATAAATTTTTTTATTACATAATTTTTTTTATTTTTATGTTGTGTAAATACAATAATTTATTTTCAGAAGTGTAGACTACCGCCCCTTTAAAGCGATGTGACTTGTTCCCGCTAGACATGGAAGGCAGAAGGGATCATGTCTTAATCTAATGAGACATGAATGAAATTAATATAATACAGGTATTATAATATACATTTACATCATTTGATTATTATTCTTTTAATATGATAATGAAATGAATGTAATGCTCATTCTTACATACGGTCTACCGTCTCCATAAACAGTGAAATTCATTTCTTATCTCCAAATATTTTTATTGTTATGAATATATATATACCCAATATATATGATATTTAGGTCATGAATAATATTATATAGATGATGTAATTTTGTATACATGGACAATTTATAACAAAATAAGTTCATTTTTGACTCCTGTACCAAATATTGACAAAACGTCCAATATGAACTTAATTAATAAATTATTTTTTATAAAATGAGAAAAAGTGATATAAAATGGAATAATAAACATGAATAAGGTTTTCATGCAAGTATAAATTAACCTAACTTTATTATTCGGGATCATAAAAAATGTAAAAGACAAGTTAGAATCAAAGTAGTGGACTTCTTCTCAATCTCCTTTCACTCTAGATATTTTTAAATAATGCATGAAATTATTATATACAATGTATAACATACCCCTTTGACTTTTTTCAATGGGAATATTTTTTTCTTCAAAGAGTATTACTAGAAAAAAATGGAATATTTTTAACTTATGAGGTGACATCTACTTCTCTTCAATCATAACAATTATTTGATATTTGGATTTCTCATTAAGAATTTATGATTTTAAAAGTAAAAGAAATACCTTATTATATTTTTGAGTGTTTTGGTATTGAGAATTGTTTCAAATGTTTTTTTTTACTATTTCATTATAGTGAAATGATTTATTCTATTTTAAAATAAACTATTAATAAGGAAATGGTTACAATTTCTATCTTTATGGGTTATGATTAAATAATGTTTCTTAGATATTTGATGGGTGGAAACGTGATAAACCAATGATGGGTGGTTATGTGATAATCCAAAGATGGTTGGTTCCGTGATAAACAAGGATGGGCAGTTATGATTTATCCTCCAATGCATTTTGTATGGAATTTGACGATATGACTATTCAATTTTTAAAAATGATATGTGTAGAAGTTGACCGTATGGTTATTCAACTAATGTATGATTATCTCTCAAGTTAGAATTTATAAGTTATGTGTTCTTTATATTTCGTTTATGGTAATATTAGGGTTACAAAAAGGTTATGCGAAGAGATTATATTTAGTGTGGAGTATTTTCTAATTTATTAATGTCAAAAATATTACATTATGATAAAGTATTAATTATATAAATTTTTTCGCAAGACTGATAGTTTTTATAATTTACGTATCCCTTAATAAGGTATTTATTCATAACCCATGTTTTTTAAAATAAATACACATTATTAAAAGAAGATTCGAGTCAATGATAGGATGGAGGAAAATTTACTTTTTAAAAATTGAAACAAAAAATTTTTCTTTTTAAAATGTTATCAATTTATGAAAAAAGTAGATAGTGAGTATAAGTGCCTACATGTAATATATAAGCAATCATGTTTGAGTTATGACCTAATTCTCTAAATCTCTAAGCCTTAAAATATCCTCAAAATTAATTAAATTCAAATTGTAAGATTATCTCTTCATTATGTATGATTTATATCCAAGGTTATATATTTGATATTCAATTAAAATAAATAATATAATAGATTTCAATCATTAATGAAGATAGAATTTCTCATAAAATTTTATTCTATCAGCATGTTAATCTCCTTTGAAAATATTAACACTTTATTTCATGTGTCATCTACTTTCATTTTGATATTATTACAAAAATAGAGATCATTAAAAATATTTTTTTTCTATTTTCACGTTTAAATGAGCATCTGTGTGTCATAGTTTACAATTTTATTATCCTTCATGTTCAAATATCTAATTCATTTCTTCTCTTCATTATTATCTTCAAAAAAATATTGATCCACTATTGAAATCACTGTAGTCTATATTATTTTATTGATTTCATGTTGAGATTTCCCAAATTCATTATCATTATTAGTTATATATTCAAATACACAAGATTTAAAGATATCAAATTATTTTTAATGAAAAAAACAAAACAAAATTACCAGTATAATATATTTAATTAATATCATCCACATCAGGTGCCTAATTTTTTCCAATGTTTTAATCATATATCTCTCTGATTTATTCATTGAAATCCTTTTTTAATATTGTATATCCAAAATTTTCTTAACATCATAAAAATTAATAATTGTTCTTAGATTTTTATTATTATGTTAGTGATATATAAGGTGGTCATAATAAATAATCTATCATATTAGTTCATATTAATTTTTATAGACATTATTCCCTTTCACATTGACCAAACATGGATTTATAATGGTTTAAAAAATATTTACTGTTTGGATTATTTTCAATTGAAATATCATATATTATCATGGATGAGTTTAGTCTCAAGAAATAACTATTTTTAAATTTTCATTCTATCAATATATATATAATATTAGAAAGTAAATACAGATTATATTTGAAATTATAATAATTCCCTTTATTTATAAAGATCCTAAAATTTCCCTTTTAAAAAAGATTTTTTGATAGTATATTCTGTACAAATCTGATGTCATATTCAATACATTTTTATGATTTTATGATACCCCTAAATTTGTATAATTAATTACATTATGAAATCTAAACATTTTTATTTCCAAACCAAATTTTATCTTATCATAATTTCTAATGTTATTGAGAATTACCATATCTTTTTATTTTATTATCTTGAATATCACACATTTCATTTGGTTTAATTAATTATTAAAAGTATTGAAATACATTTATCATGTTTTTTTATTTCATTATCATGGGGAAATAAAAACTATAATGAAATAAAATAAGTACAATTTATGATATAATTCATCCCATTTTGGATTTGATTCAATATCTTTCATTTATAATATATTTTTTTGTTGCAATACCATTTGAGATATATAAATTCACGAAAATTAATCCTCAAATATTTGACATCAAATTAGTTTGACTAAGGTTACCATGTCGTTAATGCTAAAGGGAATTATCACCATTTTATCGACATTTACATGAGTTATTTTTTATCTCACAGATGATATAGATTACTATTAGTATTTTGACCATGGTTGAATATTTTATTATATACTAACAAACTTATGATGTTACCACTATTATAAAAATATTACTTATCTTCCATTATAACCCATTTTAGGACACTAAATCTATTATGATTCAACCCATATATGAGAATCATTTTCTTCAAAGTAATAACATTTTAGAAAAATTTTAAGCCCCAATTCATTTAATAAAAAATGACCATTTTTTAATTAATCAATCATCTATCTTAAATATCAACTATTTTTAGAATAATTTTATCTCATATCATGTGTGATGATTAATTATTACCAAATATCCATTATTTCACATTATTCAAAGATTTTTAATAAGTATAAAAAAAATAATTATATATTGTTTCTAATTATTCATCGAAAATTATTATTCAAAACATTATATTAATTGAGAATGTAGTATTGGGTGAATATTCTCAATAAGGTTTACCTCTTTATTAAACCTTCAAAAACACTCCAAATATTTTCAAACTATATTTTCACCATGTTTTTTATTCAAATGTATTTTTAGCCCCTTATTAGTCTCCATATTTATGTGAACTCTATTATCTTCCTTGGATGATATAGGTTTTACAAGAAATAGATGGATTTTGATTATATATTGTACAAAATCAATAGTATCCTTGGTTTTTTAACATTAAGTGTGTGTTTTGTTTTGTTTTCTTTGACCTTTCAGCTTTCTCGAATAATATTTAAATTAATTTGGTCAAAATAAATCTAATTTTTTTCTTTATATAATCATTTTATAGAATTTTTTTTAATATTTCTATATTAATCTATTTTATAGTTTTTATCTTTTATATATTAATTTTTATTAATTTTTTAGAATATTTCTTTTGATAATAGAAAATAAAAATAATTTCATTAAATAAACCATAAATTTTTCTATAATACATAAAAGACCACATGATCTTATGAGATGTAATATTTTTGAGAAATAAATTTATTTATATAATATTATGTAATATAATTTGAATCATATACAATTGATTTCCCTTACTCAAATGAAAATTTCTTCAAATAAATTTTGAATTCATGAATAAATTATTATTGAATTTAAGTATACTTAACATTTCATATAAACGTTTAATTGAAATCTTCAATGATAAATTTATACCTTATAGCTAAGATTTTAATGGTTTTAATTTCATACATATGGTGAACATCTTCTTTAATTAATTTCAATTTATCCTACTTAACAAAATTAATTTTATTCAAATAAGAATTATCTTACTAAAAATTATAGATATATATCGTTGATAAACATATTGATATCTAGTAATAGATTTTATTCCATGGTTTCTTCATCATTAACTAATAACAAATTATTATCATTATGTAGATAAACATTTCTTTCACTGAAATAGTTTTTATTATTTCATTCTTAAGAAATATGTAATATTCCTATATTTATTTTATCTTATTTTCATATCATCATTTCTATCATTATTTTATAATAATCCTTATTCATTTGATATGTAATTTATTTTTCATTTAATATTTTATAAAACATTTAATAAATAATCTATATATTTGTAATAATCACACATTCTATTGTTCATAGAGAATATCTTTGCATTTCCTCACCATATTCTACATCAATATTTTGTTTCACACATATAATAATAAAATTATAAATCATTCACAATTGAAGAATTTTTTTTTTAAATTTTTTAAAGAATTTGTTACCCTTTTGAAAATTAACTTAGTATAGGGAAAATAAGTCATAGATTTTGGTGTCATAATTATCATTTCATTTGAATTCATATGATATAAATTTTCTTTTATATATAAATATATATTGAAATTTTTATACTTTATATATGGACATATAATAATTTAAATTTTTTTACTTAAGAAATTAATTTATATATCGATATCATAATAGTGATGCTTTATCAATGAAATTATCATAAATAACATTAATAAATTTTTTTATAATTTTATCATCATTAATATTTTTTGTAGTAACCTAGGATTTTCATAAATACATATATTTTTATATTAAAAAAATTTATGAACATTCATTACAATACAAAAAACACACACACCAAAGGATCATAAAGGTATAATGAATTTTGAAACATGGAAACATAAAAAACTTATTCATAGTGAACTTTATCATCTCCCAATAAGTTCTTCATATCTAGAACCAATATGAAAAAATATTAAATAATAAATTTCTTTACAAAGGAGGCTTGGAAACCTATGAAATGGTGGGATTAGATGCTTAGTAAGACTAACCATTGGAGATACTTATGAATAAAATGAGCATAAGGGAATGAGGAAATTAATATAAAATAGGAAAACCATACCCTACATATATAAGCATAAAAAATGTGGCTTGTGGAATAATGATATCAAGATCATAATACATGACTCATTTGGAATGAGAATAACATGATCCACAATAACGCAACATTAGAAACAAATTGAATTGTGGAATACACATTAACATGGAAAATAATTTTTATAATAGTCATGGATCACTGGAAAGACTATCATATTGGAAATGGTTCACTCCCAAAATAATAATAGTAGTCATTGTTTACTCCTAAGACTATCATAGTGAACAAAGTCCCTTACTAATCCTGGTTCACTCCTCATTCCAGTCCCATCAATCTCATGCGACATAAATGATTACCAATTCATTGGATAGAGATATAGGTGACACCCATCACATAATGAAAATCATATATATGTGTTCCGTAATATCCTAAAACATTCATCACATTATATCATAGGAAATGAAATTGGTTTTATAAACATTTCATCATATCATAACCTGTGGAAAAGTGAAATGTTTCATAATCATGTCATCATTTCATCAAAGCATAACTCTTGTAAAAAGTAGTGGGGTTCTAACAAATTATATCATCATTAATATATACCATTCATAGATATAGTATAAATTTTATTCTTGGATTATATACCTAGAAAAGTATAATTAACATCAAGGGTTTCTATTCTACATCCAATATTATTGTGAAATAAATATTACATGGAATGTTTCTAGTGGAAAATATCCTTTCCTCATTGAAAATTATTTTTTATAAATAAAAATTTTTCATAATCCTTTTAATTTAAAAAAAAACCAGAATAAATTTGAAGGAATAATTAAAAAAATAAATTTCATGATGATAGGGAACTTTATTCAATCTATATATATTAAAAAAATCATTTTATTTATATTTTCTGTATAAGACAAATAATCATTATTTGGAAGATGACATGATGAAATATTTTATTTTATTTTCCTAATTTGATAAATCGAAAGAATTTATTTAATAAAAAATTTGGATGGTCTAAAATTTATTTATTTATCTTTTTATCCAAAAAAACATGGTTTTTGAATAAAAAGTGTTTTCAACTAAAGAGAGACACAATGTTTATTTTTCTTAAAAACATTATTTCAAACACTTTTGTACATAAATAGAGGAAAGTGTAGATAAAAAATATGATCTAAAAAAAATTCTACAATGTAAGAAAATTCACAAGTTTCCTCAAGATACAAAACATAATATTTGATTATTCGAATTATAATTAGGAGAAATCTGATAAATGATGAAATTTCAACGTAAACCCATTACCACTTTTTTAACTCTGAATCATAATCCCCATAAAATAATAACATTAAATAAAACATATTATATAATGAGAATTAATTATTGAATTATATTACATGGAATAAGGGTTGTATATATCTCTCAAGAAAGAAGATTGGTGTATGACATAACATACATGTCATGGAAAGTAAATTGAGACAACAATCACCCACCATATGTATCAAATTCCATCATACATGTTCAAACATAATGTATAATATATATTATATTATTATAATACTATTATGAAACCCTAACATTCTATATAATATCCAATTTATTTTCTTATGACATTTTATTACACATTTATTTACAGTTCTATGTTAATGTAACATTTCAGGCAATACCTTATTTATTTTTAATGTAAATATTGGTATTTTATTTCTGATCATTATTAAATTGATCAATATTACATAATCAATATAATTTTATCCTTGATACAAATATAATAAATATATAGTATATATGTTTTTAGGTCTATCCATAATATTTAGAGATAGGGAATGAAATACACCGTTCATAGAGATGGTAAGTCATACGTACATATAAATGTTTTTTCAATTTTTATCAATATTATAAATAAAGAAAGTGAATATATATATTAACCTTTAATAATTATTATTTTGTCATATATATAATATACTTTTATTAAAAAGTTATTTATTACCTTCTATTTAATACGTGAAGGAATCACATCACTTTGTGAGGTAGTAGTTCACAATATACAAGAGTGATACTATCATATTCACACATAATAGAAAGTATGAAGATATATGTGAAATTAAAATTTAATATGCTCAATTATTTCATAAAAAAAATTATTCTTTTAATTTATAATTATATTAATCTATTATACATAGGGATGGAAAATAAAAAAATTATTTCATAATGTTGTGGTCCACTGTATACATAAATGATGATTTACAGTGAAAGTTAATGGAATAGGATATGGTTTAACGTCATAAAATTAAAATAAAAATATTTGTATATGTTGTATTTAGAGGATATTGTAACAAAATAGTTTAATATTTATTTATATAGGATGAATAAGATATAAAATTAAATTCTCCATTAGGGGTGTCACCACTTCTTCTGAAAACTCATTTTGGTTTACACAAAAAAGGCATCATTGGATGTGTTTTGACCAAGATATGGATTCTAGTATTATATAATGGATTTTATTTATTTATTTAGTTTTACATGGATGATGTATGAGAGGTGTAGGGGTTTCCTTTTTTATGTGTGTTGATTGGAACTATTATAAATTTTTAAAAGAGAATGTTTACACATGGGCTTCTCATGCCACAAGGATCCCAAAGGGACCATTATAGAGCCTCGACGAGAAAAGATCTTAATATTTCCAAAAAAATGGTTGTTGTAAAATAATTATTTCTATTTAACACTTATCTTTTTATTTTAACCCCTGATAATCCCATTTCCCTTAACCACATAAAATAATTTTTTTATTGTTTCTACTATTCATTATTATAAAAAAGTAGGTCTAATTTCTTAGGTAATATGAATTATGTGTATTCCAAATGTAAAAACAAATTTTGCAAATTCTCTAATTTTTTTAAAAATTTAATTTAAAATTAATCCAAAAAACGTTTTGAGAAAAAATGTTTTAAAATGTAAACAGTTTATATGATTAGATGGTTTATCTATCAAAAAATAAATATTAAAATGACTAAAATGAATGAAAATTTATTAATTGATATATAAATGATTTAATTTTACATTCAAATCAATTTTATAAAAAATTAAAATTATAAATGGATAAAAAGAGAAAGAATTATTCATAAAACCTAGTATCGTTCATTAATAACTCAGAAATTATTCATATTATTAAAATACCAAAAATATAAACTATGATAATTTAGAAAGGAAGATTTATAAAATAGTTTCATTTTATAAAATTTGTTTTATTAAATTTTTAAAAATTACTTTTATTATTATTATAAAAATAATTGTTTTGGAGAAAATTTGTATTTTTAAAACCTATAATAGAATTACCCAAAAATAATTCCTTTTTTATTTGGATGTTTTATTTATATAAAAATTCTTATATAATATTTAATTTTTTTATTTCTATTCAAACCATTGATTTTATGGTATATGAAATAATGGGTTTGTTTAAAAAATAATATTAATAGTTTGTCTTGTTTAATTAAAATTAAATGCTGTGTGAAACAAAACATATTGAAGAAATTAGATTTATTTTTAAAAATATTTTTTCTAAAAAATTGATGTGTCAAATTCTATCCTCGTAAAAATTAATTTCTCCATCCAAATTCATTATTCTGAAAAAATGTTGGGTACTTCAGCCTCATCATTTCCCCAAGATCAAACATAGCTTTTTCAAACTAGTTGTTTCACCAAAAAATTATGACATGGTGAGAGGTGTTGATTAACCGAAATTTATTTCTATGATCCATAATATAAATCAGGTCTCCTCATAATAAAGAACATACTCTAGTAGTATATCCTCTATGTTCAATACATGTTAAGGTTTATATATATACTTTCATTGGATAAAAAATGGAACAAATTGTTGACTTGAGAGAGGTTTGGTGGAAGCTCTAACTTATTTGATATCATCCCAATGCAATAATTAATTTCAATGGGACTGATATAGCTAAGGATTATCTTTTCAAATATCTTTATCTTACTCAAATGATAAATTATTAGAAACATCTTTTCACCAACATAAAAATCTCGATTATGATGTTTGTTATCAAGTATAATGATTCTACTAACTATGAGTTATATTAGTGTGTTACTGCATGGATCTAAACTTCTGTTACATTTTATAATGTATCTGTAGTACCAAGTGGATTTTTCCCCAAATTTATTCTAGATCATTGTAGCTATACACTTATTTCTAAATAGGGATTCAAGAGGATCAATTATAATTCCAGATTGACAACTATTACCTTATAAAAAATATAATACATGAAGGATTTTATCACAAACCCCACTAAATTACATTGAACAAGATATAAAAATTACAAATTTGTTTAAAATTATCTCTTGGAATGACAAGATATTTTAGGATGATGCACAATTTTGAAAAATTACTTAATATATAATGATAGATAATGAATTCACTTGAACTTTGAGGTAATCATTGGTTCTTTACAAGATATAATTGAATGTGGTAATGTATTAATATTTACAATATATTTAATGTATACATTATAATTCCGATCAAGGATGATTTATTCCATGATAGTGATGATGTTTTATGATTTTGTGAGGAGACCAACTATAACCCTTATAACATTATTCCCTTTGGATTTTTTTGGGAGTCTAAAGATAAAATCAATGGTGATGTTTTCATACATCCATTTTGGTGTATGTAAAAGGTATGACATCACCTTAGTATTTTTTATTTGAGACATAGATTTCTAATGTTGCAAGCACTAGGAATAAAATTATATGATATGTCACTTCTTTCTGTCCTACTATAAATACTGTCAAAAATCATTATACATAATCCATCATCGAAGATGAATAGATAATGATGAGCTTTGAGATTCCTCCAAAATATACTTCTTAAAGTGTAGTATGTATAGAACAAAAACATGGTTATTAAATAATATCATTATATCATGTCCAATGTTAAACTTTTGATAACTTCTATGATTAATATTTTTCTCTAAATGTTCCTTCTACAAATCATTAATCATTACATGGAAAGATAATTAACCATTTAATTGAGAAAGATATTATTTATCCAACACATTAAACATTTTAAGAACAATCCTATGAAAATAAAAAATATTTAATCTTTTGTGAAACTTAACATGGATAAGGATGGATGATCCTTTCAAATAAATGTAGCAGGCACCCTGTTCACTTTCTTAAGGAGGTAATGTATTGAGAAATCAAAATATTTAATATGGTATAAACATTTTCTATATTTAATATTTTAATCCATCAATGTGAAAATATAATTTAATATTTTATGATCATTATATATGGCACAATTTTCTCCATAAAGATACATCTTCCATATTTTGACACACAAATTACTTTAGCTAACTCCAAATCTGTAACACCCCAGGATTTCAGAGTGTGTTATTTCTTAAAAATAATTCAATAACGTGCACTACACGCAACACCGAGTTCAATCACACCATTAAAAGAGGTCATGAATAGTATTAACTACATTTTGAACTATATATAATCCTTATAATTTTAGAATCCCTATTATGAGTTTCTTAGTCATAATGCAAGAACAAATTCATTTTCAGTATTTCAATTTTATCAACGTCTAATAGTGAAACCTTTTTAAATAAAATATTTTAAACTTTTTGACTAAATGGAGACATTAAAAAAATTTAAAATGAAACATCCCAAGCGTCCACGGTACGCTTTCCTTTGAATAATACAGTAGCGTGTGTTGTACGCAACTTCGAGTTTTAACACACACCACAATCGATCAAAGTAGCCGTTATGAATAGTAATACCTAATTTTTGAAATTATATATATTTTATATTTCAAAATGGACTTCATTTTTGGATTCGGAATATCGAATTTAGCCTAAAGTGAAATTTTGGTACATTTCGGATAACTTTCATATTTTGATGAATAGTGAAAATTACTAAATTTTAATTAAAAACAACTTTTTTAATCAAAATACTTAATAGTGATAAATTATGAATTTGAGTGGTTTTAAAGTATATTTAGAATATATTTTTACAATTTAATATAATGTTGGTCATTAGACAAAATTTTACAATTAAACCGAACATAAACAAGTGTCAATCTTTTGATAGTTATTATCTCTTAAAAACACGCTTTTTGTTTTGACAGCGGGAATTAATTTTAAATTAATTTCTGCCACTTCTGTGTTTTGAATTTAGAAAAATGGATTCCATATTTGGAATCAGGATGTTCAAATTGTGTAAATAGGTAACTTTTATTTTTAGACATTTTGAATAATTACTGCGGTAAATATTTTATTTACCATGGTTAAGGGTAAATCCGGTAAATAAGGGTTAAAAAATAATATTATAATAATACTAAATTACCCTAAAACGTGTCTTAACCCTATTGGTTGATAAATGTTCGTCCATGGGAATCTTTGGGTCTATTTTGGGACCCCATGGATCCACTTGTAAGTGATAATGACACTTTATTTTAATTAAGTTAAAATGAATACAAAAATGGCATAAGCTTGCATCTTTTAAAAGAACAATTTTTACTTAGGGTTATACATGTTTGATTTTCGATTATAAATATTCATTAGAAAGCTAAAAAGATTTCCTACATAAGTATATTTTATTTATAATTTTTAGACATTAAATAATTTATTTTATTTATGACACAATGACGATGCAGTAATTACTATAATAGTGAAAAATTAAATTAAGTGATATTATAAATACCCAAATAAATATAATATGAAACTTTTAATTAATTAAACTAATTTTATAGGATAATATGATATATTAGGATTGATTTAATTTACTTTTTTTGAAGTAATCAATCTGTTATGAGTTTCAGAAAAATCAACTAATGAATAGTATCAAAATTGACATAAAAGAGTTCTTAAAACAAATATTATATTATTAATTGATATTAAATTCCTAAAAATCTAAGGTTCGGCCAAGAGGCTTATATAATGATAGGTTAATCATTAATGGACCACTTGGGGGTCGCTTGGATGTATATAGTAAGTTTATTAACCATATTATATAAAAATACAAAGAGACATTGTAAAAGTGAAACTAATTAACTTAGAGTTGATACTTAAAGATAAGGTTAATATAAGTACCCAAACCTGTCTAAATTCTATTGGTTGAGTTTTTTTCGACCTATACCCACCTTAACCTTTGAATAATCAACTTTGGAGCCTTTAGAAACCGAATATTAATTTAATATAAATTAATATTTCTAGCTTTTCCAAAGGTGCCCCTCACCCCTCTTATAAAAGGGCACTCCTCCTTCTCATTTCTTCACACCTCTAAAGCCTTTTGGTTCGGCAAAACTCTGCCCAAATACTCTCCCAACATCCCCCACTACAACCTAGAGGCCTTAGTGTGATCAGAAAGCCAACCTATGGAGCCCTTTTGATCAAATAAAAAGGAAGAACCCGAAGAAGAGGTAATGATTTCACCACCCTTTTCTAAGTTCCTTTCTTCTTCCACTTCCTCTTTCTTTGTTCTTACCATTCTAAAATAATAACTCCAGTATCTTAAATATACTGTGATGTTATTATAAATATGGTACAACCATATTCAGTATTCTATACACCCTTTGAATAACATGTCACCATACGTGCGTACGTACGGCTTACCGTCTCCACGTCGTGGTGTAATTGTTATTCAATATATTATTATTTGGATGGGTATAATAATGATGTGTAACTCATGTAAATAATAAATATAACATGTTAATGATTCTGTATATATTATATACCATCCATTTATATATTATTTTAATATCAAAAGAATGATATTGTCGCTCGTGCGTACGTACGGACTACCGTATCCACGAACGCGATGAGATTCATTCTCCATCGTATCCATTCAAGTATAATTATCATTTGATGATTTAAAAATGATGTTTAAGGACTTGATATCATTCTGGATATGAATAATATACAACCTATCCTTTACAAACATGTCTTACGTAACAAAACATATAAAAGAAAACAAGTAAGTTAACACCCGATATAATGATAATACTAAGATATTATTAACAAATCAATATTACAAGATCATATATGATATCATATTATTATATATGATTCTTGTATAATTTAATAACAACTATTTCACCATTATACAGGAGGTTAACCTACTCCAACCAAGGAAAAGTACAAGGTAAGGGTTATTTCACAATCTTTTCATTATCCGAGGTTGTTTATACGTAATAATCTACTGGGATTTCTTTATCATCCACATCCATGTTTCTTCGAAATGTATTTCAAAACATATTTATTATTTACAAGAATATGGGTTAAAGTCATTTAAACCCTTTTTTTACTTTTTATAAGAGGTTTATAAAGAAATCTTTCCGTCGTTTTCAAAACAAGGTCATTTTTAACCTTTTCGACAGAATTAAGGTAAGAATGTTTTTTTTACTTATACGGCGGGTGCGGTTATTTTCCGCCGTTATAAAATCATCAAAGCTTTCCTTACAAGCTTACAAGAATATTTTCAAGAAAATGTTTTATTTTATATGGCTCTTAAATGATTTCAAAAATAGAAAAAGATATTTCTCTAAAAAGTGTTTTGATTTCATCTATGTCAACATCCTTTAATGGATTTTACGCTTATTTGAAGTTGATTTATTATAATACAAAACTTCTACATTGTATTGAAGGTTTTGTGATGTGTTTGACTGTGGATGTGCTATTTTATACCATTCATATTTTATGGTGAAACTATTGACATTTCGTATGCTAGTTTTAATCCGAATGTTTATGTTATATTTCAAAATTTTCTTCAGATGAATGTGCTAAACAAGTATGTTCCGGGTTTGGGACCGGTAAAAGTAAGCCCTCCAGGTTGGGGACTGGTAAAAGTAAGCCCTCCAGGTTGGGTACTGGTTAAAGTAAGCCCTCCAGGTTAGGGACTGGTAAAATTATGCCCTCCGGGTTGGTGTCCGGTTATTAGAGGCACTCCGGGTTGGTGTCCGGTTATTAGAGGCACTCCGAGTTGGTGTCCGGTTATTAGAGGCACTCCGGGTTGGGTTCCGGTTAGAAGTAACCCCTAGGTCTTGGGATGAGGCCTAGACAAAGAAATTAACGTTTAGCATTATGAATTCCAATATTATGAATGTGGTTATTGATATTGCATGTGATTATTCGATTAGTAGAATATCCATGTGAGCAAGTAAATGGCATTATTTCATTTTACTTTTTCCATACTATGTTGAAGTTCAATTTTAAAAGGCTTTTGTTTTAGTAATTCATTGCCTTAAATGTTTATGCTTATTTTGAATGTTCCGCTATATTGTTATCCTTACTGGGCATTTGAGCTCACCCCTTTTCTATGTTTTATTTTTCCCAGGTAGTGAAGAAGTAATTTATGAATGACTTGCAGGGATATTATGAGGGGTTAATAGTGTGGATATGAAGACTTTGTTGTTGTAGTAGTTTTTCACTTTGAAATGTAATGTAAAACTTTATGATTATATCTAGTGTTTCCAAGGCTACTAAACCAATCGGTCTTTCGAGATTTGATCTTTTTTGTGATCATGCCAATGTTACGAAGTAATGCACCGACTCTGGGTAGCTGGGGTTGGGGCATTACAGTTGGTATCAGAGGAAGTTTATTACAAACCTTGGAAGCTAGATTTAGATAAACTCTGATTAGAGCACGTAGACCTAAGATGAACTTTGAGGATTAGTATAGAATAACTTCCTAGAATTTTGGTATTGTAGAGATTTTGTGAGTTTTCCAAGCAATACATCCCTTTCTGGATACGAGCAGGTAGTGGCGGCTCTGGCACAGATGTACCTAGGGGTAAAACCTGAAAACACCGCTTTGAGCTAGACTCGAACGGGAACTGGTGCACGACAATGGGCCTTGCTGCACTCTTGGTTACGACACTCCCGGGGGATATGCTTAGGATAACTCTCATTTTCTTTACAAATCATTTTGAAGGGATTATGAGTATATACTTCCTCAAAAAAACATTCTTATGATTATGGATTATATCCATAAATAGTTCAATTTATGTTAGGTGTTTTATAAGTATGGGATTATGTATTTTGATTCATAAACTGATCTAGTTTATGCCATGGTATAGAAATGGCGCCCAGTAGAAGGAATGAGAACTCCAGAAATACACATGATTCAAAGAGAAGAAAGGATCATATCATTCATGGTCTTAAGCTAGAATTTATAAGAGAAATAGTCTCCCTTGTATTATCATCATATGAAGAAATAATATCATGTGTTGATAAGATATGTAAAGAGTTTACTGAGTCCTATGGCTTTGAAGGGAAGCAAGAGAAGAAAAGGATGGAAGAGAGAAAGATGGATAAAGGGAAGAGGGAAAAGAAGAATTTTCCCATATGTGGTAACTGTGGAAAGAAACACCCTGGAACTTTCCTGAAAGGAATGGGGGTTTGTTATAAGTGTGGAGGAAAAGGGCACAAAGTACGTGACTGCAAGGGTAAGAAAATGGTTTTAAATGTACAATGCTTCATTTGCAAGGAGTTTGGACACTACGCGAACCTATGTCTCAGTCATCAGACTATGCCGCAAATGATGTTATTGGATAATAATCAAGTTATGATACTACCACAGATGAAGAGGAATGATTAGAGTTCTTATGTTGATTATGTCAATTGAGCTTTGTATCAACAATGTACTTGTTATAATAATTATGTAGTATATAAGGATTGTACTGCAGTACTATTTCATTAAGGACTTGAGATTGTGTGGAACAAAGAAAAGTGACTCATTAGCAGGATAGATTTTTTTGAAAATATATGGTTGAGAGAATGATAAACCATAATATAGTTCTGATACTGAGGTAGTGATTTTGGAATAATATGTGATTGTTTTGGATAAATTATATTGGATATTCTTGACTACCTTGGAACTGATTAATGATTTGTATATTCCATCATTGTTGGGGTTTAAAACATTTTTGGATTAATGAAGTATATCCAGCATTCTATATGGAATAAGGGAGCATGAATGTAATCAATAAGGAATATGGTAATACATGATGAAGGTATTCATATGCTATTACGGGGTAAAAAGGATATATATTATGTTTACTTTCCTTATGAATGTTGGACTGTGAGTTTGGACAGAAGTATTTTGGATAGTTCTAGTTTGGATTATTTTGGATTTCCATAAAAGGACAACCCGGAGGTCGGGCGACAACCCGTCGCGTCCGGCAAGGCTGCGAGACTTGAACCCGCAACCAAAGGGCGACAAGGGTGTATCACCTACCACTATCCCACGAGATGTCCTGGATTAAATAAAGTAGTTTTTTTAAAAGATATGGTAGATGAATTATAAATTCGTTTATTTTGGAACCCTCTATGAATAGTATAAATAGAATTTTTTTTAAGAGTGAATGATGAGTTTTGGTAGAAATTTACTAATGGATAAAACTCTAATTATAAACTAAGTATATCTCCTTATTATCTTATCCAATCTCATAAATAAATTCCTCAACATTAATAATAGATACTTAGAACAAAAATGTTGTCCTAGATGGTACCTTAAATCATCACAAATTTATGGCTTTGGGATTGTTGGCCTTTTCATAGCCATGTTCTCTATCACTCTCCATCAGATAATTGATGGCTAGATTTTTCTTCCATATCCATATTTTCTTACATGGAACCCTAGTATGTGTTATTTTCGGTAATCTTCATACTTTCGACTCTTTATTTTAAATAGAGGCCTCGTTAATTCATTTTTCGATGTGGGATTTCAACTAAGATATTTTGAAACGTCAAAAATGTGTTATCCCAATACCCTATATTTTGTTGAACCGATGGTACTTCAAATCATCATAGATTGATGAGTTTAAGGACCTCAATTATACACTTGTTTGTGATTCATGACCTCAATCACTACCTATAAATATTTACGTTTTTCCTCCGATTATATGTCTCTAATTGCCACCAATGTTCTCCTAATCGAGATCATAATTTGGTGGTGACCCTTTAATTTCTCTTTTCCTCATATTAAGACTAAATTTTAGTAACCCAATTTCCAATGTGGGTTTTCCCACAAATATATTTTCTACTTTCAACCTTTTATCTTCGAAGAACAATTTCAAATTGCGAGGACGCAATTTATTGAAGGAGGGGAGAATGTAACACCCCAGGATTTCAGAGTGTGTTATTTCTTAAAAATAATTCAATAACTTGCACTACACGCAACACCGAGTTCAATCACACCATTAAAAGAGGTCATGAATAGTATTAACTACATTTTGAACTTTATATAATCCTTATAATTTTAGAATCCCTATTATGAGTTTCTTAGTCATAATGCAAGAACAAATTCATTTTCAGTATTTCAATTTTATCAACGTCTAATAGTGAAACCTTTTTAAATACAATATTTTAAACTTTTTGAATAAATGGAGACATCAAAAAAATTTAAAATGAAACATCCCAAGCGTCCACGGTACGCTTTCCTTTGAATAATACAGTAGCGTGTGTTGTACGCAACTTCGAGTTTTAACACACACCACAATCGATCAAACTAGCCGTTATGAATAGTAATACCTAATTTTTGAAATTATATATATTTTATATTTCAAAATGGACTTCATTTTTGGATTCGGAATATCGAATTTAGCCTAAAGTGAAATTTTGGTACATTTCGGATAACTTTCATATTTTGATGAATAGTGAAAATTACTAAATTTTAATTAAAAACAACTTTTTTAATCAAAATAATTAATAGTGATAAATTATGAATTTGAGTGGTTTTAAAGTATATTTAGAATATATTTTTACAATTTAATATAATGTTGGTCATTAGACAAAATTTTACAATTAAACCAAACATAAACAAGTGTCAATCTTTTGATAGTTATTATCTCTTAAAAACACGTTTTTTGTTTTGACAACGGGAATTAATTTTAAATTAATTTCTGCCACTTCTGTGTTTTGAATTTAGAAAAATGGATTCCATATTTGGAATCAGGATGTTCAAATTGTGTAAATAGGTAACTTTTATTTTTAGACATTTTGAATAATTACTGCGGTAAATATTTTATTTACCATGGTTAAGGGTAAATCCGGTAAATAAGGGTTAAAAAATAATATTATAATAATACTAAATTACCCTAAAACGTGTCTTAACCCTATTGGTTGATAAATGGTCGACCATGGGAATCTTTGGGTCTATTTTGGGACCCCATGGATCCACTTGTAAGTGATAATGACACTTTATTTTAATTAAGTTAAAATGAATACAAAAATGGCATAAGCTTTCATCTTTTAAAAGAACAATTTTTACATAGGGTTATACATGTTTGATTTTCGATTATAAATATTCATTAGAAAGCTAAAAAGATTTCCTAAATAAGGATATTTTATTTATAATTTTTAGACATTAAATAATTTATTTTATTTATGACACAATGACGATGCAGTAATTACTATAATAGTGAAAAATTAAATTAAGTGATATTATAAATACCCAAATAAATATAATATGAAACTTTTAATGAATTAAACTAATTTTCTAGGATAATATGATATATTAGAATTGATTTAATTGACTTTTTGCGAAGTAATCAATCTGT
Organism: Viscum album; assembly: GCA_963277665.1. NCBI lineage: Eukaryota > Viridiplantae > Streptophyta > Magnoliopsida > Santalales > Viscaceae > Viscum > Viscum album. The sequence continues at coordinate 569,996,736 of OY728150.1, read as the reverse complement.
TATGAGTTTCACAAAAATCAACTAATGAATAGTGTCAAAATTGACATAAAAGAGTTCTTAAAACAAATATTATATTATTAATTGATATTAAATTCCTAAAAATCTAAGGTTCGTCCAAGAGGCTTATATCATGATAGTTTAATCATTAATGGACCACTTGGGGGTCTCTTGGATGTATATAGTAAGTTTATTAACCATATTATATAAAAATACAAAGAGACATTGTAAAAGTGAAACTAATTAACTTAGAGTTGATACTTAAAGATAAGGTTAATATAAGTACCCAAACCTATCTAAATTCTATTGGTTCAGTGTTTTTCGACCTATCCCCACCTTAACCTTTTAATAATCAACTTTGGAGCCTTTAGAAACCGAATATGAATTTAATATAAATTAATATTTCTAGCTTTTCCAAAGGTGCCCCTCACCCCTCTTATAAAAGGGCACTCCTCCTTCTCATTTCTTCACACCTCTAAAGCCTTTTGGTTCGGCCAAACTCTGCCCAAATAATCTCCCAACATCCCTCACTACAACCTAGAGGCCTTAGTTTGATCAGAAAGCCAACCTACGGAGCCCTTTTGATCAAATCAAAAGGAAGAACCCGAAGAAGAGGTAATGATTTCACCACCCATTTCTATGTTCCTTTCTTCTTCCACTTCCTCTTTCTTTGTTCTTACCATTATAAAATAATAACTACAGTATCTTACATATACTGTGATGTTATTATAAATATGGTACAACCATATTCAGTATTCTATCCACCTTTTGAATAACATGTCACCATACGTGCGTACGTACGGCTTACCGTCTCCACGTCGTGGTGTAATTGTTATTCAATATATTATTATTTGGATGGGTATAATAATGATGTGTAACTCATGTAAATAATAAATATAACATGTTAATGATTCTGTATATATTATATACCATCCATTTATATATTATTTTAATATCAAAAGAATGATATTGTCGCTCGTGCGTACGTACGGACTACCGTCTCCACGAACGCGATGAGATTCATTCTCCATCGTATCCATTCAAGTATAATTATCATTTGATGATTTAAAAATGATGTTTAAGGACTTGATATCATTATGGATATGAATAATATACAACCTATCCTTTACAAACATGTCTTACGTAACAAAACATATAAAAGAAAACAAGTAAGTTAACACCCGATATAATGATAATACTAAGATATTATTAACAAATCAATGTTACAAGATCATATATGATATCATATTATTATATATGATTCTTGTATAATTTAATAACAACTATTTCACCATTATACAGGAGGTTAACCTACTCCAACCAAGGAAAAGTACAAGGTAAGGGTTATTTCACAGTCTCTTCATTATCCGAGGTTGTTTATACGTAATAATCTACTGGGATTTCTTTATCATCCACATCCATGTTTCTTCGAAATGTATTTCAAAACATATTTATTATTTACAAGAATATGGGTTAAAGTCATTTATACTCTTGTTTGACTTTTTATAAGAGGTTTATAAAGGAATCTTTCAGTCGTTTTCAAAACAAGGTCATTTTTAACCTTTTCGGCAGAATTAAGGTAAGAATGTTTTTTTTACTTATACGGCGGGTGCGGTTATTTTCCGCCGTTATAAAATCATCAAAGATTTCCTTACAATCTTACAAGAATATTTTCAAGAAAATGATTTATTTTATATGGCTCTTAAATGATTTCAAAAATAGAAAAAGATATTTCTCTAAAAAGTGTTTTGATTTCATCTATGTCAACATCCTTTAATGGATTTTACGCTTATTTGAAGTTGATTTATTATAATACAAAACTTCTACATTGTATTGAAGGTTTTGTGATGTGTTTGACTGTGGATGTGCTATTTTATACCATTCATAGTTTATGGTGAAACTATTGACATTTCGTATGCTAGTTTTAATCCGAATGTTTATGTTATATTTCAAAATTTTCTTCAGATGAATGTGCTAAACAAGTATGTTCCGGGTTGGGGACCGGTAAAAGTAAGCCCTCCAGGTTGGGGACTGGTAAAAGTAAGCCCTCCAGGTTGGGGACTGGTTAAAGTAAGCCCTCCAGGTTAGGGACTGGTAAAAGTATGCCCTCCGGGTTGGTGTCCGGTTATTAGAGGCACTCCGGGTTGGTGTCCGGTTATTAGAGGCACTCCGGGTTGGTGTCCGGTTATTAGAGGCACTCCGGGTTGGGTTCCGGTTAGAAGTAACCCCTAGGTCTTGGGATGAGGCCTAGACAAAGAAATTAACGTTTAGCATTATGAATTCCAATATTATGAATGTGGTTATTGATATTGCATGTGATTATTCGATTAGTAGAATATCCATGTGAGCAAGTAAATGGCATTATTTCATTTTACTTTTTCCATACTATGTTGAAGTTCAATTTTAAAAGGCTTTTGTTTTAGTAATTCATTGCCTTAAATGTTTATGCTTATTTTGAATGTTCCGCTATATTGTTATCCTTACTGGGCATTTGAGCTCACCCCTTTTCTATGTTTTATTTTTCCCAGGTAGTGAAGAAGTAATTTATGAATGACTTGCAGGGATATTATGAGGGGTTAATATTGTGGATATGAAGACTTTGTTGTTGTAGTAGTTTTTCACTTTGAAATGTAATGTAAAACTTTATGATTATATCTAGTGTTTCCAAGGCTACTAAACCAATCGGTCTTTCGAGATTTGATCTTTCTTGTGATCATGCCAATGTTACTAAGTAATGCACCGACTCTGGGTAGCTGGGGTCGGGGCGTTACAAAATCATGAGTGGGATATTTTTTTTCAAATGTACCAACAATTGTTCTGGGGAATAATCTATATACTTTTCATATTTCATAAAAAACATTCCAATACCTTCTTGGATTCATCATAATAGATATCAACCCATTTTCCACTATAGAGTAATGTATTTGCATGTGAGATGAATTATCTTCTCTTTAGTTCCATGTAATTTAGCTCACATTCACCTTTCTAATGGAACTTGAGTCCCATATATGTTTTCAGGTTGAGTGGATTAGAAAGTCATGAGAAATTCGAGAAAAACTAAAAAAACATGTAACTAAAAAAAAGAAAACTAAGGATCTCAATCACCTCAACTGCTCTTTTCCAAGAATTAATAACCTCATTCTTTAATGGATGAACTAATATACCCTCTTTTAATATTATATGACAAAAAATGAATTATTTTTTCACCTCAAATATAAAAATTCTAAAAATTTTATATATTTTAACTTTCCTTAGGGAGATTTTTATAATTCTTAATTGATTTTCATTATGTACCTTACACATTAAATAGAAAAAAATATCATTTATAAAGACAATTAAAAAATAATCATAGAAGTCTCTAAAGGCTGTGTTCATTAAATCTATAAAGATTGTGGGAACATTAGTAATAATGAATGACATCACTATATATTCATAGTATTCATACATTATATAGAATCCCATCAGGGGTATATCCTCTAAATTGATACTCAATTGATAATTTCTATAACGAAGGTTAGTTTTCGAAAAGTATTGAGATCAACACAATTGATAAAATAAGTTATTAATATTGGCTATGAGATATATGTTCATGATAATAATATTGGTCATATCCTAATAATAAATTTCGAGTCACAATGACCCATTATTCTCATTAATAAAAATAATTGGTTCACCCCACGGTGAAACACATATAAAAATTAATAACATATCGAATTTCTATTCTAGTTTCATTTTAAATTACTAAAACTAATTGGGTCCATTATACGAGGTTTCATTGAAATTGGAGTTGCACTATGTATGAGTTCTATCGAGAACTTAAAATTTTATTTTCGTGGATATATAAGAAACTATTTTGGATGGTCTTAAAAAAACATTCACATAATAGTTTTATTATTAATTGTGAGTTTCTTCCTAACCATAGGTGATAAATTACTTTCTTCAATTGGAAGAAATATATAAAATGGATGTGATTTCCATTAGAAGTTTTTATTAATCATCACACTGATAAATGATCAATGAATCTGTTGAAATAAAAAAATTGATTTCCCTTCAATATTTAATGATGTGGTATTTATGAATACAAATCAAATACATGAGTAAGATAACATCAAATTCATCCTGAGGGAGTATAAAAAGATTTGAAATAATCATATATCCACAAACATGAACCAGATAAGAATCATGCACTTGAGATGAAATCATCATACCATTACTAGGTTTTACTTATTATTATACATCTAATTTATTGGGAGGAATCATCATACCCTTATAAAACTATTGATATATGATGTAATTGTTATATATAAATTGAAATAAGACCTTAGATGTTCCATAGTGGATGGTAAGTGTACCTTTCAACATGTCTTTATCACAACCATCATTAGAAATAATGATGACAAGATATTTCCCTTTTTCCCTCATCTCAAGTGATTTATGACCTCATTCATTATCATTAACCTTCATAATTATGGCATTGGTTAGAAATATTCTGATACCTATTTCATTAAAAGTACTACAGTGTGGGTAGTGAATTATGTTGAGATTTGCCATTATTTCCATCAATAGATAATATCTTCCCACCTGTTTGTCATTTTTTTCTCGATGACTTTCCATTCCTCACATGATAAAATAAATTGCCCCCTTAATATAATATCATCATATTTATTTCACACACATTGATTATAAAAGAAAATATCACCTTCTTCTCTCCATGTTTTTTATATTTTCTAATTAATTTGGTTTTTATATTATTATAAATAAACTTGATATTGATACATTAATCCAACCACAATTTCTACCTTGAGAGAAAATAAAAATATCTATTCCTAGATAATATTTTAAATTATTGTTAACATCCTTCAGATACATGGTTTTAATATAATGAATATTAAATGTTACATACATTTAGGTATGATTATGCTATGAAAAATGTACCTCACAATCCTTGTGTAATTTTTCTCATAGGTTCCAAATGATTCCCCGTTTATTTTTTCACACAAAGTTCCACTTCTCTATATTTTTACAGGGAATATGATAAAACTAATTATTTAAAAATAATTTTTTTTAATGTTTTGTAATACATGGAGTCAATTCATCATGTTCCACTTTATTCTTGATTAGATTCTACCAATGATCAACTTCAAAATCCAAATGATATATGAACAAAAAAAAATATTTAATGTTCCAAATATTGGATAATTGAAAAATATAATTTCAATGGTATTGATCCATAATGATCGTACTAGAGGATTACTAGATCATATAACAAATATTGATTTTCCCTCCTGAAGGACTCAATAGAATGTTGTTACATCTATTTCTCATTTGGATGTTCAATATGATTCATGGATTGAGAATGGTGTATGAGAAAAATAATGACATTTTTCATTCTAGATCCCATAATACCTTGCTACATAAGAGGGAATTCATCACATTATCGATCACACTCAATATTAAAATGGTTCAATTTTTTTCCAAACACTAAAAAAGTCCAAAATGTAGGTTGTAACTATAATAACCATAGTAGGGAATCACATAATCATAAAAAATTACCTATAAGATCTATAAATCATGAAATCTAATTTTTAATTTATAAAACCATAGGGTTATCCTTGTCCATTCCTAATAATTATCTATTTATATCCTTCATAATGGTTTATAATGATTTTCTGAATTCACAAAGGCTATCCACAAGGAGTATCAAACTCGGGTTGCAGCAATGCCTATAGTTGAGTACCAAGTGATAATCAAGTCTAGTTTAATTCACCATATTGGGATTTTTTTACCCAAAGTACCTCTATGAAAAAGCTACATCCACTTGTTGTATCCATACAAGTACATATTTTCATCAAATCCCCTCTTTATATACTTCTTCGAAATTCCCTCAAATTTGTTTATACTCTTAATCATCCATATAATTATCCATATACATGACCTTAGGGATCTCATTAATTTTTTATCATCATAGATTCCAATAGTTTACTAAACCTACTATTCGATTCAATCTATAAGGAACCATGATTTTCATACATACATATTACATCATTTTTTATGAACACTAATATCATTACATAAACACGTGAATGGGGAAAATAAACACATAATGCCTTTGGAAACATATAATCCTAAATAACTGGTTCATAAGACAAATATATCACCTCACACTTTTTTATTAAAATCATGAACAATTCTTAATCAAATATTAAAAAACAGTTTTCTTCATAAATGGGGAAAGGAAACATAAGAATAGTTGACTATAGATGTTTTGTATTTGTAAATAAGGGAGATAAATAAGTGTAACCTGATAATAATGGCATTAAAACATGAATATAAAATTTAAAAACCACATATTTTATATCAAAGATCAAAATAATGAGTCATGGAATAAAAAATGGAAATTCATAAAAATTATTCATAAGGATATCAATGAACATGATCAATGATGGAATTAAATTATCATAATAAAAAGAATTATGGAAAACACACAAGCATAAAAAGTAGTTTCCATTGTAGAAAAAGATCACTAATAATGATATTATATTATAATGTGGTCACTAAAAATACCATAAAAGTAGTAAAGGTTCACTCTTAAAACCATAAAAGTGAAAAAAATACCCTTACTGAATCAGGTTCAGTTCCTATTCTTATCATATCCATCAAATGAATTTTAATGTTTTTCCCAATTCCTTGAAGGGAGTTATAGTTCCCACCCATCAAATATTTAAAATCATTTACAAGTGTTACTTATGATAAAAAAATCATCATATTATAACCCATGAATTGAGTTGGGTTTCATAAACATCTATTTATATCACAACCTGGGAAAAAGAGATAGGTTTCAGTTTTATTACACATTTTAATCAATGAATAACCCATGGAAAATGAAATAGGCTTTATAAGAATTATTTCATCACAAAAATAAACCATTATAAAAAAGTGTTAGGATTTTATAGTGGGTTAATATTCCCATTAATGAATATATATCATCAATGGAACATATCTGAGAATGAAATGAAATTGAATGTTAAATAATGTGAAATATTTCTTGAGGAAAATATATATTCCTATTGTAACATAATAGTAAAACATAAAAAATATCCAAAATTATTTTCACTGATCGTAACCATAAAAAATTATAAATTAATCGCAAAATAAAATAACATCAAAATTTATTGGAAATCCTAGTAATATCTTAAAATTTTAATCAAAACATTATTTAATTTTTTCTGTAAATGAAATATTGAAATTTTTTGGAAAAGACATGACTATTTCTACAATATAATTTTGTAAAATATAAATAATGGTTAAAAATGAATTTAATAAATATGTATTAGAATTTTAAAAGTATTTTTAAAAAGTATTTTTTAAAAAACCCATTTTTTTTATAATTAGTTTCAACAGAACGATGAAAAAATGTCAATGTTTCGAAAATAATTATTTTCAACTGTTATATAGAAAAAGTAAGGGATATGAATGGAAAACATAAATTCTTTCACAATTAAAAAGGGATAAAAAATAACATACTAAGAGATATATAATAATATTTTATCATTTGAACTACAATCATGAGTAATACTTATAAACGATTATATTGTATCATAAAACTCTTACCACATCAGTAACATAAAATAATAATACCCATGAACACATATTGTTAAATGTAACATTTGATTTAATGAGAATAAATTAATTCATTATATTACATTGAAAAGGGTATGTACATATAGATCATAAAATAATATAAGGGAATAAAATAACATATGTCTCAAAGAAGTAAAATTAAGAAAAGAACACATTCTTTAATTCCTGACATTCACAATAAATATTAAAACAACATGTATATAAAATATAAGTTTATATTAAAATTATTTTATCAAAAATTCATATATATATATATATATATCATATCATATATGATTTTATTTTGACCTTTAATTACCCATTTATAAAATATTTAATGTTAGAGTTACATTTGGGGAAATAACTGCATTGTTTTCCATGTATGTTTTGATTTTTTATTTTAGTTACTTATAAAATGATCATGGTTCCATAATATATAGAATTTTATACATAATATAAATATCATATATATAAATAAAATATTTTCTTATTTTAATCCATAATATTTAGATATAAATAATTAAATACAACTTTCAATGAGAAAGTGCGGTGTATGTACACATGAATGTTGCCTCTGTTTTCTTGGTTGAATGAAAAAGATAAATATAAATTGTATATTAAATTTTATAGAATAATTATATAAACTATATATATATATAATCTTTTTATGAAAAACATATTTGTGACATTCCATGTAAAGCCTGAATGAATCATATTTTTTTCACGAGACAGTTGTGCACCATAAATAGGAGTGACGTTAACCTAATCCCATAGAATGAAAGTATGAATTTATATGGGATTTATGAAATTAAAAAATAATATAAATTTCATATATATATAATATATAATATTTTAATCCATCATTATATGAAGCTGTGAGAGGTTGTGATGGAAAAAGAATATCATCATCGTTAAGGTTGTTGTCTATCATACACTAAATTGATAATTTCTTATCCCATTTCATGGAAGAATATATTTTAATGTAATTAACATATATTAAAATTATATAAAACTATGTAATATTTATAGTGAATAATATCATCATGGTAAAATAGTATTTTATGGTGCTGGATAAAGAAATAAAATAAAATTCCCAGATAGAGGTTTTACATAATCTTTGGAAAACATCATTTATTTTTCACCAAAAGTCATATTAGGATGGATTAATGACCTAAATATGTATTTTAGGCATGTAGGGAATAAATGAAGTTATTTTTTTATTAGATGATAAAATGGGTTATTAATGTGTGAAGAATAGAGGAGAATGAGTGATCGTATATAAGTGAGGTGAGTGGAAAATAAGTAATATTTTGAAAAGAAAATGTTATACCCACATTTTTCAGTTGAAAAAGTCTGAAAAATCTAAAATTAAATATAATATATTATTTAATTTAATTAACATGTCCAAAATAGGGTTCTTGGTGATATTTTATACATTTTTAACAGACATATTTTTTTTAACCCTTAGTAAACTCATTTTTACCTTAATTTTGGTACATAATTTATATATTTTTTTGATTAATTATTATAAAGAATAATTTATACACATTATATAAAATAATGTATTATAATTATGAATATGGGTTATATTTTTTCAAATTATATTCATAGAAGTGGAAAATGATAATTTAAAATTAATCTCACATAAGAGATGAGAAAGAAGTTTTTCAAACTGAAAACGTTCAAATGTTTAAAAATATTTATAACAAAATTCAAACTAAATATAACTAGAATGAATAAAAATTGAATAATTTATATGTAATTGAAGTAATTTTTCTTCTAATCCCCTGGTAATAATAAAATAAATTTTATAAATTATTTAAATTGAAATTTAGTGTTTAATAAAAACCAATATTTTTCAATATTAACTAAATAAATTATTACAAGTAAAATACCATAGACACACCATATGATAATTTTGAAATTATTATTTAAGAAATTATTTTATTTTTTTAAAATTATCTTCTACAATTTTCAAATCATATTTTTATAATTTTCTACAAAAAAATAAATTTAATTTTTTGAGAAAATAGTAATTTTTTTAAAATTTGATGACATTACAAAAATTGTGTAAATTTTAATAATTAGATTTTATTTATATAAACCTAATATAATTAATATTTAAAATTTTTTTATTCATATTGATGTATCCATGATTAATGTCTATGTAAAAAACCTTCAATTTAAATAATAATATTAATAGTTTTTCATGGTTCATTAAAACTAAGCGTTGCGTGTAAAGAAAGAAATTTAAGAGGTTAAATTTATTTGAAAAAAATATAAAAAAAATGGTGTTACATTTTCAAATTATTTAAAAATTGTTTATTCAAATCATTTCTTAGGGCCTCCAACATATAATTTTTTTAACCTAGATTAAATTTATTAATAGTGGACTAGAGTTGTCTCTGGAGTGGATAGTGTTTTGTTCATATTATTCTTTAGTTTCCTATGTCTGGAATATTTAACAAATATTTGAATTGAAATTGATTATATTTCAATTACTTAATAAATTTTCATAACCTAATATATCAACTATCATTTTATAAAATCATGACTCTATTCTTGTACTCTCATTTTTTACGTACATCCAATTGAAACCACACATAATTACCCGCTCATAGATATTTCATAATGAGTAAGGTTGTACAACAATCTAATATCCCCTAATCCCACCATGATTAGTGACTAGTGAAATATAATGACCCTAAATTCATCTAAATGATCATGATACCCATTATGGGATAAAACCTTTGTAGATATTGAGATTTATTTTTTGAAGATGAAATAATAATTTAAAATACAACCATTAATAGATTATTGTGTCGTCACATGAGTTATAAAATTAACATGATGAAATAATGGGATGTAACTCAACTGTTAATTTAATAATTGTAAAAAACAATCCATACAAACGTGAAAATTTTCAATACTTATTGTATAATGATTAGAGGATATTCATTATTCTCTATATTCTCTTACATTCATGGAATGAATCTCATTCTATTTTACAACAATTTAGATAGCTTTGAGAATAATCTATAATCATTGCAATGAAATTATTTTCATTGATTCTATAAAACCTAATTATTGATTATTAGTATGTAATTGGAAAATAATATCCCAAAAGCATTATGTTTTATAATTCCATTCACAAGATTGGATTCTGTAATGTTTTTTAAATAATTGGACATGAAATGTTCTGATAGCCAATTTCTCTAGTGGTAAATCATTGTTACTCAGGGATTTTCATAGTTATTAGGTGGGATCTGATTAAGAATTGTTTTGCAAATAATTTGATGTGAAATGTTCTGATAGCCAATTTCCCTAGTGGTAAATCATTGTTACTCAAGGATTATCATCGTTATTAGTTGGGATATGATTAATACTATTCAATGGAGTGGGGATTCATTTTTTGGGGACATTTTTGAGTGATCATGGGGTTTAGTGATGCATGTTGAGAATTTTGATTCATAATTTTAAATAATAGGCTACAATATTAATATGGATCATCAAGATTATGCCCTTATGAGATTTTTTTATATGTATGGTTATATTTTACAATCATTATTGGATACATTCATGGTTAAAATAGAGGTTGAATGATTATAATGGTTGTATGGGTATTGATGTGGAGGCTGTTAGAGCACCTTAATGTCTTAGGTGAATTTACATAACATAATTTTTACAACTAAAAAATGAATAATTACGACCCAACAATGAGTTAAGACTAAAAAAAGTCTCAGGATCTTCAAAATAAATCCTTACACTTATGGTTGAAGAATTATTCTCAACACTTTTGATCCCCCATCCAGAATTTCATGAACTCTAGTCCAAAGGAATACAATAACTCTTGAAAAGCTATATTATGGTGCTCTATGGAATCTTAGAAGGGTCCTGTAGCATTATAATTAGAGAAGAGTATTGTGTTCAGTTTTATTTACCTTTTTCCCTCTAAACCATGAATATAAAATTCCGCATTTAATCATTATCTAAATAATATAAATTATGAATAAAAATACAAATAATATTTAAATTCTAATAAAAAATTACTTTAATTAATCAATAAATGTATGGATTTAAATTAATGTCCAATGTTTGAGTAAAACAACTAAAAATGATTTTATTCATTTAAAAAACTAATTCTAACTTATATAAAATAAAAAATATGTTAGATTGAACACAAATTGAAATTAATTAAGGGAGAAATTTTAACTAAAAAATAAGACTAATTTTTATAGAAACACGCCTATCATCACTCCCCACACATCAACTATTATAATAATATGAAATATGGTAAATTTCATAAATTAAAAAAAATTCAATAATTTTCATAAGTACACATGCTATAGAAGAATAAAATCGAATATTTAACTATGTTTTCAATCATATATCCTCATTGATGACTTTAATTCACCTTTTCACTTTAATTCAAAAAATGGTTCCAATTATATGTGTGAAATTGACAGATTAATTTATAATTTCAATTTTAACAATATGTACTTATATTTATCCCTTTATATTATATTCATGAATTCAAATATCCATTTTCCATTTCATGGTTTCAACTCTATTGAAATTTTTTTAATTAAATTTATCCACTATACATCTCATTTCCATATTTACCTCCCCAAAATAGATTCATTTCTGAATATTATGACCATAAAAATATTTTTCATCCATGGAAGTGAAAATAAATATGAAATGCTCTTAATGAATATAAAAAAATATTCAATCAGCCACAATGTTTCTATTTTATTATATATTCATTGTTGGATTACAATTTCCTTTTTTAATCCTTTTTAGTGGAATTATAATAATTTTTTTATATTTGGATCAATGTTGTGTTTTTAAAGGGAACTTTACGAGGAATTAACATTAAATTTCCAATTACCTCAAATTATAATATCAATTACCAAATGATATGTTTACTCACACTCTATTTCCTTATTCTCATAAGAATTTTCAATTGAAAAAATAACCAAATTTATCAAAAAATCATTTATCTTGCACAATTTTTATAACCAATGAACTTTTTCCATATAATCGTGGTATTTTAAAATGAAAGGAAACAACATGGATCATGTTTAGCTTACATGATAACATAAAATATATTTAAAAAATAATAATCAAAAGATTTTAGATAATTTTTTTAAAAACAATCTTGAAAACTATGATGTATGTTATTTCATGAAACAATAGAAAAAATATAATTATATTTTCCATCATATGATTAATTTTCATGTTCACCAAACAAAATCTAAACATAATTCAATTTATTTATAAAATTACTTTATAAATTAAATTTAATTAGAAAATCTATTTAGATTATTGTGAGGTTATGAGAAAACCTTACAAATCACTATTTTAAATTTAGCATGAATGTGTGTAGAATTGTCCCTTAGTTCATTCATAAAGGATTAATGTTATTAAATCAATTGTTGGACAATCATCCTGAATTTATAATTTTAATATTCTCCATTAACCACAATAATCAGAAATTAAAAAACTATGAGATACTATGTATGTTATAGTCTATAGATAATGATGTTTATTATGAATTTGCTTCAGGCTGTAGGAGAATAGTATAACTTTTTCTCTAATATCAATGATTCTTTTGGGGATTTAATTATTGTAGATATATTTTTACTTATACATGTGTGATATTTAACTCTAATAATTTACCATTGTAATGTTATTCATGTTACACCATTTATAGAATCATGGGTCCCCCACCTTTCCAAAACCTAAGATTACCTTCTTCATATCCCAATATTCCATGTTATGTAACTAAACATGAAATTTATAGTGTTCTATATAAACTATTATATAAAGGTAAATATAGAAGGTTGATTTTGTTGGTAGTTATGTTATCCTATAATGCATTATTTATCTTCTTTACTAATGATATACATAGTTTTACGTATAATCTTCTCTTGGGTCCTATTTATCTCAATATTGGAAACTATTTCATTCCCATTTGACTATGGCTATATATTTGACGTCATATGGTGAAATCTATATTTCATTATAATTACATCCATGTTCTTATTGCAGACGTCTATTCCTAAATCATTGATTATTTATTGGGGAACTAATAATCTAACATTTTTTTTATTTTCAATTTTAGTAACCACATTAGAATCATTAATTACAACTTATTATTATCTAATCCAATTATAACATAAGTACACCATTAATGAACTATATGAGAAAATAAATTATATTGTAAATTGAAACATATATTGATCCCTCCTACATCAAATATTTCCTAAAAATAAATGTTTTTGAGTCATTTATTTTTTCATCAATTTATCCAGTAAATTGGCAGTTTTTCCATGATTTAAAATATATATATACGAGTCTTTAAAATATTAATTCCAAAAAAATACATCTTCTAAAACCATTTTATAAGTTTTATAAGGTTTTACATAAACTCTACATACATGTGTGTTACTAAATAAAAGAATATTCTTAACAAATTCTTCAATGACATACTTTCTTATTACATGGATATCACAATTATTCTACAAATTTGGATTCTACAAGAAATAATAATTTGACCTAGATTATAATTGTGAATATATATTGTTGGTAAAGAAGGGATATACGTTTGATGTGATTAGGAATCCGATGAGATTGGTGTACACATGTACTTGGGTGGATTCATATAGTTTATCACCAATGAAAGAGACATGTAGATTTTTTTTCAATTAGAGGTTATACCTCAGTTGCAACAACCTAGATTTTTAAAATGACATTTTTTACATGCTTGTTTTTGTAACATGTTTCAAAATATTATAAAAATATAAAAAACAGAGTGATTAACACCTGTATATCATATTAAAAAGGGTCATTACAATAGTTATCTATTAAATTATTAAAATAATAAAAATTAAAACTAGGGAAAAAAATTAAATAGAATAACTAAAATGGGAAAGTATGGATCTTCCTAGTCTGATAGAATCATCACCCCTGAAGAAAATTCATTATAAATAAAGAAAAAAAATTAAACAATGAAAATCATATAAAAATGAAAATATAACCATAAGTGGAATTGTACTAATTTTGTAGTTTAAGAATTATGTTTTATTTATAGGGTATAATAGTAAATATGGCCATTCAGATTTGAATGCTATATGATAATTGTTCAATAGAAATGTTGGTATAAATGACCATTTTCTAATATTACTATTGGAGTATATTCCCTTTTTTATAATTTAACTATTATTATTAGTTTTTATAAGAAGTAATTAAAGATGATAATTGATGAAAAAAAATTAATGGCCTCAAATAGAATAGTTCATCTATTTTAATCCCAATTATCTAAACATGGGAAGGAGGAATCATCACTAGAATATGCGCTTGACCAATTCGACATTGTGAATCAATAAGTGATGCTTTAATTAAATCACCTACATGAGATTTTAATGTTAATGGATACTACCACTCGATTGATATTTTCCTAGACACCCCATGAAACTAAAACCACAAACCACCTCGCCCTTTGAGAATACACTAGATTAATAAGAAGGAACATGTCTCAGAATTAGTTTCAAAAATTGTGATTTAATTTGAATAAATAATATTTTTCTTCCCTCAATTCTATTTTTAGAATAAATTTTAAAAATATATGTTTAATTGAGATGAATTTGATAAAATTATTATTTGATGCACAAGAATCCAAATTGTATTTTTTTGAAAACAAATAAAATTATATAATAAATTCTAGTATTCTGAATATAATATTTTCATATAAAATAGTTTTTTTAAAAAACTTTCACATAAATATAAATGATAAAAAAAATTATAATATCCTAAATATTTTTAGAATTGTCATGAATTTTACTGAGCCTTAACAACTAATATTTTAAACAAATAAATAATTTTATACAAAAGATAAAATTAAAATATTTGTAGAATTAATATAATAAAATAAACTGTATTATTTAAATCTTAATTTAGAAATTATGTTAGTGTGAAAATATATGAATTTTATAAAATACTTTATTTTTTCATGAATATAAAATAAATACTATTTTGGGTTTTGATTATATATTATTACTTCATATTTATGTCAGAATTATTTATTATTAATTAATAAAACTATAACCTAAAACATGTTATTTTATTAATATTGTGTATTTTAATAGATTTTATTTTATTTCTAAAACTCTATGTGACTTCATGATGTTTAAAAATCAAAATTTGTTTTTTAAAAACATTACATCGGGGAATCATTACATTTCCATTCCCAAAAGAATAATAAAAAATGTTGTTTAGTTTTTTTGGAATAAAATTTCATACAAGAGTACACAAATTTCCCAGAACATGATAAAAACATGGTTAATCAATTCGTTTTCCAGTTTATAGAACCAAAATTTTTAAGACCTATATTTGGAAATTATTAATCAATTCCACCACTTTTACTCTAAATACCCACCTATTTTATCATTTCTATTCACTCCAAATCCATAATGTTTAAATTTCTGGTGATTATTCCACCCATGGAGTCACCCCAGGTTTTCCTTAGGCCCACAAGGTTCCATCCTAATGTTTTATCTACAACTCTTCCTTGTAAGGGAAATCTGTAATTTCCATTTATATTCATGTTAACTTTTAATGTAGTATGTTTTCTAATTTACAATATAAATTATTATGTACACTTTCTATTATCCCGTTATATTAATAATAGTATTTTATGAATGTGATGCCCACCTACCCTATGATTTTACCCTTTTCCAAAAAAATGTTTTATACCCCTCATGCTGCAGAATTTACTTCTCAAATTTCACTCTTTTATATGAGAAATAATGTTTTTCATTTAATTTTAATACAGAAACCACTTTTCCATTCAATGGTAAATTAATAATATGTAATCATGACTTTTATATTTGGTTATTTATATATATGAAACTCAAAGTTCTTTTCCTGTGAAAAAAATTGATGTAATGATCATGAATATAAGATCCTTTTTATTCCATGATTTTGATAAGAAACATAGTCTTTATGATCCATAGGTGAATAATAGATTTATTTATTTTGATCTATGTGGATCACATGAAATAAAGTCTATTAAAGGGTAGATCATGATAGCAATCCATTGAATTGGAAAATAATTCATTCTCTATAGATGACATGTATTATGATACCTTGGTGAATAACCTTGGTAATATTTAATTTATGATAGATTAGTGATAATCATTGGTGAGATACTAATGAATGTATCATTTCAATGTTGTAGAAAAATTTCAATGTTACGATTCATTTTCTTATTTTTATGATATGACTCTTGATAATTTTTTATTTTTATACATCATCTTTTTATTTTTACAACTCATGCTCACATGCTTCATTTGTCTCTTGATTATTCCCATATTGGAATTCATGCTCAACGCTTTTCATTATGTATGTCCCTTGCATAGCAGATTTAGTAAAAGTGACCTACAATTAAATCTTGAAAATGTATTTTAGGTGCATTTATAAAACAATTTAATGTTTTCAAGTATAATGTACCTTATTTCCATGAAAATAAAAATTAAATAATCCCTTATTTTTACAATATAATGAAAAATTACATAATAAAATATTAGGATTTCCTAAATGGATTCAAAGGATGGTTATGTTTTCTTTATTACATTATAACTTCAAAAAACAAAGAGTAATCCTCTATAGAAGTTAAAATATAAGAAAACTACTTGGAATTTTTTTTATTTTTAATTAGTTGTCTTCTAAATACATAAATATATGTATATATATTACATGTGGATGTAGATTGGGAATAGATATTCTAAGGGGTATCAGCCCAGAACACCACTTTCTATCTACAGTCAAACTGGAACTTCTTAAAAAAAGAGAGTTGATTCACACCTAGTTTGACACTCATAGGAGATATCTTTGTTTAATCACAAGATTTTTATGAACCATTATGAAGGATATATTGAAATTTTATTTGTTATTACAGGATATTAATTACATATATTGTCCTATTTTTTTAATAATTAAAATTCCTTCAAAATTATATGATTCATAAAAGTACGTTTCTCATTATGTTTTTATTCATCTAATTTTTTTTGAGAAATAGGAAGAACCACAAAAATTATGACTGTAATAGATGATGCATTGAGGATATTCCAATATATTATGGTATGTAAAACATCCTGATGATTATTAATAAACTAATTCTAGTTATGAATAATAAATTAAATCCAGTCAAGAGAAGGAATTCATCTCACATAGAAAAACATTATTTTCTGTCATTTATGTAATAAAAACCATATTATTTTAGTTTATGTATGACCCATTTTTTTCTGAAAAATGGATTAAATGCAGATAAAATGAATTTGTAGTATTAAGTTGTTTTTAAAAATGGAATTTCTCCTGAGTATTATACCTTTTACAAGGAGAAGATGATAATTGATTGACAGTAATTAGAAACATGAAGATAAGATGGGATATTTATGATATCATGTAGAAAGAGTTCTGGGGATTCTATTTCAAAAAATACTTCCCCTATATCATGCGATCAAGAATGAAGAACTACTTCATAGAGATATATTAGAAGAAAAAATAAATCTTTGGGAAGAGATGAGATGAACATTACTTGACTTTCTCATTACACATATATGTTTTTACGGATCCTAAGGGAATGTTTTCTAGATACATTGGTGGAATAAGACACTATCAATTGAGTAATATAGGAAACAAATACTATGAAGTATATGATATGATATTGTGGAGTGCTATTAAGAATGAGTGGTATTTTAGAGACATATAGTTGTCAAATAGAGCGTATTAATAAATATAAAAATAGAGCCAAACACAAAGAAAAATTTTTATCATAGAAGTGGGGAAAAAAATAAAACATCCCATGTGCAATAAATGTGTGAATAATCATTTAGGTATCTTTTTTATTGGGAGTGGAAGGTGCTAAAAATCTTAAGAGATGAGAATAAAGCTCAAAACAATCATTTTCTGTTGAATACTAAACTTCTCAACTCTGAAGACATGGGGAATTTGGTTCATGCTCAGCTAGAAGAACATTGCATCATGTGTGGACAACTTGGGAACTTTTCTAAACATTTTACAAATCAAAAGACAACAGTAGGGAACCACCATCAATAGAAACATTATTCAAGTTAGAATGGTTAAGCATTATAAATCATAACAACTGATGTGGAATCTCTAATTGATTTGAAAAAATGTAAAATCATTTTACACCCAATTCGAGCAATAATTGTTTTTTATTTTGGTCCTACATATTATTATATTTCATCCATGTTTATAATGAATATAGAATAATCCCTAAAATTCATAAATATGTATAATCCATGATGAATATTATAGGTACTGTCCTAGAATAAAAATTGTATAGAAACTCTATTATTTACTTTGGAGGAAACTCCCTAATTAAAAATCATGTAGTCATTAGTATGGTGGAATTACAAAATATAATATGGATGGAATAGCTCGCAAACTATAATTCTATGAATAGCATCAGATGAAATGAAAATTTTAGTATTCATGAATGGACTACCAATTATCATTTTCAAAGGAGATGTATCGCAACCTATGCTTTTTCAAGAAGAACCTACCATACCCTTAATTATGGATATGATATATGAAGAGGTAGAATGAATTAAAAGTATAAAGATTTATAATTATCCATTTATTCTTAAAAATTGACATATTTCTATAATAGTTTTCTATAACTCCCCAGGATATAGAGGTATATTTCTCATTTAAATTATACCTAGATCTAATCAAATATTAAAGACCCCATATAGAATGGAAAATATTGAGTTACGATAATTTGAGGAAAAACATAAAGATATTCCGAAGAAGGGATTTATCCAACCATGTGGTTCTCATTATGGAGAGCCTTTCTCTATGCAAATATGTAGGATTGGTTAATGAATCCATGCATTGATTATATAGAACATTATAGTATCATAATGAACAAAAAGTACCATCTCTAAAGGATTGATTATTTATTTGACCAACATAATGGGGTTAAATTCATATATTAGATTTACCTTTGGTCTAGGTATCGTCAATTAACAGTCATGAAAGAAGATATTTTAGAGGCTACCTTCTGAAAAAGAAATGAGAATTATGAGATTGTTCTTATTCCCTTCAGATTGACCAATTCTCCTTCTATATTTATTGATTTTATTAATAGAGTTATTATGGAATTTCATTAAAAATTGATGGTTGTTTTTAATGATATTCAGAGACATTCCAAGTGTTTTGAGGAACATGAGGACCATCAAATGGTTATATTTGGAACTTCTAAGAAGGAAAATCTATTTGGAAAATTTAGATGTTGTGATTCTGGTTAAAAACATATTTATTATTGGGGAAAATTGTAACAATTGAATAAATGTTGGTTCACACTTTAATGATAGTGGATGTAGATGAGTGGCCTCATCCTACAATAGTAACTAAGATTCCCAGTATTCTTTGACTGGTAAGATATTATAGGAGGTTTGTGAAAAACATTTCAAAACATTCTAATCTACTAACCATGTTTACTCAAAAATGGAATATTGTTATCTAGGAATTGGAGTGTGATGAATGTTTCTAAAAGATGAAGAAGATATTGGTTACTTCATCATTGTTTGATCTACCCTATATCAGATAATGATTCATTATTTATAGTTATGTAAATATAAAATGTATTAGTTATATATTCATGTAAAATGACTAGGTGATATCTTATGAATCTCAAAAGTAAAATCCACAATGGAAGAATTATTATATTCATTAACTCGCTATAGAGGTAGTTTTTTTTCACTAAAAATGTGGTGGAACAATCATTATGGGGGGAAATCTTACATAAATTTAGACAATGTGATTTTAAAGAATATTTTCATGGACAATGAATTGGACATGAGATAATGGAGGCAATTGAACTATCTTAAATACCATGACTATCCAATTCATTATCACCGTAAAAGAGAAAACAATATCCCTGATTCATTAATAATGAATGATCCAAGATTGTGGGTAGTTATGAATACTCAAGGATATCTATCGATCAATGACATGGTAAAATTTGACATGGTAGTCATAATTAAAGTGGCATCATTAAACCTATCCCAAATTTTTTCTCAACATTCATTACTAGATAATAGCCTGGAAACTCACAGAGAATATAATTTGTTACAAAATAAGACATAGGATATGAAGAATGAGATGTTTTCAATGTTAAATATTGATCATGAAGGTGTATTCAAATTTCATATAGGGGCTTGTGTTCCATCTATCCCAAAAATAAAAAAGGATCTGTTGGATGATGCTAACATATCTACATTCTCTATACATAATGTATGTTCAAAAACACATAGTGTCCTTCATGATCAATATATCTATGATGATATGAATAAGGATATTTCTTACAAAACTATAAGGTGATTGGTATATATATACGTGAAGGTAATGAAAAAAATTCTTAAAGGCGTACTGCAACAACTAAAAGTACTGTAACATCCCAACCTAGCTCACCACAATGTTGGTGGCTGGAACTGTGGGTTACATGACCTCAAGCACATCTCCTCGAATGCCAGAGGCTTATGACTTGAAGTGAAGGCCTTTTTGTGTCTGATAGGGAGACTATTCCCTTGTAGGTAATTAGTATAATAAATGAAGAGGTAAAAATTAATTAATACTAAATAATGGAATCATTTAAATGAATAAACAACAATATAAGTAATATGAATAATCAAAACAAATATTAATAAAGTGCAGAATCTCACAAAACATTGGCATGCCATGATGACTATCCAAATTGAAAGAATAGAAAATAGAAACTCAATCATCAAATAAATTGAAATGAGAATAAATAAAGTGTGAAAACTACATCATGAGAAAGGCTCGGTCCTCTGCCCCCAGTCCCCATCCCATGAAGCAAGAAACAATCATGCAATGAAAGCAACACACATCCCATTGTGAATACCTACAAGCATATAATCTACTCTGGTGCCAACAGTGCCTGAGAATGGTGTTTGATAAAATCCCAGTAGATCGGAACCCATGTTTTCTTATTATTTCCATTTCACGTAATGATAATATACATTGTTCCATTTTATCAAAATTTCAGATAATTTATTAAGAGCAATGGAAGGAATAATTCAACCTGGGTTACAAGTGGAAGTTGTGCCTAATTACATGCTTCGGCTTAAGATGGAAGTCTGAAAGGATTACCTATAATCAAATTACACATATTCAAATATATAATTCCTAGAAGAGTAAGTTATAACAAGGAAGAGGCATACCCCCAAGCATGTTGTTTAACATGGGGTCTTTTTAATGTGTCATCTAGGCGTGATTCAACATACCAGAAAATATCTCAAATCACATGAGACTAATAGTGATGTTAATATAAACATTCAATGCATCATTATTAAGGTTCCAGATGATGGTTGGAGTCAGATCCTATTCTGAAGGGATCACTATGGACCATCCTTCAATTATCTAATACCACTGAGCCCCTCCATAGAAGTATTTCAAAATACCATGTATTGATCGATGCATGGGTTTACCCTGAGTCCTTCCCGATCATGCAGAAGGGGTTGAGTATCATCTAAGTTTGGCATATCCACATTGCTAACAAGTACATCTCTGTAACACCCCAAGATTTTATGAAAAATATGTTTTTTTAATTTTAATGATGTCTTGTGTTGTTTGTTACACCAAAAGGATATTTCAATACACACATCCTTGACTTGTCTTTCATTACACGCAATTGCGACCTTCCATGATAGTGTGTGTAGTACGCAATACCAAGTTTCACTAAATAAGATATAATTATAATATTATTATGAACTAACCGTTATGAATAGTAATACCAGATTTTTGAAATTTTATAAATTTTATTCTTCAAAACAGACTTCATTTTTGGATTCAGAATATCAAAATTAGCTTAGAGTGAAATTTTGGTACTTTTCGGATAACTTTCATATTCTGATTAATAGTGAAAATTACTAAATTTTAATTAAAAACAACTTTTTTAATCGAAATAATTAATTGTGATACATTATTAATTTGAGTGGTTTTAAATTATATTTAGAATATATTTTTACAACTTAATACAATCTAGGTCATTGGATATAATTTCACATTTAAACCAGAAATAAACAAGTGTTAATCTTTTGATAGTTATTATCTCTTAAAAAAAAGCTATTTGTTTTGACGACGAGAATTAATTTTTAAATTAGTTAATATAACTGATATGTTTTGAATTTGATAAAAAATACATCATTTTTTAATACATAATATCAAATATAGTTTAGGCCTAATGTTTGGTATTTTTTTGGAAACTTTCAATTTTTGATGAATAGTGAAACCACTAAGTGGTAGTTAAAAAACTGAATTTTTCATAAAACATAATTTTACCGCTTCTGTGTGTGAAATGTCAAAAATCCGAGAGACGCGATTAATATCAAGGACTAAAATGTGGTTCAATGAGATTAAAAATAATTTTTGGTGAATAGTAACTTTTTACTTTTTTTACCACGGTTAAAAGTAAATAGGGTAAATAAGGGTAAAAGTGTTATTATTATTACCCTAACACATGTACTAATTCAATTGGATAAGTTAAATTCGACCAAAAACAACCTTAGGAATAAAATATGACCATTTAGGGCCACATGGATTAGATTAGGACATTTATTATCAATTTATTTAAAGAAGGGTTAAAATAGTTAAAATCAATGTTTAATAACTAAATCATTTTTAATATAGGGTTATACATAAGAACAATTCTACTATAAATATTCATTAGAAAGAGAAAAATATTTACAACATAATGGAATTTTATTTGTAATTTTTAGACTTAATATAATTTAATTTATTTATGATACAATGATGATGCAATAATTATCCTATTAATGAAATATTGACATAACTGATGTCATAAATATCCAAATAAATGTAATTTGAGACTTTTTATGAATTCCAATAATTTTATATGTTAATATTACATGTTATTACTGATTTAATTAATTTTTTTCGAACTAATCATTCTTTTATGATTTTCACAAAAATCAATTACCAAATAGTGTCAAAATTGACATAAAATAGTTTTTAAAACAAATATTATATTATTAATTGTTATTATATTCCTAAAAATCTAAGGTTAGGCCAAGATACTTATCATGATAGTTGAATCATTAATGGACCACTTGGGGGTCTCTTGGATGTATATGGTATGTTTATTAACTATATAATATAAAAATACAAAGTTACATGGTAAATGTCATTCTAATTAACTAAGAGTTAAAACTAAAAGATAAGGTTAATATAATGACCTAAACTTGTCTAAATTCTATTGTATGAGAGGAGTTAGACCCATACCCACCTTAGATTCTAAATATATCAATTTTGAGCTATTAAAAACCGAATTTGACTTTATAATAAAATAATATTTTTAGTTATTCCAAAGGTGCCCCTCTACTCCCTTATAAAAGGGAACCTCCTCCATCTCTTCCTCACACAACTTTGAACCTTCAATCTCGGCCAAACCCTGATAAATTCTCTTTTAAACTTCCCTAGAAACATCCTAGAGGTCCTGGTCTTCTTTAAACGCCAATTTCAGTGCCCTAAGAGGAGGTCTCAAAGAGGCGCTTCAAAGAAGAGGTAATGTCCATTACAGATTCTTTCAACTTTATTTCTTCGTCCACTTATTCTTTTTTAGTTGTTTTATTATGAGGTAATAACATCAGTATCAATAATATACTGATATGTTATTATAAGTAATAAGAAACCATATTTCACCATCTATCTATCCAATGGAAAACAAAATCACCGCGCGTGCGTACGTACGGAACACCGTCTCCACGCCGTGGTGTAATCTATTTTCCACCACCACCTTACATAGATGGGTATAATGGTGAAATTAATGAATATATATGATTATTGTAAAGTGATATTGATTCTGTAATATTATACATACACTTTAATACAATTCCACGATCTTAAGAATGATATCATCGCCCGTGCGTACGTACGGACTATTATCTCCACGACGCGATGAGATTCACTCTCCATGTTAACCATTCATGAATGATTATAAAGTATATATAATGAATAATAATGAAATATATGACATAAAAATTATACTAGATTTATATATATATATATATGTATGTCATTTACTTATTTCTATTCAATTCAAAAGGGAAACGAAAACAGAGTTCATGCGTACGTACGGCCTACCGTCTCCATGAACGGTGTATTTCATTCCTTTTATCGATCTATAATATATATGTATATGATTAATATATATTATATATAAATCATGTTTTACATTATGGAATTATTTAAATCAGGATATAAGTCATAATATCATGAGCGACAAGTCGAAACACATATGATAAATAAAATGATTTTACCCAAAACGCTGCTTTAACATGGAATTTACCAAAGAACGGGTAATATAAAGTCATAAGTGAAACATATATGATATCATAAAAATGAATATGATTCATTAATAAGTCAATGACATTATTTAAATCATTATACAGGAGGTTCAGATTCGTACGAAGCATATCAGACCTAAGGTAAGGGATAAATTTTCAATCTCATTTTTATCCGAGATTGCTTATCCATAAGTATTTACCGGGGTTACATTTATCATCCATGACCATGTTTTCTAAAAAATATTTTCATAAAATGTTTATCATTCTTCCATGAATGTTTAAAGTTATTTTTACCCTTTATTGACTTTTTACCACATTGTATGAATGAAATTTTTCCTTAGGTTACCATATAAGGTAATTTTTGACTTTTGCGATAAAAGTACGAGGAGAATGTTATTTTTAACATATATGGCATGAACGTATTTTTATGGTTTCATTACGCCTCATTTTTAAGAATATTCCTCTACAATATTTCATGATTATTTTCAACAAAACCCTTATCTTTTAAAATTTCATGGAATTTTGTGAAAAGAAATTGATTTTAAAGAAGAAATGATATTTTACTAAAGAAATCATTTCAAGTGTTTTTTCAAAACTATTTTCCATCTAAGATGACATTATTTAATATGTGTATGTTTCAAGTAAAATGTCTCTATTAATTAAATGGTTTAAATTTTCTAGTGATGAAATGATATCAAATGTTTATGGATTATTTTATGATGGCGTAATGTTTATGAATCCCATTTTAAACATGGGTTATGCTATGATGTATGATTTATGATTTTGTGTCACACGAAAGAATGATTTCATTATGAGATGGGTGGGACCTATATCTCCCTCAAATACATTAGGTAAATTTTCTATATCTCATCAGATATACATGGCTGGAACGGTATGTTAATTCGGTTCCGTGTTACAGGACTGAAACGAGGAGTGAACTCGATTCAGAATGGGACTTTGTCCACTAAGATGGTCTTGCCAGAAATGCCTTGGCTAATATGGAAATCATTACATGTGCTTAATGGATGTCACAATTACATGTTTTATTCCCATGCTATTTTATCATGGTTTATGTTCCATTATGATCTATGCCTTATGTACTTCCATGTTTTATGTCGTTGCTGACGATTTTGATGTTTAAACGTTATGTTCATGTTTTTAAGTTCAAATGTATATGGTATGTTTTATTTTTATCAATTATTACACATACTGAGCATTTGAGCTCACCCTTTTTATGTTTTATTTTCCCCCACGATCAAAAGAATGGTTTTTGGTAAGGAAACAAAGAGTGGAAGATCATTATGGGAGATGTTGAAGATCTTTCACCACGATTAGAAGTTTACCTTCCATGTTTCCAAAGACACTAACATAATAAGGTCATTGTGTGTCTGTTTTTGTTATGTATTAAGTATTCCGCAAAAGTAATGTAATGTCCATGTACGTCAGGCTTCGGATCTCTACAGTTAGTATCAGAGAAAAGGTTTAGTCAGCCTTTGGAAAATAGGATGCAAGAACTTTAGTGAGATCCCTAGAGATATTTCTAAGTTATGTGTAGGGATATCCCAAAGGTTAAGTATAAGTATAGTTTATAGTCCTATAATGGTGATAATAATCTTAGAATTAAACCTAAGATGTGAGATATTGAAGGTACTCCCCCTTTATTATGTTGTTTTCCCTAGCATTATTTTTGCCTCTCACACTATTCTTATTGGGGTTTAGACGATGGCTGGAACCCGAAGGAACCGTGTTGATCAATGAAATGAACAATGAAATGATTGTCCTCTTGAACAAACAAATGTTATTGGATATCGAGTGAAAAATCGTATTGTTATACTTACACAAGCTATGAATCATTCTGGACTTCCAAATGAGCAGAGAAGAGAACAATATTCTATTGAGTCCTTCATGAGGCAACACCCACCTTCTTTCAGTGGGTCTTCTAATCCACTTGTTGCTGAACAATGGATATGTACCACTGAAAAGATATTTTCTGTTCTTCAATGTTCCGAACATGATAAAGTCATCTTAGCATTATATCGTTTGGAAGGTGAAGCTGATCAGTGGTGGAATCTTATCAAGAATACGAGGCCAAGAGATGAAATTGAGTCCATGGAATGGGACGAGTTCAAGAAATTATTTTTCAATAAGTACTTCCCTAGTATTCATCGTAAAAAGATGGAGAAGGAGTTTCTTGAACTAAAGCAAAAGGATTATGAATCTGTTGGTATATACGAATCAAATTTTACAAGGCTTGCAAGGTATGCATCCAGATTTATCATCCAACCTGAATGTAAACTTGATCGATTCTTCAGTGGCATAAAACCAAGTCTTCGAAGGGAATTAACTATACGAGACTTCAGTAGCTATGAATAAATTCGGCATTGTGCTATCAAGGTAGAAATGTATGTTGGTGTTACATATCCATCTCATGGATTTGACAAGAAACGAATGACCGAGTTCAGGGAGAAATCTCAGAATAATGGTGAAAAAAAGACGAATGTTTCATTATGCTCAAAATGTGGAAAGAAGCATGGTGGAGATTGTCTTAAAGGGACTTGAAAATGGTTTAAGTGTGGAAAATAATGTAACGCCCCGACCCCAGCTACCTAGAGTCGGTGCATTACTTCGTAACATTGGCATGATCACAAAGGATCAAGTCTCGAAAGACCGATTAGTTTAGTAGCCTTGGAAACACTAGATACATTCATAAGTCTTTCATTACATCAAAAAGTGAAAAACTACAATAACAAAGTCTCCATAGTCCACACTCATATCCTCTTCCGACTATCCCTGCAGGTCATTCATAAAATACTTCTTCACATCCTGGAAAATATTAAAACATTGAAAGGGGTGAGCTCAGATGCTCAGTAAGGATAACAATAATGCGGAAGCTTTCATAAATAAACATTAACATTTAAGGCAATGTATAACTAAAACAAAAGCCTTTTAAACATGAACTTCAACATAATATGGCAAAAGTAAAATGAGATAATGCCATTTACTTCTTCACATGGATATTCTACTGGTCGAATAATCACATGCAATATCAATAACCACTTTCATAATGATGGAATGTATAATGCCGGACATTCTGAAACATTTTGTCAAGGCCTCGGCCAAGACATCTAAAATGATTAAGGCCTCGGCCAAAACCATAAATCAAATTGGGAAAGGGCCTCGGCCAATTCCACGTCTAGTTGTCTCATGAGACCTGCCGATGCATCGAGGAGCTATAGCGGGCTCCACCCGTCACATATTAAGTCCAATACATTCCTCATATGAATAGGTTTAAACATATCATAAACCATAACATAATTGTATCACATAAAACATGCATAATGTAAACATAACATTTCCACATTTCAATCACAAGATATCAATACAACACATTGATATAATAAAAACACTTTCAAAACCATTTTCAATACCAAAATAAAAGAAAGTTAAAACTTTGTATTTATTTTTCGTTAAAAAAAATGATGGCTTGTAGAGGAAGCCGAAACTCAAATAATGGTCACGGCGGCGGAGAAGTCGTTGTCGCCGCATAAGTACGGAAAGAAAAACATTCCCTTTTGTCGTTTGGCAAAATGCTTTGTATAAAAAGATTCCTTTTGAATAACCGTAAAAGTCAAAGGGGTTTATACACCGTATAAAAGAAATTTGTGTATAAAACCAAATATGCCTCAATGAAAGGAGATTGAGACGAAGTACTTTAAAAGATAATTTTTAAATAAAATATATCTATTATGTGTATTCACTATAGGTACACATAAATAATGTAAAAATACAAGATAGGACATAATAATATCATGACATAATTTGAAAGTAGGAGATTAACCCAAAGAATGGAAATTGGGTTAAGAAGTTCCCTTACAAAGAGCATTTTTAAAATAAAATAGATCTATTATGTGTATTAAATATAAGTACACATAAAGAAAGTACAAATACAAAATAGTACATAATAATATCATGACATAATTTGAAAGTAGGAGATTAACCCAAAGAATGGAAGTTGGGTTAAGAAATTCCCTTACCTTGTGTCCGACTTGACTCAACCGTTCTTTAACCTCCTGAATAATAAACTAGAGTTAATATCTACCTTATTAAGAACCATTTTCAATTTCATTATCCTTTTTATATCACTTATTACAATGTTATGAACATTATGTAATTATTTAAGTTAATAACGGTCGTTTTGTCGATCTTTGGTACATGAGTCAACAATAAACTTCTTATAATTATAAGTTGTTCATGTGGTGAAATATCCATTATATCCAGAATTATATTAATGATGTAGATATCATATATATCATATATATACAGTATATACATTCATTTATAATATTACGTAACATTTAGAGGTAAGAAATGAAATGCACCGTTCATGGAGACGGTAAGCCGTACGTACGCATGAACGTTACTTTCATTTCTATTTCGTATTTAATGGAACGAAGTCATAATGATATAAATGTATAATATAATTCCAGTATAATATAGTGTATAATACCATTTACTCCATCCTTTATACATCCCACATATGGCATTAACGATTCAAATCACTTTGAGGGGGCGGTAGTCCGCACTTCCTAAAATGAAATTATCGCATTTTACCCATAATGGAAATCATAAAGTAAGCCATAAATGGAAAATACAGAAGCATAAGTAAAACATAAACACATTATATATCATATATAAATATAGTGACATCTTAATGGCCACCTTTGAAGGTGTTATATGAGTGTTGAACAATCATCGTTTCGTGAGGCAGAAATTCGCCATCCACAGAAACCGTATGTTCTTTAACCATTAGATGTAGGTGTGTGTAAGTGTAGCTCGAATCCTTCTTATAACAACATCCTAGTATATTGAGGATACTGGTGTTGTTACAAAAGAAATGAATAAAAAGAGTTTAGGGGGTTGGAGAAGAAAAATAAAACAAAACAACATTATAAAAGACATTACCTCAAAATCGGGTAACTCTTTTTGATTTGAGCTAAAGGCTTCCTTGGGAAGAGTTCTGCCCAAAGTGAGGATTCTAGGAGTAAGGGAGGGATGTTGGGAGAGTATTTGGGCAGAGGTTGGCCGAGCCAAATGGCTTGAAGGTGTGAATAAGGTGGGAGAGGTGGGGGCCTTTTATAAGTGGAGAGGAGGGGCACTTTTGGAAAGTAATGAAATGTTACATTATTTCAAAATGCTTTTCGGATTCTAAAGGTCCCACATCTATATAATTCGAGGCTAAGGTGATAAGGTTTCGAAATATCTTCATCCAATAGGCTTTGGACAAGTGTAAGCCTCGGATTTTGCATTATCTTCTCATTTTATTTAAATCGTCAAATAATGATGTCATCGCTGCATCATTATTATGTCATAAATACTTTAATTTATTTAATGTCTAAAAATTATAAAACAAATACTATGATGTAGGAAATCTTTTTAGCTTTACAATGACTATTTATAATCAAAATTTGGACTTGTATAACCCCAATTAAAAATTGTTTTAGTAGAACAATTTATGTTAGTGTCATTTTCACTTTAACATTAAATAAAAAGTAATTTATGTTATTTCCCAACAAAAGTGGATCCATGGGGTCCCCAAGTTAGGCCATGGCTTGTCTTGGTCGGCCATGACTCAACCAATGAGGTTGGGACATGTGTCTAGGTCATTTCATATTATTAATGTATTATTTATACCTTAAACTACACTAATTACCACTAATCGCGATTAAGAACTTAAAAGTTACTATTCACCAAAAAATTATTTTGATCTCATTGAACCACATTTTACTTCTTAATGACAACCATGTATGTCGGATTTTTGAAAATCAAATCACAGAAGTTGTAATATTTCATTTAAACGAAAAATCAGTTATTTAACTACCACTTAGTGGTTTCACTATTCATCAAAAATTGAAGTTTTTCAGAATAAGGCCAAAATTTCACCCTAAGCTATAATTGATATTCCGAATTCAAAAATGATGTCTATTTTACAAAATTCCAAACATATAAGTTGTATTAATTAATTTCATAATTAATTCCCGCTGTTACAACAAATAGCGTGTTTTTAAGAAACAATTTATATCAAAAGTTTGGCAATTGTTTATGTCCAATTTCAATGTTAAATTAATTCTAATGACCACCATTGGATAAAATGGTAAAAATATTTTCTAATTATACCTTAAAACCACTAAATAGTATAATTTATCTGTATAAATTATTTTGATTAAAAAAGTTGTTTTTATGTATTTTTCACTATTCATAAAAAATTAGAAGTTCTCAGAAAAATACCAAAAATTCAACATAGGCTAATTTCGATATTACGAATACAAAAATGAAGTCCATTTTGAAATATAAAATTTCTATAATTTTAAAAAGTGGTTATTACTATTCATAACGGCTATTTTGATTAGTTGCGGTGTGTTAGAACTCGAACTTGCGTACAATGCAAGCTATTGCATTATTGAATGAGAAGCGTATCGTGGAAGCTCGGGGTGTTACATTCTCCCCTCCTTCAATAAATTGCGTCCTCGCAATTTGAAATTTTTCTTTGATAATAAAAGGCTGAAAATAGAAAATACCTTTGTGGAAAACCCACATCGGAAATAAGGTTAATAAATATATAACATTAAAAGAAAGCAGGATAAGTACAAAGGTCACCCGATATAGCCCATTCTAGGATTCTATGAAAATATGGATATGGAGGAGAAACAAACCATCAAGGTCTGATGGAGAGTTATAGAAAACAGGATTAGGAGAAAGTTTAACCATAAGAAAATCACAAACTTGTGATTGGTTAAACGGTCATTGAATCCCCAGTTGGAAAAGTTAACCGACAACATTTTTGTTTTAAGTTACCTTTTATTATGTTGAGGAATTTATTTATGAGATTTACTAAGAACGTAGGGGAATATACATACTTGTTATGTATACTTTCATTCGTTAATAAATTTTTACCACAAACCCAACTTTTACTCCAAATGGTAACGGAACTCAAAAATATTCTATTTATCCTAATTGTATAAGGTTCCAAATGTTAACACATACCATTTAGATTAGTAAAACGATTTTGTAATAACCAGGGACTTCCTGTAGGCTAGTGGTAGGAAATAAAGGCTTGTCGCACTATGGTTGTGGGTTCGATTCCTGCAGCTGTGTCCGACGCGACGGGTTATTCCCCACCCTGCAGGTTGTCCTTTTTCTAAAAATATAGTATTATAGTATTCCAGAAATAATCTTCAGAAAAGTTTTAACCTTAAACAATACTATTCAAAGTTCAACTTAATCCATCCCAACATTTATAGTTATCCAAAATACCTCTGTCCAAACTTTCTCTAAAAGGTCTCTTAATTCCAAAATCAATTGTAACATCAGATTCCCCAAACAAAGAAAAGTTTCTCTTATTGTCACATACTAAAAATATGATTACCTTAATCATATTAAAACCTTACTGAAACCAACAAGTACTGCAGTACAATCCTTATATAGATCACATTATTCTAATAACCAGAATATAATCCATGAGTCCGAAAGCATCAATACATTAGTTATTCTGCTTCAACTGTAGTAATAGCATAAGATTGTCCTTGATCCCTTGGCCTTTTCTGAGGTAAGATTCCTTGACGCTTAGGACATTCATTTGCGTAATGACCCATTTCTCTACAATTGTAGCATTCAACTTTGACAGCCTCTTTCTTTCCCTTGCAATCACGTGCCTGGTGACCTTTTTCTCCACATTTATAACAGACTCCCATTCCTTTTAGGCAAGTACCAGGGTGATTCTTCCCACAATTATCACATAATGGAAAATCCTTCTTTCCCTTTTTCCCTTTATCTGTCTCTTGTTCCACCGTTCTCTTCTTCTCTTGCTTTACTTTGTTGTCATAAGACTTAGAGAATTCCTTTTCTGTCTTGATAGCACATGAGACTATATCTTCGTATGATGAGAAGGATTGTGATACTAAAGCTCGTCGGAGAAATGGTTTTAACCCATCAAAGAAACGATCAATCTTACTCCTTGGGTTACGTATATAATCGGCAGCATGCCTCGCTAACCTTGTAAAGTTAGCCTCATACTTTGCGACATTCTCATCCTCCTTCTGCCTCAGACTCAGAAATTGCCTTTCCATATCTGCTCGATGGTCACGAGGAAAGTATTTTTCTAAGAAAAGCTCTTTGAACTCCCTCCATTCCATATTCGATACGTCATCATCTTCCTTTGTGTTTTGAATCAGTGACCACCACTGATCGGCATCTCCAGTGAGGCGGTAAACTGCCATGACAACCTTCTCCCTTTCACTACTCCCCAAGGCATGGAATATTTTCTCTAAGGAATTTATCCATTGCTCAGCTACTGTAGGATTTGTACTCCCATTGAAGGTTGGCGGTTGTTGCCTCATGAAACGGTCTAGCATTGATCCTCCACGTTGCGAATCAGGGTGCTCCATACGAGTAAGTTTGTTATTCATAACCTGCGTGAGTTGTCCCAGTATGGTAATAAGTTGATCAGCACCAGTTGTATCTCCAGGTCCACAATAATTATCTTGAGCAGGAGGGCAATCCCTACACGGAGTTCGTGCATTGATACAGTTTCCATTCCTTCTACTAGGCGCCATTTCTAAACAATGGCATAATCCAGATTAGTTTATGAATCAAAATACATAATTCCATACTTGTATAATACTTAACATAAATTGAACTATTTATGGATATAATCCATAATCATAAAAAGAAATGTTTCCTTTGAGGAAGTATGTACTCATAAACCTTACATAATGGTTTGTAAAGAAAATGAGAATTATCCTAAGCATATCCCCCGGGAGTGTCATAACCAAGAGTGCAGCAAGGCCCGTTGTCGTGCACCAGTTCCCGTTTGAGTCTAGCTCAAAGCGGTGTTTTCGGGTTTTACCCCTAGGTACATTTGTGCCAGAGCCACCTCTACCTGCTCGTATCCAGACAGGGATGTATTGCTCGGAAAACTCACAACATCTCTACAATACTAAAATTCTAGGAAGTTCTTCTATACTAATCCTCAAAGTCTATCTTTGGGCTATGTGCTCTAATCAGAGTTTATCTAAATCTAGCTTCCAAGGTTAGTACTAAACTGCCTCTGATACCAACTGTAACGCCCCGACCCCAGCTACCCAGAGTCGGTGCATTACTTCGTAACATTGGCATGATCACAAAGGATCAAGTCTCGAAAGACCGATTAGTTTAGTAGCCTTGGAAACACTAGATACATTCATAAGTCTTTCATTACATCAAAAAGTGAAAAACTACAATAACAAAGTCTCCATAGTCCACACTCATATCCTCTTCCGACTATCCCTGCAGGTCATTCATAAAATACTTCTTCACATCCTGGAAAATATTAAAACATTGAAAGGGGTGAGCTCAGATGCTCAGTAAGGATAACAATAATGCGGAAGCTTTCATAAATAAACATTAACATTTAAGGCAATGTATAACTAAAACAAAAGCCTTTTAAACATGAACTTCAACATAATATGGCAAAAGTAAAATGAGATAATGCCATTTACTTCTTCACATGGATATTCTACTAGTCGAATAATCACATGCAATATCAATAACCACTTTCATAATGATGGAATGTATAATGCCGGACATTCTGAAACATTTTGTCAAGGCCTCGGCCAAGACATCTAAAATGATTAAGGCCTCGGCCAAAACCATAAATCAAATTGGGAAAGGGCCTCGGCCAATTCCACGTCTAGTTGTCTCATGAGACCTGCCGATGCATCGAGGAGCTATAGCGGGCTCCACCCGTCACATATTAAGTCCAATACATTCCTCATATGAATAGGTTTAAACATATCATAAACCATAACATAATTGTATCACATAAAACATGCATAATGTAAACATAACATTTTCACATTTCAATCACAAGATATCAATACAACACATTGATATAATAAAAACACTTTCAAAACCATTTTCAATACCAAAATAAAAGAAAGTTAAAACTTTGTATTTATTTTTCGTTAAAAAAAATGATGGCTTGTAGAGGAAGCCGAAACTCAAATAATGGTCACGGCGGCGGAGAAGTCGTTGTCGCCGCATAAGTACGGAAAGAAAAACATTCCCTTTTGTCGTTTAGCAAAACGCTTTGTATAAAAAGATTCCTTTTGAATAACCGTAAAAGTCAAAGGGGTTTATACACCGTATAAAAGAAATTTGTGTATAAAACCAAATATGCCTCAATGAAAGGAGATTGAGACGAAGTACTTTAAAAGATAATTTTTAAATAAAATATATCTATTATGTGTATTCACTATAGGTACACATAAATAATGTAAAAATACAAGATAGGACATAATAATATCATGACATAATTTGAAAGTAGGAGATTAACCCAAAGAATGGAAATTGGGTTAAGAAGTTCCCTTACAAAGAGCATTTTTAAAATAAAATAGATCTATTATGTGTATTAAATATAAGTACACATAAAGAAAGTACAAATACAAAATAGTACATAATAATATCATGACATAATTTGAAAGTAGGAGATTAACCCAAAGAATGGAAGTTGGGTTAAGAAATTCCCTTACCTTGTGTCCGACTTGACTCAACCGTTCTTTAACCTCCTGAATAATAAACTAGAGTTAATATCTACCTTATTAAGAACCATTTTCAATTTCATTATCCTTTTTATATCACTTATTACAATGTTATGAACATTATGTAATTATTTAAGTTAATAACGGTCGTTTTGTCGATCTTTGGTACATGAGTCAACAATAAACTTCTTATAATTATAAGTTGTTCATGTGGTGAAATATCCATTATATCCAGAATTATATTAATGATGTAGATATCATATATATCATATATATACAGTATATACATTCATTTATAATATTACGTAACATTTAGAGGTAAGAAATGAAATGCACCGTTCATGGAGACGGTAAGCCGTACGTACGCATGAACGTTACTTTCATTTCTATTTCGTATTTAATGGAACGAAGTCATAATGATATAAATGTATAATATAATTCCAGTATAATATAGTGTATAATACCATTTACTCCATCCTTTATACATCCCACATATGGCATTAACGATTCAAATCACTTTGAGGGGGCGGTAGTCCGCACTTCCTAAAATGAAATTATCGCATTTTACCCATAATGGAAATCATAAAGTAAGCCATAAATGGAAAATACAGAAGCATAAGTAAAACATAAACACATTATATATCATATATAAATATAGTGACATCTTAATGGCCACCTTTGAAGGTGTTATATGAGTGTTGAACAATCATCGTTTCGTGAGGCAGAAATTCGCCATCCACAGAAACCGTATGTTCTTTAACCATTAGATGTAGGTGTGTGTAAGTGTAGCTCGAATCCTTCTTATAACAACATCCTAGTATATTGAGGATACTGGTGTTGTTACAAAAGAAATGAATAAAAAGAGTTTAGGGGGTTGGAGAAGAAAAATAAAACAAAACAACATTATAAAAGACATTACCTCAAAATCGGGTAACTCTTTTTGATTTGAGCTAAAGGCTTCCTTGGGAAGAGTTCTGCCCAAAGTGAGGATTCTAGGAGTAAGGGAGGGATGTTGGGAGAGTATTTGGGCAGAGGTTGGCCGAGCCAAATGGCTTGAAGGTGTGAATAAGGTGGGAGAGGTGGGGGCCTTTTATAAGTGGAGAGGAGGGGCACTTTTGGAAAGTAATGAAATGTTACATTATTTCAAAATGCTTTTCGGATTCTAAAGGTCCCACATATATATAATTCGAGGCTAAGGTGATAAGGTTTCGAAATATCTTCATCCAATAGGCTTTGGACAAGTGTAAGCCTCGGATTTTGCATTATCTTCTCATTTTATTTAAATCGTCAAATAATGATGTCATCGCTGCATCATTATTATGTCATAAATACTTTAATTTATTTAATGTCTAAAAATTATAAAACAAATCCTATGATGTAGGAAATCTTTTTAGCTTTACAATGACTATTTATAATCAAAATTTGGACTTGTATAACCCCAATTAAAAATTGTTTTAGTAGAACAATTTATGTTAGTGTCATTTTCACTTTAACATTAAATAAAAAGTAATTTATGTTATTTCCCAACAAAAGTGGATCCATGGGGTCCCCAAGTTAGGCCATGGCTTGTCTTGGTCGGCCATGACTCAACCAATGAGGTTGGGACATGTGTCTAGGTCATTTCATATTATTAATGTATTATTTATACCTTAAACTACACTAATTACCACTAATCGCGATTAAGAACTTAAAAGTTACTATTCACCAAAAAATTATTTTGATCTCATTGAACCACATTTTACTTCTTAATGACAACCATGTATGTCGGATTTTTGAAAATCAAATCACAGAAGTTGTAATATTTCATTTAAACGAAAAATCAGTTATTTAACTACCACTTAGTGGTTTCACTATTCATCAAAAATTGAAGTTTTTCAGAATAAGGCCAAAATTTCACCCTAAGCTATAATTGATATTCCGAATTCAAAAATGATGTCTATTTTACAAAATTCCAAACATATAAGTTGTATTAATTAATTTCATAATTAATTCCCGCTGTTACAACAAATAGCGTGTTTTTAAGAAACAATTTATATCAAAAGTTTGGCAATTGTTTATGTCCAATTTCAATGTTAAATTAATTCTAATGACCACCATTGGATAAAATGGTAAAAATATTTTCTAATTATACCTTAAAACCACTAAATAGTATAATTTATCTGTATAAATTATTTTGATTAAAAAAGTTGTTTTTATGTATTTTTCACTATTCATAAAAAATTAGAAGTTCTCAGAAAAATACCAAAAATTCAACATAGGCTAATTTCGATATTACGAATACAAAAATGAAGTCCATTTTGAAATATAAAATTTCTATAATTTTAAAAAGTGGTTATTACTATTCATAACGGCTATTTTGATTAGTTGCGGTGTGTTAGAACTCGAACTTGCGTACAATGCAAGCTATTGCATTATTGAATGAGAAGCGTATCGTGGAAGCTCGGGGTGTTACAATAAGGTCATCGAGCAACTGAGTGTCGAAGTAATGGAAAAAGGGTTTCAAATTATGTGAATAATGAAAAGACTGTAGAGAACGCACCACCAACACATCAATGCTTCAAGTGCAAGGAAATGGGGCATTATTCCAATAAATGCCCTAATCCAAGGGTGAGTAATGATCGTCATGAGAAACCACTTAATGCAAAGGGAAAAGGGAAGTCACATGCAATAACTATTTGTGATGTGGAATATGACAATGATTTTGTGGAATGATTAAGTGTTTATGTAATGGGATTCCAAAATAATGTTGAATATAGTATCGTGAAATATTGGAATATTTATGTATTGGTCTATTGTGGTTTTCAAAAATTTTATGGTACCTGTATCCATGGAAAGTGATTGAGATATATTTGGAAAGAAGATGATATGCGCATAATGAACGGATAAGGAGAAAATGAAATGTTTGACAATATTCATGAGCTCATGACTAATATAAGGAGAAGGTTATATCCTGGTTTGAGTATATAGAATTTTTGAATTTTGGTGTCGTTCATTTTTTTCACTAAGGTTTAATGGGTATTCATTTTTCAAGAGAATTCATAATTAACGTATTCACATGATTGGAATGTGACCAACAAGATATATGGGGGATAAATGATGGTATTCACATGCTTGGTTGATGACATTTCAAGTAATAGTTTTCTTTATACTATGAGCTTGGACCGAAGTATTTTGGATAAGCCTAAAGATTGGAATGGATTATGTTGGACATATGTTAGTATTTTTTAAGGATAGAACTTTTTTCGATATTACTGATGGTATTTTATAGTAATTTAGTTTTAGAAAAAGGAAAACCTGCAGGATGGGCGACAACCCATCGCGTCGGACAAGGCTGTGGGAATCGAACCCACAACCGAAGTGCGACTGGCCTTTATTTCATACCACTGGCC
Organism: Viscum album; assembly: GCA_963277665.1. Classification (NCBI taxonomy): domain Eukaryota; kingdom Viridiplantae; phylum Streptophyta; class Magnoliopsida; order Santalales; family Viscaceae; genus Viscum; species Viscum album. The sequence continues at coordinate 569,957,739 of OY728150.1, read as the reverse complement.
TACAGGAAGTCCTTGTTTAGTATAAACTAGTTCTATTATATTAAGAAGTATGATATATGAAGTATAAGTCCCTTTTAGGAACCATATATGATTAATCTCACTATAGATCGACTTATGTATATTTAATAACTTTTGCTAACCTTTTGTTTGAGACAGATGGAATGACCCGTCATTCTATCACATGATCTGCTAACACTTCATGAATAAAAAATTCAACTTCATTTCATTAAGAGATGAAGTGGAAATTGTTGAAGGCACAATAAACAGTGATATTTTACCAAAATAAAGTAAGCATTTATTCTAATTCAAATTCTTCAACTTTAGGGAAATGATCTTCAAAACCAAAAATGTTGTCCTAGTGCCCTTATATCCGATGAATCAGATGGTACCCTAGATCATCACAAATTTATGGCTTTGTGATTTTTGTCTTTTTTCATAGCCATTTTCTCTTCCACTCTCTATCAGAACGTGATGGTTAGATTTATCTTCCATATCAATATTTTCACATATGTTCTCCTTTGTAGAAACCCAATGATTAGTTAATTTGGGTAACCGTTAAGTTTCATACTTTAGTTTTTAAAAAGAAAGCTTTGGTATTCCTTTTTACGATGTGGGTTTCTATTAATGATACTTTCGAGTAGTAAACCATTTATAACCCCGACAAATTTCGAGGAAGAAATTTATCTTAAGGGGGGTAGAATGTAACACCACGAGATTTTATGAAAAATATTCTTTTTAATTTTATTGATGTCTTATGTTGTATGCTACCCCAAAAGGAGCTTGCACTACACACATCTTTGACATGGCTTGCATTACACACAATTGTGACCTTCCACGATAGAGTGTGTAGTAAGCAATACCGAGTTTCACTAAATAAGATATAATTATAATATTATTATAAACTACCTGTTATGAATAGTAATAACCACTTTTTAAAATTTTATAAATTTTATCTTTGAAAACAGAATTCATTTTTGGATTTGTAATTTCGAAATTAGCTTAGGGTGAAATTTTGGTACTTTTTGGATAACTTTCATATTCTGATGAATAGTGAAAATTACTAAATTTTAATTTAAAACAACTTTTTTAATCAAAATAATTATTAGTTATAAATTATTAATTTGAGTGGTTTTAAATTATATTTAGAATATATTTTAACAATTTAATACAATGTTGGTCATTGGATGTAATTACATATTTAAACCAGATATAAACAAGTGTTAATCTTTTGATAGTTATTATCTCTTAAAAACACGCTACTTGTTTTGACGACAGGAATTAATTTTTAAATTAGTTAATGTAACTGATATGGTTTGAATTTGATAAAATAGACATAATTTTTGAATTCATAATATCAAATATAGCTTAGGCCTAATTTTTGGTATTTTTCTGGAAACGTTCATTTTTTTGATGAATAGTGAAACCACTAAGTGGTAGTTAAAAAAACTGAATTTTTCATAAAACCTAATTTTACAGATTCTGTGAGTGGAATTTCGAAAATCCGAGAGACATGGTTAATATCAAGGACTAAAAAGTGGTTCAATGAGATGAAAATAATTTTTGATGAATAGTAACTTTTTACTTTTTTTACCACATTTAAAAGTAAATAGGGTAATTAAGGGTAAAAGTGTTATTATTATTACCATAACACATATCCTAATTATATTGGATAAGTTTAATTTGACCAAAAACAACCATAGGAATAAAATATGACCATTTAGGCCCGCTTGGATTAGATTAGGACATTTATTATCAATTTATTTAAAGAAGGGTTAAAATAGTTAAAATCTAAGTTTAATAACTAATTAATTTTTAATATAGGGTTATACAAAAGATAAATTCGACTATTACTATTAATTAAAAAGATAAAAATATTTCCAACATAATGGAACTTTATTTGTAATTTTTAGACTTAAAATAATTTAATGTATTTATGATACAATTTTGATGCAGTAATTATCCTATTAATGAAATATTGACATAATTGATGTTATAAATAGCCAAATAAATGTAATTTGATAGTTCTTTATGAAATAAAATAATTTTCAATGTTAATATTACATGTCAGCATTGATTTAATTAATTTTTTTCGAACTAATAATTCTGTTATGATTTTCAAAAAATTCAATTACCAAATAGTGTCAAAATTAACATAAAATAGTTTTCAAAAAATCTATTATATTATTAATTGTTATTATGTTCCTAAAAATCTAAGGATTGGCAAAGATACTTATATCATGATAGGTGTATAATTAATGGACCACTTGGGGGTCTCTTGTATGTATATGGTAAGTTTATTAACTATATAATATAAAAATACAATGTCACATGGTAAATGTCAATCTAATTAACTAAGAGGTATAACTAAAATATAAGGTTAATATAATGACCTAAACTTGTCTAAATTCTATTATATGAGAGGATTTAGACCCATACCAACCTTAGCTTCGAAATATATCAATTTGGAGCTATTAAAAACCGAATTTGACTTTATAATAAAATAATAGTTTTTGTTATTACAAAGGTTCCCCTCTCCTCCCTTATAAAAGGGCACCTCCTCCCTCTCTTCCTCACACCACTTTGAGCCTTCAAGCTCGGCAAACCCCTGCCAAATTCTCTTCTCCACTTCCCTAGAAACATTCTAGAGGTCCTGATCTTATTCAAAGACTAATTTTAGTTCCCTATGAGGAGGACTCAAAGAGGCGCTTCAAAGAAGAGGTAATGTCCATTACCGATTCTTTCAGCTTTATTTCTTCTTCCAATTATTATTATTTAGTTGTTTTGTTATGAGATAATAACATCAGTATCAATAATATACTGATATGTTATTATAAGTATGAAACAACCATATTTCACCATCTATCCATCAAACGTAAAATGAAATCACCACGCGTGCGTAAGTACGGAATACCATCTCCACGCCGTGGTGTAATCTATTTTCCACAACCACCTTACATGGATGGGTATAATGGTGAAAGTAATGAATATATATGATTATTGTAAAGTGATATTAATTCTGTAATATTATACATACACTTTAATACAATTCCACGATCTTAATAATGATATCATCGCTCGTGCGTACGTACGGACTACCGTCTCCACGACGCGATGAGATTCACTCTCCATGTTAACCATTCATGAATTGTTATAAAGTATATATAATGAATAATAATGAAATATATGACATAATAATTATACAGGATTTATGTATATATATATATATATATATGTATGTCATTTAATTAATTCCATTCAATTCAAAAGGGAAACGAAAACAACGTTCATGCGTACGTACGGCCTACCTTCTCCATGAACAGTTTATTTCATTCCTTTTATCGATCTATAATATATATGTATATGATGAATATATATTATATATAAATCATGTTTTAAATTCTGGAATTATGTAAATCAGGATATAAGAAATAATATCATGAACGAAAAGTCGAAACACATACGATAAATAAAATGATTTTACCCAAAACGCTGCTTTAACATGGAATTTACAAAAGAACAGGTAATATGAAATCATAAGTGAAACATATATGATATCATAAAAATGAATATGATTCTGTAATAATTCACTTACATTATTTAAATCATTATACGGGAGGTTCAGATACCTACGAAGCATATCAGACCTAAGGTAAGGGATAAATTTTCAATCTCATTTTTATCTGTGATTGCTTATCCATAAGTATTTGCTGGGGTTATGTTTATCATCAATGACCACGATTTCTAAAAATGTTTTCATAAAATGTTTACCATTCTTCCATGAATGTTTAAAGTCATTTTTACCCTTTATTTACTTTTTAACACATTTTACGAATTAAATCTTTCCTTTTGTTACCATATAAGGTACTTTTTGACCATTCCTACAAAAGTACGAGGAGAATGTTATTTTTAACATATACGGCGTGAAAATATTTTTACGGTTTCATAATTCCTCATTTTAAAGAAGCTTCCTCTACAAGATTGAATGATTATTTTCAACAAAACCCTTATCTTTTAAAATTTCCTGGAATTTTGTAAAAAGAAAATGATTTTAAAGAAGAAAGGATATTTTCCTAAAGAAATCATTTCAACTGTTTTGTCAATACTATTTTCCATCTAAGATGAAATTATTTCATATTTGTATGTTTCAAGTAAAAAGTCTCTATTATTTAAATGGTTTCAATTTTCTTATGATGAAATTATATCAAATGTTTATGGATTATTTTATGATGCCATGATATTTATGAATCCCATTTTATTACATGGGTTATGCTATGAAGTATGATTTATGATTTTGTGGCACACGAAAGAATGATTTCATTATGAGATGGGTGGGACCTATATCTCTCTCCAATGCATTGGGTAAAGATTCTATATCTCATGAGAGAGACATGGCTGGAATGGTAAGTTAATCCGGTTCAGTGTTACAGGACTGAAACGAGGAGTGAACTCGATTCAGAATGGGACTTTGTCCACTAAGATGTTCTTGGAAGCAATGCCTTGGCTACTATGGAAATCATTACATGTGCTTAATGGATTCCATAATTACATGTTTTATTCCCATGCTATTTTACCATGGGTTATGTTCCATTATGATCTATGCCTTATGTTTTCCATGTTTTATTTCGTTGCTCAAGATTTTGATGTTTAAACATTATGTTCATGTTTTTATGTTCAAATGTATATGGTATGTTTTATTTTTATCCATGATTACATTTACTGAGCATTTGAGCTCACCCTTTTTATGTTTAATTTTACCCCAAGATCAAAAGAAAGGTTTTAGGTAAGGAAACAAAGAGTGGAAGATCATTATGGGAGATTTTGAAGATCTTTCTCTATGATTAGAAGATTACGATCCATGTTTCGAAAGAAACTAAAATAATACAGTCCTTGTGTGTATGTTTTTGTTTTTTATTAAGTATTCCGCAAAAGTAATGTATTGTCCATGTACGTCAGGCTTCGGGTCTCTACAGTTGGTATCAGAGAAAGGTTTAGTCAACCTTTGGAAACTAGGATGCGAGAACATTAGTGAGATCCCTAGAGATAATTCTTATGTATGTCTAGGTATGTCTCTATGGTTAATTATAAGTATAGGTTATAGTTCTAGAATGGCGCTAATAATCATAGAATTAAACCTAAGATGTTAGATATTGAAGGTATTCCCCCTTTATTATGTAGTTTTCCCTAGCATGATTTTTGCATCTCACACTATTATTTTTGGGTTTTAGTTGATGGATGGAACCCAAAGGAACCGTGTTGATCCATGAAATGGACAATGCAATGATTGTCCTCTTGAACAAACAAATGTTATAGTAGATGGAGGGAAAAATCTTATTGCTATACTTACACAAGCTATGAATCATTCTGGAGTTCCAAATGAGCAGAGAAGGGAACAATATTCTATTGAGTCCTTCATGAGGCAATGTCCACCTTCATTCAGTGGGTCTTCTGATCCACTTGTTGCTGAACAATGGATCAGTACCACTAAAAAGATATTTTTTGTTCTTCAATGTTCTGAACATTATAAATTCATCTTAGTAGTATATCGTTTGGAAGGTGAAGCTGATGAATGGTGGAATCTTATCAAGAATACGAGGTCAAGAGATGAAATTGAGTCCATGGACTGGGACGAGTTCAAGAACTTATTTTTCAATAAGTACATCGCTCGTATTCTTAATAAAAATATGGAGAAGGACTTTATTGAACTAAAGCAAAAGGATGATGAATATGTTGGTATATACGAAAAGAATTTTACAAGGCTTGCAAGGTATGCATCAGGCTTTATCATCCAACCTGATCGATTCTTCAGTGACATAAAACCAAGTCTTCGAAGGGAATTAGAAATAAGAGACTTCAGTAGCTATGAAGAAATTGTGCGTTGTGCTATCAAGGTAGATATGGATGTTGGTGTTACATATCCATCTCATGGTTTTGACAAGAAACAGAAGATGGAGTTCAGGGATAAATCTCAGAATAATGGTTAAAAGAGGTTGAATGTTTCCTTATGCTCAATGTGTGAAAAGAATCATGGTGGAGATTGTCTTAAAGTGACTAGAAAATGATTAAAGTGTGGAAAAGAAGGTCATCGAGCAGCTCAGTGTCAAAGTAATGGAAAAAGGGCTTCTAATGATGTGAATAAAGAAAATACTACAGAGAACTCGCCACCAACACTTCAATGCTTCAAGTGCAAGGAAATGGGGCATTATTCTAATAAATTCCCCAATCCAAGGGTTAGTGATGATCGACATGAGCAACCATATAAGGCAATGGACAAAGGGAAGTCACATGTGATCACTATTAGCGATGTGGAATATGACAATGATGTGGTGGAATGATTAAGTGTTTATGTAATGGGATTCCAAAATAATGTTTTATATAGTATCGTGGAATATTGGAATATTTATGTATTGGTCTATTATGGTTTTCAACAATTTTATGGTACATGTATCCATGGAAAGTGATTGATATATTTTTTGAAAGAATATGATATGCACATAATGACGGGATAAGGAGAAAATGAAATGTTTGACAATATTCATGAGCTCATTAATGATATAAGGAGAAGGTTATATCATGGTTTGAGTATATAGATTTTTTGAATTTTGGTATCGTTCATTTTTTTCACTACGGTTTAATGGGTATTCATTTTTCTAGAGAATACATGATTACAGTATTCACATGATTGGAATGTGACAAACAAGATATATGGGGGATAAATGATGGTATTCACATGCTTGGTTGATGACATTTCAAGTAATCATTTTCTTTATACTAGGAGCTTGGACCGAATTATTTTAGATAAGCCTAAAGATTGGAATGGATTATTTTGGACATATGTTAGTATTGTTTAAGGATAGAACTTTTTTCGATATTACTAATGGTATTTTATAGTAATGTAGTTTTAGAAAAAAAGGACAACCTGCAGGACGGGCGACAGCCCATCGCGTCGGACAAGGCTGTGGGAATCGAACCCACAACCGAAGTACGACTGGCCTTTATTGCCTACCACTGGCCTACAAGAAGTACTTGTTTAGTAAAAACTAGTTTTATTTTATTAAGAAGTATGATATATGACATATAATTCCATTTTAGGAACCATATATGATTAATCTCAGTATATATCGACTTATGTATATTTAATAACTTTTGCTAACATTTTGTTTGAGACAGAAGGAATGACCTGTCATTCTATCACATGATCTGCTAACACTTCACGAATAAAAAATTCAACTTCATTTCATTTAATAGATGAAGTGGAAATTGTTCAAGGCACGAACAACAGTGAGATTGTACCAAAATAAAGTAAGTATTTATTCTAATTCTAATTCTTCAACTTTTGGGGAAATAATATTGAAAACCAAAAATGTTGTCCTAGTGACCTTATATATGATGAATCAGATGTTACCCTAGATCATCACAAATTTATTGCTTTTTGATTATTGTCTTTTTCATATCCATGTTCTCTACCACTCTCCACCAGAACATGACAGTAATATTTCCCTTCCATATCAATATTTTCACCTATGTTCTCCTATGTAGAAACCTAGTGATTAGTTAATTTGGGTAACAACTACGTTTCATACTTTATTTTTTAAAACCATGTTTTGGTATTCATTTTTACGATGTGGGTTTCTATTATAGAAACTTTCGAGTAGTAAACCATTTATAACCCCGAAGAATATCAAGGACGAAATTCATTTAAAGGGGGGTAGAATGTAACACCCCTAGATTTTTTGAAAAATATTCTTTTTAATTTTATTGATGTCTTGTGTTGTACGCTACACCAAAAGGAGCTTGTACTACACACATCCCTGACTTGTCTTATATTACACGCAATTGAGACCTTCCACGATAGCGTGTGTAGTATGCAATACCGAGTTTCACTAAATAAGATATAATTATAATATTATTATGAACTACCCGTTATGAATTGTAATACACACTTTTTGAAATTTTATAAATTTTATATAACAAAACAGACTTCATTTTTGGATTCGGAATATCCAAATTAGCTTAGGGTGAAATTTTGGTACTTTTCAGATAACATTCATATTTTGTTGAATAGTGAAAATTACTAAAGATTAATTAAAAACAACATTTTAATAGAAATAATTAATTGTGATAAATTATTAATTTGAGTGGTTTTAAAGTATATTTATAATATATTTTTACAATTAAATACAATGATGTTCATTGGATGTAATTTCACATTTAAACAAGACATAAACAAGTGTTAATCTTTTGATAGTTATTATCTCTTAAAAACGCGCTATTTGTTTTGAAGATGTCAATTAATTTTTAAATTAGTTAATGTAACTGATATGTTTTGAATTTGATAAAATAGAAATCATTTTTGAATTAATAATTTCAAATATATCTTAGGCCTAATTTTTGGTATTTTTTTGGAAACTTTCATTTTTTGATTAACAGTGAAACCATTAAGTGGTAGATAAAAAACTGAATTTTTCATAAAACATAATTTTACCGCTTCTGTGAGTAGAATTTAGAAAATTCGAGATACACGGTTAATATCACGGACTAAAATGTGGTTCAATGAGATGAAAATAAGTTTTGATGAATAGTAACTGTTTACTTTTTTTACCACGGTTAAAAGTAAATAGGGTAATTAAGGGTAAAGGTGTTATTATTATTACCCTAACACATGTTCTAATTCTATTGGATAAATTTAATTCGACCAAAAACAAACTTAGGAATAAAATATGACCATTTAGGCTCACTTGGATTAGATTAGGGAATTTATTATCAATTTATTTAAAGAAGGGTTAAAATAGTTAAAATCAAAGTGTAATATCTAAATCATTTTTAATATAGGGTTATACATAAGATAAATTCGACTGTAAATATTAATTAGAAAGATAAAAATATTTCAAACATAATGGTATTTTATTAGTAATTTTTAGACTTAAAATAATTTAATTTATTTATGATACAATGATGATGCCGTAATTATCCTATTAATGGAATATTGACATAATTGATGTTATAAATACCCAAATAAATGTTATTATAGACTTTTTATGAATTACAATAATTTTCTATGTTAATATGACATGTTATTATTGATTTAATTAATTTTTTTCGAACTAATCATTTTGTTATGAGTTTTAAAGAAATCAATTACCAAATAGTGTCAAAATTGACATAAAATAGTTTTTAAAACAAATATTATATTATTAATTGTTATTATATTCCTAAAAATCTATGGTTCGGCCTAGATACTTATATAATGATAGGTGTATCATTAATGGACCACTTAGGGGTCTCTTGTATGTATATGGTATGTTTATTAACTATATAATATAAAAATACAAAGTGACATGGTAAATGTCAATCTAATTAACTAAGAGTTAATACTAAAAGATAAGGTTAATATACTGACCTAAACTTGTCTAAATTCTATTGGATGAGAGGAGTTCGACCCATCCCCACATTATCTTAGAAATATATCAATTTGGAGCTATTAAAAACAGATTTTTACTTTATAATAAAATAATATTTATTGTTATTCCAAAGGTGCCCCTCTCCTCCTTTATAAAACGGCATCTCCTCCCTCTCTTCCATACACCACATTGAGCCTTCATGCTCGGCCATCCCCTTCCATGTTATCTTCTAAACTTCCCTAGAAATATCCTAGAGGTCCTGGTATTCTTCAAAGACCATGTTTAGTGCTCTAAGAGGAGGTCTCAAAGAGGCGCTTCAAAGAAGAGTTAATGTCCATTACCGATTCGTTCAACTTTATTTCTTCTTCCACTTATTCTTTTTTAGTTTTTTTATTATGAGGTAATAACATCAGTATCAATAATATACTGATTTGTCATTATAATTATGAAACAACCACATTTCACCATCTATCCATCCAACGGAAAATGAAATCACCGCGCGTGCGTACGTACAGAATACCATCTCCACACCGTGGTGTAATCTATTTTCCACCACAACCTTACATGGATGGGTATAATGGTGAAAGTAATAAATATATATGAATATTTTAAATTGATATTTATTATTTAATATTATACATACACTTTATTACAATTCCTTGATCTTAAGAATGATATCATCGCTTGTGTGTACGTACGGACTACCGTCTCCACGACGCGATGAGATTCAATCTCCATGTTAACCATTCCTGAATGATTATAAAGTATATATATTGAATAATAATGAAATATATGACATAATAATGACACTAGAATTATATATATATATATGTCATTTTCTTAATTTCATTCAATTCAAAAGGTAAACAAAAACAGCGTTCATGCATACGTACGGCCTACCGTCTCCATGAACGGTGTATTTCATTCCTTTTATCGATCTTTATTATATATGTATATGACGAATATATATTATATATAAATCATGTTTATCATTTTGGAATTATTTAAATCAGGATATAAGTAATAATATCAAGAATAACAAGCCGAAACACATACGATAAATAAAATGATTTTACCCAAAATGATGCTTTAACATGGAATTTACAAAAGAACGGGTAATATAATGTCATAAGTGAAACATATATGATATCATAAAAATGAATATGATTCTGTAATAAGTCAATGACTTTATTTAAATAATTATATATGAGGTTCATATACGTACGAAGCATATCGGACCTAAGGTAAGGGATACATTTTCAATCTCATTTTTATCCGAGATTACTTATACGTAAGTATTTACAGGGGTAACGTTTATCATCCATGACCATGTTTTCTAAATTTTTTTTCATAAAATGTTTACCATTATTCCATGAATGTTTAAAGTCATTTTCACCCTTTATTGACTTTTTACCACATTGTATGAATTAAATCTTTCATTTGGTTACCATATAAAGTACTTTTTGACTTTTCCGACAAAAGTATGAGGAGAATGTGATTTTTAACATATACGACGTCAACGGATTTTTACAGTTCCATAACGCCTCATTTTAAAAAGATTACTCTAAAAGATTTCATGATTATTTTCAAAAAACCCCTTATCTTTTAAAATTGCATGGAATTTTGTGAAAAGAAAATGATTTTAAAGAAGAAAGGATATTTTCCTAAAGAAATCATTTCAAGTGTTTTGTCAAAACTATTTTCCATCTAAGGTGACATTATTTCATATGTGTATGTTTCAAGTAAAATGTCTATAAGATTTAAATGGTTTTAATTTTCATATGATGAAATGATATCAACTGACTATGGATTATTTTATGATGTCCTGATGTTTATGAATCCCATTTTATTACATGGGTTATGCTATGATGTATGATTTATGATTTTGTTTCACATGAAAGAATGATTTCATTATGAGATGGGTGAGACCTATATATCCTTCCAATGATTTGGGTATAGATTTTAAATCTCATGAGATAGAAGGGGTTGGAACGGTAAGTTAATCTGGTTCAGTGTTACTGGACTGAAATGAGGAGTGAACTCGATTCAAAATGGGACTTTGTCCACTAAGATGGTTTTTCCAGCAATGCCTTGGCTACGATGGAAATCATTACATGTGCTTAATGGATTCCATAATTACATGTATTATTCCCATGCTATTTTATCATGGTTTATGTTCCATTATGATATATGCCTTATGTACTTCCATGTTTTATGTCGTTGCTCAAGATTTTGATGTTTAAACATTATGTTCATGTTTTTAAGTTCAAATGTATATTGTATCTTTTATTTTATCCATGATTACACTTACTGATCATTTGATCTCACACTTTTTATGTTTTATTTTCCCCAGGATCAAAAGAAAGGTTTTAGGTAAGGAAACAAAGAGTGGAAGATCTTTATGGGAGATGTTGAAGATCAATCACCATGATTAGAAGATTATGTTCCACGTTTCCAAAGACACTAAACTAATACGGTCCGTGTGTGTCTGTTTTTGTTATGTATTATATATTTCTCAAAAGTAATGTAATTTCCATGTACATCAGGCTTTGGGTCTCTACAATCTTGATGGGCCATTTTGGAACCAGTGTCACTCATATGTATTAGAAATCCCAAGGATGTCTCACTCCGACAAATCCAATGACACGGCCCCTGACGCATAGTGGTAACCATCAGGATCAGAGGGTCTAAGAATAACCCTTAATATGGTACCCAACTTCTTTCCCTGCCCTAAATTTAATTAATGTTTTCACATCAGCAGATATGACATAATAATAATATTAAATTTTATCTTGAAAACTATGCAGATACACCCGTTCATCACAAATTAAAAATTATATATTACAGTATTCTAATATTAACAAGGAATGATATTTCATCAACATAAGTAGATAAATGTACTTTTAAATAAATAAATAATTCATCACAACCAACTACATAGAATCCAACAATTCATGGTTCATAATTAATCTAAATTATTTATTTAAATTCAATTGAACAAAAATATGCTACGCAACAAAAGCAGTTAATTAAACTAAATTCCTAAACATCCACATTTAAAAAAATAAATAATTCATCACAAAAAAATACCAAAGATCCAACAATTCTAGGTTCATATTAATTATAAAATAATTATTTAAATTAAACACAGCAAAACTAGGTTGTGAAATACATGCAATTAAGTGAATTAAATACCCAGGCTAAAGGGATTTATACTTACCATGTCCGCACACCCGAAGGAGTGTCCAACCAAATTGAAACAAAATAAGAAAATTAATTCATGATCAAAAGGACTGCAACAACTAGGTGAAATAATTAAATTAAACAATTTTTGTGAATTCACAAAAGGCTGGTAGGCACTGACGAACGACACAACAGTGTGTTTTTATAAATCGCAACGAAATGGAGGGAAAGAGAGTAGACACACTATATTATGGTCGTATATGATCCTATGATCCATTGTAGGCGTTTATTTGATGAAAAATGAAAGAAAACACATGATTTTATAAAAACCCAAAATAGGGTAAATTCCATTCATGAAAAAATGTGCAATGAATAGAGAATGAGATCACAATATTCTAGGGTTGTGGGAAAATCCTTATCTATTGGTTTATAGTGAACCTAACAACGATGAAAACGGATGATGAATAGAGGTGAAGGGATATTCTGAAGAGATAAGGAGGTGGTGTGCACCACCAAGAGAGGAGGAGTGTGCCACTCAAAGGAGGGGAAGGGAGGAAGAAAAGTGGGAAACAAAAAGGAAAAAAAGAATGAAAATAAATAAATGATTAATGGAAAAAGGAAAATAATGAAAATTAAAATAAAAAAATGGGAGAGAAGGAAAATATAAATAAAATTAATAAAACTATTTAGAACCATTTTAAATTATTCAACTAATTTCTCATTCTCACTTTTCATTTAATTATTATTATTTTCATTCTTCTCCTATCAATTTTAAATTCATTAAAATTACTTTAATATTTTTTTTTAAATATTTTTAACCTGAACCCTGTGGTGGGGTTTGAGGTAAAAAAAAATTACACAAAGTCTGAGAAATTATTTAATTAATTTAATAGTTACTCGGGACTTGCAAAAAGGTGTGCAAACACGCGCCTTGGATCTCTTTAAGAATGTATAAAATAAAAAACATAAATGAAAATCACCATGAATTAAGTTGATACATTAAAATAATTGAAATAAATATTATTTAATATAACTCATCAATGGCGCCATTAAATTTTTAAAAACGAAAACCATTTCAAAAAAGGATAAAATTCATTAAATAAATTATTGGTCAGAGTGGAGTACTAAATTGGGGGTGAATTGAGTATCTATTATAAATTTCTGTTGAAAATTATTCCTGAAATGTTAACCCAATAATGTTAACTACAAACTACTTAATCAAGGTTATACTATTATGAAGGTTTCACTATTGAAATACCTTCTTAGACGATTGATTATTTATTAGTAATCTTAATATTCAATATTAAAATTAATTTCAAATTTACTTTAATAAGTCAATAGAATTATAACTTCTATCAAATATTAAATATCAATGTAAATTTAAGAATTTCTAGATTAAACTGTAACGTGAAATAAAAATTAAATAGAACAACAGATATGAATCAAGTGGTTAAGTCTCATGGTGATACCTAATTCACTCCACTTAGTGATCACATGTCACCAACCTGTTTATATAGATAAACTTGATCCAGACCTTGGATTGGGGTTAAAAACAATACACAAGATTTTCGAGGTCGCACGACCTCTTCCATAGTTATTTGTGGTTACATCCTACCCGGACACACAAGGACCTCTTCCAAACATATATCTAGGTATACACATGTATAAAAAGATGATTGAGAAAGGAAATATTGTATCCTCCCATTTAAGGTAGGTGTCAAAGTGTGTTCTCATACAGAGACATACACTACCCTAATGCTAATAAAATGAAACCCAACAGAGAAAAAAATGATGAGATAATGTTAAAAGTGCTCTGAGTGGTTGTCTATTTAGATCTTGACATCTAGGATTAAGAAGATGGAGAAATCAAGTCCTCGTTTGAAAAACAGAGTACCCCAAGTCATCTAGATCTGAATAATATTCTTCATGCTGTTAATAGTGTGACGATTTCCTGAACTCTGGGATTTGAGTATGCTTCGTGTGTTATTTTGGAATGTTGATTTGCATGTGTTGGTTGTTTCTTAGGTATTCATGTGTGTTATTCTTAGTATTACAATCTATGTATATATTATTTCTTGGCCGCTCTTCACTTTTATTCTTGGAGTGCATGTGTTGGAGGTCACAAGAAGCACGTATTCTATATATCGTACTTTGTATTGTTATGTGACATGTCTAAAATAAAACATTATGTATGTATGTGCATTTAAACTCTTTAAATATGACAGTTAGAGATTAAATTGAAAAACGATAAAAAAATATTAAGAAATGGTGTCATTGTTTGTCAGGAAATAGTGTCTCTATGAAGCGGTGTCTCATGGTCACGGTTTCTAGTCAAAATGTCTGATCACGGTGTCTAGTTCATGGTGTCTGGTTTATGGTGTTTGGATCTCAATGTCTGGTTAATGGAGTCTGCTTCACGGTGTCTGGTTCACGATTCCGGGTTCCTTTTCCAGAAAAACATAACTGATGGCAGACATAGGGTGTCTCAGAATTATCCAAATATATGTATTCAGACTTACACAATGAAATTCATAGGATATATTAGACTTAATAATTTATCAATAGAAATAATTATAAACTAAATAAAAAACAGTGTATAGCAATCACACTGAATGTATTGCAATTAAGGTATTTGATAGCTTTATATAATGCATAAGGATACTAATCATCTGTTTATTATTTGAGACAAATTACAGGATTACTAGGCTTTAATGAATATATATGATTTGTGATCACTGTAATTTGATAAATACATGAGGAGTAAAACAATATCCCCCATTTTGATGATCACAAATCATGTGAATTTTGAGTGTATTTTTCCACAATATAAACTACAAATTTATCTATTCTTACTTAGGGTATGTATATTTCTCCCCCTTTTGAGATTATCAAATAGATTGAATAAAAAGTTGAAAATAAATGGGTATAGTGCATTATATAAATATGGTGTCATTAAAAATAGTACACAAAAAAAAATGAAACAACATCCATATCGAAAGAGTGTAGCCACTGTTCTACATCAATGGATGGTTTTTTCCATTCCCTTAGCAGCAGTATCATATGTAGAAGCCTTAAAATATGATGTTGAAATGGAAGAAGGGAGTGAACTCATTGAAAATGAAGGTAATGGAAGACCTTCAAAGTTAGAAGGGGTCGTAGTAGGGGTAGTAAAAAATGAAGGCAATGATAGATCAATAATTATAGGAAATATTTAACTCAGGGACAGACTAACAGATATAGATGTGGAGGTTAAGGTAGAGGTAAAGGTATGTAAACCCGATCTTAGAGCTACAACTATAAGAGAAACAATGTCAGTACTATAAACATGAATATACGGCCTTAAAACCTTGATCATGCCAGAAATAATTTCACCACCATTCTGTATGTATTTTATAAAGTCATACTTAATCTCTATAAAATTGTAATACAAACAAGTGATCTCTGTGTGCTTTTGGACTTGAGTCTTGAAGGCTTGAGTAACATGGGGAATCCTATGATTATTTATATGGTACATGAATTGATTTGAAATGTCATTCATTGGAATGATCTGGTTTAAGTAGAAGTCCACATTATTATAAATGTCATGCTAAGGGTAACGCCCCGACCCTAGTTACCCAGAGTCAGTGCATTATTACATAACATTGGAATGATCACAAGAAAGATCAAATCTCGAACGACCGATTGGTTTAGTAGCCTTGGAAACACTATATATATTCATAAGTTTTACATTACATCATAAAGTGAAAAACTACTACGACAACATAATGTCTCCATAGTCCACACTATTATCTACTCATAATATCCCTGAAGATCATTCATAACTTACATATTCACATCCTGTGAAAAATAAAACATAGAAAAGGGGTGAGCTCAAATGCCCAGTAAGGATAACAATATAGCGGAACATTCAAAAATAAGCATAAATATTTAAGGCAATGCATTACTAAAACAAAAGCCTTTTAAACTTGAACTTCAACATAGTATGGTAAAAGTAAAATGAAATAATTCCATTTACTTGTTCACATGGATGTTCTACTAATCGAATAATCACATGCAATATCAATAACCACTTTCATAATGTTGGAATTCATAATGCAAAACTTTAATTTCTTTGTCAAGGCCTCGTCCCAAGACCTTGGGGCTATCTGTAACTGGAACCCAACCCGGAGTGCCTCTAATAACCGAACACCAACCCGGAGTGTCTCTAATAACCGGACACCAATCCGGAGTTCCTATAATAACCGGAGACGAAACCAGAGTTCCTCTAATAACCGGAGACCAAACCGGAGGGCTTACTTTTACCGGTCCCCAACCCGGAACATACTTTTCTAACACATTCATCTGAATGAAAGGTTGAAATATAACATAAAAATTCGGATTAAAAATAACTTATGAAATGTAAATACTTTAATAAAACCATGACTGACATAAGAATAGCTTATCCACAGTCAAAAATATCACAAAACCTTCAATAAAATATGGATATTTTGTATCATAATAAATCAACTTCAAATAAGCTTAAAAGCCATCAAAGGATGTTGACATAGATGAAATCAAAACTATTTTAGAGAAATATCTCTTTATATTTTGAAATCATTTAAGAGACATATATTTATAAAATAAAAAATTTTCTTTGAAAATATTCTTATATACTTGTAAGGGAAGCTTCGACGATTTTATAACGGCGGAAAATAGCCGCGCCCGCCGTTTAAGTTAAAAAACATTCTTACCTAAATTTTTTCAAAAAGGTTAAAAAGCACCTTGTTTGGAAAATGACGGAATGATTCCTTTATAAACCTCTTATAAAAATTCAAACAAGGGTATAAATTATTTAAACCCATATTCTTGTAAATATTAAAAATGTTTTGAAATACATTTTTAAGAAACATGGTTGTGGATGATAAAGAGATCCCAGTAGATTATTACGTATAAACAACCTCCGATAATGAAGAGATTGTGAAATAACCCTTACCAATTTGGTATCTTACGAAACATGCAACCCATGAAAGAGTTATCATACAATGAATATGTAAATACACATAAATTAATGTGTATTACACAAAGAATATAATTATGGGTAGTACGTACACCACACAGAAGGTAATGGTGGCAATATGGCATGAATCTCACGGTAATAAGGAGTGAGATGAAAACCCCTTACCTTGTACTTTTCCTTGTTTGGGGTAGGTTAACCTCCTGTATAATGGTGAAATAATTGTTATTAAATTATAAAAGAATCATATACATTAATATGATATCATATATGATCTTTTAATATAGATTTGATAATAATATCTTAGTATTATCGTTGTTTCGGTTGTTAACTTACTTGTTTTATTTTATATGTTTTGTTACGTAAGAGATGTTTTTAATGGATAGGTTGTATATTATTCATATCCAGAATGATATCAAGTCCTTAAACATTATTTTTAAATCATCAAATGATAATTATACTTGAATGGATACGATGGAGAATGAATCTCATCGCGTTCGTGGAGACGGTAGTCCGTACGTACGCACGAGCGACAATATCATTCTTTTGAAATAATATATAAATGGTTGTTATATCATATATACAGAATCATTAAAATGTTATATTTATGAGTTACATATCATTATTATACCCATCCAAATAATAATATATTGAATAACAATTACACCACGACATGGAGACGGTAAGCCGTACGTACGCACGTATGGTGACATGTTATTCAAAGGGTGGATAGAATACTGAATATGGTTGTACCATATTTATAATAATATCACGGTATATATATGATAATGGATTTATTATTTTAGAATGTTAATAACAAAGGAAGAAGAAGAGGAAGAAGAAAGGATCTTGGAAAAAGGTGGTGAAATCATTACATCTTCTTCGGGTTCTTCCTTTTGATTTGATCAAAAGAGATCGTTAGGTTGGATTTCTGATCAAACTAAGGCCTCTAGGTTGTATTGAGGGAAGTTGGGAGAGTATTTGGGCAGAGTTTTGCTGAACCAAATGGTTTTGAAGGTGTGAAGAAATGAGAAGGAGGAGTGCCCCTTTATAAGAGGGGTGAGGGGAACCTTTGGAAAAGCTAAAAATATTAGTTTATAATAAATTCATATTCGGTTTAAAATGGCTCCAATTTTTATTATTTAAATGTTAAGGTGGGTATGGGTAGAAAAAAACTCAACCAATAGAATTTAGACAGGTTTTGGTACTTATATTAACCTTATCTTTAAGTATTAACTCGAGGTTAATTAGTTTCACTTTTACAATGTCTCTTTGTATTTTTATATAATATGGTTAATAAACTTAATATATACATCCAAGAGACCACCAAGTGGTCCATTAATAATAAACCTATCATGATATAAGTCTCTTGGCCGAACCTTAGTTTTTTAGGAATTTAATATCAATTAATAATATAATATTTGTTTTAAGAACTCTTTTATGTCAATTTTGACACTATTCAATAGTTTATTTTTGTGAAACTCATAACAGATTGATTACTTCGAACAAAGTCAATTAAACCAATACTAATATATCATATTATCCTATAAAATTAGTTTAATTCATTAAAAGTTTCATATTTTATTTATTTGGGTATTTATAATATCAATTATTTTAATGTTTCACTATTATAGTAATTAATTCATCATCATTGTGTCATATATAAATTACCTTATTTAATGTCTAAAAATTATAAATAAAATATAATTATCTAGTAAGGATTTTTAGCTTTCTAATGAATATTTATAATCTAAAATCCATCATATATAACCCTATGTAAAAAATTTTTTTCTAAAAGATATATGCTTGTGTCATTTTTGTATTCATTTTAACTTAATTAAAATAAAGTGTCCCTATCACCTACAAGTGGCACCATGGGGTCCCAAAATCGACCCAAAGATGCCTATGGTCGAACATGTATCAACCAATAAGGCTAGGACACGTTTTAGGGTAATTTAGTATTATTATAATATTATTTTTTAACCCTTATTTACCGGATTTACCCTTAACCATGGTAAATAAAATATTTACCGCAATAATTATTCAAAATCTCTAAAAATAAAAGTTACCTGTTTACACAATTTGAACATCCTGATTCCAAATATGGAATCCATTTTTCTAAATTCAAAACATAGAAGTTTCAGAAATTAATTTAAAATTAATTCTAGCTGTCAAAACAAAAAGCGTGTTTTTAAGAGATAATAACTATCAAAAGATTGACACTTGTTTTTGTTCGGTATAATTGTAAAATTATTTCCAATGACCAACATTATATTAAATGGTAAAAATATATTCTAAATATACTTTAAAACCAATAAAATTCATAATTTATCACTATTAATTATTTTGATTAATAAAGTTGTTTTTAATTAAAATTTAGTAATTTTCACTATTCCTCAAAATATGAAAGTTATCCGAAAAGTACCAAAATTTCACCTTAGGCTAAATTCGATACTCCGAATCTAAAAATGAAGTCCAATTTGAGAGAAAAAATTTCTAAAATTTTAAAAGGTAGGTATTACTATTCATAACGGCTAGTTTGATTGGTTGTGGTGTGTTAGAACTCGAAGTTGCGTACAACACACGCTACTGTATTATAAAAAGGAAAGCGTACCGTGGAAGCTTGGGATGTTTCATTTTAAATTTTCTTGATGTCCCCATTTAGTCAAAAAGTTTAAAATATTGTATTTAAAAAGGTTTCACTATTAGAAGTTGATAAAAGTGCAATACTGAAAATAAATCTGTTCTTTCATTATGTCTAAGAAACTCATAATATGGATTCTAAAATTATAAGGATTATATAAAGTCTAAAATTTAGTTAATACTATACATAACCTCTTTTGAATGGATTTTTTTTGGTAATTCATGGTGTGATTGAACTCGGTGATGCGTGTAGTGCAAGTTATTGAATTATTTTGAAGAAATAACACACTATGAAATCTTGGGGTGTTACATTCTCCCCTCCTTCAATAAATTGCATCCTCGCAATTTGAAATTGTTCTTCGAAAATAAGAGGTTGAAAATAGAAAATATATTTGTGGGAAAACCCACATCAGAAATTGGGTTACTAAAATTTAGTCTTAACATGAGGAAAAGAGAAATGAAAGGGTCACCACCAAAATATGATCTCTATTAGGAGAAAATTGGTGGCAATTAGAGACATATAATTGGAGGAAAAACGTAAATATTTATAGGTAGTGATTGAGGTCATCAATCACAAACAAGTATAAAATTGAGGTCCTTAAACTCATCAATCTATGATGATTTGAAATACCACCGGTTCAACAAAACATAGGGTATTGGGATAACACATTTTTGACGTTTCAAAATATCTTAGTTGAAATACCACATCGAAAAATGAATTAATGAGGCCTCTATTTAAAATAAAGAGTGGAAAGTATGAAGATTACCGAAAATAACGCATACTAGGGTTCCATGTAAGAAAATATGGATATGTAAGAGAAATCTAACCATCAATTATCTGATAGAGAGTGGTAGAGAACATGGCTATGAAAAGGCCAACAATCCCAAAGCCATAAATTAGTGATGATTTAAGGTACCATCTAGGACAACATTTTTGTTCTAAGTTCCTTTTATTAATGTTCAGGAATTTATTTATGAGATTGGCTAAGATCATAAGGAGATATACTTATTTATAATTAGAGTTTTATCCATTAATAAATTTCTACCACAAACTCATCTTTCACTCTAATAGATAATAGAACGTAAAAAAAATTTATTTATACTATTCGTATAGGGTTCCAAAATAAATGAATTTATAATTCATCTACCAGACCATTTAAAAAAACTACATTATTTAATCCAGGACATCTCGTGGGCCAGTGGTAGGTGATAGACCCTTGTCACCCTTCGGTTGCTGGTTAAAGTCTCGCAGCCTTTCCGGACGCGACGGGTTGCCGCCCGACCTCCGGGTTGTCCTTTTATGGCAATCCAAAATAATCCAAACTAGTACTATCCAAAATACTTCTGTCCAAACACACATTCCAACATTTATAAGGAAGGTAAACATAATGTAGATCCTTTTTACCCTGTAATAGCATATGAATACCATAATCATGTATTCTTTTAATACACTGAAACATACTGAATTACCATATTCCTTATTGATTACATTCATGCTCCCTTCTTCCATATAGAATGCTGGATATACTTCATCAATTCAAAAATGTTTTAAACCCCAACAATGATGGAATATACAAATCATTAATCAGTTCCAAGGTAGTCAAGAATATCCAATATTATTTATCCAAAACAATCATGTATTATTCCAAAATCACTACCTCGGTATCAGAACTATATTATGGTTTATCATTCTCTCAACCATATATTTTACAAAAATATATCCTGCTACTGAGTCACTTTTCTTTGTTCCAAACAATCTCAAGTCCTTAATGAAATAGTACTGCAGTAAAATCCTTATATACTCCATAATTATTATAACAAGTACATTGTTGATACAACACTCAATTTACATAATAAACATAAGAACAGTAATCATTCCTCTTCATCTGTGGTAGTATCATAACTTGATTCTTATCCAATAGCATCATTTGCGGCATAGTCTGATGACTGGGACATAGGTTCGCGTAGTTTCAAAACTCCTTGCAAATGAATCATTGTACATTTGAAACCATTTTCATACCCTTGCCGTCACGTACTTTGTTCCCTTTTCCTCCACACTTATAACAAACTCCCATTCCTTTCAGGCAAGTTCCAGGGTGTTTCTTTCCACAGTTATCACATATGGGAAAAATTCTTCTTTTCCCTCTTCCCTTTATCCATCTTTCTCTCTTCCATCATTTTCTTCTCTTGCTTCCCTTCAAAGCCATAGGACTCAGTAAACTCTTTACTTATCTTATCAACACATGATATTATTTCTTCATATGATGATAATACATGCGAGACTATTTCTCTTGTAAATTATGGCTTAAGACCATAAAATATATGATCCTTCTTTCTCTTTGTATCATGTGAATTGCTAGAGTTCTCATTCCTTCTACTGGGCGCAATTTCTAAACAATGGCATACATTAGATTAGTTTATGAATATCAATACCTAATCCCAAACTTGTAAAACACATAACATAAATTAAATAGTTTATGGATATAATCCATAATCATAAAAATGTCTCCTTTGAGAAAGTATATACTCATAAACCCTTCATAATGATTTGTAAAGAAAATGAGAGTTATCCTAAGCATATCCCCCGGGAGTGTCGTAACCAAGAGTGCAGCAAGGACCGTTGTCGTGCACCAGTTCCCGTTCGAGTCTAGCTCAAATCGGTGTTTTCGGGTTTTACCCCTAGGTACATCTGTGCCAGAGCCGCCTCTACCTGCTCGTATCCAGACATGGATGTATTGCTTGGAAAACTCACAAAATCTATACAATACCAAAATTATAGGAAGTTCTTCTATATTAATCCTCAAAGTTCATCTTAGGATTCTAATCCTCAAAGTTCATCTTAGTTCTACGTGCTCTAATCTGAGTTTATCTAAATCTAGCTTCCAAGATTTGTACTAAACTTCCTCTGATACCAACTGTAACGCCTCGACCCTAGTTACCCAGAGTCGGTGCATTATTACATAACATTTTCATGATCACAAGAAAGATCAAATCTCAAAAGACTGATTGGTTTAGTAGCCTTGGAAACACTAGTTATATTCATAAGTTTTACATTACATCATAAAGTGAAAAACTACTACGACAACATAATGTCTCCATAGTCTACACTATTATCCCCTCATAATATCCCTACAGGTCATTCATAACTTACTTCTTCACATCCTGGGAAAAATAAAACATAAAAAATGGGTGAGCACAAATGCCCAGTAAGGATAACAATATAGCGGAACATTCAAAAATAAGCATAAATGTTTAAGGCAATGCATTACTAAAACAAAATCCTTTTAAACTTGAACTTCAACATAGTATGGCAAAAGTAAAATGAAATAATGCCATTTACTTGTTCACATGGATATTCTACTAATCTAATAATCACATGAAATATCAATAACCACTTTCATAATGTTGGAATGCATAATGCTAAACTTTAATTTCTTTGTCAAGGCCTCGTCCCAAGACATTGGGGCTATCTGTAACCGGAACCCAACCCGGAGTGCCTCTAATAACCGGACACCATCCCGGAGTGTCTCTAATAACTGGACACCAACCCGGAGTTCCTCTAATAACCGGAGACCAAATCGGAGTTCCTCTAACAACCGGAGACCAAACCGGAGGGCTTACATTTACCTGTCCCCAACCCGGAACATACTTGTCTAACACATTCATCTGAATGAAATGTCGAAATATAACATAAACATTCGGATTAAAAATAACTTATGAAATGTCAATACATTAAAAAAAACCATGACTGACATAAGAATAGCTTATCCACAGTCAAAAATATCACAAAACCTTCAATAAAATATGGATGTTTTGTATCATAATAAATCAACTTCAAATAAGCTTAAAAGCCATCAAAGGATGTTGACATAGATGAAATCAAAACTATTTTAGAGAAATATCTCTTTCTATTTTGAAATAATTTAAGAGTCATATATTTATATAATAAAACATTTTATTTGAAAATATTCGTATAAGCTTCTAAGGGAAGCTTCGACGATTTTATAACGGCGTAAAATAGCCGCACCCGCCGTATAAGTTAAAAAAACATTCTTACCTAAATTTTGTCGAAAAGGTTAAAAAGCACCTTGTTTGGAAAACGACAGAATGATTCCTTTATAAACCTCTTATAAAAAGTCAAAAAAGGGTATAAATTATTTTAACCCATATTCTTGTAAATTGTAAAAATGTTTTGAAATGCGTTTTTAAGAAACATGGATGTGGATGATAAAGAGATCCCAGTAGATTATTACATATAAACAACCTCGGATAATGAAGAGATTGTGAAATAACCCTTACCAATTTGGTATCTTACGAAACATGCAACCCATGAAAGAGGTATCATACAATGAATATGTAAATACACATAAATTAAAGTCTATTACACAAAGAATATAATTATGGGTAGTACATACACCACATAGAAGGTAATGGTGGCAATATGGCATGAATCTCACGGGAAAAAGGAGTGAGATGAAAACCCCTTACCTTGTACTTTTCCTTGGTTGGGGTAGGATAACCTCCTGTATAATGGTGAAATAATTGTTATTATATTATACAAGAATCATAAACATTAATATGATATCATATATGATCTTTTAATATTGATTTTATAATAATATCTTAGTATTATCGTTGTTTCGGGTGTTAAATTACTTGTTTTATTTTATATGTTTTGTTACGTAAGCCATGTTTGTAATAGATAGGTTGTATATTATTCATATCCAGAATGATATCAAGTCCTTAAACATTATTTTTAAATCATCAAATGATAATTATACTTGAATGGATACGATGGATAATGAATCTCATCGCGTTCGTGGAGATGGTAGTCCGTACGTACGCACGAGCGACAATATCATTCTTTTGAAATAATATATAAATGGTTGTTATATCATATATACAGAATCATTCACATGTTATATTTATGAGTTACATATCATTATTATACCCATACAAATAATAATATATTGAATAACAATTACACCACGACGTGGAGACGGTAAGCCGTACGTACGCACGTATGGTGACATTTATTCAAAGGGTGGATAGAATACCGAATATGGTTGTACCATATTTATAATAACATCACAGTATATATATGATACTAGAATTATTATTTTATAATGGTAATAACAAAGGAAGATGAAGTGGAAGAAGAATGGAACTTGTAAAAGGGTGGTGAAATCATTACCTCTTCTTCGGGTTCTTCCTTTTGATTTGATCAAAAGGGATCCTTAGGTTGGCTTTCTGATCAAACTAAGGCCTTTAGGTTGTAGTGAGGGAAGTTGGGAGAGTATTTGGGCAGAGTTTTTCTGAACCAAAAGGTTTTGAAGGTGTGAAGAAATTAGAAGGAGGAGTTCCCTTTTATAAGAGGGGTGAGGGGCACCTTTGGAAAAGCTAGAAATATAAGTTTATAATAAATTCATATTCGGTTTCTAATGGATCAAAAGTTTATTATTTAAATTTTAAGGTGGGTATGGGTCGAAAAAAACTCAACCAATAGAATTTTGACAGGTTTGGGTACGTATATTAACCTTATCTTTAAGTATTAACTCTAAGTTAATTAGTTTCACTTTTACAATGTATCTTTGTATTTTTATATAATATGTTTAATAAACATACTATATACATCCAAGAGACCTCCAAGAGGTCCATTAATGATAAACCTATCATGATATAAGTCTCTTGGCCGAGCCTTAGATTTTTAGAAATTTAATATCAATTAATAATATAATATATTTTTTAAGAACTCTTTTATGTCAATTTTGACACTATTCAATAGTTGACTTTTGTGAAACTCATAACAGATTGATTACGTAGAAAAAAGTCAATTAAATCAATCCTAATATATCATATTATCCTAGAAAAGTAGTTTAATTCATTAAAAGTTTCTTATTTTATTTATTTGGGTATTTATAATATCAATTATTTTAATGTTTCACTATTACGGTAATTAATTCATCATCATTGTGTCATAAATAAATTAACTTATTTAATGTCTAAAAATTATAAATAAAATATAATTATGTATAAAATCTCATTATATTTATAATGAATATTTATAATCTAAAATACAACATATATAACCCTGTGTAAAAATTGTTTTTCTAAAAGATATATGCTTGTGTCATTTTTGTATTCATTTTAACTTAATTAAAATAAAGTGTCCCTATCACCTACAAGTGGCACCATTGGGTCCAAAAATCGACCCAAATATGCCTATGGTCGAACATGTATCAACCAATAAAGCTAGGACACGTTTTAGGGTAATTTAGTATTATTATAATATAATTTTATAACCCTTATTTACTGGATTTACCCTTAACCATGGTAAATAAAATATTTACCGCAGTAATTATTCAAAATGTCTAAAAATAAAAGATACCTATTTACACAATTTCAACATCCTGATTCAAAATATGGAATCCATTTTTCTAAATTCAAAACACAGAAGTGGAAAAAATTAATTTAAAATTAATTCCCGCTGTCAAAACAAAAAGCGTGTTTTTAAGAGATAATAACAATCAAAAGATTGACACTTGTTTATGTTCGGTTTAATTGTAAAATTATGTACAATGACCAACATTATATTAAATGGTAAAAATATATTCTAAATATACATTAAAACCACTCAAATTAATAATTTATCACTATTAATTATTTTGATTTAAAAAGTTGTTTTTAATTAAAATTTAGTAATTTTCACTATTCATCAAAATATGAAATTTATCCGAAAAGTACCAAAATTTCACCTTAAGCTAAATTAGATACTACAAATCCAAAAATGAAGTCCATTTTGAGAGATAAAATTTCTAAAATTTTAAAAGGTAGGTATTACTATTCATAACGGCTAGTTTGATTGGTTGTGGTGTGTTAGAACTCGAAGTTGCGTACAACACACGCTACTGTATTATTCAAAGGAAAGCGTACCGTGGAAGCTTGGGATGTTTCATTTTAAATTTTTTTGATGTCCTCATTTAGTCAAAAAGTTTAAAATATTGAATTTGAAAAGGTTTCACTATTAGAAGTTGATAAAAGTACAATACTGAAAATGAATCTGTTCTTGTATTATGTCTAAGAAACTCATAATATGGATTCTAAAATTATAAGGATTATATAAAGTTTAAAATTTAGTTAATACTATTCATAACCTCTTTTGAATGGATTTTTTTGGTAATTCATTGTGTGATTGAACTCGGTGTTGCGTGTAGTGAAAGTTATTGAATTATTTTGAAGAAATAACACACTATGAAATATTGGGGTGTTACACTAAGAATCATTAGCAATCTTGGAATAGATTCGTACCAAATTAAGGACTCTTTCACTTTTCTTGATATCTTCAGATAGATATTCTTTATTAACACCACTATGCATAGCCAAAAGTTCCCCTTTGAAAACTGTTCTGAGAAGATCATTTTCTATGGAAGGAGGAGAAGATTGTAAAAAAGAATTAGAAGCAGTGAAACCTGATATAAGGGATTTCTATGGAATTAGAATTTTATAAAGGTACAAATTATTCTCATCAGTTAACTTTTTATGTCCAATAACATGTTCACGCATCTCTTAAAAAATCTACATGTTTCTTTCGGCTACATTTTCAGCTAAAAAGGTTATATGAGGTTGACACATTGAGGCTACTTCCTGTGGTGTATGAGTAACAATATTCTCAACAGGATGAGAAACAGTGTCTGGTCAGGAGGTTATGGCTCACCGTATTTCTTCAACAATACCTCTTAGAGTCATTACTTCGTCACTGAGTAGTTTGTTCTCAACTCTGACTTCCTAAATCTCATAATCATTTTGGGTTGAATATGCCATATTACTTTTTCTAATAACAAGGAAGAATATTTCTCACATAAATTGGTTATAGGTTCATGTTTATTATTCGTGATATTTTCAGTCCCATCCAAAAGGGATTCTCCAAAATATTTCAGATCATCCTTCACCGAGATTGAAGGATCTTGTGAAGGGTCTGATATTGAAACTAAGATAGGCTCGGGTTCTATGGAATAAATAAATTCAAGAGAAGATGTCATTTTCAACTGAACCATAGTAGTCAGATCAATAACATTGATTGAGACTTCCTTTGAATCATTGACATCGAAATAACTATTAAATTTATACCATGTATACACAGATCATGGATCAATCAGATATAGCATATTAACAGATTCCAGACTGGGGGGGGGTCTCCCACTTAATAGGTGCATCCTTCTCAGGACTGAGAGGTTTAGGTTCTTGATATATTTTTATGATTTCATCCCTAATTTCCTCAACCATTTCCATTTGAGACAATTGAAAGGCTTTCTCCATTATCTCTTCAACAGAATTAATTACTTCAGGAATAGTTTATTCCTCTAGGAGTTATTCATCTATATCTTCCGGCATAATTGGGAGATCTTATTCTATATGTTCTTCCAAAACATCCTTTTTGGTTTCCTTAGTAACAGATTCTTCTTCAGCCTTGGGTTATTCTTCCAAATCGGCAACATCTTCCGGAACAAGCATTTCATAATCAATTATGACTTGAGGATCAAGTGTAATATCTTCCTCATCATGAACAGTTTCCATCATAGGTATAACAACCTCTTCTTATTCTCCATTAGAATATTCAACAACTTCATCCGATTATAAACCCGCTTCAAAAATACCTTAATGACTTTAATGGTGTTCAACTGGAACAAACTTTTCATAGACTCTATCATAATCTTCCACCGAAGACTTTTCCAAGGATTCCAATCGATTTTCATCCCTTTATATTATCTTTTGAAAGATAGAGCTCATAATCTATGATTAATTCATTATTTGGTCCAACCAATCCATTGGTATAAAGAATGGATGATATAAGTCAAGAATAAAAAAGGGAGGTTGAATTAGAAGTGCCTTTGATCAACTCACACATATGGTGTATGATATACATGAAAGGATTAATCTTATGTCTATTTTTCATGAGATGTATCAAAAATTCATCCTGATATTTGAGTATATTGAATTCACCTTTTCAGTGGCTAATCAAATTATGAATAAACATGAACAGAAGTCCAAAATCTCTATCTAGCTCGGCAGTGATCACTCTTCCCTTGGTTCCATTACTTGTTAAACTTCTCAAAACATATTTTTATATAAAGAAGTCACTTAGAGTTGGAGTACCTCTTTGGTAGTCCCCAAAAATACCTTTATGAGGTATAGAAAGGCATGCAACCCATGACCTAAAAGAAACATGCATCTCTGGCCAATTATCCAATGTCATCAAACATATCCATCCTCAAAATCAAAAGAAAATTGAATATACTGATAAAATTGTTCAACAAAGTTAGGATAAATAGGCTGATCATCCATTACAAACCAATCTAACCATCATTTCTCTTTAAATACATTAAAAACTGGAGACTTACTCAACATGGGACACATGGTGAATATCTCTATTTCAGGTACTAATTTTTTGTTCACTAGATATGGATTTTGAGGACCATCAAGTGATATCCATGGCATGATCTTCATCATCTTATTTGAACTGTGTTTCTCAGGACATGATGACAATTGATGTTTCATCTTGGGCATTCACCGAGGATTCGAGAGAGAAGGGTTGAAAATTTTAATAAGGTTGACAGGTTGAGAGAATAGAAGATGGGACGAGGGAATAACAAGTGACACTTGTTTTATTTTATAATTTTGGAATATCAATCATTGCAAAAACAAAAACATGTGATTGTGAAAGAATAAAACAATGAATTACCATGATAAAAATTTGTATTTATCAATAAAAAAAGAAGGCAGGCTTACGTGTGATTGTAAATGACTCTCACGTTGAGATAGAAATATGGGTTCTTGGTGAGACCATAATCAATTTTTACGATGGAACTGTAACTATGTGATTTCTAGACTGTGTGACTGTATTTCTAGAGATTTTAAGTGACATAATGTAACCAAGAAATAGTAACTATGAGACCATAAACATGAAACAGTAAAATATGAAATAGTAAGATTACTACTTATGATTTATCCTAACATATTCTTGTATTATGTAATCTATTATTTTAGAATTTATTGTTTTGGTGAAAATATCTACGAGCTGATATTCAGTACCAATGAATTGCAAAGTGATATCACCTTTTTTATAATGATCTCTCAAAATTTGATGCCTTACATCCATATTATTTTTCCTAGAATGTGAAATTGGATTTTTTTGAAATGTTAATAGCACATGTATTGTCATAATTTATTTGTATATGGATGAATTGATGACCATAATATAGTAATGTATGTTTCATCCAAAAAAATGTTTTCACAAAAACTACCAACATCTATGTATTAAACTAATGCATTAGTTAATGCAATAGTGTTTTGATTCATATTGAACCGGGATACTAGTGACTTGCCTAAAAACTGACATGTTCCCGAAGATCTTTTTATATCTAACTTATAAACACTAAATTCAACATTAGAGTGAGTAAGTAATTCAAATAATTTTCATCTGGGATAGAATAGTCCAAGATTAGGTGAGAGCATGAGGTATTTTAAAATTCTTCTAACAATATTTAAATGATTTTCCTTATGATTTTCATAAAATAAGAACACATACACACACTAAACATAATGTCAAGTCGGCTAGATTTTAAGAAGATAAAACATCTAATGATTCCTCTGTATGTTGATTGATAATCTAATTTCCCATTTTTATCAAGATCCAACATACAAGTGGTGCTCATAATAGTGTCACTAATTTTAGTGCTATACAATCAAAAATGTTTCAGAAGGTATCTATTATATTTACGTGGACATAAAATAATACCTTCATTATTGTGAATGATTTGAAATCCATGAAATAATTTTAGTTCACCCATTTAACTCATTTCAAATTCATTTTTCATTATTTTACAAAAATCAATACATAAAGAATTTTTTAATGGTGTAAAGATAATGTTATTTACATAGATTTGGAAAACTAAATCATCATTGGAAATTCATTTTTATAAATTGTAATATCAGGTATTTATTTTGTAAAACCATTAAAAATAAGAAAAGTACTCATCCTATCATATCAAGCTCTTGGAGCTTGTTTTAAACCATATAATTATTTCAATATCATAAAAATAAGATTTGGAAAATAAGGGACTGTAAAACCAGGCGGTTTCTCAACCAAGACATCCTCAGCTATATAAAAATTTTGAAATTCACTTTTTAAATCGATTTGATATAGTTTGAAATTATAATGTGCTGCATAAGAAAGCAGAATTATGATGGCTTTATGTTTGGATACTGGTGAAAATGTCTATTCATAGTCAATTCCTTCTTCTTGACTGTAGACTTGTGCAACCAATCATGCTTTGTTTCTAACTTTGTTACCATTTTCATCTACATTATTTCTAAACACCCTATTAGTTCATATTGTGAATGTGTCTTTGGGTCTTTCAAAATGATTCCAATCATTATTCCTTTCAAACTGATTATGTTATTATTTTATAGCCATTTTCCAAAATTCATCATTGATATCTTCCTTAATATTTTTACGTTCAATTTGGGATAAGAAGACATGATGTTCAAACTGATTTCTAAGAGAAGCTCAAAATTGAGTTCCTTTTTCTAAGTTCCTACAACAACATCTAAAGGATGTTTTTTATGTGTTATAAAAGCTCTATAAGAAGAAGGACTATTTATTTCAGGTTCATCAACAGGTTCATGCTCATCGTGACTTCAGTCTAACGAAATTCTAGATCTGGAAGATTTAACAGATTCTTTCATATGATGGTTTAAATATTTTTAATTAATGTCCAGATTTGATACATCATACTCTATGTTCTATAGAATGGTTTTAGGCTCATGTGGATCTATTTCATCGAATTTGATATGTAAATATTCTTCCATACATTTACTTCTTTTTTTAACACTCTATAGGATTTACTAGAAATTGAATATCATAAAAATATTCTTTCATCAATATTGGATGAAATTTTTTCTGGTTTTTCATTAGTATTAATTATATAGACTTTGAAAACAAAAACATCGATTTAGCTGTCATTGGGATTTAAATAATTCAATAACTCATAAGGATTTCTTTTAAGAATAGGTCTAGTGAAAACACTAATGATTATATAACATGTTGTATTTACGGCTTCAGCCCAAAAGTCTATAGGTGGGTCACATTCACTAAGAATGGTATTAGAAATCTCTTATAGGGTTATATTTCTACTTTTTAGAAATCCATTATGTTGAGGTGTTCTAGGGGTAGATAAATTATCACTATATCAATTTTGTGGGAAAAAAAGACTCAAACTCTTGATTTTCACACTCAAAACCATGATAACTTCTCAAGACTTATTTCAAAGCCCACTATGATTTTCTACAGATGTGGATTATTAAGTGAATTAAGAATATGTTTCAATTTTGTGAGCCAGAAATAATACCCATGTGTATCCTGAAAAATCATCTATAAAAACAAAAACATAGTGCATCCCATTAAAACTATAAACTCTAGATGGTCAAAACAAATCCATGTGAACTAGTTCAAGTGGTTGACACTTTTTTCTCTGGCTTGATGGAAATTTAGGGTTGATTTATCTTTTGACAGGGATTACACACTTTTCCATATGGAAACTCAAGTGTGGGTAGGTCATTGACTATGATTATTCCAGTTAGCTATATAAGGGAAAGAATATTATAGTTCCTAGAATCCAATTCCAAATTAATGACTCATTATGCATTACACATAGAAATTAATCAGTTAGAGATGTTAAAGAATATATGTTAACAGAATAAACAATTACTTTTCTTAATGTAGATAACACTAATTCATATTTAGAATTAAAAATATTACAAGATTCATTTTCTAATTTAACATGACATCCATCATCACATATTTTTGAAACACTAAGTTGATTATAATAAAATCCATCAACAAAAAGTAATTTATAAATCAAAATAGAGTTAGAGTTTCTGATTTATCCAAGGCCTATAATCCTTTCTTTTTGCATTTTCACTGAATGTGACATGTCCCCTATAAATTTTTATTAAATTCATGAATCATGAGTAGTATCATATCATGTATCTTGAACACCCACAATCCAATTACCTTATTCTTTTATAGGAACCCTTTAAGCATCTTTTATTCAATATGGTCAAATAAAAACTTATCCGTGTACCCATAATTATTTTGGTCCCTTAATATTAGTGATAAGTGCTTTAGAACCCCATATATGCCTCATAGGTTCCCTATATGCATTAAGTAATGTATTTGAAAAATAAACTCTATTTGGACCAGAAAATCATTAAACTATATAGAGAGTGTCATAACATGAACTACCTGAATGTTTTCTAGAAATGGGAGTAAAGCTGTATAACCTAGATTTTGAAACAATGTCATTTCATCCAAAATATCATTTACCAAGTTGATAACCAATGCCAGTAGTATATATGAGGGCAATTTTTTTACCTAGTATTTAGGAAAGCATATTTTTCCCATTGGTAAACTTTTCAAAAAAATTATACAATTCTTCATTAGTCATTGTTAATTCGTTGCTGTCCTTGAGCAGTTGAGCATTTTTCTCTTTTTCAGATGTGAGTTCAGATTTAATTATCATTGTAAGAGAAATTTGTTTTCTCAATGATTTATATTTATCTTTTAGTTCATTTCATGTATTTTCATGAATATTACATTATTCAAACATTTATTCATTAGAATATTTTTAGAGTCACTCTCATCTTCGGAATAGTATGAATTATGCATAGGGTAGACTAGTGTTACCTTAGATGTGTTTGTCATAAAATACATATTGGCTTAGTTATCATGTTCATCATGTGATGATTCTGAGTCAGTTGAGCTTTCCTCATAAGTACTGCATGTTTATTTCATTTCCTTTTTATATTTTATGTTATTGTCCTCATACTGCTTTTTTTACTTGTGGTTTGGACATCCAACCTTGATAATTCTTTTTTAATTACATTTATAGTAGAAAATCTCATTAGACTTGTCACTTCTTCTCCGTTCCATCATCCAAATTCATTTTTTTCATATTTTCCCTTGAATTAAGGCTTTCGGTAAAAAAAATTCTTCTTATAAAATCTTTTAAACCTTCTAGCAAGTTGAGCCATCTCCTCATCACTGTCAGGTGATGATTGTTCACTGCTGAAACATTCTACATAAGATTCTAATTTTCCTCTGTAATTTTGTTTTGTGGTGGTGGTATTGA
Organism: Viscum album; assembly: GCA_963277665.1. Classification (NCBI taxonomy): domain Eukaryota; kingdom Viridiplantae; phylum Streptophyta; class Magnoliopsida; order Santalales; family Viscaceae; genus Viscum; species Viscum album. The sequence goes on along the minus strand of OY728150.1, from coordinate 569,923,333 downwards.
ATTCCACAAATATTATTTTGGGTACATCCTCCTCTTCCTTGTTGACATTTATTTCCTCTTCATAAATCAACAGTTTGCAATGGTTTATTTTACAGGTATCACACTGACATCACATGATTATCTAATAGTGAATGAGGTTCCTCTCCATCTAGCAGGTAGACATCTGAAAATTCTCATGATCTGTTCCTTAGCAGTGGCTTCTCTTCCAAAATAAATCCTTATGTTGGAAGTTTCGTTGAACCTGAGATACATGTCAGATATAGGCTCATCAGGTTTCATTTTATTGTTATCATTTTAAAATTATATGTATTAAGTCTCATTTCTTTTATAAATGAATTTCCTTCATGTGAAACAGTTAATATATCCCAAATTTCGTTGGTAGTTTTACACAAAAATATTCTATTAATTTACACATATCCAAAGAAGTAATATAAAGAATCCATAGCTTTGCAATTGTTATTGCTGCAGTTTTGGTAGAATCATCCCAAGTGATTCTATCAGTTGTAGGAATCTTATATTCATCTATAATTGAAGACCAGATTTTGAAGCTCAAACATTCTAAATGCATTTTTATTTTAATTTTCCATTGAGCATAATTGGTTTCATTAAAGAATGGTGGTCTATTGGTTGCAATGCCTTCCAATCTATTATCCATGATAATGAAATTACATAGAAGAGATAGAAATTTAAAATTCATAGAAATGTATATATCTTTAAAGTACAAAAATAATTAAAGTTTAATAAGGTTAAGATCTTAGTCTTAATAGGATTAAAAAACAAGCATTTCATACCAAATGATGGTCTGAGAAGAGTACTCAACAGCGGGGATAATTGAGCATCTATTTAAAATCTATTTTGGAAATTATTCCTAAAATGATTCCCTAATAAACTTAACTACAAACCAGTTAATCAAGGTTATACTATTATGAATGTTTGACTGTTAAGATAACATCATAGAAGAATGATTATTTTTTAGTAATCTAAATATTGGTTATTAACATTACTTTTGAAGCTACATGAATATGGAAATAAAATTATAACTACATTACAAGATTAACTATCAAAGTAAATTTTGCGATTATTGGGTTAAACAGTAAAATAGATTTAAAAAATTGAATAGTACGACAGATATAAAACCAGTAGTTCAGTCTCAAGCTGAGACCAAATCCCCTCCACTTGGTGATCAACTCCCACCAAGAAGTTTATATAGATAATCTTGATCCACACCGTGGATTGGGGTTAAAAACATTACACATGACTGTACAAGTCACATGAACTCTTCCACAGTTCATCGTGGGTACAACCTACTAGGCCACACAGGGACATCTTCCACACTTATCTGTGGGTATACACAATCATAAAATAATGTTGGAGAAAGGATGTCTGGTATCCTTTAGTTTAATACAGTATTCATAGTGTTTTTTTATATTGATACACACACTGCTAAAAATATAATGAAATGATACATAACAGATAATCAATGATGAGATAAGTATAGAAGTGATCTAGGTGGTTTTATATTCAGCTCTGGACTACTTCGATGAAGTGGATGTAGAAATCGAGCCTTTGTATGGAAAACAGAGTATCAAAAGTCAGCTAGATCTGGCGTATGTTCTTCCTTGTGTTCATAGTGTGAAGTTGTCCTCCACACAAGGATTCGAGTATGCTTCGTGTGCTCCTTAAAAATGTTGAGTTGTATGTGTTTGTTTTTTCTCTAGGTAAGCTTGTGTGTTCGTCATGCTATTAAACTCTCTGTATATATTATTCATGGGCCGCTCCTCACTTTTATTCTTAGAGTGCATGTGTTTTAGCCGACATTATACATGTATTCTGCACCTCGTACCTAATACTATTAGGTGACATGTCTAAAAAAACATTAATTTTGTTAATGAATTTAAACCCTTTAAATATGATAATTACTGATTAAATTGAAAAAAATGAAAAAATATATTAAGAAACGGTGTCACAGTTTGTCAGGAAACGGTGTCTCCATGAAGCTGTTTCTCATGGTCACAGTGTCTGGTCATGGTGTCTGTTACATTGTCTAGTAATTGAGTTTGGTTAATGGTGTCTGGTTCACATTGTCTAGTTCATGGTATCTAGTTAACAATGTCTGCTTCAAGGTGTCAGATTTAAAGTATCGGGTTCATGATGTCTGGTTTAAAGTGTTGGGTTCACGGTGTCTGGTTAACGGTGTCTGGTTCACGGTGCCAGATCCTTTTTCCAGAAAAACATAACCGGTGGAAGAAACACGGTGTCTTAGACTTAGCAAAATATTTATATTCAGACACATGCAGTGATATTCATATAATGAATTATACATAATCATTTTTCAATGAAATCATTATATTTTAAATAAAATATAGTGTATAGTAATCAAAAGGAATGTATAGAAATTAAATTTTTTGATTATTTTACTTAAATCATAAGGATAATAATCATCTGTATATGATTTGATAGAGATTACAAAATTACCAGGCTTTATTGAATATATATGAATTGTGATCGTTATATCATGATTAATACATGAGGAGTCCAACATAAATATTCATTGAACATTTGTATTTAATTGGAACAATTAATAATATCATATTTATAAAATTATCTAGATATTATTTACACCATGACATAATTTATTAATTATAGAAGTTTATTTTCATTTGTTACCTTCAACAGAAATATAATATTAATAATAAAATTATAATTATTATTTCAAAAGGCCATAAAAATATTTATAACCCAAATAAATTATCTTTGGGTGCGATATGACCAAACATCTGACCCTCACAAAGGTTATACCCTGGTTAGGGTAATACTCATGTCTCAGAATAGTTGGTGGTCTTATATTTCTCATTTGACAAACATTTTGTGAGTAAATAATTATTTATTATATAAAAAATGGAATAATTAATTAATTAAAAATAAATATGCAATTATCATGTATGAGGGTGCCAAAAACCTAATGTGAATCAATGTTATACCCTATCAAGGGTAAACCCGATGTTCCAGACCAAATGGTGGTCTCAAATTTCTCGTATAACGCACTGTTTGAGAGTTATTTTAATTTTTTGAAAACAAAAAAACATTCATATGAATAAATTTTTTTAATATTTTTATACAATAAACCGAGAGAGTCTACTGGTCTCGGAACCTTGGGCTCACTCATAGTTTGACTCTGAAATATTTCATAGAATATTTCAAGGTTCTAAGAAAGTCTTTTACCCTTTATTTAATTTATTTTCATATTAATTTTAAACTAATTATTTTAAAAATATTTATTTAAAAGGCACATCACAGTGTCGAAAATTGGTGATAAACGTTCTGATGTTCGATTTTAAAATTGACATGCCCAGTTAACAAAAAAATGATTTCCTTGGATTTTTTATCTTGTTCAAAATAGGGAATGATACAACTTTACCACCCTAGAACTTCTCATCTTCAAGAATCCATCGGAAACAACATAACCCTCACCTGCTATATAGGGTCATGTAGTCTCATAAAAAAGGTTGTGTTGCATCTCAAAACTCTCAACATATATTCAAACATTGTGTGGACAAACGAAACTAATGTTATTAAGATCCGAGTCAATGCTCATATTCCAATAGAAGCACCGAGACAATACCTATCCAAACATGTTCATCTAGAGACGCCACCATGTCATCGTCTCAATATCTTCTGGAAAAATTCACTTATCACCATAGGTTTTAATGTTAGAAATAGTAATATTCTGAGTCACAAAACCTTCCTCTGTCGTTATTTCCTATAAGAAACACCCTTAAGTATTTTTGGGACGTTTCATTCCTAATTTCCGAGATGGATAAAATTATCAATTCCTATTGATTTAAATGCCCAAGTCAATCCATCTATTTATGAAAATCATTGGCTGACCCAAACCAAAGTTTTCTAACATAACAACTTGCTAGAGAATGGTCCTTCACTGACTACTTCATTGAACAACAGAGGAAAATAGTCAATCCACTTCGGATGACCATTAAGATGATTCTTGTCTTAGATAGACTACATATTATAAACTGAACTGTGATGGACTCTTCCAACGTATCTCACATTCACCACGAACATGTTCACATAAACTCATACCTAACTTCCAGCGACATTCCTTGATTTAGGCATCACCGATCCCCAAAAAAGAAGTTTGGGGTAAACATGGATTAGAACAACTAGAGTGAAAGGAACTAATGAAAGTTATTTCATACTCCATGCTTATGAGAGATATGTTGGTATAAGGAAAAGAAGTTGAATATAGGTTGTTGACAGAGCCTAGAGTGACATTCACTAGGTGATCATATTGGATGAAATGACTGGTGTACAAGAGTTCATCCAACGGATTCCTCCCCCTAAATATGAGGGTCACTCAAGACTAACCAAAGCAACTATAATGACTACATGTCAGTCTACAACACTAAGAAAACACTCCTAAACAAGACCACCAATATTTAAAGCTTTAGTATAGTGTAATACAGATGCTCTCTTAGTGTATCATGGATGAAGGCAAGATATGGGACATGCTCATCCCATAAGGAAGATTACAGTAAGTGGATTTAGAGATATCAAGAAGAAAAAACCATTTAAACAATTGGCATGAAAGCCCAACCAAAGTGGTAGTGTGTCAAAATACCTAAGTCTCAGGAAGAAATCTCGAGCATTGGGGAAAAATTGATTCATTCAACACAAATGTTACTGGACAACAAAGATGACCGAAAACATATTTAATAGCGCAAGACTAGACAATTACCCTGAACTAAACCTATTCGTCAGAACGTTTAGCACTTGATGACACCACGTGCATGACCACATACTACCCCAAGGTGATATAGAAGCAAGATGAATTTTAACTAGGATGAAGACATGCCAAGTCTTCCATCGCAGTGGAGAAGAGAGGGTCAAATGAATTACGATGAAACTGACCATTACTAAGGAATTCTTAACCTAATGGAAATGATCATTACCAAATGCTCAAGCCCAAACTAAAGTTAAGGAAAATATAACCACCCATCCGAACAAGTGTGTAATTTTAAGAAAGGGGGTCTGACTAGGGTCAATAGAAACCGAATTGTTATATTCCAAACAAACTCAATGATAAAATAAACGAAACATTATACAAGGGTCTTAAATAGAGTGCATTGCTATAGGTTCCATATCCAAGTCCTTTATATTCAATCACAAATAATCTTTAATCATCAAATTATTTAATCAAAACATCAAGTATCATTTTTTAAAATAAAACACAAGGTAATTGATCTTAACCAAAGCCTCAAGGGAAAACATGCATGTTTTATAAAACACAATTTTAAAACATTTTACATTAATTGTCATCTTGTAATAAATTAGTAAATTTATCACAAAAATCCATTTTAAGAAGACAAGGTGACCTACAGGTGTCCCACTATGCTGACATGAGTTCATTAGAATGCTTTAAAAAATTAGTTGTTTAATTATTATTAGTCACAATACCCATAGCATGTTATATTATAAATAACATGCAACAACTATCCTACATGGTGTTGGTTGTGCCTTTAGGTAGTTGACCAATTCATATGAAATTATATCATGCTAAATCACATATCATCCTAGATATATGGGTGACTATCAACCTAATAAGAAACTATACACATTATATTTTTTGGCATTTAGCTCCCATTCAAAGACAAACAATCAAATTTTACCAAAGAAACCAATTACATAACAAACAATCTAGCAGTCACTACAAGAAACTAATAGATACATGCATGTGGTAATCACAAAAAAATAACATTTTAATCATAGTGACATGCTAATAAGTAAAGAAGAATGATAAAAGAAAAATATGGTGTTAAACTGGCATCATGGAAACAAACTAGAATGCTAAATATATCACCAAAACAATGTATATAAAAAGGCCTGATAAATAATTATAGGACATGGAATACACTCAAGGAACACTATTTAAATTAGCATGCAGCCGAAAATGCAACTACATGAAACAGAAATATGCATGGAATGTGAATTTCTATTTTCCTATTATGATGCATGCAATGCATCATCCCTACCTTAATAGAGAAAGGGTGAAAGATCATAAATTCCATCAAATCATAAGAAACAAAAATTACGCTAATCACTAAAGGTGAAATAATATAAATTATAACATTGAAAAAAATGAAAAAAAATCCCAACCATGTCCACATGTTCATTTCCCACATGTGGGGTGATCAGTATAATTAACATATATTAACCAAGTCATGACCCATTCCTAGACTCCTGTCTACCTACCCAAAAACATTAAGAAAAAGGAAAAATACCACATACCATAGATGTTTGTAATGTCCAGACCTGGCTCACCTCTAAGATGGTGGCTGAAACGTTTGGTTACATGACCTGATGCGCACCTCCCAAAATGCCAGAGGCTGCTGATTAACAGCATGAACCTTTTTGTGTACAAAGTGGAGACTGTGCCCTCATATATAATAGATATTCTTACAGTTGATGTAAACAAAAATTAATAATAAAGTGCGAAATAATATAAATTACTAATCTACAATAGAAGTAATATAAATAATCCAAATGAATAAAAATCAAGTGACGAATCTCACAAAACAATGTCATGTTTTGATGTCTATCTAAATTGAAATCATGGAAAACAGAAACTCAAACATGATATCAATTGAAATGAAAAGAAAAAAATGTGTGGAAACTACATCACGAGCATGGATCGGTCCTCTGCGCCCACCCTCCCTCGTAAGAAGCAATAAATACACAAGCATCAGAAGTTAGACGCTTCACGTTGTCAATACCTCCACGCATATAATCGACTCGGGTGTTAACAACACTTGAGAAGGGTGTGACATAAAATCCCAGTATGGCGGAACCCAAGATGTCTAAACCTTTTCCATTTCATACAATGATAAAATGAAGTGTGCCATTATATAAAAAATTTAGGAAATTTATTTAGTACAACAGAATAAATTACTCATCCCGGGTTACAAGCGGCACTCATACCTAATTACGTACTTTGGCATAATCCGGTAGTCTGAAAGGAGTACATATAAGTAGAATACACATATGAATATATATATAAATCTTGGAAGAGTAAGGAAAAACAAGTAAGAGGCTTACCCCAAAGATGGTGTCTTAACGTGGGGTCTATGTAATGTGTCGACCTTGTGTGCTTCAACATACCAGAAAATATATCAAATACCAAGAGACTAACAATGACATTAATATATACATTACCTGCATCATAATTAAGGATCAAGATGAGGGTTGAGTCTAAGATTGTCCAAAATTTATCTCTATGGAACATCCTTCAATTATCCAATACCCCTAGCCCATCCAATGAAATCATTTGAAAGACCATGTATTGCTCGAGGCATGGCTTTACACTGAGTCTGTCCAGATATCACAAAAACGAGGATGAGTATCATCTGATGCTAGCATAGCCACATTTCCAACAGATCCGTCTCGATGGGCCCATTTTGACCACTGTCACTCATAAGTATTAGAATACTTAGGTAAGTCTCAGTCTGTTAAAGCCAACAACACCAGCCCCAAGCACGTAGTGGTAACCGTCAGGAACAGAAGGTCTAAGAGTGGCCTTTAATACGTGACCCACATTTTTCCCCCACCCTGAATTTAATTAATGTTTTCACAGAAGAAGATATGACATAATAAGTAGAAGAAATTATAGATTTAAAACTTAACAGATATACTTGTGCATCACAAGGTACAAATTAAATATTATAGCATTACAATATTAAAAAGGTAAGTTATTGCATCAATATAAGTAGACAGATTCACTTTTAAATAAATAAATAATTCAGCACAACCAACTACCAACAATACAACAATCCATGGTTCATAATTAATATAAATTATTTATTTATATTCAACACAACATAAATACTATATGCGTCACAAGCAGTTAATAAAATTAAATGCCCGAGCTTGCACATTTGAATAAATAAATAATTCAAAGAAAAAAACTATCAAATATCCAACCAATCAAGGTTAATAATTATTCTAAAATATTATTTTAAATTAAACACAACAAAAATAGGCTACACAATACATGTAATTAAATGAATTAAATACCCTGGCGAACGTAATTTATAATGACCATGTTGGAACACCCATTGTTGTATCCAACCACATTGCTGCAAATTAAACAAATTAATTCATGATCAAAAGGGCTGCAACAACTAGGGAAAACAAATAAATTAAATAATTTGGGTGAATTTACACAAGGCCGGTAGGCACCAACTATCGAAAAAATGGTATGTTTATATAAATTGCAAAGAAATTGAGGAAAAGAGAGTAGACGACCAACCTTATGGTCACCGATGATACTATGATCCATTGTAGTAATTGATTTGAACTAAAACCAGAGAAAAAAGATGATTTTATAAAAACACAAAAATAGGGTAAATTCCTTCCATGAATAATAGTGAAAAGGATAGAAAATGAGATCGCATGATTCTTAGTGTGTGGGATATGCCTTATCTAATGGTTAATGTGCACCTAACAGTAATGAAAACAAATGAAGAATGGAGGCGCGTCGATCTTCTGATGAGAGAATGAGGATGTTCGCACCACCTAGGGAGGAGGGGTTTGCCACACATAGTAGTGGAAGTGAGGAAGAAAAGAAAGAACGAAAAATAAAGAAAAAAAAGAAAAGAAAAAATAATAATGTCAAAAAGAAAAGAAAATAAAATAAAAATAAAAAAGGGGGAAAGAATGAATATAAAAATAAAAAAAATGGTCAGATCCATTTTTATTATTTTACTATTTTCTCATTCAAAATATTAATATTATTATTTATTTTCATTCCTTTTCCATATCTTTTAATTTCATTAAAATATCATTAATCCTTTTTTAATTATTTTTAACACAAATTCTATGCTAGGGTGCAATATAAATAAATATTACATAAAGGCTGAACAATTATTTAATTAATTTAAAAAATTCACGGGACCCCCAACATGTTGCACAAACGTGCGTACTACATCACATTATGTATTTAAAAAAAATATAAATTTCGCACACATTTATTTAAGTTGATACGTTAAAATAATTAAAATAATTAATATTTAATATAACTCATCAATGGAACCATTAATAAATTTAAAATGAAAAACATTTATAAAAATGATAACGATCATTAAATAAATATTTAATGCGCATTTGTATTTAATTGAAATAATTAATAATATCATATTTATTACATTACCCAATTATTATTGACACTGCGATATAATTTATTAATTATGGATGTGTATTTTGATTAGTTATATTCAACTCAAATAATAATATTAATAATAAATATTTAATTATAATTTTTAAAAGGTAAATAAAATATTTATAACACGAATAAATTATATTTGGGTGCGATATTACCAAACGTCTGACGCTCCCAATGGTTATACCCTGCCTAGGGTAATCCCCACCTCACAGAACTATTGGTGGTCTCAGATTTCTCTGTTGACACACTATTTGGTAGAAGATAATTATTTATTATATAAACATTAGAATAATTAATTAATTAAAAATAAAGCTGAAATTATCATGACTTAGGGTTCCAAACACCCGATGAAAATCATGGTTATACCCAACCTATGGTAAACTAGGCATTCCAGCCCTAACAATTATCTCATATTTCTTGTACAATGCTCCGTTTGAGAGTTAATTCAATTTTCTTAAAAGAAACGAACACACATATGAATAAAATAAATTTAATATTTTTATTCAATCAACCCCTACAGTCTACGTGTCTCACAACCCGGTGCTCACTAGTTGTTTGACTCAGAAATATTTCATAGAATATTTCACGGTTCTATGAATGACTTTTACACTTCATTTGATCTATTTCCATTTTAATTTTAATGTAATTAATTTATTAAAATTTAATTAAAAGACAGATCATAGTGTCAACTATTGGAGATAAACATTCTAACGCTCGATGTTAAAATAGACCAGCCCAGTCAACAAGAAAAATATATTTCCTGTACTTTTTTATCTTCTTCAAAACAAGGAACATTATACATACCAACATGTATGTGAGAAAATATTATTATGGACTTCGTCATTGGTCTCCGATGAACATCCTAATGAAAAAAATATGATATGGGTTTTTTGAATATCCCCACAAAGATATCACATTTTATCTCTATTTTGGAATATTTCCCTCTTGATTAATGTTCCACGATAAACATGAAATAAGTGGTGGTGTTTTATGGGGTCCCAATTTCAATCATTTTTTATCATGATCAAATGATCACATAAAAATTAAAGAAAAAATATTCAACATGTTCCATGTACTGAATTGAATTTCAATATGGTCTATCAACCAAAAACTGATGACCATTCAGAAAGAACTATTCAGACACATGAGAATACACTGATAACATGATCAATGTAATTTAATTGTTGATTGAATCAACATGTCTCTTTAGTTGAGTTCTCATAAAATAATAACTTTTACTAAAGTATTTAAATGTATCCATGTGATGTCCTATTTGGTAAGTGATGTATAACTCTACATGTTGGATGAAGTTTGTGAGAGAAAGATACATGGTTCCATTATTATGAAATTGAAGATATAAAAGGTTATTTACATACAACAACATATAAAGGCTACTCTGAGCCAATATAATAGACATGATAACAATAATCAAATGGAATTTCTATTTTATATTTGATATAATATTTTAAATTAGATGTCACCATGGAGATGATTCATGTGATCTGAAAAAAATATAAACTTAGACCTAGAGGCATTAGTCCAATTAAAATCTTGGAACACATAGATGTATTGGACTATCAACTATAACTTCCACAAAATCTAAATCATGTTCACGATTTATTCAATGCATATATATTTTGGAACTACAAACCGGATCCCTCATGTATACTAAATATGGAGGTTGTACAACTACAAAATGACATCTCTTATGACGATATGCTTGTGGATATCATTGATAATTGAGAAAAAAGTGCTATGTTACAAGAGAAACCACCACAAAAATGTTTTGTGGAGGAACCTCAAATATGGAGAAGTGTCGTGGAAACCAGAGGAGACCATAAGATATAAGTACCCTCACCTTTTCTCAACTGAGATAATTAATTGAAATTTCATTGATAAAATTTCGTAAGAGGGAAGAATTGAATGACCCGGATTATTTAAATAATATTCTTTTCATGAATAAATTTTTGGTACATTTTATTTCATATTATTAACATAAAAATTAAAGACAAATAATAAATTTATTTCTCAGTAACAACGATCAATACATTAGTCAGTGATGAAACTAATAAAAATTCCCAGCATATCAAATGGTAAAAATACATAATAGAATAACTAAAATGGGAATTTATAGATCTTAAATGTTGACTAAAATCATCAAACACATAGAAAATCCTAAATATGTGAAAATAATGTTATCAATCTAATAAATATATTATTTAAATGAAAATAATACCTTAAGTGGAATTGAAGTGAATTTTGAGAGAAATAATGATGTGGTATTTATAGGGTGTTTAGGGTAATATTCACATTTGGATTCGAACATTATAGGACCATTTTTCAATATTACCATTGCAAACTATACACCTAGTTGATAAATTTATAATTATAATTAGTGTTTATAATATGTAATGAAAGAGGATAATTGATATAGAAATAAGAATCATTAGACTCAACCTGTAGTGTCACACCATTTGACGCCCATTTGTCTAAACATGGGAGGGAGGTATCATCACAAGGGTTCTCCCAAGATTAGGACTATATCAAGAATAAACAATTGAATCCTTAATTAAGTCTCTTAATTGTGAATTTCATATTATTTAAAATTCCCACATAGTAGAATATTGCCAGAAACCCCATGGTTCTATGACCATAACACAACATACTCCTAGGGTATATGTGGGAGTAATAATGGGTTACATGTTTAGGTATTAGTTTCATAAATTATAATTTATTTTTTATAAATAAAATGATTCTTCCATCATTTCAATTTTATGCATTGTTTTCAGTAAAATATATATTTAATTGAGATGAATTTTATAAAATGATTTTGGATGCAAATGAATCATAGTTGTGTATTTTTAGAAAATATATACAATTTTATAATAAAATACAGTGTTTTGAAAGATTTATTTATTAATATTTCCTTTCAAAATAATATCACCTAAATGTAAAGGATAAAATATTATTATAATGGCATAATTTGTTTAATATGTGTCCGGAATTTGACAATTCCTTAAATACTAATTGATTTTAATAAATAAGGATATTTTTTAAAAAGATAATAATAATATATATTTAAAATAATTTTAAAAAATAAAAAAAATTCAGAATTTAGAATATTCAAATAATTTGTGGGTGAGTTTATGAAAATTTTGTAAAATACAATATTTATTGGGAATAATAAAAAAATAATGTTTTGGGGTTTCACTATTTTTCATTACATCGTTATAATGTCATAGTAATTTAATAATTAAATAATAACAATAAACAACCTAAATCATGTTATTTTATTAATATTAATTATTATAACATATTTTTGTGAATTTATTATACTATATTTTACTTTCCAATGTCTAAATAAGTAAATTTGATTTAAAAAAATTACTTTTTTAAATCATTATCTTTATATGATAAAGGAGTTTTTTAAATTTTTTTTTGGTTCTTGTGGATTCAAATATAAATAAATTTTACCCAAATGTCAAAAAACATGAGTAAAACAATAAGTAATCCAATGGTTTTCAATTTCCACATTTTATATTTCTAAGACATATTTTGAAATTATTAAACAATGCATCCACTTTTTCTATAAATTCCCACCCATTTCAGGATTCCCCTTCCATACAAATCCATCCTCCATGATTTTTTTGAGATTTTTCATCCCATGTAGTTCCCAAAAGGTGTCCCCAATCCCCAATCGTTTTACCCTCATGTCATAGGAACAACTCGTTATGGAAAAGGAAAACTCCACTTTTATATTCCATTCACGTTAATTTTTCATGTGGTATATATTCTTATTAACAAAATAAGTTCTTTTTTACAATTTATATTATCACATTAAAATATTAAAATTACTATATTAATAATTTTTTATGAATGTGATGCCTTTATCCTCTCTCATTTTAATAGTTTATAAAATGATGTTTTATACCCATCATGCTAATAGATTTAATTCTCAAATTTTTCAATGTTAAATAATAAATTCATTATTCTTTATTATGAATACCCAAACTACTGTTCTTTTAAATAGGTATTAAAAAAGTTTAGAACATGAAATTTTGATTTATATATTTACATATATTAAACTCATATTTTCTTTTATAGGTTTGATCATGATATACTGATAATTTCTTTATGATATTTTATATTCCATGATTTTGATAATAACCCCATTATATATTCTACATGGGTTATTAATAAAATGAATTATTATGCTCTATTTGGATCACTATAGATTAAGATATTTTAAGGGTTTAACTTGATAGTTATACAAATAATTTGTTAATGAATTAAAACTATATAGATTTCATGTTTTATGATACTTTAGGGAACTAGCTTAGGAATTTTCATTTATGGATCCTTGGTGGTAAACATTGCTTATATGCTTATGAATGTCTCATTTAAATGTTTTTTATAGTTTTACATGTAATGATTTATATTATTATTATTATGATATTCATCATTCTCATTCGTTATTTTTATATATCATGTTCTTGTTGTTATATCCCATAATTACATATTTATGTATCTCTTTCTATTAATGTTGCTACACTTCATTCTTACCCCATTCAATTGATGTATTTCTCTACTGTATTAGATTCACTGAATATAACATACAGTGAACCCATGGATATGAACTTATAGGTTATTTAAAAAATATCTATTTTAATGTATTGGGAATCTTATTTCCATGAACAAAAACATTAAATGGTCTTTTTTATACCACATAATGATATTTTATGTAATAAATGGTGGGATTCCATATCAACAATATGAGGAAATATTCTCATGTGTTCTAAAACTAGAATTTCATGTCTCTTTTTGTCTTTCATTAACCAATAAAACTATTACAATAACAAAATACACCTCACTAGAATTTGGTTTTCATCAAATTTCATTATTATATGACTCAATTATACATGATAAGAGTAATTGTTTATTAAAATTACAAACATATAAAAAAACATTTATCTAAAGACACATGAATTGAGTTTTATTATATTTTTGGGAAATATATTTTGTTTATTTGAAGAATCTATTATGTTTGTGCTATCACTTCTGGGATCCCATAAATATTTTTTGAAAAAAAAATCTCATCCAACTTTTTTAATACATCATAAAATATTTCAATTGGGGAATTTAGGTTTGTTGGGAAATTATGTGTGTTATGATCTGACACTCATCTAAACTATAAAAATGAGTCCAATATTAATAATAAAAAACAATGTCCCTGTCTTCCTTATGATATTTTGTTAGGGAAATAAAAATCTTGATAAATTTCCTAATAAAAAATCTTTTAAAACCCATCATTTACAAAACAAATGAATGATTATTTGTTAGAGTCATATGGTTAGGAACTATATAAATCACAAAACAATTTCCCAAATATAATTCAATAAAATTCATAGAAATTATTGGGAATTTATTTTTTTTCATTTTCTTCTATAAATGTCATTTTTAAAATTTCCAAATGACTTTTTTATTTGTGGATTTATTTATAACATATTCTAAACACACACAAAAATTTCAAATAATTCCCATAAATAATGATCCCATCCATGAACACCTCCATAAATCTATTATTAAAATTTTAAAATATAATAACCATAAATTTTATTATTGTATTGGTGTATTTCAAAAAGAAGGATCCCACCATTGGTAAGTAAACAGACAAAAGAGCTAGGTGAATGTAGTATTTTCCAAGTCTTCTAGAGCATTTAGAAAATGAAAATAACTAAAAATAATTCAAGGAAATAATAGAGAACCTTCCCACCATACTCTCTAACTTGTGGCGTATAATGTTAAAATAGAATCAGCTTTTTTTGTAACATTGTTCATTTTTTGGAAGTCAGTACAAACTATCAAATTATTTGGAATACATGATATAATTAATCAATTGTTCTCATGCTGTGAAATTGTATATTCAGAAATATTTGGAACAATTCAAGAGGTATTTAAATGGTATCCAATAAAATTAATTATAAATCCATTTTACTTCCTCATGGAGGTTTGGGATGATCCTCCATTTGTGTAATCTATTAGGGATATATATTGATTCTATAGATTTATTATGCAGACATGTTATAGGGTTAGTCCATAAAATGCATCATTGTATTTATCAAATTTCTCAAATATTATTAAAAAATAATAGGAATTGGTGTTCTTGATTTTGTTTTAGATTATCATAGACTATTATAATTACTTAATATTTTAAAATAAAAAAATATGTTATTCGAGTGTTGTTGCTTAAATTGATGATGAGGGGTTTTTTTAATGATGATTTCAACTCTGCGTTATCCATTTTTTTGCCCTTCACATGTAAAAAATAATGATATTGTCATAATTTTTAGTAAATGAAAAAATAACATTAATATATTTCTTAAAATAGTCAATAGATAAAACATATTTCAAATTGTTTTCATTTTCTAAAATATCTTGATCAAATAAATTATATTTAATTTGTTTCTCATAATTTAATGTTGTTATAAACCATTTTAATATCCAATTTAAAACAATTGATTAATTCAATTATATTTAATGTGAATGAAGAATTTTCACCTCGAGAGTATTTTATTAATTCAATAATATTAAAATTCCCTGCATACGCTCCAAAATTCATTAAAAATAATTTCTTCATTGACATTTATTAATTTATTTTAATTATATATAAATGGAATACTATGAATGTTTAGAGTGGATTGTAACTACGTTTATCCTATATATTTAGAATATAGGTTTCTATAGGGAACCCAAATACTTATATTCATATTGTCCAAATAACATTAACTCAAACTAGATAGGCAGTGGTTTGGATAATGACCTGTAAAACAACATTGGTTAGTTTGAGCTCTCCTATATATGAGGAAGAATATATATGTAATGTAATTGCATTAATAGTTGAGCCCAAATACACATTTATTTGGATATTTTGAGATATCCTATTGTGCATGTGTAACACCCTGACCCCAGAATCCCAGAGTCAGTGCATTATTTTAATACATTGTCATGATTAAAAGAAATCAATTCTTGAATGACTGAACAATTTAGGTGTCTTTGAAAATATATTTCATATGTTAAAGTTACATTTCACATTAAAAAATAAAACACAGCCTAAATTATCATTTGAGGATTCAATTAATCCCATATTTTAACCATTATTATCAATAATAATACACTTCTTAGAATCCTGGATAAATTAAAACATAGAAAGGGCTGAGCTCAGATTCCATGTAAGGATTAAAATATATATGAAACATTCATAAATAAGCACAAATATTTTTGGAAATGTATAAGTCTAACACAGAAGCCTTTTAAACATAAAATTCTGTATAATATGGAAATCATTATATAAAATATGTCCATTTACTTATTCACATGGATATTCTACTAGTCGAATAATCACATGCAATTTCAATAGCCACTTTCATAATGATAGAATGCATAATGCCAGACTTCATTATGACAGAGTCAATTCCTTGTTCCTATAATACATATAAGATTTTTTCAAGGCCTTGTTCCAAGACACTAGATTGTCTCATGAGACCTACCGATGCATCGAGGAGCTGTAGCGATCTCCACCTGTCACTTACAATGTCCAAAGCATTCCTCATATGAAAAGGTTTAAGCATTACATAAATATTTGTACAAAAACTAGCATACAAAATTTCAATACTTTATCCACAAACCATGAAAGATATAAAAATAACACATCAACATTCAAAAAAACCAAAAAAAAATTCAATACAATATTATAGGATTTTTTTCATAACAAATCACCCTCGATCACGAATAATTTCTCGTAAAGGATGTTGACATAGTTGAAAATGATGAGTAATACTCTTTGAGAGAAATATCCATTTTTCAGGAAAACATTATAAATTTCACACAATTTATAAAATATGTCATTTAAAAGAAATTTTTGAATCAATGTATCCCATTCCAGTTTTAGTCTTTTGAATGTATTTATCATTTTAAAACATTCATGTTCATATAAATAAAATCCTAATAACATTTTGAAAATGTGGACATTAATGAGAAAGGTTTAGAAGAATAAACCTTTAGAAAATTTAAAATGATTTTTTAGTTAATGAATCCCTTAAAAATAATCCTTTTGAAAACCCTTTTATGAATCATGAACATTGATAATATATATGTCCCTGTAAAAACTTACACATAAACAATCATGGATAATAACGAGATTTATGTATTAACCCTTACCTTGAACTTTCCTTTAGTCGAGGATACATTTACCCTCATGTATAAAGACCATAGTGTTTTATTAAATTATAACAGAACCATATTAATATTTATTATATCTTACATAATTCATATGTGGTGTTATACTAACCATTTATTAATAATTTCGATGTTAAATTAACATTTCGGGTAATAATATCTTTCTTTATCGTACTTGTTTTAACTTGTTACCATTGATTGTATCACTTAGTTCATGATTTAAATACTTCCAGAATATACTACATGATTTATATATCATATACATTTATAATATAAATATGTATTATAGACATATATATGAAATGGAAAACACCGTTTATGGAGACCGTAAGTCGTACATATGCATAAACGAAATTTCAATTTTCATATAGTGTTGAATGGATCTATGTGAATAAGATATATGTAAGTAAATATATATATATATATCTATAGTATAATTATTATTCATATATTACATACATATTAATGATATATATTATATAATCATCATTGAATGGTGAATGTGGAAATGAATCTCATCGCGTCGTGGAGACAGTAATCCATACGTACGCACGAGCAAAAATAACATTATATTAATATGGAAATTTTATGTAATTAGATAGTACATAATATCTACAGAATCATTAACATGTTATATTTATTATTTTTATCAGTTGTACTCATTATTATACCCATCCAAATAATGAAGTTTTTCAATAACAAACTATTCCATGACGTGGAGACGGTAATCCCTCAGTACACATGTAAGGTGACATTTTCATTTATAGGATGGGTATAATAATGAATATGGTTGTATCATTTTTATGATCAAATTAATGTATACTAAAAATACTGGAGTTCTTATTTTATAATTGAATCAACAAAGAAAGGGTATGTGGATGAAGAAAAGAACTTGAAAGGGGTGATGAAATATTTAGCTCTTTTACGGGATCTTCATTTGATTTGATCAAAAGGTATTCATAGGATAACTTTCTAACCAAATGAATGACTCTATGATGGATGTATAAAATTTGGAAGGATATTTAGATAGGGTATGGTCGAGCCAAATGGATTTGGAATTGTGAAATTAAAAAAATGGTATGTACCCATTTATAAGAGAGGTGAGGGTCACATTAGGATAAACATAAAATATTATTTTATAATAAAACTATATTCAGTTACTAATAGATTTAAAATGGATAATTTAAAGTCTAAGGTGGGGATGCGATGAAAATATCTAAAAAATAGCTTTTAGGCAGGTTTAGGTCATCATATTAACCTTATCTTTTAGATTTAACTCTTAGTAAAATAGTTTTGGCATTTATCATGTCTCTTTATATTTTTATATTATATGGTTATTAAACTTACTATAAAATGATAATAGATCCCCATGTGGTTCATTATTGTCATATATATTATTATATAAGTCTTTTGGCCAAACTGTAGTTTTTTTGGGTGATTATATCAATTAATAATATAATATTTGTTTTAAAAACTCAATAATGTCAATGTTGACATTGTTTAGTGTTTGTTTTTTTTCTGAAATCCATAAAAAAATTTCAATTCAAATAATTTTTTTTTGACCAACCCTAAAATTTAATATTAACCTATAAAATTTGTAGAAGTAATCAAAAGACTCAATTTAAATTTATTTGGATATTTATAATATTAATTATTTTAATATTTTAGTAATAAGGTAATTAGTGCATCATCATTGTGTCATAAATTAATTACATTTTATAATGTATAAAAATAATAAATAAAAAACCATTATTTAGGAAATATTTTTTTATTTCTAATGAATCTTTATAGTCAAATTTCTATTTTGTGTAACCCTACATTAAACATGGTTTTAGTTATTAAACAATGAATTTTTCTCTTTTAACTCTTCTTCAAATAATATAATAATAAATGTCCTAATCTAATCCATGTGGACAAAATAGAATCAGATTTTATTTTTAAGGATATTTTTGGTTGAATGATACATAACCAATAGAATGAGGACATGTGTTAGGGTAATAATAATAAAACCATTTTTACCCTTAAGTACCCTATTTACTTTTAGCCGTGGTAAATAAAAGTAAAAAAGTTATTATTCAAAAAAATATATATAATATTATTGAAAAAAAAATTTACTTACTGATATAAAAATTGTCTCTCATATTTTTGAAATTCAACTCACAGAAGCTGTAAAATAATATTTTATTCACATTTTCAAGTGCTCCTATGAGGTGGGTAAAATACAGTAAAATCTTCAATAAAATTGTATATATCGAAACATATTATAAAATGACTCCAATGAATTACCCTGAAAATATAGAGGTATTTTGTGTCTATTTCGACCTAAGATAAATTAAATTAAATTAACTAATTATTTAAATAAAAAGTCTCTTTTAACGAATAACGCAGTATGTTTTCACTATTCTTCAAACATTGAATGTTTTCAAAAAAATACCAAATATTTACCCTAAGACAATTTTGATATTTTGAATTAAAGAATACTTTCTATTTTTTTCAAATTTAAAACATATAATTTTCATATATTGTTTTAAAATTCATTCCCATTGTCAAAACCAAAAAGTGTGTTTTTTAAAAAGTAAAAACTATCAAAAGATTGACATGTGTTTTTTTCAAATTTAAATATGAAATTATTATAATGACCATCATTTTATTAAATTTCAAAAATATAATCTATTTATACTTCCAAACCATTCATATTCATTATTTATCGCTATATATTATTTCGATTAAAAAATTTGTTTTTAATTAGAACATATTATTTTTCACTATTCCTCAATATATGAAAGTTATCAAAAAAGTACCAAAAATTCAGGAAAACTAAATTTTTATGTCCCGCATCTAAAGAAGAATTTAATATCATTAAATTGAATATATAAAAGTTTCAAATATTTTTTTTAAAAAGGGTTTTCCATTAAATGATGGTAAAATTGCATTTATTTGAAAAATACTTATTTTACGTTAGAAAATGAATTTATTCTCATATATTGTCTTTGAAACACCTAATTTAGATGGTAAAATTATATAGAGTATATAATATTCAAAATTCTGTTAATACTATTCATAAACACTTTTTGAACGGTTAGTTTAATAAGTTGTGGTGCGCCCGAACTCGGTGTTGCCTGTAGCACAAAGTATTGAATTACTTTAATGCGATAGCGTATGATGAAATATTGGAGTGTAACATTATCCTCTCATTCAATATATTTCATCCTTGCAATTTTATATTTTTCTTCGAAAATAAATGGTTAAAAATAGAAAAAATTAATTTGTGGAAAACCCACATCAGAAATTGCTTTAATAAAATATACACTTATGATGAGGGAAAGAGAAATAGAAAGTCCCCACAAAATTATGATATAGATTATGAGTACATTAGTGGAAATTATAGAAACATAATTTGAGGGAAAATGTAAATATTTATAGGGTGCAATTGGGGTCATCAGTCACCCACATGTGTAAAAATGAGGGCCTCAAAGCCATAAATTTAAGTGGATGTAAAATATAATCGGTTCAACAAAACATAACGTGTTATGATAAAATATATTTGGTTTTAAGACCAGCTCCTTAATTATTAAGAATTTATTTATTCATCTAATAAGAGGGAAAAAATATACATGACAGATAGAGTCTCCTCCTTCAACTAATTCCTACCACAAAATCATCTTTCTCCCCAAAAGATAATATAATTCAAATGTTTTCTATTTATATTTGTTGTATAGGGTTATAAAAATATTGAATTTATAATTCATTTTTTATGATATTTAATAAAAACTACATTATACAAATTTGGAAATCACATAGGATAGTGGTAGGTGATGCACCCTTGTCACCCTTCGGTTGCGGGTTCAAGTCTCGCAGCCTTGCCTGACGCAATAGGTTGTCACCTATCCTTCAGGTTGTCCTTTTTATGAAAATCAAAAAATAATCTCATGAAATGATTTAACATTAATAATAGTATCCAATGCCAAATATAATCAATTACAACCATTAGAATAATCGAAAATACTTCCCTCTAATCGCACAGTCCAACTTTTATAAGGAAGGTAAACACAATGGAGATATTTTGTTTCCATGTAATAACAAGTGAATACCATCATCACATATTCTTTTAAAACATGAAAACAACATAAATTATCATATAACCATATTTACTACATTCATTATCCCTTACACATTATAGAATACTGTATATACTCTGTATATCCAATAGTGCTTAAACTCCAACAATTATGGAATAAACAAACCATTAACCATTCCAATGATGTCAATAAAATCCAATAAAATTTATCAAATCAATAATATCTTATTCAAAAATCATTACCTTAGTAACAAGACCATTTTAATGTTTTGTCTTTCCTTCATCCATGTATTTTCCAAAAAAATTAACTTTCCATTGAGTCACTTTTTTTGTTTCCACTCAATCTCAAGTCCTTCATGAAATAGTACTATAGTACAATCGTTATATACTCTATAATTCATATAACATTTACATCATTAATATAATACTCAAATGATAGAATAATTTAATAACAAAATAATAACTCTTAATCATTCATCTTCATCTTCAATAGTATCATAACATGATTATTATCCAATAGCAGCATTTGGTGTATACTCTGAGGATTTGGACATTGATTCGCGTAGTGTGCCATCTCCTTGCAGATGAAGCACTGTACATTTGAAACATTTTTCTTACCCTTGAAATCACTTAATTGATGTCCTTTTTCCCCACACTTATAACAAACTTCTATTCCTTTCAAGCATTTACCAAGGTGATTCATTCCATGGTTATCACATATGGGAAAATCCATCTTTCCCTTATTCCCTTTATCCATCTTTCTTTATACTATCTTTTTCTTCTCTGTATTCCCATCAAATCTATATGACTCAAAGAATTCATTACTTATCTTATTAACACATGCTATTATTTCTTTATATGATCATAATACATAGGAGATTATTTCCTTTCTTAATATTGGGTTAATATAATGAAAGATATGATCATTCTTACTCTTTGGATCCTGTTTATTGCTGGAGGTCTCCTTTCTTCTACTAGAAGTCATTTCTAAACAATGGAATACACTAGGTTAGTTTATGAATCACAATTCAAAATTATAAACTTTTAAAATACCTAAAATAAATTGAAATAATTATTCATATAATCAAAAATCAAAAAATTTATTCTATGAGAAAGTATTTACACTTAAATCCTTCATAATGGATAATAATAAAATTGTGAATTATCCTAAGAATATCACTCATTAGTGTCATAACCAAAAGTGCAGAAAGGCATGTGGTCGTGTACTAGTTCCCTTTAGAGTCTAGCTCAAAGCGGTGTTTATGGGTTTTAGCCCAAGGTACCTTAGTGCCAGAGCCACCCATAATTGCTAATATCCAGACAGGGATGTATTGCGGAGAAAAAATCACAAAATCTCTAGAGTAAAAAAATATTAGGAAGTTCTTCTATATTAATCCTCAATGTCTATCAAGGGTAATATTCTCTAATCGGAGTTTAACTAAATATATTTCAAGGGTGTCACTAAACATCCTCTGATACCAAATTTAACACCTCGACCAAAGAAGCCCAGTGTCATTGGATTATTTTATTACATTGGCATGATTACAATGAATCATGTCCCGAAAGTCCGATCAGTTTAGATGTCTTGGAAAGTAGATTACATACATGAAAGTTACATTATACACTAGAAAATAAAACACAACATAAATGATCCTTTGATAATTCCATTAATACCCAAGCATAACCCTACTAATATATTATAATACACATCTTGGAATCCTAGTATAATTAAAACAATGAAAGGGCTGAGTTCAGATGCTCAGTAAGGAAAACAATATACAAAAACATTCCTAAAAAAGAATAAGCATTTAAGGAAATGTATAATAATACAAAAATCATTTAAAACATTACAATCTTCCATAATATGGAAAATAAACAATAAAATAATTTCATTTACTTATTCACATGGATATTTTACTAGTTGAATAATCAGTGTTATCTCAATTTCCACTTTCATAATGATGGAATGTATAATGCCAAACTTCATAACCACATAATCAATGGCTGGTGCAAGACTAGAAATAATATTTTTTCAAGGCCCTCTGCCAAGACACTAGTTTGTCTCATGAGACCTACTGATTCATCGAGAAGATATAGAGGGCTCCACCCATCACTTACTAAGATTAATGTAATCCTCATTTGAAAAGGTTTAATCATAACATAAACATTCGTATTAAAACTAGCATATGAAATGTCAATACATTATCCATAAGCCACGAATGGTATAAAAATAACACATCTATAGTAAAACATATCAAAAAACCTTCAATACAATATGGAATAGTTTTATCATAATAAATCATCCTCGATCAAGAATAATATCCAGTAAATAATGTTGACATAGTTCAAAATGATCAGTAAAACTCATTGAGAGAAATATCCCTTTTTCATGAAATCATTTTAAAGGTCACACAATTTATAAAGGTTGTCATTTAAAAGGTATTTCTGAATCAAAGTTTCCCATAACAATTTTAATCTTTTGAAATGAATTTACATTTTAAAACATTCATGTCAATAAAAATAAATCCATAAAATCATTTTGAAAACATGGACATGAATGAGAAAGGTTTAGAAGAATTAATCATTAAAACATTTAAAGTTATTTTTTGAAAAAGTGTCCCTTAATAATATACTTTTGAAAACACTTTTATGAATAATGGACATAGATAATAAATATGTCCTAGTAAAAAACATACACATAAACAATCTTAGATAATAATGAGATTGAGGAATTTACCCTTACCTTGCACTTTCTATTAGTCGAGGGTACGTTTAACCTCCTGTATGAAGAACATAGTATGTTATTAAATTATAATAGAAACAGATTAATATTTATGATATCATACATGATAAATTAATGACTTTGTAATACCCATTTAATAAAGTCTTTCTTTTTTAATTTATCATTTTGTGTAATAACCACTTTCATTATCATGCGTGTTTTAACATGATTATCTTGATTGTATCACGTAGATCATGATTTAAATACTTCCAAAATATAAAATATGATTTATATTTAATATATATTTAAAATATAAATATGTATAACAGACAAATATATGATATTGAAAACACCATTTTTGGAGACGGTAGTCCGTACATGCGCAGAAACGCAATTTCAATTTTCATATAATGTTGAACGGATCTAAGTGAATAAGATATTTGTATGTATATATATATATATATATATATCTCCAGTATCACTAATATTTCATATATTACATACTTATTAATTATATATATTTTATAATCATCGTTGAATGGTGAACGTGGAAATGAATCTCATCGTGTCGTGGAGACAGTAATCTGTACGTACGCACGAGCGACAATATCATTATATTTATGGAAGAATAATATGTAATTGGATGGTATATAATATATAAAGAATCATTAACATTTTATATTTATTATTTACATCAGTTACAATCATTATTAAACCCATCCAAAAAATGAATAGTCTGAATAACAAACTACAACAAGATATGGAGAAGGTAATCCGTAGGTACGTACATATGGTGACTACATCATTTATAGGATGGATATAATAATGAATATGGTTGTATAATTTTTATAATAACATAAAATTATATATAAAATATTGGATTTATTATTTTATAATGGAATCAAAAAAGAAAGAGGTAGTGGAAGAAGAAAAGTACTTGAAAGAGGTGATTAAATATATACCTCTTCAT
Organism: Viscum album; assembly: GCA_963277665.1. Classification (NCBI taxonomy): domain Eukaryota; kingdom Viridiplantae; phylum Streptophyta; class Magnoliopsida; order Santalales; family Viscaceae; genus Viscum; species Viscum album. The sequence goes on along the minus strand of OY728150.1, from coordinate 569,898,096 downwards.
CGGGTTGTTCCCTTTGATTTGATAATAAATGTCCCTTAGGATGGATTAATGACCAAACAATGGCCTATAAGATCAAGGGAAGAATGTTGGTAGGATATTTGGGTAGGGGATGGCTGAGCCAAATGACTTTGGAGGTGTGAAATTAAGAGAAGGTTAAGTACACTTTTATAAGAGAGGTGAGGGTTACTTTAGGAAAAGATTGAAATATTATTTTATAATAAAATAATTAGCTGTTTCAAATGTATAAGAAATTATTATTTAATGTATATGGTTGGGATGGGTCAAAAACCTCCCAAGAATAGGTTCGAGATAGGATTACGTCATCATATTAACCTTATCATTTAGATTTAAATCATAGTTAAATAGTTCGACATTTACCATGTCTTTTTGTATTTTTATATTATATTGTTAATAAACATAATATAAAATGCCAATAGAACACCAAGTTGTTAATTAATGTCACATATATTTCATTAATGTCACATATATTATTATATAAGTCTTTTTACTGAAATATTGATTTTATTTCTATTATATCAACTGATAATATAATATATTTGTTTAAAAAAACTCAATTATGTCAATTTTGACACTATTTAGTATATGATTTTTATAAAAACCATAAAAACATTATCACATTGAAAAAAAATTATTTCACCAACCCTAACATGTCATATTAACCTATAAAATATGTGTAATTCATCAAAAGTATCAATTTACATTTATTTTGATATTTATAATATTAATTATTTTAATCTTTCATTAATAAGGTTATTACTGCATCATCATTGTGTCAAAAATTAATTACATTATTCAAGGTCTAAAATTTATAAATAAAATACCATTATGTAGGAAATATTTTTATCTTTATAATGAATATATTTTAGTTGAATTTATATTGTGTGTAACCTTATATAAATAATGGTTATTTATTAAACATTGAAATTAAATTTTTTAACTGTTCCTTAAATAAAATAATAATTGGTGTCCTAATATAATCCAAGATGACCAAATAGAATCATATTTTAATACTATGGTTTTTTTATTAGAATTATTCTTATCCAATAGAATTAGGACATGTGTTAGGGAAATAATAATATCATTTTTACCCTTAATTACCATATATACTTTTAACCGTGGTAAATAAAAGTTAAAATTTACCATTCACCAAAAACTATTTTCATCTTATTGAACCACATATTACTTAAAAATATCAACTGTGTCTCTAGGATTTTTTACATTTAACTCACATATGTAGTATAATTAGGTTTTACTCAGGTTTGCAAATGCTCCTAGGAGGTGGGTAAAAGACGGTAAAATGCTCGATAAAATTTTATATATATAAACATATTGAAAAATTACTCCAATGAATTATGTTGAAAATATATATATATTATGAATCAATTTATACCTAAAAAATTAATATAAAATAATTTATTATTTGAATAAAATGTCAGTTTTAACCAATAACTCAGTGCTTTTCACTATTAATAAAAAACTAAATGTATTTAGAAAAATACAAAAAATTTACCATGAGATAATTTTGATATTCCAAATTCAAAAATGACATCAATTTTACCAAATTCCAAACATAGATGTTGCATTTATTATTTCAAAATTAATTTCTTTTTTCAAAACAAAAAAGCGAGTTTCTTAAATAGTAAAAACTATCAAAAAATTGACATGTTTTTATGTTAAATTTAAATGGGAAATTAAATATAATGACCAACATTGTATTAAATGATAAAAAAATAATATAATTATAATTTAAAAACATTCAAATGAATAATTTATCACTATAAAATATTTCGATGAAAATGTAGTTTTTAATTAAAACATAGTATTTATCACTATTTATTAGAATTTGAAATTTATCAGAAAAGTACCAAAAATTTATCCAAACTAAATTTTTATGTCTCTATTCTAAATAATAATTTAATTTCATTATATTAAGTATATAAATGTGTCAAATATAGTTTTTAAAAAGGGTTCACTATTAAAAGTTGGTAAAATTTCATTTTTTTTGAAAAAAAATAATTTTATTCGAAATAATGAATTTGTTCTAATATTATGTATTTGAAACACATAATATGGATGTTAAAATTATATAGAGTATATATGATTCAAACGGAAGTTAATACTATTCATAACTGCTTTTTTAATTATTACTCTAATAAGTTGTGGTGCCCTCGAACTCGGTGTTACTTATAGCACAAGTTATTGAATTACATTAATGAGATAACTTACTATGAAATCATTGGGTGTTACAACATGGGATAGTTAATGTACTTATATCCTCTAATTTTATAGCTATTTTTGGTGTTGTAATGGATGATACATTTTTATCTTGAATCTCTCGGGGTGGTTAAATATTTTTATTTATTTTTATCCATATGATTATAATTGTTTAATATTTTTTAATGGAATTGAAATTGATTATGAAATTTGTCGTATTTTTTTATAAATTTAATTAAGAAAACATTATTGATTTATAAATTTAAAATTACAACAGAAGAATATTAAAACATGTATATTGTACAGTATTGACTCTTACTCGACATAGAAAAAATAAATCCAATAAAAGTGTATAAATCAATTGGGGGAAATAGATATAAAATAATTAAATCATAATGAATAATAAATACACTAGATTATCTACAACCTTACAGATCAACAATATCTAAATAACATGTAATGAGGAAAAATATGATGAAAGTAGAAAGCATTATGAAAAATTTTCATTATGAAATAAAAATGGTGCTTTGTGATGGTATTATGCAATGAGTGACAAAGTTATTATGTCAATATATATGAATATAATCTAGTAAATATAAATATAGTCATTAAAAAATTGGTTATTGGTCATATATCAAATAGTTCTACTAATGACTTATATTGTAAAATTGTAAAATTAAAAAAATACAAATCACAATGAAAAAATATGATATTAAAATAATACATATATATATATATATATTCAATACATATAAATATTGTTACTATATTTATTTTTAACAAAATTGATATTATATATATATAATTTAAATAAATATTTTAGTGTCAATGGAAAAGAAAATTTAAATATCAAGATATAAATGTTTTATTTTAATTGTATTTGTTAAATATTGTTTGTTATAATGGTAACATTCACCTTATATTAAGTAGTACATATTTTGTCCTAACAGATTAAATTGAATTTTTTTAAAATATTATCAAACATATTAACATATTTTAAATTAGAAATTGGTATGAAAAAATATTAAAAACACATAATTCTTAAAGACATAATTTTTCCATAAAAGAATTAATTTATTATCCTTTCCATTTAAATTTAAAAATTAAATAAAAAAATAAAAAAAATAGAAGATTAATTAGATAAAACTAACTACTTTTTTGCATTATTATTTTAAAATTTTCCTAGAATTATTTTTTTGGACATTTATAAATGGAATGATATTTTGGTTAACTGTGAAAAATAATGTTTATACAAATAACATGACTTTTATGAAATTTTTAGTATATAACTGTGTATTGAAAATATATTAAACGATTTTGTTAGATAGAAAATATATTTTAGTGGTTTATTTATACATTTCTATATTTTTGTTTTAATTTATAAATCAATATTTTCAATATTGGAAATTTCAATATTTTTTACATAAACATTAATAAATTAAACATTTATTATTTTTAATATTATTTTGACACTTATAAAAATAAATTAAAAAAATATTGAATTTATAATCATCGGGAAAAAATTATATAATAAATTCAGTTTAATTTTTCATAATAATGGATAAATTTCTGATGTAATAATTAATTACCTTGGTGGAAACCAAAATAATACAAATGAGTAAACTAAGTGGTACGTGGACAAACATGATAAAAAGATTTAGTGGATTGAATGAGTTGTTTAATGACCATGTATCGTATCATATATGTTATATATAAAATTTTCATCCAATTTCAATAAGTGATACGTTCACTTATTGAAATGTTTTTGGAATTTATAAAATTGGAACTCCTTTTAACATTTAATTTGGGATATTCTCACCTTGCTTATCCTCACAAAAAACACTTAGTTCAGCCCAAAATATACCCCAAAATCTAATCAACACACTTAGAAACATTGAGGATGTTCTCATATTTTTAAAATTACCACCCTCAAAGTCACAATCCCTTCAAAAAAGAAGGTAATAAAAAGAGTGATGTATATGTTTCTAACCTTTCATTCTCATTTATTTACTATTTATGAACCCCTAAATTTAAGAACATAATTTCACTATATTGAAATGATTAAATTAGTTTATTTGTTAGGATTATATTCTATATAATGGTGGTAGAAAAAATAAATAGTTTTACCTTTTTTATTATAAAAAACCAAAACGTGAATCAGTTCTGTGGGAAGACTACCACTACTGAAAATAAATGAGTTAGTTTTCCATTAGTTAATATTAATTATTTTTATAATGATATTTAAAGTGTAATTAATATTTTTTTAAAATTAATATAGTTCTATTAATATAAATTCTCTATCATCTTAATTTTATTAATGTTGAATAATAATTATACAATTAATAGTCTCAAACATGTGTATTAAGTGGGAAGAAGATTATTCATAAAAAGAAACTATGTTTTATCAATAATTCATTCTCATAATTCTTTATAATAAATTTATAATAAAATAATAAACACTAAATCATATCATTATTCTTCTACTATAATAATATTGTAACATAAGAACATAATAATCATTTATTAATAAGGGTATATTTATGTTTTGGTATATTTGATAACCTACAATCAAAATATTACGAAATTATATCATGGATGATACTGAAATAATAATTAGTAATATAATATGTTAAAATTAGAACATAATTTATTTCTATGAATTATATATCAATATTTAAACCACTAATTAAAAAAACAATATTCGTAATTTAAAAATATTTGAAAACTCGTATTATTGGTTTCATCTAATAGGATAAGATCTATATTACTAATGAATGAAAATTAAAATATCATAAATATTTATAATTCATATCATATAATAAAATTTGAGATTTTTCAAAGATAAAAATTTTAAATGGTACAAATACCAACACCGTTCCTACGAAACTATTTGAAACCATTAATATGATTAAACCATGATGTGGGAAAATAGGAAAATTCTAAATAATATATATACATATAAATAAAATTATTATCAATGGGTGGTAAATTTTTTAATTATTATTAATAAGGTTCTAGTGTAATTAATAATTTAGATCCATTTTTAATTTAGGATTTTTAGTCAAATAGATGAATTAATAAGGACAAAGTGAAGGGATGCTTATCTCAATTATTATTCCCCTAATACATACTTATTATTATAAACCATTTTCAATTGTAATGGTGTATCTACTACCTAATGGAAGTATTTTAACATATTTATGGATTTTAATAGCCATACAATGTTTTATTATAAATGGAAATTGAATTAAAATATAAAATAAATAAAATGTGTTTTTATTAAAATACTATACAAAACATATGGGTTTCCTTGGAAATATTATTTTAAAAATAAAATTTTGTGGGAAATATATTAAAATTGGGTTGTTTTTTTTATTTTAAAAAACACTTATATAATGAAATACATATTATTGGGGTGATATATGTTCATTAAACATTTCATTTCCCTTCGATCAAATATTTCTGATGGGTTTCTTATTAGTGAAACCTAACTTGTCTTATATTCTCAGTAGAAAACATCATTTTTTATAAATAATTATTAATTATAATATTATGAAAATTTCATAACCTATGAATCAATAATTACTTATATTAAATTTATATTTACTGATCATCATTTAAATGTTCATAACAAATTTTTACATTTTCTACATGGTTCGTTTTTTACAATTTTTTAAATGAATATATTTTTAATGTTTATCATGGATTATATTATTCTATGTACATTTATATTTAATAAAAATCATTCTATAAATTTTTTCAAATTTTTTGAAATAAATTATTTCTCACTTAGTTTTATTAAAAAATTCATTTAAAATTCACTAAAAGATAAAAAATTTAAATTTCAAAATTTTGTTTTAAAGAACATGAAAAAATTGGTTTCCATATATAAATGTTTCGTTAATATATCCTATAATTGATCAATAGATTTCACAAAATGATACAATATATATAATTTTTGTGTCATCCTTATTTAATATCATTATATTTTTGGAAAATGACACATAATTTAGTTTTTCATTCATAATCATCCACTATTTTGAATCCTAATTTTTTCACCCAATGCCTTTACCATATGAATTAATATTATTTGATTCATATAATGAAATTTTGTTAACAATGACTTTATTTATCCAATAATTTGGGGATTTTTTTCATAACCACATTCCCATTACCTATATAGTGTTAATACTACATTATTTATTATTATTTTTTGGATTTTATTTACCTTTAAAATTACTCAATGTAATTGGATACTAATTTATTTTCAATGTGTTTATCTTTTATTTTTTATCTTTTTTATAATTACTGATTTCCTTATGTCGATTTATTCTAATAGGATATGAAACTTATTTTCTTTTTATGGATTCTTATTTATTTGAGGATATGAACCCCGTTTTTCCATTGATCTTTTAGGATGTTTAGAGTGAAACTCATCATATTTTCATGAGTTATATTTTATGTGATACGTGATTAATTTGATGTTTCAATCAAACGAATGGATGAAGATGGGTGGGGTCCTATACCACCCTCCAATTCATTGGTTAATTATTTATATCTCATGATTTTTTTGATGTGTAGTAAATTTTACTTTCTCATAAGTATCAGGATTGATGATGCAGCTCATGTAATTAATGATCCGAAAAATAATATGTAAATGATATATGGAATATTTTTCACTATTTTATTCTTATTTACCTGAAAATGTTAATCTATATTGGTTTATATTTTTTGAATCAAAATTTTTATTCTTGTATTTTTAATTTCCTACATTATTCCATGAATATGGCCAAATATTTTTTTGGGTATGATTTCTAATATATCTTAAACATACCCATATTTTCATCATATACTCAATTATGATCATCTATTTATATATATCTTTTTTATCCTTATGAAGCTACTAAGTTCACCAATTTTCAATTATTATTATCCAATAATTTCAATATAATAAAAGTATTAAATTTATAGAAATATATCATGTGTGAAAAATTAATTGCAGTTGCCAAAGGCTTTTTATTTATTAAGCAGTTTCCAATATAGTGATAATAATTTCCATCCACTGAAAAATAAATGATGTTTTTAGGTAAACCTTTATCATATTTCTCAAAAAAAATCTTAAATGTTATTGTGGATTTATTAGGAGAAAATATTTACATTAAATAATGTAGTTACAATATTATTTTGTTTGGTCTTGGTATTAGGGAATGGTGTAATTAACATAAGAGATTAGAGAGTAATTGATTGAAAATAATATGTCTGTTTAAAATGTCATTAATGTTTTATAAGATAGGGTGTGTCTTAATTTGAAAGGTATAGATATCCCTTTAGGTCACTAGATGCAATATCATATATTTTTTGGATTAGGATAAGAGAATATAAATTTAATCCCAATAGAAAAGTAATTGAGATATTTATTATTATTGGATAACTTCATGAAACTTTTGTTATGCATAGGTTGTGTGGTTTCATAGAAACTATATCCTTGTCTATACACTGGAAGTGGATGATGGCTCTGGAAAAATTTTACCTAGAGGTAATAATTCTGAAGAGGATGTGTGTGGAATTAAATTAACTGTTACCTAATGCACAACAGAGAGGGATAAACAAACAATTATCCAGACACTATGTTGGGATGTAATTTGTCCTGTCAATTTCACCATATGAATGATTAAAAAGGATTAATTTCCAAATTTCATTAATGAATTTGGTTATTAACTATGATAGTCAAAAACATAATGTAGCAATAGTATAAACAAAATCGTTATCTGATTAATGAAGTATGGAATAGTTGACATGAAAGAATCATATATTAAAATGGATGTTTTACTAGAGAATAAAAATTTGGAGTATGATTCCGTATTCTTATACTCTACTTGTCTTGGATATTATAAAATCATATTTGGCTTTAGAATAAGATGGAAATAGATTCATGATGTTCAAGCAGATAATGGTCTATTTTTACAAACTATAATGTCTTATAACTAAATAAGTGATAATTCCATGTTTTTTTTGTGAATATTAGATTATTATTTTTAAGATAGAAAAGGTTATTTTCTTAGTCATACCAAATACAATGGGGTAGATAAAATAATTGAAATTAATACTTCAAATTCATATCTTTTTTCATTTCTGATTGATATTTATCCGTTATATTTTGGTATATTCCAATTATTATGGGGGATTTGTGAAACATATAAAAATTATAATTTAGTAATTATACTATAATGGTTATTAATCTTATATAAAAGAGAATTAAAACCCTTAAATTTAATTTTAATACACGGTTATATTCCTATGTATAACAATGGTAGAAAACATGATTGAGTTATAGATAACTCTCACGATTAATATAAGATTGATGTTTAGGTAATAAATTGTTGATTAATTATGAATATTTTAAATTGGATAGTATAGAAATTGGATATTTTTTTATAGATAAGGAAATATATGATATTTGTTTTGGTGATGTTCATCTAATTTTATGGATTATGAGAAAAATTATAGAGTATGTTACATTATAAACTAGGGATTATGAAATTTTATTTTCACAATAGAGTTATGTTTTGGAGGAATATATAATCTCAACTATTTTAAAGTCAATGATTTTTAATTTGTTTTTATAGTGGTATGTTATGAAGAATACATGATTAACTTATCTTTTTATTGGGGTACATGATTGTATGAATGATGAATGTTGTTTTATAAAATATAAGTATCTTAGTATATCATTTTAAAGTATGGTAGATATCATATTATAAGTTATATCCCAAATAATGAATATTTTAAGAAGAACCACATCAAATTTCATTAGATATGAGTAATTAATTTTGTGAGGAATGAAATTACATAAAAAAGTGTGTAACAAACTAGTTTTTGTGGAATCATATTCTCTTTACAAACCGTATGATTATAATTATATTGTTTTTTCTATATTACTAAAGGAAATTAAATTGATTAGTAAATATTTCATATGATATATGAATTAAACAAATAAAACATTATTCATTCATAAATTGAAGGTCATGAGAAATGTGAATAAAACTATGTATTCAATATTTTGGATTATAAATCACTATGGATAATGTAGATCCTTAAAAAGTGAATAAATTAATTGGGAAAATATATTTAAATGAATAAATTCTTCAGGACTAGTAAATCTCATGGATCAAATTCAATGTTAAGGATCACCAAAAGACAAAGAACACTAATAAGAAAATAAAACCTTATGACGGGACCGTGGATTGAACACATAAGAAATTAATTCTGTTTACAAGAATTAAAAATGGTTGTTATGAATATAGTCATTGATGAAATGATCAATTTTATTATATCTAATAGGCAAACATATTTTTTTTATTATCAAGTAGTAAATAGAAAATAATATATCTCACTACGAAATAAATATAAGATATTAAATTATTATAAATATATATTTAGGTGATACATATAAAATTTAACACTATAATTATTAAATTATTATATGATTTTTATATAAAATTCAGAAAAATATTTTAATATAAATCTAGTAGTATAATTAAATATTATAATATAAATAAATATTTTTTTAGTATTTTTAAAAGAGATATGAGTATAAAAGTTACATTTATTTTTGGTTATGTATTTTATATCTTATGGTAAAAGATTATATTGAACACATTGAAATCATTAATATATATTAACTAAAATATTACCATATTTTATATTATAAATTATAATGAAATTAAATTACGAAATTAAAATTTTATGGAATACAATTTTTCTATTAAATTAATTTTACTCTATCTTTTTATTTTCATAAAATGTAAAATTTATACATTTTAGATTCTAAATTAGATAAAAATGAATAAATTTTTAGATATATAATTTGAGAAATAGATTAAAATGATTTTTTTATTTTTCTAAAAATATTGATTTTTAGGTGTACACTACAAAATACTATTTTCAGTAATTACATGATATTTCTCATATTTTTAGAAAACTATTGTTAATATAAAATTAAAAACACCTTCTTATTAGAATAAATATATATTTTAGAAGAATTGTTTTTATTTTATTCATTTTTTTTATTTATTTACCAATATCATACCTTTTTGAAATTAAGTTATATTTTAAAAATGAAATTATGACATTGTACATTTAGTAGTAAATTTTTTTTATCACTTTAAAAAATATAGAAAAAATTTATTTAAAATATATAATCAGAAATAAAACATAATATATCAATGAATTTGTTTTGGGGATAATGGATAAATTTTCATTGTTAGAAACATGTTAATGGTAAAATGCGTTACCTAACAGTAAAGGGACTAACATTTTAAAAAACATTTAATATTTTTTATAGGTGTTAATTGACATTATTTATTATCATATATATTATATATCACTATTGGATCCATTTCTCCTGAGAGTGTCCTTCTATTGTTGTAATGTTTTGGGTATTTACAAAATTTCCCCTCTTTTTCTTTTAAAAAATAGCAACTCATTTTCATTTTCATTAACACATATATAAACATTATGAAGGTTATTATTTCTCAAAATCCCTTCCCTAAAATGCCTAACTCACCTCATATAGGTAATAATCTATAAGTGAGTTATATGTTCATAAACTCTCCTCTGTTTTATTTTAAATTTTGTGCTTTCATTATTTTATAAATTTTATTAGAAACATCATAAATTGATAAATTCAGTTTCCTTTTTGGGATGATATATTATTATAATTATTGAAATTGAATATTCCACCTTCTCTATTTTCCATTAAAAAAATAAAAACCTGAATTATGTGTGTGTGTCTGTGGACTAATTCCTATAGAAATAAATGAGTTTGTTTTTTATTAACAAATTTGGAGGATAACTATAAGGATGGGTTTAAAGGGTAAATAATAAATTTATGATATGAGTAGGGTTATATTAATATATATTTCATATCATATTAATCAAATTTAAGTTAAATATTTATTACAAAATTAGTAATCTTTAATAGGAATACTAAGGGAGAAAAAAAAAATTTATACTATAAGACAAGTTTGATTCCATCAATTAATTACATAATTATTTTTAATTATTGTATAAAACATTAATAGTCGAAATATAATATCATTCTACTCTAGATATAATTATATTTTAATTTAATAACATAATAATCATTTTCTAATCATTGTATGTTCATTTTTTCATCAGTTTTACCACCAACTAGAATAATGTTATGAAATTTATTTAATGGATGAATAAGAAAATAATTAATTGTATAGTTTGATATAAAAATAAAAATAATTATTTTATTGGGTAAGTGTGATCTCTTATTTTTACATGGAAAATATTTCATTAGGTTTTAGTCAATCATATTTTTCCCATAAAGAGAACCTTGATCTCGATTGGGATGACTTGTGGGTGGTGGTTGAAGGGGAAAAGATATCGATAAGAAAAAATTGAAGTAATAACTAATTCATCATGTAAATGGTTATTTATTTTGTGAAGGGATCTGGAGGAATCCATCATGCTCAATTAGGTTATGGAAGATTTTACTAGAATAATTGGTTCACAATGTGATATTCCATGGATGATGTTAATATGTGTTTTCTATTTGAAGGTGAGGTGACTTGTTTTTTAATTTATATGGAATCATCCTGATTCATGACATAATTCCTAACTTCATCCTGTGAATGTTGCACCATGAATTATTAAAAACAATTTTTTCAAGACAATTAAATTTCATTGACATCTTTCATTTCATGGTTCAACATGTTAAGATTTCATTATATGCTACACCAAGTTAAGTATTAACTACTTAGAACACTAAATTAGCTAGAATTGAACATGATATTGATTTTTATCAAAACATTGATATATTATAGTCCTTTAAACATGGATATTTTAACCAAGATGTTAAAATTAGTAGAAAACTGTTATAATTTAATTTTAAATATAAGGATTTCATATAAATGAATCACATTTATCCTAAAATATATAAATTTTGTAATGTGTATAAATGTTTTTCAAATACTATATTCATTAAAAAATTCTTGTTATGTATTTTTTCATAAGATTGAAAAATTAATTTTTTAAACATCTTTTAATTAAATTTTTTAAAAAAAATCATTATTTTTAGTCTAAAATGTTAAAAATACCTTAGGATAAAAATTGGTATTTTTGTGAAGTAATTCATTTTTAGATGAATAGTTGAAAATACTGAATTCTAATTGAAACTGATTTTTTGATTAATTATTTTATATAGATAAATTATATTATATTTTTTAAAAATTATATATAGTTTTATTATATATCAATTATAGTGATTTGGGTCAGTCGAATCATTTTTACAATTAAATTTGATCTAAAAATATTTTAACATTTTGAACATTTTCTATTTAAAAACTTATAGTCTGATTCTGTATATGGGATTAAATGTTAAATTAATATCCAAATATAATTTGATATGAATATGGTGTAATGTCTTGGATTGTGGGAAGTCCATTACATAGTAAAATTCAGATGCATGAGGTGTTCTGGGTGGTCTAGGAAGCCATCCCAACTTCTCGTTGATGTTTGACCCACTATAGGCCTACCAGTAGCCGTAGCCTACTGGTAGCAGGCCTACTGGTCGCCTTAGCCTACCGGTAGCAGGCCAACCAGTAGCTCTCAGCTACCGGTCGCTCTAGCCTATCCCCACGAGTTTTCCAGTAGCGCCTCCTTGTTTGCGCAAATTGGGTTTTAAAACCTATTTTTGACCCATTTAAGCATGTTTTATAGCCCAGTAATGCCCATAAATGTCATTTATTTAAATATTTAAGGAATTAACCTGGTGTGTGCATCAGTTTAAACCGCCCAAAAATTAATGTCGTGTGGGGTGTCTCAATCACGTGGTCAACCCACGACCTCGCTCCTTATGCGGTTTCACGTTCTTATCTCAACTTTCCCTAGCCTTTATAAACTAAAGGGTTCTCACTAGGTTTCTTTTCTCGATCACCCTGTTCTAGGAGTACCCTTCGTTCAGATGAGAAACTTTTTGTTTGGACAAGCTGCATCGCTATTTGTGAAGTTCCACGCCCGGGCTTAGCGTCGATCGTTGATAACATTGAGGGAATTTCTCCTCCGTCTCTATTTTTGTGTATCATGCGGGCTGGGAATTCTTTTGGTTCTGTAGAATTGGATAATCCCGATCCATAATGAAGATAATGAGCGTACTTTAAATAACAAAGGGAGGGTTGTGATCGATGATGCTGATTTGTTTTATGATACTGTTTTCTAAATTCTGTGTGCTTACGCCTACTAAAAATTACTCTTACTGAAAATCATGGCCGTTGGTGGAATTTCTCTGTGCACTAACAAACCATTGCCTCTAGTGATGTTTAAATGAATTTTATTGTGGTTGTGAACCCTCTGTGTAAAGGAAATTGGTTAATTACGTATATTCGACTAAATAAATTGGGAGCACCAGGATCAGTCCTTTTCTATGATAACTCTGGTTAAAGTGCAGTGGAATTGCAATCATGGAGGTTGTTAAATCATTTATATATGAAAATAGTGGCATGGTCCTACTTTGATTTGGTGGTAGTGGGTTGTTCTTTTCTTTTCATTCACGGGCCGATTGCTGGGTGATGTGGGTGGGGAAGGGATCCCATGTTATACTCTCGGTGGTTGTGAAATTGAGGATGTGATCCTATGTTATATCAATAATTGGGCTGTAATCCTCTATTATTGAGAATCCTTTTGGCTCATGGATATTTTACATGGGGTTGTATCTTGGGGTTTTACTTTGGTTGTTTTGGGTTTACAAGAGAACCGGGTGCGAATGCTTAAATTGACATTTGGCTAGATCTTTTTCCCTTGGTTTTTGCTAATGGTGTTAGTTTACCAGTAGTGCAGAAACATATTTAAAAATTATTATTGAACATTTAAACTAGGATGGGATAAATTGGTTTTGGTTTGATGTGAGTTGTGACTTGGACATGGTACTGATTGTGTTCTTTAGGCAGGCTGAAGAAAAACCTTAACTTTGGGTGAGTGCTTGTTACCTATACTTATACTTGTAGTTTTGTGATTCTTATTTGCGCCACACCCAAGTTGAGAACATAGTGCCAAACACCCCCATTTCTTGAGGGATGGTGTTTTTTCCAACACTTCCATTAGTGGCTGGTTATTAGGTCCTTTTATGCTCCATTTCCCAGATAGCCAAAGTATCTTCAGGCAGGTTGTGATGGCCTGATGTAAATTAATGGGCCATGAACCTTCGACCAGGGTAGTGTGGTGGTTACGGCCCAGGTGTGTGCGGGTAGGTTATTTTCCCAAGTGTCTTCAGCATGAGGCCCATGTCTCTTCAGGCGTGGCTGTAGATATTTTAGACCAGGTGTCTTCAGGTGGGGTGGTGGTTTATTTGGCCTAGGTGTTTACAGGAGTTGTTACGTGTGATATTTGTGGCCTAGGTGTTTGCGGGCCGAGTTTGGAAGTGGGAATGAATGAGGTTGTGGCCCAGGTGTGTGTGAGCGGGGTGTGGCAGTGAGACTGTAGTGAGAATGGCGGGATTGGTTCGATGCGTAGTATGTCTTTAATAATCAGTGGGAAAGTGGTGCGGGGTACCCAAACATCGATGTTCTATTACTATACATTACTTGACTTTATTTATTTTGGGAGTGTGCTTTGGTGAGGCTTGTATGGATAGTTTACCTTGTTAGGTGTTTGGTTTATTATTTTTCTCATGGGACTTTAGTACGTTCCCCCACTTGTGCACGAGAGTCCTTGGTTTTCCCTACTGAGTATAATTGTATGCTCACCCTACGTATAAAAACTGCTTTCAGGTATCCAGGAGGTCTTCGGGGATCATGGTGGACCATACTATCTTGGACCTTTGGGGATGTTTCAATTGTTGTTTTCATTCCTTGGTACTTTACCCTTGTAGTAATTTTTGTACTTTTGGTATTTACTTTTGGGACATGCATATGGGAATGGTTTTTCTTGGATTTACTTTTACATTCTGCTTTTGGTGTTGTTGGGATTTACCATTTTACCTCCCGATCCTATTAAAATAAAATCGGTAATGCCTTCCATTTATGGAGTGATTCTATACCCTTGGCATTGGTCGCCACTCTGGGACCTATTGAAGGCGGGTTTCCGGGGTCATTATCTCTCCCTCAACATGAAGAACGAAGGGCCTGAAAACCCGTAGACCCTTCCCTCCTTTTGGTTATGGTGGGTCGTGATAAAATGGTATCAGAGGAATGGTTTAAAAGATAGGATGTAGTCTTGAGTTGGGAACATTGAGGATTGCATGGGATGGTTGAGCGATAGTTTTGGGTGACCTTGGTGCTTGAATTATGTTAAGGAAGACCAACTAAGACATGAGATTTTAGGGCCCCCGTGATCCGATGCAGGGACTCTTGACCTACCGAACGACCAAGTATGTCCACGCCGATTGTAGGTTAGAGAGACCCTAGGAACGGTACATGAATCATAATGACTTGTGTTCTCGTGTTTTGGGTATTTTTTTATTTGGAATCAACAAGATGTTTAAGAAATTTTAAGAAAAATATTCTGCACTACTTGGGCTTAGGCATTCCTTGTTTACCTTGCATTTATGGCACCTGGGAGGGGACCACGTTTGGTGCGGGTGATCGAGGCCCCGAAGACTACCTTGGCTGATTAGTAGAGAGATGATAGAGAGGAGGAGGACGAACAGTGGCAGAGGACACTCCGGGCCTTCCATTGACATACCCTCGAGAAGAATGAGGGCAGCACCTCTGACATGATGACGGAGAGGTGGCTAGAGGAGCTGGTGATAGCCTTTAGCCGGATATGGGCCCCGACTGAGTACTGGGTTCCTCTGGCCGTTAGCCAGATGCGGGGAACAGCGCGTCAGTGATGGACACTTTACCTAGGGGAATGGAGAGGGGCTGAGGTAGTATGGGATGATTTCGAGAAGGAGTTCTGGGCGGAATTCCTCTCTTTTACGATGAAGGCGGAGAAGATGCAGGAGTTACTCTCCATCCAGCATGGGAGTAAGACAATAATGGAGCTGGGAATCAAGTTCAAGGACCTCCTACGTTTTGCTCCGGACCGCTTTCCCGATGAGGAGTCCCGGGTGAGACGTTTAGAGGAGGCGCTCTGGCCCTCCCTCCAGTATGATGTTACCCCCTTTACCCTACCGACGTACTTGGAGGTCCATAATAAGGCCGAAGTGGTAGAGACGATGCATTCTCTAGGAGGTGTGACATGAGAGGGGATCCAGCTAGTATCATCAAAGGGGAAGGCCGTCAGCACCTTGCCTCCAGCGTCAGGACCCTCCAGGTTCCGACCAGCAGGGAGCAGGCCGTTGCTGTTTCAGTTCCAGTCCCCTGGTCCTCACCCTTTTCCTTCAGGCCTAGGACCGCGGTGCTTCGCCTGTGGGAGCAATGGACATCTCCAGAGTCTGTGCCCGGACCGAGTACATTACGGCGGTGGCAGACAACCCCATCACCCGCCCGAGCAGCAGCTTCTAACTAGGCCTTTCCAGTAGCAGCAACAGGAGCATCGAGCTCCCGCTCCTCCGAGGGTAGACGTTGCAGGAGGAGGCCGACCTCAGGGAGCTCCTCAGGGACATCGAACGGGGCGTGGTCATGAGGGGTGGCACCCGAGGGGCAGAGGTGTGGGGCGTGGACAGTTACACGCCACGGAGGCAGCAGTTCCAGCAGGGTCGGAGGTCGTTCGAGGTACGATCAATTTTTTTAGCACTCTTGCTTATTCCTTGTTCGATACCGTAGATTTGCAATCCTTCATTGCACCCAGTATAGCCCATGCTTTGGGCCTAGATGCCGAGAGAATGCAGTGCCCCTGGTGTTGCGCATACCAGTTGGAGGTCAGGCTGACTTGTCATATGTTTGTCGGGGATGTAGACTGATGATAGGGCCACATCAGTTGGTCATGGATCTTCTTATGCTATAGATACAACCATACGACGTCATCCTAGGCATAGACTGACTGTTCTCTGTGTGTGCCATCATCGACTGCTTCCGAGGAAGGGTAGTGTTCTCAGACATGGGCGGTCAGCGTGTTGCTTACACCGGAAAGCGGAGCAGTCAAAAGGGTAGCAGGCGAGAGGAACCCCTCGTCTACTTGTTAGGTGAGCTATCAGTGGTGTCATTGTATGCTTAGATGGTGGATCTGCCAGGGATCATCAGTGAGTTTATGGACGTCTTCTCTCATGAGGTGACGACTCTACCCCCTCGACGTGATATCGAGTTCGGGATAGACTTACAGCCTGGTGTGTAACAACCCGATATTTTATGATAAGTATTCTCTTTAATTTATTTTATGTCATGTGTTTTATGCAACAAAAATATTACCTTGTTCTATACGCCACACTCTATTAGCTTGATGTATACACAACACTATTCTTAGATTGTGTTACACATAATTTAAAGTTCGTTTTATAATAGTCATGCTACGCAACATTGATGGTATATATATATATATATATTCAATGTATAAATGAAATATGGTTGGATTATGTAATAAGAAATAATGAAGGAGTCTTGCACAACACGCAACCCTGACCTGTCTTGCATTACACACAATCGCGACCTTCCCCGATAGCGTGTGTTGTACGCAATACCGGGTTTTACTAAACAATGAAATATTATTATAATATTATTATGAACTAGCCGTTATGAATAGTATTAACTAAATTTTTAATTTTATAACATTATTATTCATCTCATACATTTTCTAGAACATGGTATAAGAACAAAAAAAAATTTTCGGGTAAAATATGTATTTTTTAAAAAATGTCGTTTTGCCGCCTTTTGATGGCGTACCCACCTTAAATCTTGTTTTTGACATGTTTATAAGTTCAATTTGACAAATTAAAATTCTTCTTTTAAGTAAGGATATAAAAATTTACATTGGATAATGTTTTGATATTTTTCTGATAACTTTCATATTTTAATAAATAGTAAAAACACGCAATATTTTAATTAAATAAAACTTTTTTCATCGTAATAATTTATATGGTTAAATTATAATATTGAGTTTTTTTAAAGTATAAATAGAATATATTTTTACCATTTAATATAATTCATGTCATTAGCATTGATTTTACATTGAATTCGTTGGTTAAATCAATTCAATCTTTTGTAATGTTTTAAACAAAAACCTGTTTTCATTCAACAACGAGATTAAGTTTAATTTAATTTCTGAAAATTTTGTGTATTGAATTTAAAAAAATGGATTCCATATTTGGAATCAGTGGGTACAAATTATGTTAATAGGCTACTTTTTATTTTTGGGAATTATGGATAGTAACTACAGTAAATTTTATTTACCATAGTTAAAGATAAATCGGGTAATTAAGGGTAAATATAATATTATAAAATTACCCTAACACATGTCAAAATTCTATTTGATGGATAAACGCATACCCATATCACCTAAGTGTCGGATTATATTCATTTTATGGACTTTTGACAATGAAAATAATTTAATTATTATTAAATCCAAAGAAAGTGACAACATGTCACTCTCATAAATCCTATAAGTATAATAATTTTAATATAGTGATAAACATCATAAAACATCAAACATGGATAGTCTACAGAAATATAATAAAATTATCTACATCATGATAATTTATTTAGAATTTTTTGGGATTAAATAATTGTCATTAATAGTGATACATTAATGATGCGGAAATTATTTATTTAGTGAAAAATCAATAATAATGTTTTTATTGAAATAGTAATACATATCAAAAGGCCCAAAAATCTGCAAAAAACTTATTATTAGTGTATATATAAACCCTAATCATCCACTGGCCGAATTTATGACCATTTGGATCTTTATTAAGGAAATTATGACACTTATATTTTTTATTTTAAATGATGCCAAAGTTGTCACCTTCATACTTTAATAAATATAACAATTTAAATATTTTCATTTTAAGATGATAAATTCGATTAAAATTATTATAATGAATGGTAATAGATTTATCATAATCATAGGATTTTATTTTTAATTTTTATGCAACACATAAGTATATTAGATAATTATAAAACAATGATGTATTAATTATTTTATTAAGAGATAAACCAAATAAATGGTTTTTAAAAATAATAAAATAACTATTATATGAACTATTTAATGTGCTCCACTAATTTTCAAGACACATATAACCTTTTAATAATCTATTAAATATTTTAGTTAGAACATAACTTCTGTATATATTTTATTTAATTTCAAATAATTCAATAGTGTCAAAATTGACACTATTATTATATTATGAAAATAACATATTATAAAATTGTTTAAAAATCACAAAAATATTTAAAAATTATAAATTTATATTTATATGGTATAAAATGTTGTAAGGTATCCAATTATGGAAAATTTACAACAAATAAGTAATTTTTTGTTATAATTTAAAATTTAGAATGTTATTACCACAAATAAAATTAAATTGATTAAATAAGGATAAATCATGTTGATAATGTTTAAAATAAATTCCTAACGTGTCTAAATTTGATTGGTTGATGATATGACAACCCTATCCCATCTAATCTTCGGATATGAGTCATTTTTGGAGGTTTTTAGGTGGGTTTAGATTTATTATAAATTAATATTTTTAAGAATTCCAAAGGTTCCCCTCTCCTCCTTTATAAAAGGGCACCTCCGCCCTCTCTTCCTCACACCAATTTGAGCCTTCAAGCTCGGCCAAGCCCTGCCCATTTCACTTAGCCACTTCTCTATAAACATCCTAGAGGTCCTGGTATTCCTCAAAGTCCAATTTTAGTGCCCTAAGAGGAGGTCTCAAAGAGGCGTTTCAAAAAAGAGGTAATGTCTGTTACCGATTATTTCAACCTTATTTTTTCTTCCACTTATTCTTCATAGGTTGTTACATTATGAAGTAATAACATCAGTATCACTAATATACTGATATTTTATTATATTTATGAAACAACCCTATTTCACCATCTATCCATCCTACGGTAAAAGAAATCACCGCGCGTGCATACGTACAGAATACCGTCTCCACGCTGTGGTGTAATCTATTTTCCACCACCACCTTACTTGGATATGTATAATGGTGTAAATAATAACTATATATGATTATTATAAAGTGATATTGATTCTTTAATAGTATACATACACTCCAATAAAATTCCACGATCATGGGAACGATATCATCGCTCGTGTGTACGTATGGAATACAGTCTCCATGACGCGATGAGATTCAATCTCAATGATTAACCATTCATAAATGATTATAAAGTATATATATAATGAATAATAATAAAATATATGACATAATAATGATATTGTATTTATGTATATATATATATATATTTATGTCATCCAATTAATTCCATTCAATTCAATGAGGAAACGAAAACAACGTTCATGCGTACCTACGGCCTACCGTCTCCATGAACGGTGTATTTATTTCCATTTATCGATCTATTATATATATGTATATTCTGAATATATATTATATATAAATTATGTTTTACATTATAGATGTAATTAATCATGATCTAAGTAATCATATGAAAAATTACAAGTCAAAACGCGGACGACAAATGAAACGAATTTACCCAAAACGCTCTTTAACAGTGAATTTACAAAAGAACGGGTAATATAAAGTCATAAGTGAACCATATATGATATCATAACAATTAATATGATTCTTTAATAAGTCAATAACATTATTTAAATCATTATATAGGAGGTTCGGACACTTACAAATCAAATCGGTTCTAAGGTAAGGGATAATTTTGCAAATCTCATTTTTATCCGAGATTGGTTATTCGTAAGTATTTACTGGGTTATTTCTATCATCCATGTCCATGTTTTATAAAATTCTTCCCATTCTTTTTTACCCATTCTTGACTTTTAATACATGGTATGTAAGGAATATTTCTTTTGTTTAAGTTACGAAGTACTTTTTGACTTTTCCGAAAAAAGTACGAGAAGAATGTTTTTTTAACGTATACGGCATGAAAGGATTTTTACGGTTTTATAAAGCCTTATTTTTATGAAGCTTCCTCCAAATAATTTCATGACTATTTTAAACCAAATTAGATTCTTTTAAAATTGAATGGAATTTTGTGAAAAGAAAATGATTTTGAAGAATAAAGGATATTTTCCTTAAGAATTCATTTCAAGTGTTTTATCAAAACCATTTTTCATCTATGATAACATTATTTCATATGTGTATGTTTCAATATAATGTCTCTATGATTTACATGGTTTCACTTTTCTTATTAGGAAATGATATCAATTTCTTTTATATGGATTATGTGATGATGGGATGATGTTTATGAAACCCATTTTATTAATTGGGTTTTTATGAATGATGTATGTTTATATTGTGGCACAAGTAAGAATGATTTCATTATGAGATGGGTGGGACCTATCTCTCCCTACAATGCATTAGGTAAAGATTTATATCTCATGAGATAGACATGACTGGAACGGTAAGTTAATCCGGTTCAGTATTATAGGACTGGAACGAGGAGTGAACTCGATTCAGAAATGGACATTGTCCACTAAGATGGTCCTGGCAGCAATGCCTTGGCTACTATGGAAATCATTACATGTGCTTAATGGATGCCACAATTACATGTTTTATTCCCATGCTATTTTATCATGATTTATGTTCCATTATGATCTATTCTTTATGAACTTCCATGTTTTATGTCGTTGTTCACGATTTTTAATGTTAATGTTTTTTTAAGTTCAAATGTATATGGTATGTTTTATTTTATCCATGCTTACCCTTATTGAGAATTTTCGCTCACCCTTTTAATGTTTTCTTTTCCCCCAGGATTAAAAGAAAGATTTTAGGTAAGGAAACAAAAATGGGAAGATCTTTATGGGAGATGTTGAAGATCCTTCACCACGATTAGAAGATTACGTTCCAAGTTTCCAAAGACACTAAACTATTACAGTCATGTGTGTATGTTTTTGTTATGTACCAAGTATTCCGCAAAAGTAATGTAATGTCCATGTACGTCACGCTTTGGGGGTCTAAAGTTGGCATCAGAGGAAAGGTTTAGTCAACCTTTGGAAACTAGGATGCGAAAACGTTAGTGAGATCCCTAGAGGTATTTCTAAGGTATGTCTAGGGATGTCCCTAAAGATAAGTATACGTATAGGATATAGTCCTATAACTATGGTAACGATCTTAGAATTTAACCTAAGATGTTCGATATTTAGGGTGCTTCCCCTTTACTATGTTATTTTCCCTAGCATGATTTTTTCCTCTCACACTATTCTTTTAGGGTTTTAGAAAATGGCTGGAAACAAGAATATTCATGATAATGGAGGATATGACAGACAATGGAATGATATTCTTCATGAGAAACCAAATGAATGGGGATTTGGAAGTCCAAACATCGTTATTATGCCAAATCATCAATTTCATAATATGATCAATAATCTCAACTTTGGTATGTTTCTCGACTCAGATACTAAGAGAAAGATGGAGTTTAATGATGATCATAGAGGAAAGAAACTTCAATTTCCCCTATGTAAATCATGTGGGAAGAGGCATCAAGGAGAATGTTTCGAGGGAACTGGAAGATGTTTTGGGTGTGGAAAAGAAGGACACAAAGCCAGTAAGTGAAAAGTAAAAGGTTCAGTTAACACCATGGATAAGGATAATGGTATTTCTACAACATCAACAATGGTTAAATGTTTTAAATGTTGAATGTATTGGAATTATGCAAACCAATTCCCTAAGGTAAAGTCTCATGAAGATAATCAGTACGGTCGTATGGGTTGTATTTATGTTGATAATGATGAAGAGACTACAAATGATATGTAAGATGAAAGAATTGTTGAAGTTTAGTCAATGGTTTCAGAAGTTAGTGGAATGATTACATGTTTATCAAGTGTATTGTTGTATAAGTAATCTCATGGTACTATGGAATAATGAGACATCTAAGGATTGTTACACTATTGTCTTTCCTTATGTTTCGAAAGTATATGATGAATCGTACCAGTGACCGTGAAAGATTATTCATATATTTTTGGAAATTAGATGATATGCTCATAATTAAGGGATAAAGAGAAAATTAAATGTTTGATAGTATTCATGAGATCATGACTGATATAAGGAGAAGGTCATATCATGGGTTGAGTATATATAATTTTTGTGATTTTGGAATGTGGAAAGAGTTAACTTTTGACAGCATTTATGTTTTCACTAACGTTTAATGGGTATTCATTTTTCAAGAGAATACATGATTAAGGTATTCACATTATTTGAATGTGACCAACAAGATATATGGGGGATAAATGATGGTATTCAAATGCGTGGTTCATGATATTTTAAGTAATTGTTTTCTTTATACATTGAGGTTGGACCGAAATATTGTAGATAAGCCTAAATATTGGAATGGATTATGTTAGACATAAGTTATTATTGTTTAAGGACAGAACTTTTTTCGATATTATTGATCGGATGTTATAGTAATGTAGTTTTAGAAAAAGGACAACCTGCAGGATGGGCGACAGCCCATCAGGTCGGACAAGGCTGTGGGAATCGAACCCACAACTGAAGTGAGACTGTCCTTTATCGCCTACCACTGGCCTACAAGAAGTCCCTGTTTAGTAGAAACTAGTTTTATTATATTAAGTAGTATGATATATGAAGTATAAGTCCATTTTAGGAACCTTATATGATTAATCTCATTATAGATGGACTTATGTATTTTTGATAACTTTTATAACCATTTTTTTGAGACAGATGGAATGACCCATCATTCTATCACATGATCTGCTAACACTTCATGAATGAAAAATTCAACTTCATTTCTTTAAAAGAAGATGTGGAAATTGTCCAAAGAACGACCAACGGTGAGCCTGTACCAAAATCAAGAAAGTATTTCATCTAATCCTAATTTCATCAACTTTAGATAAATGATCATGAAAACCAAAATGTAGTCCTAGTGCCCTTATATCCGATAAAACAGATGGTACCTTAGATCATCACAAATCTATGGCTTTGTGATCGATGGATTTTTCATAGCCATGTTCTCTAACACTCTCCATCGTAACATAATGGTTAGAATTTTCTTCCATATCCATAATTTCACCTATATTCTCCTACGCGGAAACCCAGTGATGAGTTACATTGGGTAATCATTACGTTTCATACTTTAGTTTTTAAAATTATGTTTCATCATTCCATTTTACGATGTGGGTTTCTATGAATAGTAAACGATTTATAACCCCGACAAATTTCGAGAGAGAAATTCATTTTAAGGGGGGTAGAATGTAACAGCCTGATATTATATGATAAGTATTCTCTTTAATTTATTTGATGTCATGTGTTTTACGCTAAAACAAGATTACCTTGTGCTATACGCCACATTTTATTAGCTTGATGTATACTCAACACTATTCATAGATTGTGTTACACAAAATTTCATGTTCGTTTTATAATAGAAATTCTACGCAACATTGAGGGTATATATATATATATATTCAATGTATAAATGAAATATAGTTGGATTCTATTATAAAAAATAAGAAAGGATTCTTTCACAACACGCAACCCTGACTTGTCTTGCTTTACACGCAATCGCGACCTTCCATGATAGTGTGTGTTGTATGCAATACTGGGTTTTACTGAACAACGATATACTATTATAATATTAATATGAACTAGCCGTTATGAATAGTATTAACTAAAATTTGAATTTTATAACAATATTATTCATCTTAAACATTTTCTAGAACATGGTATAAGAACAAAATAATTTTTTCGGGTAAAATATGTATTTTTAAAAAAATGCAGTTTTGCCGCCTTTTGATGGCGCACCTACTTTAAATCTAGTTGTTTACATGTTTATAAGTTCAATTTGACAAAATAAAATTCTTCTTTTGAATCAGGATATAAAAATTTAGATTGGATAAAGTTTTGTTATTTTTCTGATAACTTTCATATTTTAATGAATAGTAAAAACACGGTATATTTTAATAAAAAAACATTTTTCATCGTAATAATTTATATGGTTAAATTATAATATTGAGTGTTTTTAAAGTATAAATAGAATATATTTTTACCATTTAATATAATTTATGTCATTAGCATTGATTTTACATTTAATTCATAGGTTAAATCAATTCAATCTTTTGCAATGTTTTAAACAAAAACCAATTTTCATTCGACAACGAGATTAATTTTAATATAATTTCTGCAACTTCTGTGTATTGAATTAAAAAAATGGATTCCATATTTGGAATCAGTGGGTCAAAATTATGTTAATAGGCTACTTTTTGTTTTTGGGAATTATGAATAGTTACTACGGTAAATTTTATTTACCATAGTTAAAGGTAAATCGGGTAATTAAGGGTAAATATAATATTATAAAATTACCCTAACACATGTCAAAATTCTATTGGATGGATAAACTTATACCCATATCACCTAAGGGTCGGATTGGATTCATTTTATGGACTTTTGACCATGAAAATAATTTAATTATTATTAAAACCAAAGAAAGTGACAATATGTCACTCTCTTAAATCTTATAAGTATAATAATTTTAATTTAGTGATAAACATAATAAAACTTCGAACATGAATAGTATCCAGAAATCTATTAAAATTATCTACATCATGATAATTTATTGAGATTTTTTTGGGATTAAATAATTTTCATTAATAGTGATACATTAATGATACAGAAATTATTTATTTAGTGAAAAATCAATAATATAGTTTTTATTGAAAAAGTAAAAATTATCAAAAGGCAAAAAAATCTACAAAAAACTTATTATTAGTGAATATATAAACCCTAAGAATCAACTGGCCGAATTTTTGACCATTTGAAAACTTATTAAGGCAATTATGACACTTATATTATTTTATTTTAAATGATGCCAAAGTTGTCACCTTCATAATTTAATAAATATAAAAATGTATATATTGTGATTTTACGATTCTAAATTCTAGTAAAAGTATTATTGTGAAAGTTAATATATTTATATTGATCATATAATTTTATTTTTAATTTTTATGCAACAAATAAGTATATCAAATAATTATACAAAAATGTTGTAGTAATTTTTTTATTTAGAGATAAACCAAATAAATGGTTTTTAAAAATATTAAAATAACTATTATATGAACTATTTAATGTGCTACACCAATTTTCAAGACACATATGACCTTTTATGAATCTATTGAATATTTTAGTTTGAACATATCTTCTGTATATATTTTATTTAAAATCAAATAAATGAATAGTGTCAAAATTGACACTATTGTTATTTTATAAAAATAACGTATTATAAAATTGTTTAAAAATAACAAAAATATTTAAAAATTATAAATTTATATTTATATGGTATAAAATGTTGTAAAGTATCCAATTATGGACAATTCACAACAAATAATTAATTTTTTGTTATAATTTAAAATTTAGAATGTTATTACCATAAATAAAATTAAATTGATTAAATAAGGATAAATCAAGTTGATAATGTTTAAAATAAATTCCTAACATGTCTAAATTTGATTTTTTGATGATATTACGACCCTATTCCATCTAATATTCGAATATGAGTCATTATGGAGGTTTTTAAGTGGGGTTAGATTTATTATCAATTAATAAGTTTCAGAATTCCAAAGGTTCCCCTCTCCTCCCTTATAAAAGGGCACATCCTCCCTCTCCTCCTCACACCAATTTGAGTCTTCAGGCTCGGCCCTCCCCTACCCATTTAACATACCCAATTATCTATAAACATCCTAGAGGTCCGGGTATTCTTTAAAGACCAATTTTAGTGTCCTAAGAGGACCTCTCAAAGAGGCGCTTCAAAGAAGAGGTAATGTCCGTTACCGATTCTTTCAACTTTATTTCTTCTTCCACTTCTTATTCTTAGGTTGTTTAATTATTATGTAATAAAATAAGTATCACTCATATACTGATATGTTATTATATGTATGAAACAAACCTATTTCACCATCTATCCATCCTACGGAAAAAGAAATCACCACGCGTGCGTACGTACGGAATACCGTCTCCACGCCGTGGTGTAATCTATTTTACACCACCACCTTAATTGGATGGGTATAATGGTGTAAATAATAACTATATATGAATATTATAAAGTGATATTGATTCTTTAATAGTATACATACACTCCAATAAAATTCCACGATCATGGGAACGATATCATCACTCGGGCGTACGTACGGAATATCGTCTCCACGACGCGATGAGATTCATTCTCAATGATTAACCATTCATAAATTATTATAAAGTATATATATTGAGTAATCATGAAATATATGACATAATAAGGATACTGGATTTATATATATATATATATATGTATGTATTTCATCCAATTAATTCCATTGAATTCAATGAGGAAACGAAAACAACGTTCATGCGTACGTACTGCCTACCATCTCCATGAACGGTGTATTTATTTGCATTTATCGATCTATTATAATTATGTATATTCTGAATATATATTATATATAAATCATGTTTTACATTATGGAGGTAAGTAATCATGATCAAAGTAATCATATGAAAAATTACAAGTCAAAACTTGGATGACAAATGAAACGATTTTACCCAAAACGCTCTTTAACATGGAATTTACAAAAGAACGGGTAATATAATGTCATAATTGAACCATATATGATATCATAACAATTAATATGATTATGTAATAAGACAATAACATTATTTAAATCATTATATAGTAGGTTCAGACACTTACGAATCAAATCATACCTAAGGTAAGGGATAATATTGCAAATCTCATTTTTATCCGAGATTGCTTATATGTAAGTATTTACTAGGGCTATTTATATCATCAATGTCCATGTTTTATAAAAGTTTTTCCATTATTTTTACCCATTCTTGACTTTTACTACATGGTATGTAAGGAATCTTTCTTTTTTTTACGTTACGAAGTAATTTTTGACTTTTCCGACAAAAGTACGGGATGAATGTTTTTTTAACCTATACGGCATGAAAGGATTTTTACGGTGTTATAAATCCTTATTTTTATGAAGCTTCCTCCAAAATATTTCATGAATATTTTAAACAAAATTCAATTCTTTGAAAATTGAATGTAATTTTGTGAAAAGAAAATGATTTTGAAGAAGAAATGATATTTTCCTCAAGAATTCATTTCAAGTGTTTTATCAAAACCATTTTTCATCTAACATAAAATTATTTCATATGTGTATGTTTCAAGTATAATGTCTCTATGATTTACATGGTTTCACTTTCCTTATTATGAAATTATATCAATTTCGTTTATATGGATTTTGTGATGATGGGATGATGTTTATGAAACCCATTTTATTTATTGGGTTTTTATGAATGATGTATGTTTATTTTGTGGCACAAGTAAGAATGATTTCATTATGAGATAGATGGGACCTATATCTACCTCCAATGAATTGGGTAATGATTTATATCTCATGATATATACATGTCTGGAACGGTAAGTTAATCTGGTTCAGTATTACTGGACTGGAACGAGGAGTGAACTCGATTCAGAAAGGGACTTTGTCCACTAAGATGGTCTTGGTATAAATGCCTTGGCTACTATGGAAATCATTACATGTGCTTAATGGATGCCACAATTACATGTTTTATTCCCATGCTATTTTATCATGATTTATGTTCCATTATTATCTATGCTTTATGTACTTCCATGTTTTATGTCGTTGTTCAAGATTTTTAATGTTCATGTTTTTTTATGTTCAAATGTATATGGTATGTTTTATTTTATCCATGCTTACCCTTACTGAGCATTTGAGATCACCATTTTTATGTTTTCTTTTCCCCCATGATTAAAAGAAAGATTTTAGGTAAGGAAACAAAAATGGGAATATCTTTATGGGAGATGTTGATGATCTTTCACCACAATTAGAAGATTACGTTCCAAGTTTCCAAAGACTGTAAACTATTACGGTCCTGTGTGTCTGTTTTTTTTATGTACTAAGTATTCCACAAAAGTAATGTAATTTCCATGTATGTCAAGCTTTGGGCGTCTACATGGTGCTCGTTTGATTTCGATGGCTCCGTACCGGATGGCACCTTAGGAGCTATGGGAATTGTGGATTCTGATTGACGATCTGATGAAGAGGGGTTATGTTCGACCAAGTGTGTCACCGTGGGGTGCCCCAGTCTTGTTTTCCAAGAAGGAAGATGGTGGTACAAGGTTGTGTATATACTACAGGAGGCTAAATCATGTAACAATCAAGAATCGCTACCCTCTTCCGAGGATAGATGATCTTTTCGACCAGCTGAAAAGGGCAGGGTGGTTCTCAAAGATAGACCTACGGTTTGGGTATTACTAGTTGAGGGTAAAGGAGAGTGACATCTTGAAGACGACCTTCAGGTGCAGATACGGACACATCGAGTTCGTAGTCAGGACATTCGGCGTTATGAACGCCCCACCTGTGTTCATGGGGCTTATGAACTTAATCTTCCGGATGTACCTGGGTAAGTTCGTAGTCATGTTCATCAACGATATCCTGATCTTTTCAAGGTCATAGGAGGACCACACAGAGCATCTGTGGATGGTTTTGGAGGTCCTCCGATAGCATCAGCTCTATGGTAAGTTGTCAAAATGAATGTTCTGGATGCAGGAAGTGCACTTCCTAGGGCTCGTGGTGTCCGAGCGGGGGGGTAGCGGTGGACCCATAAATGGTTTAGGTGGTTGTTTCTTAGGAATCTACAAATAATGTGGAAGAGGTTCGTAGTTTCCTCGGGCTGGCGTGTTACTACCAGAGGTTCATACCCAACTTCTCTCATGTTGCGGCACCTTTGACAGCCTTGACTAAGGAAGACCAGGTTTTCGTGTGGAGTGAGCAGTGCGAGGCAGCCTCCAGCTATCTGAAGGAGAATTTGGTTAGTGCCCTAGTACTAAGATTACCAGAATAAGGGGCGGCGTATGAGGTGTTATGTGATGCTTCAGGGAAAGTCCTCAGATGTGTGTTGATGAAGCAATAAGGGGTGATCGCTTATGGGTCTAGGCAGCTACGCCCTTATGAGTGTAATTATGCCACCCACGTCCTGGAGCTTGTAGCGGTCGTTTTTGCGCTAAAGTTATAGCGGCAGTACCTCATCTTAGAATGCTTTTTGGTCTTCACAGATCACAAAAGCATGAGGAATATCTTCTCCCAGTGGGACCTAAACTTGCAGTAGAGAAGAAGGATGGATTTCTTCCAGGATTGCGACATCGGGATCTCTTATTCTTCAGGGAAGGGGATTGTAGTGGCCGATGCCTTGAGCAGGAGGATGCAGAAGGATGTGATTTGAGAGTCGGCAAACACCTGGAAGGTGATGGAGGAGTTGGCCACCTTCACCTGGATGCGAGGATGGATAACGGTAGAGGTTTCCTCTATCATATGGAAGTACAATAATCTCTATTTTAGCAAGTGGATAAGTCTCAGTGGGGAGACATAGAATGTGAAGTGATGCGTGACCGAGTTGACCAGAGGAATGCTCCGGAAGGATGGACGGAACCAGATGCTCTTCTGGGGGAAGATGTTTGTTCAAGTGGCAATGTGCAGCCAGGTTCTCAGTGAGTTCCACAACTCACCTCTAGTGGTACACCCAAGATTTTCCATGATGTACCAATGTTTGAAGAGACAGCTTTGGTGGCCAGGAGTAAAGCAAGCAGGGGAAGAGTTTGTGGCCAAGTGCCTCGTGTGTCAACAGGTAAAGGCTGGACACCGTGTTCCAGGATGGATGTTGCAACCATTAGGTGATCTTGAGTGGAAGTGGGGTGACATATCGATGTATTTCTTCACCGGACTACCCAAAATTCAAGTGGGTTGTGATTCCCTCTGGGTAATAGTGGACCGCTTGACAAAGGCAGTTTACTTCCTTGCGATTAAGGAGCTGAGTGCAGTGGACTCTCTAGCACAAAATTATGTGGACGAGGTAGTGCGGTTGCATGGAGTCCTGAGTTCCACAGTCTCAGACTGGGATGCACGTTTTACATCACAAGTCTTGAGGGGTTTGAAGCATAATTTTGGCACCCAGCTATGCCTTAGCACTGCTTTCCACCCCCAAACAGAAGGGCAGAGAGAGCACACCATCTTGGCTTCGGAGGATATGTTGTGGGCATGCGTTCTGGACTCAGAAGGATCATGGGTGTGGCACTTGCCTCTGATATGGTTCGCCTACAATAATAGCTATCACACTACCATTGGTATGGCCGCATTCTAATCCTTGTACGGGAGGCCATGCCGCTCACCTTTGTGTTGGACTAAAGTCGGAGAGGTAGGCATCCTTGGCCCGGAGGTGGTGCAGAGCACAACGTAGAAGGTTCGACTTATACGGGAAATGATGAAGGTGGCCCAGGACCGAAATAAGTCATATGCTGATACCAGGAGGAGGCCCTTGGAGTTTGAGGTTGGAGAACACGTGTTCTTGATGGTCTCCCCTCGGCGTGGACAACAGAGGTTCGGCAAGGCGAGTAAGCTCTCTCCCAGGTTCATCGGGCCCTTCTAAGTGTTGCGGCAGGTCGGCGAAGTGGCTTATCATCTTGCATTACCACCGCCGCTACTAATGATACATGATGTCTTCCATGTGTCCCAGCTTCGTCGATATCTGCACAACGATTCACACATCCATGACTTGGGAGAGCTAGACATTGAGGATGACGTGACCTTTGTGGAAAGACCAGTGATGATCGAGGATCACAAGGAGAAGGTGCTTCATGGGTGAACCATCACCTTGGTTAATGTGTTATGGAGACATGGTGGTCTTGAGGAGTGTACGTGGGAGAGGGAAGCACAGATGTGTGCCCAGTACCTAGGGTTGTTTTGAGTTTTGTGATGTTCTGTTTATACTTGTTGTGGTGGATCGTTTTACCTTGTTGGCTATGAAATATGTGGTTTTTTTCATTCATCTCTGAATGTGTGCGATAATTCCTGGCTATGGAGAGGGGATGATCAGACCCCTAATTAGGACGCATTAAGTTGTATGTGATTAATCCCATGCGGGCGAGTCAGTGCCGCCCAAAGCGGATAATATCTTAACATGGGGGAAGTGACTCCCCAACCCACAAACTGGGCAGTCTGACATGGTATGTTCCTTGGTTATTAGGAGAAGGGTGTTTTTAGTTATCAATGGGGTACTCCTGAGAGGTATCTTTCGAGGTGGTTGTTCGGACCCTCTCTTTCCATGAGGATTGTTTTTTATTCTCAAGGGTGAGAATAGTTTGAGAGGTATCTAATGTAATGGCCCGAATTGTGGGAGGTTCATTACTTAGTAAAAATATGATTCTTGAGGTGTTCTGGGTGGTTTAGGAGGCCATCCAAACTTCTCGGTGAAGTTTGACCCACGATAGGCCTACCGGTAGCCTTAGCCTACTAGTAGTAGGCCTACCGGTAGCCCCTTCTACCTGTAGCTGTAGCCTAACGGTTGCTCGGTCTACCAGTAGCCATAGTCTACTGGTGGCTGCAGCCTACCGGTATCTCGGCTACCAGTCACTGTCAGCCACCGGTAGATCTTAGAAACTGGTATCTCCAGCCTACCCCCATGGGTTTTCCAGTAGCACCTTCGTTTTGTGCAAATTGTGTTTTAAACCCTATCTTTGACACCTTTAAGCTTGTTTTAAAGCCTTGTAACGCCCATAAATGTCTTTTAATTAAATATTTATTGAATTAACCTGGTGTGTGCGACGTTTTAAACTGACCAACCATTAATGGCGTGTGGGGTGTCTCAACCGCGTGGTCAAACCACGACCCCGCTCCTTATGCGGTTTCGCATTCTTATCTCATCCGTCCCCGACCTTTATAAACTAAAGGGTCTCCCTAGGTTTCTTTTCTCGATCACCATATACTATGAGTACCCTTCGTTCAGACAATCAGCTTTTCATTCAGATGAGCTGCATCGCTATCCGTGAAGTTCCACGCCCAGGCTTAGCATCGATCGTTGATAACAGGTAGGGAATTTCTCCTCCATCTCTCTTTTTGTGTATCATGCGGTGTGGGAATGCTTTAGATTCTGTAGAATTGGATAAAGATAAACCTTAATGATGATAACAAATGGACTCTAGAGAACGAGGGGAGGGCTATGATCGATGATGCTTCTTTGTTTTATGATCTTGTTTTCGGAATTTTGCGGGCTTATGCCTAATGAAAATTACGCCTACTAAAAATCATGGTTATTGGTGGTCTTTCTCTTTGCACTAACAAAACCATGCCTCTAGTGATGTTTAAATTAGTTGTATTGTGGTTGTGAAACCTATGTGTAAATTAAATTGGTTAATTACGTATATTCAGCTAAATAAATTTGGTACACTAGGATCAATCCTTTTCTTTGATAACCCCGATTAAAGTGCAGCAGAATTGGAATCATGGAGTGTGTTAAATCGTTTAAATCTGAAAATACTGGCATGGGCCTACTTTGCTTTGGTGGTAGTGGGTTGTTCTACTCTTTTCATTCACAGGCCGATTGCTGGGTGATGTGGGTGGGGATGGGATCCTCTATTGTTATACTCTTGGTGGTTGTGAAATTGAGGATGGGATCCTATGTTATATCATGAATTGGGGTGGAATCCTCTGTTGTTGAGAAACCTTTTTGCTCCAGGTTATTGGACATGGGGTTGTATCTTGGGGTCTTACTTTGGTTGTTGTGTCATTACAAGAGAACTAGGTGCAGATGCTTAAATTGATGTCTGGATAGATATTTTTCCATTGGATTGTGCTTATGGTGTTAGTTTCCCAGTAGTGTAGAAACTTATTTAAACATTATTATTGAACATGTAAACCAGGATGGGACAAATGGGTTGTGGTTTGATGTGAGTTGTGACTTGTACATGGTACTGATTTTGTTCTTTAGGCATGCTGAAGAAAAACCTAAACATTGGGTGAGTGCTTGTTACCTATACATATACTTGTAGTTTTTTTTTCTTATTCACTTTCCACCACAGTTGAGCACTTAGTGACGAACACCCCCATTTCATGACGGAGGGTGTTTTTCCCAGCACATCCATTAGTGGATGGTTATTATGCACTTTTCTGCTCCCTTTCTAGGATAGCCCAAGTATCTTAGAGTATGCTGTGATGGCCTGAAGTCCATTATTAGCCCAGGAACCTTCGGGCGGGGTAGTGTGGTGGTTATGGCCCAGGTGTGTGCGGGTAGGTGGTTTTCCCAAGTGTCTTCGTGATGAGGCTCAGGTTTCTTCAGGCATGGAAATGGATCTTCTACCCCATGTGTCTTCGGGCGTGGTGGTGGTTTCTCTAGCCTAGTTGTTTTTAGGCGTGGTTATGTGTGACAGTTGTGGCCCAGGTGTTTGTGGGTGGGTTTTGGCATTGGGACTACGTGAGGTTATGGCCCAAGTGTGTGCGGGCGGGGTGTGGCAGTGGGACTGCAGTGAGAATGGATCGATTGGTTTGATGCATAGGATGTCTTCAATAACCAGTGGGAAAGTGGCGCGGGGTACCCAAACATCGATGTGATATTACTATACATTACTTGACTTTTGTTATTTGGGGAGTGTTCTTTGGTGAGGCTTGGTTGGATATTTTACCATGTTAGGTTCGTGGTTTACTAATTTTCTCACTGGACATTAGTATGTTCCCCCACTTGTGCACGAGAGTCTTTGGTTTTCCTTACTGAGTATACTTGTATTCTAAACCTACGTATAAAAACTGATTTCAGGTTTCCAGGAGGACTTCGGGGATCATGCTGGACCATAATAGCTTGGACCATTAGGGCAGTTGCAGTTTTTGTTTTCTTTCCTTGGTACTTTACCCTTGTAGTCATTTTTTTATTGTTGTATTTAATTTTGGAACATGCGTATGGGAATGGTGGTTCTTGGATTTACTTTTACTTTTCGCTTTTGGTGTTGTTGGGATTTTCCATTTTACCTCCTGATCCTATTAAAAGAAAAAGGTTAATTCCTTCCATTTAGTGAGTTATTATATACCCTTGGCGATGGTCGCCACTCCCGGACCTATTAATGGCAGGTTTCGGGGGTCATTATCTCTCCTTATACTAGACGAATGAAGGGCCTGGAAATCTGCTAACCCTCTTCTCCTTTTCGTGAAGGTGGGTCATGAAATATGTTATAATAGATATCATTTTTTGAAACATAAAAATTTATAGTGCCTCATAAATTTAACACAGTTTTGTCCAAAAATATTTGTTAAATATGATTAAATTAATCATGACGATTAAGGGAAAACCGAGTTCACCAAGGGACTAATCATTTATCAATAGGGTCAATATGACATAAAATGATGTGAAGAACCCATTTTATGGACAAATTTATTCAATAATCCGTCAATGATAAATATATTTTTTTATTATTGATTCATTATTTTGGAGAAACATTGGTACACCTTGCTTTCTTTTCAAAAATGCCATGTGAATCATCTCCATCTCTTAAAAATGCTCACCACATATTCACCTATATTCAAACCATTATAACCAATATTATAGAAAATTTCCAGGAAAAATAGATACTCCATCTCCCTCCCGTAATCAAAGATAAATTATTTAAGGAATAAATCGATCTATGGAAGTCCATTGGTGCAAACTGAAAGGGGACAACTGAAAATGTGGTAAGGTTCATCGTTGAATTTTTTATTTTATTATATTCTAAAACACCGTCAGTTATATTTATATAAATATTTTATAATAACTTCATAATCTCAAATATAATGAGGTCAATTAATGTTATGGATAACAACTAAAACATCACACAATTCCATCAAATGGGATACAAAATCATCGTTATATTGTATGACAAACATCAGCTTTGCAAACAAATGTGGTTTATTCCTCCATTACCACCATTCAAGGATGGTAATAATTATATATTTATATTTATATATTATATTTATTATATTATTATAATTTATTTATTATTATACCATACATAAACTTAATTTGTTTCATCTTTTGTGTATATGATAATATCATTGGAATGTGTGACCAACTACCGCCATGTAAAGAGATTTTATTCATTCATGATTTACATGTAATATATTAAAGGTGGTTTTAATAAAAATATGGTATATATATGAAAAAAATTATAATTCTATAATGATAAAATATTATGTATGTTTTTGTGTTTAAACACGATAGGAAAATGAAAACATTATACATGCCTATGTATGGCCTTCCATCTTAATAAATAGTGTATCTCATTTCCTATTTATATCTTCTAAAGACTGTCATGAACCAGATATAGTCACCATAAAAACCAACACCCAACCCCATCCATGGAAATATATAAAGGGAATTTTCAATCTCTACAAGATGGAATAAGATCATGGGTATCATAAATAAGGGTTTGAAAATTATTTTCCGGAGTTTAGATACATAAAACAACCAACAATAATAAATAAACCAAATTAGAAAAATTTCACCAAAAAAGTCATACACAAATTCAGAATTTTATTACCTAGTATTAAATACAGTCCAAAAATTAAACATACATAAAGGAGTATCATGACCTACTCAAAAACCACCACAAAGTAAGGTGACATCAACCTCAAGATATCTATACAACACCGCACCAAGGAAAGAAGATAGAATCCCAAACCACCAACTCCATTGTCCTTTTTACTTACATGTGTACAACATTACCGTTTATAATTACACCAAAATGTGTAATTAGGATGTGATCCTATTCCTAATAAAATTCCACCCAAAAATATTCCATGCAAAAATTATTTTATGATAAGATCTTTCATGTTTTCATAAGTAGGAAATGCCTGTGGAAATTTCTAAGGGATGATCATAAAATGAAAATAGTTTCCAAGAGGGTAAATTTAAGGAATAATGAATTTAAAAGGAAAAACACATAATAATAAATTTAAAAACTAAACAAACCATATGATAATGGTATGTTCAATAATGTCAATGATCACAAGTCACGAGAATACACATATGCACTAGCTTACTCTGGGGCTCTTGGTACATCTTATCTCGGTGTATATGAAACCATGATAAATTAACTTCTCATGAATGAGAAACTAGGAGGGGTACCCTTAATGGGTTAGTGGTATAGAAACATCATCAAAGTTAATTTGTGTTTTCATTGTCAACCCTGTTATGAGAAACATAGATGATGCCACCACCAAATCACTAGCCTACAATTCCTAATCTGCCAACCTAGATTCCCAGGATTCTCTCCCAGTGGTCAATCAAGTTCCAAATGTTAAAATATATAATTTTCATATAAAAACTATTTATAAATAAAACACACACCATCTAGTACAAAAACATATGCTTCATCCTCAATTAAATTTAACAAATCCTTTAATGATTTTAGAAAACAATTTCATGAGGTTACACAAGGGTTGGCACACAAAATCCATTCAAAAATTATCATTTAAGCAACAAATATAAATATTACCTTACCAAAACAATATTTTCATCCAAATCACCATTTAATTAATCAATTCCATAAATCATAAAATAACACCAAGTGATACAATAAGGAATACACATGAAAAAACCAAAATTCTATTTCAAAACGAAACATTAAAGTTTAACATTTAATCAATCCTACCAAAAATGGATTATACACCTTATAATATTGATTAGAAATATGATAACTAGTTTAATAATTCATTATAAATTCATAAAATAATATTTTTCCATGGAACCACTTACCTTTAAAATTAAAAAACTGAAATCATTGTGCGAAACTTCAACTACACCACAACTGTACCATAAGTGAGTGAAAATGAACCTTAACAAAGACAATGGAACAATTAAACATAATATTAGACCCTAGGGATTAAAACCTAGATTCTATAATTCTAGAACCTAATAGAAGAGAAAAAACCATATATATAAGGTAGAAAAACAAATAGATACAATCATTCTTGAATGATATTGATGTTTCCCCACAAAACCCCCTTAAAAAATGGTTTCCAAGGGATATTGAAGGAGCTTGGGATACTTCAATGGATGAAATAATAGAATGGGGGTCTAAATGGGTGAAATAATTTTTTTTAAAGAAGGAAAAATGGTCAAACAATATTTTTTAACATATGGACACTATGCACGGTTTGTCTTCACGATTTAGTAAACCTTTCGGCCAAACTCTGCAGCATGTTTTGTACACCCCAAAACATAATTTTATTCCATATTTTATGGGGGGCCTTGAGGAAACCAAGGGTAATGATATTAAAAGAATATAAGATAATAATACCTGTAACGAAAGACCAACATAATACAATTCTACACAACATATAATTTTTTCCCCAGAATTTCATCCTAAAGATTGGTAAGAAATTAAGAAAGGGTAATCTTGCTAGACACATAAATCACACTCAACTATCTTGTGCATACTATTACAATGATTATAAAGGACCCAGACCAATGGAATATACATTCCCCTATGAATCTTCTCTTGGGAATACAATATTCACACTGACCACACAAAAACATATAAATCAAGCTCTATCTCAAACTCTTCCCAATTATACACATTTGAAAAATCTGGATGGTACTTATTCAATTGTGAGACATGGAATACATCTTGAATATATTTCAACTGAGGGGGAAAATAAAACATGTATGGAAATTTTTCAATGTAGTTGGTGATATCAAAAGGACTAACTTACCTTGGTGTTATCTTTATATGCATTCCTAAACAATGATGGCCCAAACGGGGGGGCCACATTCCAAAATACCTGATCACCCACATACAACTCCAGATTCAAACACCTAAGATATATATAAGATTTTTGGAATATCGGAGCTGTTAATACCTGATTCCTAATTAACATGATATTTTCATATGCCTCTTACAAAAGTCTTGGCCCCAATATGGAAGTCTCACCTACCGCAACAAAACATAGGGGGTCCATATCGACTACCATAGGGAACCTCCCAAAGATTTATTCATATAAAGGATTGATAAATATAATTGTAATCAAATTTGACCAATCCCAAATGGATATCCCAAGATCCTTGAAAATCCAAAACACATTCACAAAGCATGTCCCAGAAAATATGATTTTTCCACTTTGTCTGACGATCTGTTTGAGAATGTTATGCCATGATAATATTATTCTATTTCACCAAAGCCCACTCAAGGCCTTCCCAAAATATAGAGGTAAAACTATGTGTATCTATCTGAGACAACTGCTAACAGAAAATGATGATGCCTTAACACCTCGTAAATATATAATCCACCCAAATCATTCACATTAGCTTTATCGCTGATCAGAATGAAGTGGGATGATTCAGACATATGATCAATCACTACCCAAATAGAATTATTACCCAAAAGAATAGGAGGTAATTCTACAATGAAATTTTTGAAAAAGTTTATTTTTCAACAAAACTCTATTCTATTAAGGGGATATTGTTGATAACAATACTCTGTCTCTTTATGATGATATTGATGTTTACAAATACCCTTGTTTTTTATTATAATGATTTTACTTTGAATATATTTAATGAAATTTATATTATTATTTTCTCTATTTTGGAATAATATTAATGTGATTAAACTGCTTTGATCATTTTAGAAACTATTCGGAAATCATTTTAGCATGTTCTATAAACACTATTCATTCTCAAAGTGTTCGTAAATTAGTTTCAGGTTTTATCAAAAAACTGTCCATAAACTGTGTTTAGGGGCGTATCATAAGGATGGAATCCGTTTTTTAATTTATGGAACATCAGAAAGGTATGTTTAGGCAACCTTATGTTATAGAAAAAATAATGGATGAAGAACAATGTGTATGTAAGTAAACATACGTTCGAGATATAAAAAATGTACAGGAAAAGAACCATACATTATTACATAATGTTAATCTTATCTCATAAAAGTATGGTTCATCAACCCTACTTTTGAAAATAAACTTATGTTTATCAAAACCTATGGACCATATACCTTATGTTTGGTGCTTATAAATGTATGGATCAGCCACCTGGAATTTATAATGAACCTTACGGATCCTGTATCTTATGTTTTTGTAAAACATAATGTATGGATATTGTACCGTACGTTTGATATTTGAATAGAGAAGTATGGTTTATCAACCTTACATTTTGAAACATATATTGTGAACCTTACGTTGTGAACCATACGTTTAGAGATAGAATTCTATGTAGTTCAACACTATGTTTGGTGACGGTGATTTAAATTATGACTTCATTAAGTGACCATCATTATGCTGATTATAAAGAATATTTAAAGCCAAATCCAATGCCCAATATTAATGTACATATTTGACTAATTCAAATCGATTTATTTTGTGATTCAATGTATCGATTTATGAGGATATTTTTATGCAGAATATTTAGGGGAGTTATGACTGCTATGTCATTGAAACATTTGAATATCACGATTCAAAAAAACACACTTTTTGGATCTAAATTTTTAAGGAAAATGATCGTAGATATTCTATATATATCTGTGATATTTCGTATTAAAAAAGAATGGAGAATCATCAAGAAAATATATTAAAATTTCATGAGGTCTTTCCAATAACAGTTTTACATAGTCATTCATGATTTATTGATTTTTAGCTACAAATGATCTATCAATCTCTATTTTTCTGGAGAAGAAGAAAAAAAGTTGAAGATTCATTTTTTCTACATCGAAGGTCATTTATGAATCCTTTATTGTTGGAGTTTCTAAATTTAATTCTATATCTATTGCAACTTGATCAACTCAGAACTGCCCTTATTTGAAGTACACAATTTCTAAAGATGATTATGTATCTATTATCAGTTGCGGGCTGTTGCAACTATGAAAATCAGCAAGAAATAATTTGAAGACAAATAGCCATTTTATTTTGAGTAATCGGCTTCTCATACTAAACTCTGTATCCAGTTCTGTGTATGAACTATAAGGATTTGTTTTAGTGTTTGCTAGTAAAGGTGTCAACTTCCTACAATTAGTTGTGGATGGTCTGTTGATAAGAGGACCAGATAGAGAAAATCAACATGCTCGTAGAGTATAGAGTTGGTGAAGTGGACTAGGGAAATTTTGTTCTTTGTACCACAATACTTCCTTGCATCCTTTAGCTATATATTTTCTGCTGCATAAACAATATGATAAATATAAAAGTATAGACATAGTCAACATCATGATTTGTGAATAATTTTTAAAAGACACAATTAACCCCCCCTCTTTTGCGTATTTGGTATAACCCAATCCCCCAATTGGTATTAGAGGATAATATTTTCTCAAACTTATAACAATATGAATGCACAATGGACGATACACGAGGGGGTATGTCAATGGTTCAAGCTTTCGACTTCAGCGATGAAAATTATGGATGATTGAAATAATGGATGATCATTGACTTAGAAAACCATGGATACAAAGTCAACTCGAAAATTCTAACTGCCAATGTGCTTGTAGAGAATCTTGAAACATGGATTGCTGATACAGAAGTAATGTATGAAATGATCTCAAAAGCTATGACTTCCATCATCTGTGGTCTTGGACCAGATGAATTCTACAGAGTATCTTAGTTCTTGACTACTTGTGAAATCTTCCAGAAAATTGCAGTTTCTTATGAAGGAACTGAAAATTTTAGAAAGATGAGGTATGCCACTTCTAAATTGAATTTTGACACATTCATAATGTTTGTAAGAGAAAGCATCACCCTGATGAATGGAAGGATTACAAAATTTTTTAATAACATCACTGCCATGGGATATCCTATCAAACAACCAGATAATTCCCTGAAAGTACTGAGATTACTACCACCTAGATGGAATGGGATATCAGTGGATATTAGACAATCATCACTAGTCAAATATCCTATAATGATAGATTTAATTGGTACTCAGTGATGTATTAATATGAGATGCAAGATAAATAAAATGAGCATAAATTATTGATCAATAGAAAAGTAACATCCCAAAATAAGATAATAAAGATGACGAAATAAATAAAAATGAAATTAGAGAATTATGAATCATCAAATTCTGATGTGGAACTAGATCAGCTTCCCAGAAAGATCAGTTAATTCTATAGAAAGAAGAATGGATTTATAAAATCCTTCAAAATGGTTGAAAAATAACCAAGGGATGTCATATTCTATAAATGCAAGAATATGGCTCACATTAGACATGACTATACTAAATTAAAATAATAAAATAAAATGAATTTTTTTAAAAACAATAATTATGAGTAGAAATACAAAAGAGCAATGAAATATAATTATAATGTTTCTAAATACTCTAGCATCTCATAAAAGTATGACATAGAAAAATAAGAATCAAATAAAAATGAAAATATATAAATTATGATAGAAGTTCATTAATTATAATATTATTACTCATCTGATTAGAATTCTTGTTGTAATTATTCAAATTATAAATTTGCAACTTACTGCAACATACTGGAAGAAAAATATGATATCTTGTTTATGAAATATAAATAACTGAAAAATATTCACACTACTGTTTTAGGATAAATAAACATTATGCTAAATCAACATCCAGAGTTAATTGAAATATATAACTGATTAAACATGATCTAGAAAGATAATGAATCTAAAATAAAAACACTACAAACAGATGTAGAAACATACAAAAGTGAAGCTCTTATTTATTCAAAAGGATAAAATATACAAAATGAAATTTGAGGAAAGAATGTGATTAGAAAGGAATGATTTAAAATAGGCAGTAAATGTGACAAACTCTAACTATATAGGAACTATTTTGTTCCATGTACAAAAGGGAAAATTTTCAACTACCATGGAAAAAATGTTCACATATCTAAAAACATTAATTTATGGGAACCAAAAATAAGTCAGATTAAGAATGCCTTTGTTACAAGAAATTTATATGATTCTTTTGATTATAGAAAAAAAATAATGTCTAGATTCCCAGGTCTTTTTGGGCTAACACTGCTGAACCGAACAAAATATGGCTACCAAAATAATCCTTTATTTAAATTCCATTGTAGGAAGCAGGTCGTAGAAGCCGAACTGAAATATGGTATATGGACAGTTTATTCTCTAGGTATATGAGTGGGAATTCATCGACTTATAAAACGTTAACTTGAAAATATGGACGATTAGTCACATTTGGTGATAATTCCAAAAGTAAAATTATTGGCAGTGGAACTATTGGAGATCGAGAAGCTGTCTCAATTATTAAATTACCCTATGTACAAAGATTGAATTACAACATGATAAGTATCTATCAACTATATGATGATGGTTATTTTTTTATTTTAATAACAACTGTTATTCTATTTTTAATGAAAACTTTCATAAATTTAGGGCACCCAGAACTGATAATATTTATACTCTGGACTAAAATTCATTGTTTAAAAAATGTAATTTCCATAATAGGTTTGTTAATTGAATCGTGGATCTAGAATAGAATACGTGGACATTAAAATATATATTATTTAAATATATTATCAATGAAACAGTTAGTTCTTGATTGTCCTTGTCTCAAATTTAAAAGTGATAGATTCTGCGATCCATGTCAACATGGAAAGAAGCACAAATAATTATTCAAATATATTAACAAAATTACAACATCTAAAACTCTAGAACTTTTCCATATGGTTTTGTTTGGACCTTCAAGAATATCATTCTTGGCTGATAAATTATATGTATATGTTTTATTTGATGACTATTCTAGATATACTTGTATTTATTTTATAAAATATAAAATTAAGCTTTTACTATATTTTAATGTTTTTATTATGTTATCATAAATTAAAAAATGTATAAAATAATTTCCTTAATAAGGGATCATGGTTGAGAATTTGATAATCTGTAATTTAATTCCTTTTTCTAAATTATTGTTATTAAACACACCTTCTATGCACTAAGAACACCGCAAAAAATAGAAATAAGGAATGATGAAATATGATTATTAAAGAAATAGCTAGGAATATGATAAATAAATATAGTCATGATATGTAATTCAGAGCATAAGTTGTATGTAAATCCTTCTATATAATGAATAGAGTTTTAATCAGACCAATTTTTAAAAAGACACCCTCTGAAAACATGAATAACAGAAAACCCAAAGTAAATTATTTTAATGATTTTGGATACACGGTTTACACCTTAAACACCAAGGAAATCATGGTATGTTTTTCCCAAAATCTGATGAAGGAATTTTCTGAAGATATTATGCAACTTAAAAAGCTTATATTGTTTTTAATAAAAAG
The DNA here is from genome assembly GCA_963277665.1 of Viscum album. NCBI lineage: Eukaryota > Viridiplantae > Streptophyta > Magnoliopsida > Santalales > Viscaceae > Viscum > Viscum album. The sequence continues at coordinate 569,853,763 of OY728150.1, read as the reverse complement.
TCAATGATTTTTAAAGAATTTGTTCAAGTTAATTTTTGATGAATATGATCCCTTTGATAAAAAGAAATACCAAATAGATGAATCTTACTATAATGATAACATGAAACTTGAGAACATAAAAGATGATTTTGAAAAATATTAAAATGAAATTCATACTAGTTTAGAAGAACATCATATTGATGAACCTAATAGTATACTACCCAGTCAGTCTAAAACCCTAAAAAATCACCCTTTAGAAATTGTTATAGGAGACCTAGACACTGTAATAAAAACTAGAATAAATGTAGAATATCTTATTTAATTCTCTACCTTTCTATCCCAATTAAAACCTAATACATTAGAAGAAGCCTTAGTTGATGAAATTTTGATGAAGCAATGTAAGAAGAACTGAACTTGTTCAAGTGAAATGAATTTTGGAATTTACATGAAAGACCTTAGAACTATCCAGTTATATTACCTAAATGGGTCTTTAGAAATAAAAAATATTTTTAAGGAATAATAACATGAAATAAATCAAGTCTAATAGCTAAAGGATATAATCCAGAAGAATGTATAGATTATGATGAGACATTTACACCTGTATCTAGATTTGAAGACATATGAATCATTTTAGCCTATGCAACTCATAAAAACTATTAATAATTTCATTTGGATGTTTCTTCAACATTTTTAAATGATTACATATCGGGGGATGTTTTTTTGATAAACCTCGTGGTTTTGTAAATTCACAGAAACATGATATTGTTTTTAAATATACTAAATATCATTATGGACTTAAACAAGCACTAAGAGCTTGGTATAATGATTATGTTATTTTCATTCAAAAATGATTTTACTGTTGCGAGGGTAGATCCAATATTTTTTAAGAAAACTTTTAACACTAATATTATATTTATTCATGTTTATGATGATGACGTAATTTTTTGTTCAACAAAAAAAAACATTGTCATTTGCTTTCAAATTTAATGCAAAAATATTTTGAAATGAGTATGATGTGAGAATTAAATTTCATTTTAGGACTTAAAATTTATCAAAAGGATTTTGGAAATGTTTTAAATCAAAGCAAATACATTACTGATTTATTGAGGAAATTTGGACTTGAAAACGAAAAAACATATTCAACTTCTATGTTTAATAATATAAAACATGATTTGGATAAATTTTAATAATCAGTTGACAATAAGTTATTTAAATGTAAGATTGGTATTGTGTTATATCTTACTACTAGCAGGACAAATATAATGTGTTTAGTGTGTCTTTGTACTAGATTTCAATATGATTTTAAATTATCTCACTTAACAGTTGTCAAAATAATTTTTAAATATAAAAAATTATTATTCTTCAATCTCATCTCTATCCAGGAACATGTGATTTTAATTTAATTTTATATTCATATGCTTACTTTGGATGTTTTTTATTAGATTGGAAAACCATCTCAGAGACTTGTCACTTTTTAGGAAAATCATTAGTGTCATAGTCTAGGAAGAAACAACACTTAGTTACCCTATCAAATACCGAGGCAGAATATGTATCTGTAGACAGTTGATGTGCACTAGTTTTGTGGATGAAAAAAAATTATGGTCATTGGACAAAATTTTAATAAAATACCTATTATAATTTTATAATATAAGTGCTAAAAATAATTCAAAAAACCCTATTAATCATTATATAACTAAACATATTGATATCATGCATCATTTTCTAAAAGATAATGTTCTCAAAAAGGATATATTATTCGAATTCACAAGTACAAAAATTCAATTAACTGATATTTTTACTAAACCACTTCCCACTGTGAGATTATATTTTATTAAGGGTGGTATATGATTAATTTAATTTTAAATGAAATATTAATTTTAATTTTTTCACATTTTTTATTATCTTCACTGTTTTAAATAATTTAATTATTTGTTTTTAGAATAATATACCATTTAATTTATATTATTTTTTTCACATATTTTTATTTTCTTAAAATAATATAATGATTATTATGTAAGTAATTGACATGGTAATCAAGGATGTCAGAAACAGATTCAAATTCCAAACCTGTTCAATTTCTCAAAACCTTTCGAAACACCACAAAACCCTTACCGCCTTCACCTACCTTTGGATAAATCTTCAAAACCTTAAACCTTAGAGCCATTAAAACTTTGAAATAGAAATGTAAAAGACACTGAGAGTCATGGAATAAAAATCTAGTAATTTCAAGCATTAGCGCACGATAGGATGAAAAATTCTATAGGGAAAGGTAATCGGCCTGGAATGGTTGTATCAAACAGATCTCATACTACAACAAGCCCTTGATTTTTAGAATCTTGATCAGAGATTCCATAATAAAAATACAGATTTTATATATGTGGTAGAGCATAATCTCTTTTTCAAATACATTCAATTCTGTCTTCTAGATATAGAGGATGCCATAGTTCTGAAAATTGATGATCGAGATTTTTTAATTTCATCTGTAGAAATAGCATGAATCTTAAACTGCCTTCATGGGGGATTTTATCATTTTGAAATAATAAATATTGGAGATAATGAACATAAGTCATGGGACATTATGTAATTTTTATTTGGATCTATAAGTATAATAAAAATGGTCTAGAAGGATCTGGAACCTGATCAAAAGTTTCTTTCTATGTTTGTGGAAATTGGGATTCCACCATGGTTTTCAGAAATGGAGACAATTTTGTTTCCAGACATGTACATAATATTTTTTATGAGTAAAATCAAATTGAATTTTCTGAGACAAATGGTATGATATATCAACTTCAGTTGTCAAACAGAGGCTGGAATGAACATCTATCCCTATGGATGGTTCGTTTCTAAATTTTTTTTTATGTTTGATATTGAAATATTACTTGATGCCAGAGTAAGATGCCATCACAGAAATATTTTTAATTCTAGAAATCTTAGGATGATTGGAATCTTCTGGAGTACTATTAAAGGAAACCGTATGACTGTTGGAGATGAGAAAGTCAAGGATTCGGCTCAGGGGGAGCAACCTACTATGTCTAAGGAAGGCATGGCTGAATGAAGAGGAAGTGTAACCTCATGAAGACTGTGATTTGAAGTAGTTGATCCATATGAAGATGTAGAAATTCAAGAGGGATTTCAGTGGAAAAGAAATCGAGGGGATCCAACTTACGAGGATCATATTCACACAACTACTGATATAACTGAACCTATTCTGAACTATAGATTTTTAAGAGAACCTACAGTACAACCAATAGAACAACCAAAAATTTCCTAGATTGAGGTGACTCCTCATGTGTAAAATGAAATTGTGCATAAAACTATTGAAAATCATGAAGTTTGTGATGTTGATGGACCTCAATTAGTTAATGAATAATTATCCCAAGATGAACCTATTTTATAATATTCATTCTTAGAAGAACTCAACGAAGAGGCCGCTTAGGAAGAGAAACATCCTACTAATGTGAATTTAGAAGAGAATCCTTCTGAAAATCACAATTAAGTTATTAATGAGTATTTTTCTATGGATCAGTTTTGGAAGGACTCAAAGGAAGAATTAGTTGAGAAGCCATTACAATAAAAAGATGAAGATTAATCAGATACTGAATCTCAACCATTAGTGTTGTTAAAACTAGTGTAAGCTTAGACAGAAAATCAAGAACAAGGTGCCACTGATACTTTGATTACATATGCTAAGTAGATGTATAGAAAGTTAACAAGACATGAATTAGAAAATGAATATTTAATAAGATAATTAGAAAATTAAAATAATATGTTTCAGAAATTGAAAGCCAATTCTATTTCAAAATAAAAAGTTGATGTTTTAAAGAAGGATTTGTTGGATGAAGTTGAAAATATGAAATCTGAGATTATAATGATGCCGAATTTTTCATATTTTAAGATTTTCATGGAGAAAGAATTTTCAATAATCAGGAATAGTCAAACAGGTACCTCAGGTACTTTGCCTGATCTGATAATGAGATTTGAAGGAATTACAATAGTACTAAGAAAGATGAATGAAAGATTTCAGGACCTACAATGTAACAGTTCTCCATTATTTATTCTTCTAGATAATCAAAAGGATCATATAGAAAATTTACCTCATATGAACCAGTGATCAATGTTCTATTGATCAGATTCATAGAGAAGATAAATCAATTTATAGATACGTAAGAGAGGAAACATGAGTTTTTAATGGTCAATTTGATTGAGGATATCTATCTAACTCAGGAAGAAAGGGATCTCATAGACTAGTTAGGTGATGGATTGATGAAAAGTTTGTGAATGCAGATATCACAACTCCAGGAAGTCATTCCGAGGAACTGAAACCAATTTCCCAAAACATTTAGCCCAACCGTGATTCTCGTTGTCATTACAATACATATAATTATATTTTCAATAAAATATACTTGCATCTCATTTTCATATGTTTTGATTTGTTTTTATATACTGAATATGTTAAAATTCAAGTAATCCAATTTCAAATTTTGATAAATAGTTTACAATAGCATTTACTTATTTTTTTAGTTTACATTAAAATGTGTCATATTCCTTCTTCTATAATTTTTTTTGATATCACAAAATGTGTATAAATAGAGATAAACACAATATATTTTTTTGGGAGAAATACAGAGAAACAAAAAAATTAGGGATAAATTTTTGGAAATTTATTTTCATTGTTTGTAAAGGAGGAGATATTATATTACTTTATAAAGGGAGAGAAAATGAAGAAATTAATAAATAATTTTGTTAAAATAAAATATGGTTTTTATCTTTGAAAATTTCTAAACAACATAAATTTAATTTTGTAAGATAATTTCATTGGTTGTTTTATGGGTTTTGTGATCATCAAAAAGGGGGAGATTGTTGAGAAATTGTTTTTTTTTCAACATCACTCTATTTTTTAAGGGGAGATTATTGAAAACAATACTCTATCTCTTTATGATGATTTTCATGTTCATAAATACCTTTATTTGATATTCTAATGATTTTACTTTGAGTATATATCAGGAAATTTATATTCTTTAGTTATCTATTTATGAATAATATTAAATCGTTTAATCTATGTGTAATATTTATGAATGTGTTCAGAAATAATTTTAGCATGTTCTGGAAACATTATTCTTTCTCTACGTGTTCAGAAATCAGTTTCGCATGTTCTAGAAACACTGTTCATACCCTACGTTTAGGAATGTAGAGTAAGGATGGAATATTTTGTTTACTTTTTGATAGATCAGAAATGTATGTTTAAGCAACCATACATTATAAAAAAAATTATAGAAGATGAACATGATGTTAGGATGGATCCTTACATTCGAGATACCAGAAAACTATAGTAGAAGAAACCAATGTTATTATAAAACATTATATTTGTTTCATAAATGTATGGTTCATCAAACTTACATTGGAAAATAACCTTACAATTTATCAAAATGTAAGGATCATAAACCTTATGTTTGGAAGCTGATGAAAGTATGGATCATCAAACGTAAATTTATATTGAACATGACAAACATTATCTTATTTTTTGGTTAAAAGAAATGTATGGATATTGTATCGTACATCTGGGAGTTGAAGAGAAAGGTATGGTCTATCAACCATACATTATGATCCATGAGTTTTTAACCTTATGTTGTGAACCTTACATTGTTAGCCTTATGTTTAGAGAAATAATTGTAAGCTATTCAACAATACGTTTGGGGTTAAAGATTTAAATCACTACTTTATTGAGTAACGATCTTTATGGAGATTATTAGGCTGATTTAAAGGCAAATTCAAATCTCGGTTTTAAAGCATGTCTTTGACAGAATTAATATCGTTTTTTTGTGATTCAAAGGATTGATTCAAGATGAGCATTTCAAGCTGAATATTCAGGGGAGTTACGACTGCTATATCATTCTAACATTTAAATATCACGATTAAAAAAATGGATTTTTATGGATATAAAATTTTAAGTAAAATTCTCATCGTTATTCTATATATATCTTTGATATTTTGTATTAAAAAGGCGGAATCATAAAGAAAATATATAACATGCTCTTGAGTTATTAACGACTATAGTTTTAATGGTTTATTCGATATTTACAGATCTGGTGCTACCAGGATCTATCAAACTCTATTTTTCTGAAGAAGAAGAAACACGTTGAAAATTCATCATTTATACATCGATGATATTATGTGAATCTATTTTAATTGGAGTTGATGAATTTATTTCTATATTCTATTGCAACTAGATCGACTCAGAACTACCCTTATCTGGAGATGATATTTTTTGAAGACAAAAATCTATCTACTAACAGTTGCGTGTTGTTTCAACTGTGAAGATCAACTGGAAAGTATTTCAAGAAATATACACTTTTTTTTGATTAACCAACTTATCATACTAAGATATGTATTTGGTTATATGTATAAAGTAGAATTCTCTTTTTTAGCCTTAAATTGTAAATGTGTCAACTGCCTGCACTCAATTGTCGACGATCTATTAATAAGAGGACCAGAGAGTGAAAATCACCGAGCTCGTTGTGTAGAGTGGTGGTGGATTGGACAACGCACCTTCTGTTCCCTGAACCACTATACATCATTTAATCCTTTAACTATTTATTTTCCACTACATAAACAATCTTTGAAGATAAAAGGACATACATGGTCATCATTGTGATTTGTTAATAATTTGTAAAAGAAACAATTCACCCACCCTATTGTGCATATTTGGTATAACCTGATCCAATAGAAATATATGGCAACCTCATACCACTTATAGGTAAGAATGGGTAATGTGTGAAGCACACCAGAGGGCCTTCGTTGCTCTTCCATTACTTATTCACATGTATATCATCTCGATAAGAAACCATCAATGTCTCATCTCAAACATGGCCACCAAAATATCCTACGCACATCATAATATATTTTAGTAGATATAAGATGAATGAACCACTTAGATTGGTTACAATCCTTTATCACCACCTTCCATGAAGGCAATAGTATAAATGACATCCCTTGAAGAACAATATTCCCTCAGGGGTTAATGGAAATTTTGAAGACGTCGTACCACCATGAAGACATTACATAGACCGATGAGACATGTCATCACTAGGATGATTCAACTAAATCAACTCAATAATAGAAGGAGTCAATAGAAAACTCGGCAATAACATACCACCACTATTCTCATTGTTCTCTATATTGATATGAGCAAGGAGTATATTCAGAGTCCAGTCATCAATGGATGTCCTCAAATCCTACACTGAGACTTTTCTACTAAGGAATCAACCTTTATATTACCCTTGACTATGGTATAGACAATATTAATGTAAAACCCCTTAATATAATCAATCCAACAATGTTTTATCATACAAAGATCCTTATATAAAAATATATAGGCTAGGATGTTATAATCATATTATACCACAAACAACAATAAAAAAGTTATAGTGATGCCATGTATTCAAATCATGATTCAACGTTGCTAACTCCAAGTCATGTGTTAGGTAATTCTTTTCATGTGGTTAGTGTTGGTGAGATCTATATGCCACCATGAGATCATCATGTATGTGAACATAGTTGAGATCCATATCTGAAGCATCACAATACACTACATAGACCTTTCCAGATTCTATAAATATCAACACAGGGGTGGTATTCAACCACCGCTTCAACTCCTTAAAGGATTCCTGCAATCTTTAGACCCAATTTAACTTCACCACATTCTATGTGGTCATGGTCATAGGTGAACCATGTTGAGTGAAATCCCAAGAAAACCTCATACAGTATCCTTCATGGCAAAAGAATCTCTTGATATTGAAAACACTATTCAGATGATCCCATAGTATATTTGAAATAATCTTCTCAGGGTCCGCCAAAACGCATTTCTCTGAGATTTCATGACCTATAAACATCACTTCCATAATCCATAAAGTTAATTTGGTCAAATTTTCACAATGGTGTTGATCCCATAGGGTTCCCAACATTATATGATGATGATGATCATACTCATCCTCGAATCTAGAGTAGACCATGATGTCACCAGTGAATAAAACTACGAAAGAGTCCAGGTGTTCATGGAACACCCTATTCATGAGCACCATAATGACCGCTAGAGCATTGGTCAATCCAAAGGGAATGAAAAAGTACTCAAAGCGTCCATACCTAACAGGGAATATAGTCTTTGGGATATCCACATCTCTCACCCTAAAATGGTTGTATTCTAAATGAAAATATATCATAGAAAAACATTTACCCCATCAACTAATGAAACAAGTTATATATTTAGAGAAAGGTATATTTTTTCTTTATGGTTACCTTATTCGTCTTCCAGCCATTAAAACAGAATCGGAGGGACCAGTCTGCCATCTTCCGAAAAATAATATGAGCAGCCCATGGGGAGATTCTCATTAGATTAAATGCTTTGGGTTCCAAATATCCTAGTTGTATCATTAATTCCTTATCTTAGTGGGGGACACATGATAAGTGGTATGAGATATCAGCTGATTTCCTATTAGAAAATCAATCAAGAACTCTACGTCTCGCTCTAGGGGAATGCCTGAAAAATCATATGTAAATACCTTCAGTAACTCTTCCACTAATTAAGGTAATCCAAACACCAGTGATCGAATATTTTCCTCTAGCATGAGTGGTGAATACCGAAAGCCATGATTTCCCAACATCGAGAGTGTAGGACATTCACGAAACAATTGCGGATTCCATATCCCATGAAAACCCTGTAGACTCCCATTAGGTGGAATTAAACTCACCCAATTACTATATAAACTAATATGTAATTGCAAATGTACCATCAAATCCATGTTTATGAATAAATTGAAACGTTCAATATCCAAGACTAGGAGGTCCCACTCTATCTCAACCCCTGACACAGAAAGCACTGAAGACGGGCACCAGAGACCTTGCACCTTCATATTACCCAATGTCCTAGATAACTCCATCATTAAAGATACCAAACAAGTTGGAAAATATTGTAGATTAACTATATGTGAAAATATAAAAGAAGAAAATGTACCAATATCTATGGGAACATCATCTATTGAAGATGATAACAAAATGGTACCTCTAATTTTGAAAGGGCATGCATTTGAACCCATACGTCCTAGATCCACCAAATTAAGATTCCATGTCTCTTCTAGAGAATGATAACTTGCCTCTTGATCTTCCCTAGATTGCTCTACCAAAAATAAAATCTTACCTTGCTACCACAACCACCAAAGTTATATCCCAATGTCCTAAACATCTCGGACAAGACAGACACTCCCCTGGAATCCAAAGATCATACCGCACTCTAAAGGGGATGCATCACCTTTCAAAAGAATTACATGTTCCACACAGCTCCACATTGATAATAACACCTCAGAGAAGATGTACATGCATGTTTAGCATTCCCTAACCAACAACACTAGTGGAACATAATGGAACAGTCATCAGAATCTATCTATGAAAACATTGTGGGTAGATGGCCTGAACTACCACATACATTCCTTAGTAACTCCTATCGCTTTCTTTTCTTCTCCGATGAACTACCACTTCCATAACTGATACTTCTATAAAGAAACGTGACCTCCCATTTCTGTCAATCTCTTACATACAAGCTCAAATAACCATCTAAATATATGTCTTTAGCAAAAACCGAAAAACCCAAGAATAGATCTCCAGCTGAATTCCTCTTTCAAAAAAGTATACCTTTATTTGTTCAGTAGATACTATCTTAGGGGAATATCAAACTATATCATCAAAGTTGTTGGAATACCACATTAATTAATGGTCTTTCTAGATGAGGTCGATAAACTCTCAAGATCTAGCATGGGTGAAGAACTAAGGATAGTACTGGTCATTGAATATAGCCTTCATGTCCATCCAGCTCTTCTTCTCATGATTCCTAGTATGAAGTACTAATTCACACCACTAGTGATAGATTCCTTATATAAGAAATGAATAAAATTTCACACGGACCACCTTCATTGTGTCATTGAACTTGATCATGCATTCCATCTTCTCAAAATATTATTATTCTTCCAGGGGTTTTGTACTACCTCCAAAAGTTTGAGTGTTGTTCTTTAAAAACTCAAAGGCTATGTTTTTATTGTGAATAAACTCATATTCGCTAGATGTAGAAGGAGAAGGAGTCACTCACTATCCTAGAGCTTGGAAAACCCTAACCAAAACTTCAGCTATCCTCTGATGATGAAGTGAGGGAGAAGTCTCTCGGACGTCCTCCCATATGTGCATGAGAGCTTTATGGGGAGCCATGTCGCTAAAAATGAAAAAAGACAAAAGAGAATCATTACTATAAGAGTTATTATTATTTTTTCAATGAAATCAAATATTAATAAATAAAACTCATCACAAAAATGATATAAAAAATGCTTCACCCCCAACTAATTTCAATGTGGAGTCTGCAACACACATGTCCGACCTAGAATAAAAGTCAAATAAGAATCTCAACATCCCATGGAAAATCAAGATATATCCTGAGAGGTGTGAGCCATGAACCCTAGTCTCATCCAAAATCGAAGACTTGATAGTCATATCTCATGTATAACTAGACTCATCCCAGTAAATATGGCCCAAATATATTAACCTACTTTAATTCCATTTTGTCACAAACCAGATCTGGTCGCCATCCATTCATGTAGTCAACCTAGTCCAAAGTATTTCTCAAAGGGCATTCCCTCTCTCCAAAGGATATCATAAGTGCCCAGATATAATAAATAAAGGACTGAGAATAATTTACCCTATCTCAAATACATAAAACAACCATCAATAATAAATGAAGAAAATCTGAATAGTTTCACTAAACAAGTTGTATCAAAAATTCAGAATTGAATTACATAGTTTTAAACAAATACCAAGAGGTCCATAAGTAAATTGGATCAGAAACTACTACTCAAAACCACCAAACTATAAGGGGAGATCAACCTCATTCCACCTCTACAACACCACACCATGTAAGGAAGCAAACAAGTTGAACCACCATATCCAAAGACCTTGACCTTTCATGTGTCAAACATTACCATGTCTAGTTACACCAAAATGTGTAAGTTGGTTGTGAGCCAAATACCATTAGGATTCCACCCAAAAATATTCCTTCTCATAAAAATGTAAAGATAATATCTCACAAGTTTTCATAATGAGTAAATGAAAGTGACAATTTCTCGTGGATACAACTTCAAATGAAAACAATTTTCAAGAGAATAACTTTAAGTAATGAACAATTTTAAAGAAACCAAACATGCTACTGAATTTACAAACCAATAACATCATACGTCAATGGTATGTACAATGTCGTCAATGTGAACTACTAATGGTAACACCCTTAAGCACTACCTAGCTATGGGGCCCTAGATATGTCATATCTCGGTGTAAAAGTAACCAAAATCAATAAAATTATCGTGAACGAGCCAATATGATGGGAAACACTAATATACTAGTGGTCCCCAAACATCAACATAATTTATTTAATTTTTTCTATTTCAATATTGTTATGTGAAACAAGGATGAGGCCACTACTAGATAACTATAGTATTAGTCAAAGTTAACCCACCAAGATACTCGAGATTCTCTTTTTGATCTCAAATAACTTCCTCATGTTCTACAATATAATTTGAACATAAAAAGACTATTTTTAAATTACACACACACCAAATAGTACAAAAAAATTTACTCACCATCAATGTAATTTAACAAACACTTTAAAGATTTTATAAAACAATTTCAAGAGGTAACCCAATTGTTGTCACAAAAAATCCATAAAAAATCATATTTTAAGTCCAAAGACCCTATAATACCAGGCCAAACCAGAATTGGTATCCATAAAACCATTTAATAAATCAATTTCATGAATCATTAAATAACCCCAACTGATAAAACATAGAATACCCAGGTAGAACACATAATTACATGTCAAATTGAAACTTTAAAATTAAAATTTTAATTAATTATACTTGAAATAGTCCTCACACCAGGAATAATATATGAGAAACATTGTAAATTTGTTAATCATGCATGATAAATTTTTCATAGAATGTTTACCCATGGAACAACCAAACATGAATATCAAAAACCTCAAATATTTTTGAAATACTTCAACAGACCATCAACCACCCCAAAATCGAGTTAATAAAAACCCTAAACAAGAATACTAACTCACATACCTCAATATTAGTACCTAATGAAAAATACCTAGGTTTTAGATACCTAGAACCTCAAGGTGGATGGAAAAAACCCGAGAGAAAATAAACAAATATAAAGGGAGACTCACATAATTGAATTATCTTGAAGGTTCCCCACCAAAACCCCTTAAATAAAGTATTATAAGGGAGATTGAGGAAGTTTGGGAGTCTTTAAAGGATGATATATTCTAATGGGGGATGAAAGGGGCTCGTTATGTTTATTTATGAAAGGAATAAATTGTAAATAATAATTTTTATCCACGCATGGAAATTGTGAAGAGTTTTTCCACATGGTTTACTAAGCCATGCATCCAAACCATGTGGCTTGTTCTATCCACCCAATAATGGTAATACCCTATGTTTTCACTATACACTTTTTTTTAAATAATTCAAATAACTTTCACTACGTGCGACACTGAGTTCGAACACACCACAACTAGCCATTTAAAGAGTAGTTATGATTATTATAAACCAAATATTTATTTTATATATTTCATATAGTATTAATATTCATCTCATGTGTTTCTTAGACATGATATAATAAAAAAGTCAAATTTTTTGAATTAAAATATAATTTATCAAAAAAGAAATGCAGTTTTACCTTTTTTTTAATGGAGAATATTTTTTAAATCCAATATTTTACACATTTATCTGTTCAATTGTACAAAATGAACATTTTATTTAGATTTAGTACATAAAAAGAATGTTTGTATAACGTTTTTATGTTTTTCTGAAAATATTCATATTTTTATGAATAGAGAAAAATACTAAATTCTATTTGGAAACAACTTTTTTTATCGAAATAATATATAGTGTTAAATTGTATATTAGAATGGTATTAAAGTATAATTTGATTATATTTCTATAAATTCATATAATTTAGTTCATTGAAATTATTTTCAAATTAAAATTAGATATATACTCTTGTATATCATTTGATGGTTTTTACTTTTGAAAAACTCATTTCCTCATTTTGACAACCTGGGTTATTTTTAAATTAATTAATTAAAGTAAGTTTTTTTAATTTTGTAAAATGGATTAAATATATGTAATAAGTGTATCAAATATATATTAATAGGTTACTTATATTTTTTGGACATTATGAACAGTAACATTAGTAATTTTTTAATTAATGTGGTTAAGTGTAAATAGTGTAACTAATGGTAAATATAAAATTATAAAATTACCTTAACATCATTAAATATCCTATTGTATGACTATAATATAACCATATAATATATGATTATAAATGAAAACAAATAATGGTAACTTTCCCAGGAATATGACATTAATATTATTAAAATCAATGAATGTGACAAAATGTCCCAGTCTTATTTTATATTTGTATATTTATTTTAAAACAAGGATTACCATGAGTTAAAAAATAATATAGGTAGCACATAAAAATTTAATATAATTACCTAAATCATATAAATATATATATAATTTTTATATATTAAATAATTATCAGTAAGGATGACACAATAGTGATAATGAAATTATATTATTAATAGAAATATCAAATAAATGATTTTAAATATAATAAATGAAATATAATTTGAATTAATAAACATTATCCATAAATTTTATAGGTTACTATGCCATTTTTGGATTATATTAAATGTTTTTTTGATGTTATCTTCATTTCAGATTTTATTTAAAATTAATTAAATGAATAGTGTCATAATTATAATTTTATAAAAATATAAATTTATTAAATTATGATAAAATCATTAAAATTTTTATAAATTATAAAGAGATAATTATAATGTATAAAATATCATTAAATTCCCATTTATTCTTTATTTACACCGTATAATTGAATATTAATAACCATTTAATATTTAGAATGTTATTTGCGTAATTAAAAGTAAATAGATTAAATAAATATAAATAAAAATTATAAGGTTTAAAATAAAATAAAAACATGTATAAATTTAATGAATTGAGATTATTTCGACCCATCCTCATATTATATTCAAAATTATCCACTTTGGGTGAATATTAATTTTAAATTTGTTTATTAATTTAATATTTCGTGTATATCCAATGGTGCCCCTCCTCACACTTATAAAAAGGGTACACATACTTCTCTCTTAATAACACATCTATATCATTTTTATTGGCATAAATATTCCCATTTACACTCCCAAAATCTCTCAATACATCCAAGAGAACATTAATTGGGCATAAATCCATATTATGGAGTTGTTTTGTACAAATCAATAGGAGACACCTGAAAATAGGTATTTGTTTTATCACGTCATTCAAAGTTATTTTCTTATTATACGTCCTATTTATATGTTTTTTACATATAAAAATAATAACTATAGTCTCATACCTATAATAATATGTTATTTTAATTATGGTAGAACCTTATAACTCTTTTTATACTTCCTATGAATAACAACATCACCATGCGTGCATACGTACAACTTACAATCTCCCTGCCATGGTAAAAAAATTTATTAAAAAATACATTATTTATATGGGTATAATGTTGTGTATAATGGACTTAAGTAATGAATATAAAATAATAATTATTAACTATAGTTATTATACCATCCAATTATATACCATTTAACCATGAAGTGAATGATATCATCGCTCATGCTTATGTACGACCTACCATCTCCACAACATCGTGTGATTCATAATATTTGTTTACAATTAACGAAGGATTATAAAATGTATATGATGTGTAATAATATTAATAATTATCTTAATATTTTTACATATTTAAAAAATTCTTTTATGCATTACAATCATTACTTATGTGACCAGACAATAATGGGAAAATGAAGTAGTTAACACATGAATCAATGGTAATACAAAAATAATATTTATAAATTATATAAAAGGACCATATATTAAATAATAAAATTTATATAGTTATGTTATAATTTATTAACATACTTTAACAATTATACAAGAGTTTAACACACCACTGAAAAATGGAAAGTACTTGTTAACAGTTAATTTTACAATATCTATATTATACGAGATTCCTAATATATAAGTATCTACTGGGACATCTTTATCATCCATGTATATTTTTATTAAAATTTAATTTAAAAGATTATCAATAAAATTTTAAGATCATTTTTACCCTTATTTTATTTTTTAATTTTTTTTGAAAGAAATAATTTCACAATTTTCCAAATTAGGCACTCTATAACCATTACGTCAAATGAAGGAAAGAATTATTTTAACTTATATGAAATATGGGGGTAATTTTCTCCCTTATAACTCCTTAAATGTTTGAATCTTTCCTGAAAATATTATAAAGTTATTTTTAAAATAAATGTTTTATTTTATTATTTTTTTCTTGTAAATTATTTAAAAGTTACAAAGGAAATTTACCTCAATGAGTTGTAATGAATTTATTAAATTATTTTTAATCTACATCAACATCCTTTGTCATATTTTATGATTATTTCAGGTAAAATTATTATGATAAAATATTACATATTTTATTGAAGGGTTTATTATATATTTTACTATGTGTGTCATATGTTTATACACTTAATGGATTATTGTTAAAGTATTAACATTTTGTATGTTAGTATTAATATGAATGTTTATATTATGTTTAACCTTTTTCCATAAGAGGAATTCCTTAGACTTAGTAAGTGATGGTTGCGGCTTCTATAGCCCCTAGATGCATCGGTATGTTTCATGAGAAAATCTTGTGTTTTGGGGAAATGCATTGATGGTATGGTAATGGTCTTGGCATGAGGCCTTAAAGGTATGGTTATAATTTCCAATATTATGCATTTCCTCATTATGAAATGATTTCTTGAACTTTAATGGGATTATTTGACTAGAATAATATCCACGTGAATGCTTATATCAAATTTTATGATTTATTATTTCCATGTTGTGTTGAAGATTATTTTTAAAAGTCTTTTGTTTTAGTTTTATTCCTTACTATAAAAGTTTATACTTGTTTATGATAGCTTCCGCTATTTTTTTTATCCTTAAAGGGAATCTGAGCTCCCCCTTTACTTCTATTTAGTTTTTCAATTGGATGTGAAGAATTATATAATGATTGACATGGAGTGATATTCTAAGGGATATGAAATTTTTCAAATAGGATAATATGGTTATTATCATTTAAAAATGTAATGTAAATATTCTGTTTGTATCTAGTATTTCAAAGGCTACAAAAATGATCGGTCCATCGTGACATGATTTTCTTATGACCGTGACAATGTAATAAGATAATTCAACGACTATGGAAACAGTGGTTGGGGCATTATAGTCGGTATCAGAGAATGTTTCGTACAATCCATGCAAACAATATTTTGAAAAATTACCTTGTTAATGAATTTTCCCCTAATATATACTTTGATGATAAGTATAAAAGAACATCCTAGTCTTTTGGAAATATAGAGATTATGTGGGAACCCCAAAAAAATCTCTATTTGTATATTACAAGGTGACATGGTTCTATAACAGATTTACTTAGGGGTAAAAACTCTGACACGGTGTTCTGAGCATGACCTGGGGTAACCTGGTACATGAAATCAAGCCATACTGAGCACTAGTTTTGAGACTCTCAGTGGATATGCATATGATAATTCATATTTTTATGACAAACCATAATGAAGTATTTCTGATTATATTATCCTCAAAGAAATAATGTTTATGATTATGGATTAGATATTCATATTATTTTCTATTTATGTTAATTATTTTACAAATTTAGAATTATGCATTATGATTAATAACCAAATCTAATGTATTCTATTGTTTAGAAAAAGTGCATTGTGGATGGAATGGAAGTCGTATCAATGCATATTATCAATGTCTAGATTTCCCTCCTATGAATGATAATGATAGTGGAGGTTGTGACACAACTAATTCTTAATAGCATATAACTATACATGGGCAACTAACTTATGTTATAAATATCATCTTTACCGATATAGAGAAACCTTATCTAAATAACGATGGATCAATGATAGACTAATTTCTTAGAAAACAATCTCTAACATTCTATCATATTATAAATAATTTTTAGCCGAACAGTGGATAAGTTAGTTAAAGAAAAAATTTATTACTTTGGGGAGTAATAAAATGGAAAATGCTGTTATGGAATTCTATCTTTCTTCAAGAGATGCAGATCAATGGTGATTATTGATTACAAAAATAAAGGAGGATGGAGAGGTCAAAAATATGGAATGGAAGGAATCTAAATAACACTTCCAATAAAAATAACTTCCTCATGATCTACGAGTTGATATGGAGTGTAAATTTCATAGATTGAGGTAGAAAGAGGATAAACATGTTTCAATTTATGAAGCTAACATTACAAGGATAGTAAGGCATACTACAAACTACATACTTAACCAAATAAGTATGAATACAGAATTATTTTATGAGTTTAAACCATTACTTCAATGATAACTAGCCTTATAATGTTTCTCATTGTATGAACATATAGTCTTGTGTGCTTTCAAGAGAGAAAATGAATTATTTAAGTACTAGGACATTAATGTAAAGAAAGAAAAGAGGAGAACAGTGGAGAAAGGGAAGGATAAAGTTAAAAGAGGAAAGAATAATTTACCCTTATGTGATAAAGGTGGGAAGAAACACCATGGTATATTCCTTAATGGAATGGGAGTTTGATACATGTGTGGAGAAAAAGGTCCTGAGGCTCATGATTGTTATGTAAATAAAGAGTCATCAATGGCTCAATGCTATAATTTTAAAGAGATGGGACTTTATGAAGATGATTTTTCAAAGCATCAAGGAAATATGGATCATAAAAAGAAAATGGGTCAAGGTTAATGTTATGAAGTTACTATAGTCAATGTGGACTAATTAATGTATTTATGTTTTTGGATTCGAGTATTATATTACTATATTTTGGATTTTACTTCATTACATCTTATTCAAGTATTTTGAACCATGAATTATTTCATTAAGAATATTGAGTTAATAATGGTATTTGTCAATAATACAATAATTATGTCGTTTGGAGTATCTCATGTTTTGACGGATTTTGGAAATTTAGAGAGCTTTTTGGAATGTTAATTTGGATGAATGTATTTTAGAAAATTCTTTTGGTTTGAATCGATTTATTTCTATATCAGATAATATTTTTGAGGATGAAAATTTTCTTAATTCTATTTCTGGAATATTATAATAATATAGCTTGAGAAAAAGGGCAACCCATAGGTTGGGTGAAAACCTATCACGATAGACAAGGATGTGTGAATCAAACCCACAACTGAAGTGCAATAAGTCTTTATCACCTACCATTGGACTACAAGAATTATAGGTTTAGTATAACATATTTTTCATTTTTAAAAAGGTATATGTTAATATTTTGAACATTATACAATTAAGATAAATAGAATATTTTGATATTTTATTACCTTATGGAAAGAAATATAATATTTTAAATAAATTAGTTAAATAATGAAACTTTGTATATCCATTAATTAATCTTCCTTGAATTCATAGTCTATGAAGTAAATTTATTCTTCAACACAAGGGAAAGGATCATGAAACAAAAAATTCTTTCCTAGTACTTTCTTTTGTGATGAATCAAATGGCCCCTTGGTTCATCATTAGTTTACTCCTTTCTGTGGATTACATTCTTTTAATAATTTTCTTGATCACTCTACATCAGAACATGATGGATACATTATCTTTCATGTCTATGTTTTCATACATGGAACCCAAATATGTGTTATTTTCAATAACCTTTATACTTCCATTTATTTATTTCAAAATAGATATATTAATAATCCATTTTTTGATGTGGTATTTCAAAAAAGATATATTGAAATGTCAAACCCATAGTTTTTAATCCCGAGATATCATTGTGAAGATGATATTTATTATAGGGGAAAAATTTAAGATTCCAAGCTTCCACAATATGGTTCTTTTTAAATAATTCAAATATAATTTACTACAAGAATCACTGATTTCTAGCGCACCATCACTGTATTTTTAAAGATTTTTTAGGAATATTATTATCCACATTTTTAATTTTAAATATTCTATATAATTTTTCATTTTATATCATGTGTTTCTTAGACATGATATAATAACAAATTCAATTCTTTCAAATAAAAGAAGTATTTAAAAAAATAATTTTACTTCCATTTAATGGAGAACTCTATAAAATACAACATTATACACTTTTATATATGTTATTTGACAATATAAACTTCTTCATTATTACTGGTTCATCAAAATTTATTTTGGATAATTTTTTGGTGTTTTTTCGATAACTTTCAATTTTTGATGAATAGTGAAATGTAATAAATTTTAATTGAAAACATCTTTTTTAATAAAAATAATTTATATTGATAAATTATACATTTGAATGGTTTTATAGTATAATCATATTATATTTTAATAATTATATATAATTTAGGTCATTTTAATTATTTTCACATAAAAATTAGATATAAATATATGTCAATCTTTCGATGTTTTTCTTTTTGAAAACCTCGTTTTCTCGTTTTGACAGTGTTGATTATTTTTAAATTAACTATTGCGTCTTCTAAATTTTATATATTAAGAAATTAAATTCATATGTGATATTTTTGGGTCACAAATATGTTAATATGTTACTAATATATATTAGAAATTTTGAATTGAAAGATTAGTAATTTTTTATTACCACATTTAAGGGTAAATCTGGTAATTAATGGTAAATATAATATTATAGAAATACCACAACACATGTAAATATCAAATTAAATTATAAATTTTAATTTTATCATATATGTTTCATAATGGAATCACTTAATGAACACTTGTGCATGAATATGAATTTAATATTTTATAGATCAATGATGGGACAAAATGTAACCCTCCCATTATATATAAGTATATTAAATCTAATATAGAGATATTAATCTGGTAAAATAGACAATATGTTGTCTATATAAATATAAATTAAATAATTATTTCATATAATTTTTTTATATTTCATATATATTAATTAATTATGATTAGGGATGAATCAATAATGACACAAATATTATTTTATAAATTGAAATATCAAATAAATGATTTTAAAAAAATTAAATGAAATATAATTTGAAATAATTAATGTTCTACACAAATTTAATTGGTGACTATGAAATGGTATGAGTATATTCCATGTTTTTTTAAGTTATATGTCGTGTATATTTTATTTAAAATCAATGAAATGGATAGTGTTAAAATTGACATTTTTTAAAAATTACATTTTATAAAATTATTTAAAAATAATAAAAATATATAAAAATTACAAATTGATATATATAAGGACTAAATTTCATGAAATATTGATTTATTCTCAATTGACACAATATAAGTAAACTTTTATAACCATTTAATATTTAGAATATTATTACCACAATTAATATTAAATAGATTAAATATGGGAAGTTCCGAATGATAAAATTTAAAATAAAAAAACATTTATAACATTTATTAGTTAAGAATATTTCAACCCATAATAATCTTATCTTCTAAAATATACAATTTGGATCCATTTTAACATAATAATTAATTTGTGTTCATTTAAATGTTTTAGTATTTCCATAGGTTCCCCTCCCGACTCTTATAATATGGGGACCTATCCTTATCCTTTAATCACACCTATAATGCCTTTTGGTTCAGAAGAAATCTTCCCATATCTTCTCCCAAAATCCCTAAATACATGAAGTTGTTTATAAATTAGGAATAATTCCATCCTATAGAGTCCTTTTGTAAAAATCAAAAGGAGACACCCCTAACAGATATGATTATTTTATCACCTCTTTTGAAAGTTATTTTCTTTTTCTACCTCTTCTTTATATGTGGTTTATATATAAAATATTAAATATATTTTCATTAATATAACGAAACTTTATTATAATTATGGTAAAACATTATAGCTAATTTTATGAATCCTACAAATAATTATATCACCACGCGTGTGTGCGTACGACTTACCGTCTCCACATTGTGGTAAAAATTTTTATTAAACAATATTTAATTTGGATGCATATAATGATGAGCATAGTGGAATTAAATTATTAATATAAAAATATAGTTATTAGTTATAATAAATATACCATCCAATTCCATACCATTTAGCCATCATGTAAATTATTCGTCGCTTGTGCGTACGTACGACCTACCTTCTCCATGACACGGTTAGATTATTTCTCGACATTAACCGCTAAAGAATGATTATAAAATTTATATGATGAGTAAAAATAATAATTATGAAATGTATTTCATTTTTTATATGAATATAAATAATCTTATATATAAAAAATATGACTTACATAAAAAATAAATTAACAAAATGAATTAGTTAACACAAAAAATAAATGTAATATTGAATTATTATTAACAAAATGATAAAATAATGTCATATATGTTATCATAAATATGTATATGGTTCTAGTATAATTTTATAACATACATTAACCATTATAAATGAGGTTTACACACCCTTAACTAATGGAATTTACAAGTTAAGGGTTAAGTTTACAATATTATTATAATCTACGATTTCTTATATGTAAGTATCTACTAGACCGTCCTTATCCTCCAAGTGCATGTTTATTAAATTGAAATTTAAAATATTATGAATAAATTTGTACGGTATTTTTTACCAATTTTTTACTTTTTAAAAAAAATTTTGAAAGGGATATTTTTTTCCCAAATGAGGTACTTTATAACCTTTATGAAAAGTTAAGGAAAAATTGTTTTTTAACTTATATCGCACAAGTAACTATTTTCTACTGTTAAGATGCCTTATAATTTTGAAGATTTAAATTCAATATTTTATGGTTATCATCAAACGAGATGTTTTCTATTATAAATCTTCAGATTCTAAATGATTTTAATGTAAAAAAGGGGTATCTCAATCGAAGAGTTTTAATGAATTTATCAATATATTTTCATCTATGTCATAATCCTTTATTGAATTTTATGATTATTTGAGGATGAAATATTATGATACAATATTTGTTATTCTATAGAATAGTATATGATATATTTGAATGTGGATGTTCTTTGTTTATATCATTCATGGTTTATGGTTAATGTATTAATATTTCATATACTAGTTTTAGAATGAATGTTTATGTTATGTTTCACTCTTTTCATAAGAAAAATGCATTATACTTATTAAGTGATAGGTGGGGCCTTCTAGATACCCTAAATGATTCAGTATGTCTCGTGATACAATCTAGAATCATCACAAATGGTTTCGATGTTATGGTAATGGTTTTGGCACGTGGCCTTGATAATATGGTTAAGATGTTCAGCATTATGCATTTCCTCATTATGAGAATAGTTATTGACATTGAATGTGATTATATGACTAGTAGAATATCCTTTGGAATGTTCAAAAAGAATTATATGATTTATTTTTTCCATATTGGTATAATTATTTTGTTTAAATGTATTTTGTGTTAGTTTTAAACATTTCCTTAATAGTTTATTCTTATTTATGATAGATTCAACTATATTGATTATCATTATTATGAATCTGAGATCATCCCATTCTTATGTTTCATTTTTCATTGGTTGTGAATAAGTATATTATGATTGATATGAAGTTATAGTCTATAGTATATGATAGTTTTCATATGGTATAATGTTTTTTGTTTTTATTTCATGATGAAATGTAAAACTTATGATTGTATCAAGTATTTCCAAGGAATATAAACTGATAGACCCTTATAGAATGGATTGTTTGTGATCATGAAAATGTAATAAAATAATACACAAACTCTAAGAAACAATGTTTAATGAATTTCAAGATACCCTCCTTTTGTTCCAACTTTCATGGGGGAACCTTGGAAAAACTGAGGGGGAAAGATAAGCAATAATAGAAGAGAAAAATACATGAAAATAAGGTCATTAATGTGACATATACTATTATAAAAATATATTAATTTATAATGAGTATATTAATTATATTTATACAATGGTTAACATTAAATAGCTTATAATATCATAATCAATGTAAATGGACAACAAATATAACAATTGAAAACATATATGAAAAACAATGACATTATTAACCAAAACATATCTTTTATATGGAATTAATAGCAGAAGGGTAATAATTGGTTATAAAATATTTAATATGATTTGATATATATTAATATTGTACTATGATATATTTATTATAAAGTTTTATTCATTATAAAATATGTTTTATTTAGAAGGATAGATGTCAAGACTTAAGGTAAATGATATCCATTATACTTTGTTTTCTATAAGACATGATCCTTGTTTTCCACCTATTTAATATATGTGGTATGTAAACATTGTAAGGATGTATTTTAATATAATTATAATAAGAATTATTGGGATTTCAATATCTATTTTAGGATGTCACTTTCATATGTTTTATGGTAAAAATATTTCAAAAGAGGGAAAATGATTTTTTGTCTTAATTATCCTTCTCTGAGAATCAAGTAATGTTATGAAACTATATTCTTCAATGAGAAGTACATATTTCAACATTGAAAAATAATAATGTTAATTTTTCATTCCAAGGGATATTTTTTCATTTTTTATGCCTTCATGACTTTTTTGATTCAATGATACCAATTTTGTAAGTGCATATAGTTACTATCTCAACGTTTATCCATATTCATTGTGGTAACACTGCCTTTGATTATATATTATGAAACGTATCTCAAGAATAATAATAAAATTTCATATAATATTTTCATTCATGATATATTCAATTAAAAATTTAATTTTTCAACTATATGGTATATGAGTTAATTAAGAAAAGCTTTTTCCCAAAATCCATATTTACTATTCTGTTTATTCTGAAATATCTGTTTTTTTAAACAATGTTCTCTATAAATACTTTCCATGTTTTTTATCCATTTCTAAATTTTTTGATAAATAAATTTTTACTAAACTTTTCTTTAAAAAATATTTTCAAAAGAATCTTGTTTGTTTTTTTCTGATCCTAGAACTTTTTCTAAACATTTTAGTGTGAAAAAAGAATGTTCGGCTTCTACAGATTTACCCACCATCAAGGATTTAATTTATATGAAGATTAATTTGTTTATTACATGGTTATAGTTATAGAATATTATTTTATATTCTATAAATTTGTTGATTTTAATGTGGTTTTAATAGGATATGGTTTCAAAAAATGTTTTAGGTTTTTAAAAATCATTTCCTGGATGAAATTTTCTTTTTATCAAGAAATATAAAATATGGAATATCAAATTTATTTTTCACCCATGGGGAAATATGTTAGTTTTAATAATTTATAAATAAATATATCATCCATGTGTATCACTCAAATTCTATCTCTAAATGTTTTATCTTTTCATAGCATTATTTTTATGAAACCCATTTTTCTTCCACAAGTTATATTATTATGAAAATTTTTTCTATCACAATTAATATGATTATGAATCCCACTAATTTTCATGGGTTATGATATGATTTTAAAAGATATATATTTTACAATTTATAATATTTTATGAAAATTTTCTAACTTCCATCTCATTTCATTGGTTATAATATAATTATTGTTTATAGAATTGTGGCACACATAAGTATGATTTCATTATGAGATCGGTGGTACTCATATCTCTTTTTAATATAATGCGTAAATATTTATATATCATGAGAAACACATGATTGTATTGGGATGTAAACATTGATCAATAATACATGGCTTGAATGGGTGGTGAACATAGTTCAATAATATAGGGATGGAATAGGATGATAGATCAGTTTAGTAAATCAGGGATGACATGGGGTGTGGACCCAGTTTAGTAAAAGACATTGTCTTCTAGGTTGGTCTTGGAAGTGATGCTTCACTAATATAATAATTAATTTTTATGTTTATGTGTTATCCAAAATTCATTGTCTTATGATATCATGGATTAAGTTTTTTAATTCCCTTAAAATTCATGTTCAATGAACTGCCAATCCTTATGAAATGACTTTTGATTATATTACTTGATATGCATGGTATTATATTCTAATTTTCTGATCATGATCTACTACATTTTTCCACTGAATCTGCTTATATATAACCTTTTTTATGTTTATGGATAAAATGAGTTCACCATTTCTTATGTTTATTTTTTTCTAGGATATGAGGATACGTATTATGTATGATATGACTCTTAAGGATGGTAGTCATGAAGGACATAGTGGGAGAAAATTTAGCTCAATAGTTTATCAGTGATTGTGTAACAACACAATGTTTTATGAATTGAAATTTCCTTCTTATAATTATGTTATACATTATAATCAAATTAAATTATATTTGAAAAACAATAAAAACATTATAAATTATGAAGTAATGATATAAAAGAAATTTCTAGGTGTTAATAAACATATACCAAAGGAATAGTTACATGACCTTTTGAATAGTAACATGAATCTTATAAATAGTAAACATGAAAATTGAATAGTAACCTCACTAATGAACGTATAAATAAAACTTATCTACCTTATAGGTTAAAATATGATATAGTCATATCATATTATAAGTGATGAAATATTTTAAAAATTATTAATTTTGTGTTGGTATATTTGTAAATTAAAATTATTTAGTTACCATTTTATGATTAATTTAATAATTTAAAAAAAATTATTTTACTAAAATTTAATAATTAATTAAAAATTTTATGTCTTATGAATATAATATAATTTAATGAGACCTTGGTTATTTTTTTAATATCTTTTTAAATCATTTATAATTTTAAAATATTTTTTATGAGAAAATTATGATTTTAATTAAAATTTAAATTTAACATTTTTTTCATAATGTGGAGTGAATTTCTGAATTCTGAACATCTAAAAATGGTTAGAGTGAATTTTTAAGATTTTTCTGAAATACTTGAATTTTGTTGAATAGTTAAATACTGTAATTTACTATATATATACATTATATGCTAAATAAACAATTCATTGAGTCATGGATGATGTAAAAACAATTAGTTCGAACTGAAATGATATAATTATGATTCATAGTTTCAATAAACAACATTATTTCTTGTCTTGACCAGAAAAATAAACTAATGAAATACATAATTATAAAACACACCTATCCTTCACTATAGTTTCCACCTTTCACCACCTCCTCCCCTCACACATCTCAAGACATGATCCATTTCCATATTTTAGTAAAAAATATTCCCAATCCCTTTCCCCATTTATAGGAGTGTTTGTTATTAAACAATGTCCAAAAAAATATCCCCTATGGAGGTTCTTATGAAGATGGAGTCCTGAGGTAAACACCTCTCCCTTTTCATTTAATTTATTTTCAAGATCTATTCTTTTCTTTTTCTATCCTCACCTCCACTCATCAAATAGTATGATAAATAAAATACCCTACATATACTATAATTTTATTATGCTAATTTAACAATTCATCATCATCTCTCTTTTCCCCTCTATTTATACTAAAAAGAAAATAACAACTCTAATGTTTTAATTTTTCACATTCATGGAGGTTGATGTTTTCAATTTCCATTACCATATTCAAAGCCATCCATAAAACTAGTTTTATGGTTAAGACTGATTGTAATATATTCATTAGATCTTATTTATTTTTCTAGGATCATTAAATACACATGATAAATATTTGTATAACTAAATGAGGTCATTCTGATCAAAAACTACCAAAGTAACTCTAAACGATTAATATTAACTACACATACAATGATTCACACTCATTCAATAAAAACAAGTGATATATTAAAAACACAAGACCTATGGAAGAACATTAATAACATATAATTTCAATTATGAATAATTACCCCCAATTTACATGACAATTCCTACATGTATACAAATAAACCGACCATGTAAACCAAGTTAACCAACACTCCCAAAGAAAGTTATTATAACAATTAAAACATAAAAATGTAATAAATTAAATTAATAAAGTTATAATAATTAATTTTAATGTATAAAAGTTTCATTAGTTATTAATTAATTAATCATTATTGATTATCTAGGACATTATGATCAATTGAAGAACATCTTCAGACTGAATGTAAGGGATTCTACCCAAACCTCCATTATTCTTTTGGGTTATTCTTTCCCAGTTATCACCCGTATATTATTATAATTTAATTTTATTTACTTATTTTAAATACTGGGAATATGTTCCAAACTCGTGTATCAAGATCCATTAATCCTTCTTTTTCATGGATTTACATGTTCTTAAGATGGTCCAACTCGATTCTTCCCAAAAAGCGAGCCTAATTTAAGGGAACATCCCAAGTTCTTACATATTTTAATGTACAATCCATAATATGTTTTATGAAATTATTATTATAATTAAATAAATAATTTTATTATTAAAACATTTTTTCTTCACTTATGGTTTTATATTAATGATAATTCACTTCTTCGCTTCGAATGCTCTATAATTTGTTTCCATGGACCTCACTAAAATGTTTTAGTTCTAACGTCTCCACAACACACTTTTAAAATTATTTTACCATAGTTGGACACCATTTATCATTATATATTCAACTTTTTAGTTTTTATTTACCATCTATTTTTTAAATATATTCCTTTATGGCTACTTTTATGATATTACTATTTATTATTATTTTTGACCAGATTATGATACCCAATTATTAATGTTGGTAAACCTTATATTTATGTTTGATTCCTTTTGAATGATTTTTAATGTCACACATAAATTCATGAAAATTATATGATGGATTTTACCATATATACCTCCAATTTATTGGGTAATTTTTTGTCTCATGAGACATTATGTGCAAAGGTCCTAGTAATAATCCTTGACCTGTGCTCTATGAGCAACGATTATGGGGGTTTGCCATGAATTGTGCTCCTCTATGTTCAAAGTGCCTTGAATCATGATCCTCTATGTGTAAAAAACCTTGAATCATGATAATGTCATTTTTTATGTTAGTGATACATTACTTTGATTCCATGATTATATGATCACATTTTTTATGTTATGATCCCTTTTGTATGATAAAATTGCATGAATTTTTATATGATTATATTATTTCTTTTAACCCATGTCCTAATCCTTATTCTTATGTTTACACCCTTACTAATATTGTATTTCATCCCTTTGGTCATGTAATCCCTAGGTTATCATAGGTTGACATAATGTCTTAATGTGAGTTTGGAGGTCATAATTGAAGATAAATAATGAAATGTTTTATTTAGTCCCATGTTTTCAGTTTTATATACCTAATTTTCCAAGACACTAGACTTTACAATCCTTGGATTGTAACTTGATGTTTAATTTTGTATAAAATCATGTTATGATATGTGTACAAGGATAGGGTCGATATAATTGGTATAGAAGGATGGTCTAGTTATTTTTGGAGATTTAGACTAGAGAAATTTAGTAAGAACCATAGGCATTGTACTAAGTCTATGAAAACATCCCTAAATTTTTGTTTTTATAGAGTATGTGGTTTATAAAAAAATAATCCATTTTCTGGATACTACAAGTGGACATTGTTTTATCATAGATGTATCTATGAGTAACCACTGTGACAAGTTATTTCGTTCTGGACTCATGGTAACCAGGTACACATCAAATTGCCTTACCGTTCACTTGGTTTTACACTATCAGGAGATATGGTCTGAAAAATTCATAACCTCAATACAGACTATTATTAAGGGAATAAATAAATACCATAATAATATATGTTAGGAAAAAGGTCATGAATAACTAAATTGAAATGTAAGGAATCAATGTTTAGGATATACTTTTATTTAACATGTATTTTCATTTATGATTAATGTATTATTTCATAAGTTTATTACATATGTATTTAATCATCCATATTGCACATTATTATTCATAGTCAATGGAAATAAATAGGAGAACACATGCCAATAATAAATGTGATAGGAAATGTGATGATTTCACTAATAAAGATTCAACTATAATAGGAAGAGGTAATAAAAACATTATGACATTACTTTCTCATTGGGCTCATGTGGTGAATAATAACTTGAATTGTGTGGAATTCCCTCATTATCCATGGAATGATAAAGTTTATGTTTATTCCTTAATACAATAATGACCTCCCATTCTTAGTGGATCTTTTGATACCCTCCACATGAAATAGTCAATTAACTCTATTGAAAGTATACTATATATCATACAATGCACAAAAGAAAAGAATGTTTTACTAGTGGTCTATCATTTAGATGGGTAATATGATCCGTGGAAAAAATTGATAAAAAATATGAAGTTTATAGAAGAAATTGATTCTTTGGAATGAGAGGAATTCATGAAATTTATTCATGATATATTTTCTTCAAAACCACCACCTCAAGATGGATGGAGAGTTCCTCATACATAAGAAGAAGGAAGATGACTCTATCAAGTAGTATGAGGAAAAAATTACAAGGATTTTAAGATACGGGTTAGGGGTTTTCATGCACATCGAAATCAACACATATCTATTCAATAGTAGGATAAATTATAGTCTACAAAAAGCAATAGAGATTTGAGACATTGAAAGATATAAGGATATTGTATGTTGTTCCCTCAAGGATGAAATATATATTATAGACTCTAAATTGTCAAATGGGTAAAATGAAAATAAGTATAAAATGTAGTCCAATATTGGTAGATAATTAAATAAATACCATTATAGAAAGAATAATGAATATCCATCGTTTAAAAATTGTGGGAAGATGCATCATTGAAGCCATCTAAAGGGAAATATAAAATGCTTAAAATGTAGACGAATATGGAATTTGTCTATGAAATTCTAGGGGGATATAAAGAATATCACTATTATAGAAGAAGAACGGAAGGTTCATATCAATGCTCAGACAATTGTGAAGTGTTACAACTTCAAGTAACCTGGGAATTTTTTAAACTAATTCCAAAAGACCAGGGATTTCATATGCAATCAACAACAAACACTATCTGAAAAGGAAGGGAATATGCTATCACTACTACTGAAGTGGATAAGGACAATTATTTGGTGACAGGTACACTGGTTATTAATTCACCTATAGAGGAATTACTGTTTTATTCATGTTCTACACATTGTTTTCTATCTTTCAAGATGATTAGAATTATACAGACACCACCTAAAAATATGGATGTTGAGTTATTTGTGAAAAAATGGGATAATTATTACATCCAATTTATATAACTCCTCCCCTATTAATGTTATTAGACTAAACCTCCATGAAAAGTTTTTCATACATTAATTGGTTGAGCACAATTGAATATCGGGCATGGATGGGTTGTCTTTATTCAAAGAAAACATTGACTATTGGGAAAGGGAGGTCCATGTTCACATTTCTAAGCATCATCCTATTCTATATAATGGTAAGGAGGAGGATTAATCTCCTTTAGAATCATTGTCTCAACTGTGTACATTGTTTCCTTTTGAGAAAATATATATTTCTCAAATAATTGAGATGGTGGAAAGAATCATGCTTGAAGGCATGACCATTAAGAGGGATTACACTAATGTATTCCCAAAAGAGTTTCCAAGTCTTCCTCTTGACACATAGGTTTAGTTTTTAATTAAACCCTTTTTTAAAATCTATCTATATTAAGGAAAACATATAAAATAGACACCGTAGAGATGGAAGAGGTGATGAAGCAGTTACTGGAGAATAAGAATTAAGGGTTTATATGCCCATGTTTTTATGATGTGGTGAAATAGTCCCCTTAATTAAGAATACATATGGATTAGTTTGAATCCTCTTATATTATCATGATCTCATTAAAGAAATGATAAAGAAAAAGTATCCCCTACCATAAATAGATGATTTTTTCGATCTACTATTTAGGGCCAGTTATTTCTCAATGGTGGACCTTCAGTCAGGATATCATTAATTAATGGTGATAAAGGAAGATTTTCCCAAGACAACATTTTGAATGAGGTATGGACACTATATGATCATAGTGAAGCCCTTCGGGCTCACTAATTCTGTACATTTTTTTTGGATTTAATGTATGAAGTGTTTGGAGAAATCCTTGGAAAATTTAAGGGGGGTCATTATTGATGATGTTTTGATATACGCTAAGCGAACAGAAGAACCTAAAGTGAATTTAAATAATGTATTTTTGATATTTTTAATGGAGAAAATCTATGGAATGTATAGTAAATATGAGTTCTAGATGGAGGAAGAATCATTCTTGGAGAATGTTATCAATATAAAAAGAATATCTGTTGACCCTTCCAAGATAAAGGAAATCAAATATTGGCCCATGAAAACTTATGTTACATATATTTGTATCTTCCATGGCCATGTTGGGAATTTCCCTATATTTTTCAAGAAAATGTCATGATTCCCGAACCCAACATCCAGACTGACATGGAATGGAGTGATATTTGACTGGACTCACGAATGTGAGGAATCCTTTAAGGATCTCAAAAAGGATCATCACTATGCCAATAATAAAACTCCTAAAACGTTGAGAAATAATTGTGGTGTAAAAAATGCTTCAAAAGAATGTATTAGTCTATATAAAATTGAAAAATGTTATTGTGATTTCCCAAACCTCAAGGTAGTTAAAAATTCAGGGGTGACATTATCCTTCAAATGATATGGAGTTGGTAGCTCTGATCTTTGCATTAGAAATATGGTGACTTTATCTATATGGGGAGAAGTGTGAGATATATACTGATCATATGAGTCGAAAATATATATTAAAATAGAAATAGATTAATAATAACCCACAATTATTGTTAGATCTCATTAATGATTATGATTTCTCAATTAACTACCATCTCAGTAAAGCAAACAAGGTGGCAGACGCTCTAAGTAGAATGGATCTTTCTTCTTTATCAATGAAGATATTTGAAAAGGATCTAATATTAACACATTTTTAAAGGATATATATGGGAATAATTAAGGAAGGAATATCATCATTCATTTCAAAAATTATTTATCAACCACCCCTTATGTAGAAAATAATGGATTCTCAAATGAATGATATAAAAATTTAGAAAATGGTAGATGCTATCAAGAATGGAAAATCCTCCAAGTTAAATATCAGTGAGGAAGCAATTTTAATATTTGGGTCACAACTATGTGTATAATATAATCTAAATATAAATACATATCTTCTAAATGACACACATAGCTCACCCTTATATATTCACATAGGGAGCACAAATATGAGTCATGATCTATGGGTGAACTTTTAGTGGTACAATATGAAATAGAAGATCATTGAATATACCTCAATGTGCCTGGAATGACAGAATTTGATGGATGAAAGGAAAAATTCTAATGGTATTATGTTATAATTATCCATACCAACATGTAAGGGGGAGAATTTCACGATTGAAATTTTTCTAGTACATACAAAGTCATCCTGAGGGAACAATTCTATATGGGTTACTGTGATCTTCTTACAAGTACAGCTCAATTAATCACAATTCAAGAGGAATTGTTATTGGATATAATTATATTGATATACATTAAATATGATGTATAGATTCATTCTGTACCCATATTGATTTTATCTGAATGAAACCAGAGATTCACCTCCTTGATTTGGATAATTCTCCAATAATCTCTAAACACCGAGCTGAACATCAGTACATCCTATCATCCTAAAAATAATGTCCAATCTAAGTCAACTATTGAAACACTATAATTAATTTAGGGAGAATGTTATATAGGCCTCAATAGATTAACAGACTAACATCTAACTCTAGATAAGTTCTCCTACAATAGTAGTTTCCAATAGATTATTGAATGACTCCATATGATGCCCTTTATGTGAATATGTGAAAAACATCGGCATGATAGGATGAATTCAGTCAAGATAAGCTGATAAGATGTAAAATTGTTGAATAAATGGAAGAAACTGTGAAAATTTTTCAGAAAGACATCAAGATAACCCATGTCATAAAAGAAATATACAGAAAATCATCAAAGAAACATTGACTATATGGTTGAAGATAGGTTATTCCTCTGAATATCTATATGGAAGGAGGTCATGATATTTTGGAAGCACATAAATATATGTCCCAACTACACAAACCACTTAAAGAATCTTGATCATGTGTGAGATGTGTCCTATCAACTAGCACTTCCACCTACGATATATAAAGTATAATATATATTCAACATATCATTTGTAAGTATGTATATACCAGACACTTCTCATGTATTGAATTTAGAGGTGGTTTCTTTGGGGAATGATCTTTCTTACGAGGAGAAGCTGGGGAAGAGCTTGTATTATAGAGATAATGTTCTAAACAACAATATTACTCACTTAGGAAATGTACAATGGAAGACACAAAATTTTTTATAGGAATCATGAGAACTAGAGGATGAAATGAAGGAAATGTACCCACAAATTTTTCAGCATAGAATGAAAAACAAAATTTTGAGGGTGGTATTTCCTAAGGGGGAAGAATGTGATGACTTGATATTTTATGATTGAAATTTTATTTCTTATAATTATGTTATATTGTATAATGATATAAAATAAAATTAATAACACAACACACACATTATAAAATGAGAATTAATTAAATAAAAAATATTTTCTAGATTACAAGAAACATATACCCAAGTTATATTAAACTGACATTTAGAATAGTCACCCGACATTAATGAATAGTAAATGAAAAAATTGGATAGAAACCCCACAATAGAAAATAGAAATAAAATTTATCCACCTTATAAGTGACAATATTATAAAATTATATCATAGATATGTAAATATATATTTAAAAAAATTAATAATGAAGTGTTGTAATTTTTTTAAGTCAAAGATATTTAAATACAATTTTATTATTAATTTAATAATTAAAAAACATATTTTCATAAGGGTATTAATATTTTTTGTTTAATTTTTATAATTATAAAATAATTTTTTTATGAACTCAGTTAATATTACAAAGAGTTTTAAAATCAGTTATAATATTAAAATATGTATTTTTTTGAGTAAATGAAGAATTTTAAAAAAATTAAATTTCTCATATTAAAAATTTCAATTCATAAATTAGAGTTACTTTTTGAATTCAAGACATTAAAAAATGGTTAGGGTCATTTTTTGGGATTTTTATGAATTACATAAATTTTTTGTGAATTGTAAAATATGGAAATTTATTGTATATATACATTTTAAGATAAATAAATAATTAACTGAGTCATAGATGATGTAAAAGATATTGGTTTGAACTCACATTCTCATGTTATTAGTTGGTGTCTGATGTATCAACACTATTTCCAATATTGAACATAATAATAAACTAACGAATTAAATAATTAGAAAACACCCCTCTCCTCCACAATAAATACCCCCCTTATACACCCATTATCCTTACTCTTCTCATGACTTAGAACTCATACAATTTTTTTCTCAGAAGTCTTAAAAATACCATCCCCCAATTTCATAATCTTTTGATATTAATAAAATACAAAGAATAATCCCCTATGGTTGTTATCAAGAAGAAGGAATCTAGAGGAAAACAACTCTTCCTTTTCGTTTAATTCCTTTTCGACTTTCAATCTTTCATTTATCTCTCCACGCCTCACCTCATCAAAATGTTATGATAACTAGAAAACCTTACATATACTTGAATGTTTTTATTCCCATGGAATAATTCATCATCATCATTGTTTTCCCCTTCTGTTATACTAAAAATAAAACTATGTCAGTGATGTACTGGTTTATCACATTCTTGGATGATGATGTTTTAAATTTCCATTACGATCATAAATGATAGACATTAGAAAACATTTATACTTTATGTTGATTATAATATATTTATTTTATCTTATTAAATTTATTTTAATCTTTTTGAACACATGATAATAATTTATCAACCAAAATCTGTTCATTGTGATCGAAAACCAGAAAAATAAATCCAATCAATTTTTATTAACTACATATATCATGATTCATTCTTATTAAATAAAAATAAATGATATATAATACCAATATAAAGTCTAAATAGTCATTAATAACATATAAGTTCAATTCTAGATAATTATCCCAACATTACATGATCATCCGTACATGTATACAATTAAACCAATCAGGAAAAACATGGAAACAAATGCCCCCAAACAATGATATTGAATCAATTGACCCAAAAACATTCAATGAATGAATATAATAAATTTATAATAAATATAATAAAATTATAAAAGGTATTTTTATTATTAATTAATCAATAAAATTTGATTATATAGAACATTATGAACATGTACAGAACACTTTAAGAATTATGGTAAGGAATTCTACACGAACCTCTAGCAGTCCATCAGGTTATTATTTCACTTTTTTTACCCACATATTATTCAATTTTCATTTTATGTATATATTTTAAATGATCATAATAATTTTCCAACTCATGTTTCAATATCGATTCATTCCTATTTTTTGGGGGATATAAATGTTTTTAAAAGGTTCTAAGTCCATTCATCCTGAAAAGCGAGCCCAATTTAAGTGAAATTTTAAAAAATCATACACATTTTGAAGTGAAATATATAATATTTATAAAGATATAATTAATATTTTATATTAACTCATTTTATTAGCAGAAAAATCATGGATTAATTATGATCTTTTAAGAAAGATTATTCACTATTCTGTTCAAAATGCTCATTAATATTTTCCTTAAACTGTTATACAATTTTTTAGTTAAAATGTTTATAATGAAATATCAAAAAATATTTTCACCTTTGTTGTACAAAATTTGTAATTATATATTCATATTTTCCATTATTAATGTCAATGTATTTTCTTAATCTATTCTTTCATTGGCACCATTATGGTACACCCAATTGTTTTTATTTTTGACAACATTATGACACCCAATACATTCCATGGGTAACCATTATGTTTATGTATTATTCATTAAGTACTATTTTTCATGTGTAACACATATTCATAAAAATGTGATGATGGGTGAACCTATATATAGCTCCCATGAATTGGATAATGTTTAGTCTCATGAGACTTTATGTGCAACGGTCTTGGAGGTCAGCCTTGACTCATGCTCCATGTGCAACGATCTTGGGGGTTATCCTTGAATCATGATTCCCTATGTAACAAGTGCCTTTAATCATGTTCCTCTATCTACGAAATTACTTGAATCCTGAAAAATTATTTTTTTATGTTGCTTCCATATTACTATGATTCCATTATTATATTATTCTATGATATATATGTTATGTTCCCTTATTTTTGATCATGTTCGGTGCCTTTTTATATCATTATTTGTTGACTTCTACCCACCGTACTGAGATTAACCCTGATATTTATTCCCATACATGGATTTTATCTCTTTTTTTTCATGTTTTACCTAGTTTATCCTCTACCGGTCTACGGTATCAAAGGAATTTATGAGCTCATTTTTTATGAAAAAAAGATAAATTTTTTATTTACACTAGTGAAAAAGTATAATTAATGTAGGTTTTCATTTTAATTATTGACATAGGGTTTTAACTGGTGTATTTAATGAAGATATAAATAACAAAATTTTGATAAATGTTTTTTTAAAAATCAACACAAAAATAGCTGATGCTCGATTTTTGGTGTCGGTTCTGAGTAAAACTGACGTTGAAAATCGAGCAGCAGTGTCAATTGTTATGATAAACAATGCTGAAATCCACAATGGGGTCATTTTTCAATATCAATTTTTGTATAGGCCCATACATGACATACATGGAAATTACATTACATTTTCATAATACTTAATACATAACAAAAACAAACACAAAAGGAATGTAATAGTTTAGTGTCTTTGGAAACATGAAATATAATCTTCTAATCATGGTGAAAGATCATCAACATCTCCCATAAAGACCTTCCCTTTTTATTCTCATACATAAATACTTTCATTAAGCCATGGGGAAAAGAAAACATAAAAAGGGTGAGCTCAAATTTTCAGTATGGGTAAACATAGAGAACATAAAACAATCCATAAACATTCGAATGTAAAAACATGAGCATAAAATCTAAACATCAAAATCGTGAGCAATGACATAAAACATTGCATTACATAAGGAATAGATAATACATGGAACATTAATCATGATAAACTAGCATAAGAATAAAAAAATTAATTGTGGAATCCTTTAATAACATATTATGATTTCCATAGTATCCATGGAATTGCTACCAAGACCATATTAGTGGACAATGTCCCTTTCTGAATCAAGTTTATTCCTCATTCCAGTCCGGTATCACTGAACCAGATTGACATTCCGTTTCATCCATGTCTATCTCATGATATATATATATTTACCCAATACATTGGAGGGATATATAGGTCTCACCCATCTCATATTGAAATCATTCTTGCATGTTCCACAACATAAACATAAATCATTCATCATAACCCAAAGAATAAAATGGGCATCCCATAATAACATATTCCATATAAAAAATGGATATCCTTTAATCATTATAATAATAGAACCATGTTAATCATAGAGAAATTATACTTGAAACATAAACACATAAATTAATTTCATCATTGATGGGAAAAGGTTTTGATAAAACACATGAAATTAATATTTGAGGAAAATATCCATTTTTTTCAAATTTTTTTTCTTTTCACAAAATTCCATGTAATTTTAAAATAAAATATTTTTTTGAAAATAGTACTGAAATCTTTTAGAGGAATCATTATGAAAATTAGGCTTTATGATATTGTAAAAATCCATTTATTCCGTTTAATAAAAAAATCATTCTCCACATATATTTAACGGAAAAGTCAAAAAGTTCCTCGTATGGTAAACAAAAGAATGATTCTTTCTATAATACATTATAAACGTCAAAGAGGGGTAAAAATGACTTTAAAAATACATGGAATAATATTGAACAATTTATGAAAAACATTTTTATGGACATGGATGAAAAATAAAACCCCAGTAATTACTTACGTATAAGCAATCTCAGATCAAAATGAAATTGCAAAATTATCGCATACTTTTTGTCTGATATTTTTCGTATGTATCCAAACCTCCTTTATAATGATTTATATAAAGTAATTGACTTATTAAAGAATCATATTCAATGTTATGATATCATATATGGTTCACTTATGATTTATATTACCCGTTCTTTAGTAAATTCCATTTTAAAGCAGTGTTTTATGTAAAATCGTTTCATTTATCATACGTGTTTGGACTTGTTGTTATTGATATTATTATTACTTTTATCATAATTTACTAACTTCCAGAATGTAAAACATGATTTATATATCATATATATTCGGTATATATATATATATATAATAGATAGATAAATGAAACAAAACACACCGTTCATGGAGACGGTAGGTCGTACATACGCATGAATGCAGTTTCCCTTTCCTTATTGACTTGAATGGAAGTAAGGAAATAACATATTAATAAATCCAGTAGGATTAAAATTATATATATACCATTATAATTTATTATATATACTTTATTATTTTTCTTGAATTTTTAACATGGAGATTGAATCTCATTGCATCGTGGAGACGGTAATCTGTACGTACGCACGAGCGATGATATCGTTCCCAAAAATATTGAATGGAATTAGAGTGGATGATATAATATATCAGAATTAGTATCACGTTATAATAGTCATATATATAGTTATTCTTTACCCCATTATACCAATCCATGTAAGGTAGTGGTGGAAAAACTGATTAAACCATGGCGTGGAGACAATATTCCGTACGTACGCACGCACGGTGATTTTGTTTTATGTATGATGGATAGTAGGTGAAATGGGGTTGTTTCATATTTATAATAACATATCAGTATATTATTGATATTTATGTTTTTAATTTATATTTAAACAACTAAAGAAGAAGAATTTGAAAAGAAAGAAACATGAAAGAATCGGTAGAAGAGATTACTTCTTTTCGACACACCTCTTTTATGCTTCCTCTAAAGGCGTTGAAGTTGGTCTTTTGAGAAGAACATAACCTCAAGAATGTTTCTTGGAAAGTGTAGAAAAAAAAGAGTAGGGGTTGTCTGAGATTTAAGTGTCGATGTTGTGTAAATAAGAGAGGGAGGAGGTGCTCCTTTTAAGGAAAAAGAGGGGCACCTAAGGAATGTGTGAAAATATTATTTTATTATAAACATATCTTTGGCATTAAAATGTACAAAAAATCATTATAGATTAAGATAATATGACTCGTTGTCGAAATAAAATCATCCAATCAGAATTGGACATGTTTGGATAATATTTTAATCATTATAATCTTATTTATTTATATCATTTATTAATTAGGTAAATACTTCATCATTATTGTGTCATAAATAATTTAATTTATTTGATGTCTAAAAATTATAAAAAAAGTACCATCATTTAGGGAATTATTATAACGTTCCAATTAATATTTATAGTCGAAATGTTAATTTATATAACCTCTTATAAAAATTAATTACTAAAAGATTTCTCTTAATGTCAATTTTGTCTTTTCATTAAATTAATTAATCCAAATTGTCATTATCACTACCAAGTAGATCAATTGGGTCCTAAAATCGACCCAA
Source organism: Viscum album (assembly GCA_963277665.1). NCBI lineage: Eukaryota > Viridiplantae > Streptophyta > Magnoliopsida > Santalales > Viscaceae > Viscum > Viscum album. The sequence continues at coordinate 569,814,158 of OY728150.1, read as the reverse complement.
GGATTCCCAAGGTCGGCCACTACTCATCCAATATGGTTAGGACAAGTGTTAAGGTAATTTTAAATTATTATAATATTCTTTTAACCTTGAATTACCCTATTTACCTTTAACCGCGGTAAATAAAAGTCAAAAGTTACTATTAACCAAAAATTATTTTTATCTTATTTAACCAAATTTACTTCATTATAACGACCATGTATGTTAGATTTTTGAAATTCAATTCACAGAAGTGGTAAAATTTCAATTAAATGAAAGTGTCAATTTTTTTTACCACCACTAAGTGGTTTCACTATTCATAAAAAATCATTTTTTAGATAAAATACCAAAAAATTCAGCCTAAGATATATTTGATATTCCAAATTCAAAAATGATGCCAATTTTTCAAAATTAAAAACATATAAGTGACATTAATTAATTTTAAAATTTATTTCTATTATCAAAACAAATAGTGTGTTTTTAAGAAACAATAACTATCAAAAGATTGACACTTATTTATGTCCAATTTCAAAGTGCAATTAATTCCAATAACCAACATTGGATAAAATGGTAAAAATATATTCTAAATAAACATTAAAAAAAATTAAAAAGATAATATAACCATATAAATTATTATGATGAAAGTTTTTTTAATTAAAATATACCGTGTTTTTACTATTTATTAAAATATGAAAGTTATCAGAATAATATGAAAAATTTATCCAAAATAAATTTTTATATCCTGATAAAAAATAAGAATTTTATTTTTTCAAATTTAACTTTTAAACATGTCAAAAACTAGATTTAATGTGGGTGCCCCAACAAAAAGTGGAAAAACTGCATTTTTTAAAAAATACTTATTTTACTCGAAAAATATATTTTGTTCTCACACGATGTTCTAGAAAATGTGTGAGATTATTAATAATGTTATAAAATTCAAAATGTAGTTAACACTATCCATAACTACTATTTGATAATAATATTTTAACAATATATCATTGTTTATCGAATCCCGGTATTGCGTACTACACATGCTATCGGGGATGGTCGTGATTGTGTGTGATTCAATCCATGTAAGGGTTGTGTGTAGTGGAAAATCCATTTAGTGTTGTGTATAACATAATCAAAACTTAGTTCATTTATACATTAAACAACATTTATACTAAATGTTTCGGATAATAATTTCCACAAAACAAACTGGAAATTATGTGTACACTAGCCAAGAATGGTGTTGTGTATACTCCAAGCTAATACATTGTTGTGTATAATACAATATAATTTTGGTGTAGCGTACAACATAAAACATCAATTAAATTAAAAGAATATTTTTCATAAAATATCATGGTGTTACATTCTACCCCCCTTAAAATTAATTTCTCCCTCGAAATTCATCGGGGTTATAAGTGGTTTGCTACTTGAAAGTTTCTTTAATAGAAACCCACATCGTAAAAAAGGAATGCTAAAACATAATTTTAAAAAGTGAAGTATGAAACATAACGATTACCCAAATGAACTAATCACTCGGTTTCTACATAGGAGAACATATGTGAAAATATGGATATGAAAGTGAAATCTAACCATCAAGATCTGATGGAGAGTGGTAGAGAACATGTCTATGATAAATCAAACAATAACCAAGCCATAAATTTGTGATGATGTAAGGTACCATATGATTAATCAGATATAAGAGCACTAGGACATCATTTTTTGTTTTCAATATCATTTCCCTAAAGTTGAATATTTTGAATTAAAAGAAATACTTACTTGATTCTGGTATAATCTCACTATTGTTTGGGCCTTGAACAATTTCCACATCATCTATTAATGAAATGAAGTTGAATTTGTCTTTCGTGAAGTGTTAGAAGATCATGCGATAGAATGATAGGTCATTCCATCTGTCTGAAAAATAAGTGTAGAAAAAGGTATACACATAAGTGCATCTATGATTAGATTAATCGTATATGGTTCCTAAATTGAACTTATAATTCATCTATCATAATTATTTATAAAATAAAACTATTTTCTACTAACCATGGAATTCTTGTAGGCCAGTGGTAGGCGAAAAAGGCATGTCACACTTCGGTTGTGGGTTCGATTCCCATAGCCTTGTCTGACGCGATGGGTTGTCTCCTGTCCTGCAGGTTGTCCCTTTTTCTGAAACTGCATTATTATAAAATTCCTGTAATAATATAAATAAAAGTTCTAGCCTTAAACAATAATATCTTATGCCTAACATAGTTTATTCCAATATTTATTCTTCTCAAAAATACTTTTCTCCAAACTCATAATATAAAGAAAACAATTACTAGAAATTTCAACTACCGATCATGTGAATACAATCATTTATCACCCATATATAATACGATATATCTTTTTGTTCACATTCCAAACATGTGAATACCTTAATTATATATTCTCTTGAATAATTAATACCCATTGAACCGTAGTGAAAACATGAATGATGTCAAAAGTTAACTCTTTCCACATACCAAAATCCCAAAATTTCTATATACTGAAACCATGATATAACTTTGTCCATATATCAGTCATGAGCTCATTTCATTTTCTCTTTATCCCTTTTTTATGAGCATATAATTTTTTTTCCAAAAATATTTAAATAACTTCTCTTGTTTACTGGTACCATATAATTATTGAAAACCAATACATAGATATTCCAAAACTCAATGACACCATAAATGTGATTCCATGATACTATTTTGAAATCCCATTACATAAACACTTAATCATTCCACAACATCATTTTCATACTCAACATCACAAATAGTGATCGCATGTGATTTCCATTTATCCTTTCCTTAATAGGTTCCTCACGTAGATCATCATTAACCCTTGTATTAGGGCATTGATTAGAATAATTCCCCATTTCCTTGCATTTGAAGCATTGAAGTGTTGGTGGAACGTTCTCTGTAGTCTTTTCTCTATTCACGTCATTAGCTAACTTTTTACGATTACTTCGACACTCAACTGCTCGATGACCTTTTTTTCCACACTTAAAACATTTTCTATTACTTTTAGGAAATCTCCACCATGCTTCTTTCCACACTTTTATCATAAAGATACATTCATCTTTGTTTCACCATCGTTCTGAGATTTCTCCTTGAACTCCATCTTTCATTTCTTCTCAAAACCATGAGATAGATACGTAACACCAACTTCAAGTTACACCTTAATAGCAAAATACACAATTTCGTCATAGGTACAGAAGTCACTTATAGCTAATTCCTTTCGATGACTTTGTTTTAATCTAGTTAAGAATCGATCAACTTTACTTTGAGGATGGATGACAAAGCCATATGTATACCCTGCAAGCCTTGTAAAATTCGCATCATATATACCAAAAGATTCATCATCTTTCTTCTTAAGCTAAAGGAACTCCTTTTCTATCTTTGTTCGAAGAATACGAGATAAGTACTTACTGAAAAACAAGTTCATGAACTAGTCCCATTCCATGGATTCAATTTCATCTTGGGGCCTTATATTCTTAATTAGAGTCCACCACTGGTCTATATCACCTTCTAACTGGTAAAAAGCCAAAATTACCTTTTCATTCACCGTACAATGAAGTATGGAAAATATATTTTCAATGGTACTAATCCATTGTTCAGAAAAAAGTGGATCACAAGACCCACTGAAAGAAGGAGGACGTTTCCTCATGAAGGACTCAATAGAATATTGTTCCTTTCTATGCTGATTTGGATGTCCAGAATGATTCATAGATTATTTATGTATAGAAGAAGTATTTTTCACTCCATATCCAATCACATTTGATTGTTCGAGAGGACAATCATTTCATTGTCCTCTACATTGATCAACACGGTTCCTTCGGGTTCCAGCCATCATCTAAAACCAAAAAAACAAAATTGTAAGAGGAAAAAATCATTCTAGGAAAACAACATGATAATGGGGGAGTAAAATCAATATCTAACATATTAGGTTTAATTGTAATATCGTTACCGTAATTCTAGGACTATAACCTATACTTATAATTAACCTTAGATACACCCCTAGACATACCTTTGAAATATCTCTAGGGATCTCATTAAAGTGTTCACATCCTAGTTTCCAAAGGTTGACTAAACCATCCCTCTGATAACAACTATAGAGACACATATTTGACATACATGGACATTACATTACTTTTTTGGAATACTTAATACATAACAAAAACAAACATGAAAGGACCGTAATAGTTTAGTGTCTTTGGAAACATGGAATATAATCTTCTAATCGTGGTGAAATATCTTCAACATCTCCCATAAAGACCTTCCCTTTTTTTCTCTTACCTAAAACCTTTCTTTTTGTCCTGGGGAAAAGAAAACATAAAAAGGGTGAGCTCAAATGATCAGTAAAGGTAATCATTGAGAACATAAAACAATATATAAAAATTCTTATGTAAAAACATTAGCATAAAATCTAACATCAAAATCTTGAAAAATGACATAAAATATTATAGTTTATAAGGCATAGATCATAAAGGGAACATTAATCATGATAAACTATCATAGGAATAAAACATGTAATTGTATCATCCTTTAAGCTCATATTATTATTTCTATAGTATCTAAGGCATTGCTGCCAAGACCATATTAGTGGACAAAGTCCCTTTATGAATCGAGTTCACTCCTCGTTCCAGTCCTGTATCGCTGAACTAGATTAAAATTGCATTCCAGCCATGTCTATCTCATGAGATATAAATATTTACCCAATTCATTGAAGGGAGATATAGGTCCCACCTATCTCATATTGTAATCATTTTTAGGTGTGCCACAACATAAACATAAATCATTAATCCTAACCCAACGAATAAAATAGTCATCCCATCATAACCAAATACATATAAAACAAATGAATATCATTTCATCATAAGAAAAATTGAACCATGAAAATCATAGAGAAATTCTAATTGAAACATACACATATGAAATAATGTCATCTTGGATGGAAAAAGGTTTTGATAAAATACTTGAAATGAATTCTTGAAGAAAATATCATTTCTTTTTCAAAATCATTTTCTTTCCACAAAATGACATGAAATTTTAAAAGAAATGTATTTTTTTTTAAATACATATGAAATATTTTAGAGGAATCATTATGAAAATTAAGCGTTATGAAATCGTAAAAATCTCTTTATGTCATATAAGTAAAAAAACATTCTCCTCATACTTTTAATGGAAAAGTCAAAAAGTTCCTCGTATGGTAAAAAATAGAAAGAGTCTATCTATAATACAACGTAAAAGTCAAAGAGGGGTAAACATGACTTTAATCATACAAGGAAGAATATTAAACACTTTATGAAAAACATTTTTATGTACAAGGATGAAAAATATAACCCGAGTAAATACTTACATATAAGAAATCTCGGATAAAAATGAGATTGCAATATTATCCCTTACCTTATGTATGATATGTTTCATATGTATCTGAACCTCCTGTATAGTGATTTAAATAATGTCATTTAATTATTACAGAATCATATTCATTATTATGATATCATATATGGTTCACTTATTATTTATATTACTTTTTCTTTTGTAAATTCAATGTTAAAGCAGTGCTTTCGGTAAAATCATATCATTTATCGTACATGTTTGGATTTTTTGTTATTGATATTATTATTACATATATCATGATTTAATGACTTCCAGAATATAAAACATGATTTATATATCATATATATTTAGTATTTATATATATAATAGATAGATAAATGAAATGAAACACACCGTTCATGGAGACGGTAGGCCGTACGTATGCTTGAATGCTATTTTCCGTTCCTTATTGAATTGAATAGAAGTAAGTAAATAACATATTAATAAATAAATTAGAATTAAAATGATATATATACCATTATTATTATTATATATATATATACTTTATAATCATTATTTAATGGTTAATATGGAGATTTTATCTCATCGCGTCATGGAGACGGTAATCCGTACGTACGTACATGCGATGATATCATTCACATAAATATTGAATTGAATTAGAGTGGATGATATAATATCTCAGAATTAGTAACATGTTATAATAACCATATATATGGATATCCTATACACCATTATACCCATCCATGTAAGGTGGTTGTTGAAAAATAGATTACACCACGATGTGGAGACAGTATTCCGTGCGTACGCACACACGGTGATTTCTTTTTCTATAGGATGGATAAAAGGTGAAATGGAGGTTTTTCATATTTATAATAACATATAAGTATATTATTAATACTTAAGTTGATAATTTATAATGAAAAAACTGAAGAATAATAAGTTGAAGATGAAAGAAACTTGAAAGAATCGGTGGTAGAGATTACCTCTTCTTCGACGCATCTCTTTTAAGCATCCTCTTAACGCACTAGAGTTTGTTTAGGAAGAAGAGCAAAACTCCAGATTGTTTCTAGGGAAATGAAGAAGAGAAATGGGCAGAGTTTTTTGAGCTTGAAGGATCAAAATTGTGTAAATAGGAGAGGGAGGAGGTGCCCATTTATAAGGAATGAGAGGGGCACCATTGGAAATTGTGAAAATATTATTTTATTATAAACATATCATCAGATTAAAAAGGTCCAAAATTCATTAAATATGAATATAAGCTAACTCATGGTCCAAATGAAATCATCCAATCAGAATTGGACATGTTTCAGATAATATTTTAATCATTATAATGTTATTTATTTACATCATTTGTTAATAAGGTAAATTTTGCATCATTATTGTGACATAAATAATTTAATTTATTTGATGTCTCAAAATTATAAAAAAAAATCATGTAGGAAATCGTTTTAGATTTCCAATTAATATTTATTTTCAAATTGATAATTTATATAACCTCTTATAAAAATAAATTAATAAAATATTTATGTTAATGTCAATTTTGTCTTTACATAAGATTAATTAATCCAAATTTTCATTATCACTACCAAGTGGCTCAATGGGGTCCCAAAATCGACCCAAGGATGCCCATGGTCAGCCACTACTCACCCAATAGGGTTGGGACAAGTGTTAAGGCAATTTTGAATTATTATAATATTCTTTTAACCTTGAATTACTATATTTACCATTAACCATGGTAAATAAAAGTTAAAGTTACTATTCACCAAAAATTATTTTCATCTTATTGAAGCACATTTTACATCATGATAATAACAATGCATGTTAGATTTTTGAAATTCAATTCAAAGAAGTGGTAAAATTTCATTTAAATGAATGAGTCAGTTTTTTTCACCACCACTAAGTGGTTTCACTATTAATAAAAAATTGATGTTTTTCAGAATAATACCAAAAATTCACCCTAAGCTATATTTGATATTCCGAATTAAAAATGATGTCTATTTTTCCAAAATCAAAACATAGAAGTGGAATTAATTAATTTTAAAATTTATTCCTATTATTAAAAAAAGTAGTGTGTTTTTAAGAAACAATAACTATCAAAAGATCAACACTTGTTTATGTCCAATTTCAAAGCGACATTAAATTCCAATGACCAACATTGGATTAAATGGTAAAAATATATTCCAATTACACTTTAATACGAAGAATTATCTTTATTAAAGAATTATCTTTGTCAAATTATTTCCTTTAACTACATTTTCATATATATGGACTAATAATAAATTCAAAAAAAAGAGAATTAAATATAAGGAGATTATGAAAAAAATAAAAATACCTATCTAGTAACATTTGAAATCATTTACGAACATTTTTGATAAAGAGAAATCCCAATATAAAGAGAATTATCTTGGGAAAAATATTTCTAACATCCAATTCTTCATACAAATCAAAAGAAATCACAATTACTGACATTATAATGATAATTAGTTGATAATTATGTTCTTGTTCCAAATTATTATGAAATGGAAAAAGAAAACATTCAATCTTCGTATGTGATAATCTTTCACATATAAATATATATATGCAATTCTACTTGGATTCTTCACATGTTGCACTTCAATGGAAATATATTCTGGATCAATAAATCCGTAAATGGTAGTTTAATAATTTTTTTCAACAAGAATTTGTAGATACCTAATTTAAAATTGAAATATAGTTAGTCAAATTAAACATTATTTTTATTAAAAAAAATTCAAACCTCAATTTACTTACATGGAAAAATACAGCAACACATATTGGCTGAGCTCTTCAAAATCTACTAGATCCATAATAACATATTTGAGTAATATCAATGGAAAATATATTACACGTATATAATATTTCATCAAAAACTCATATATATTATTCAAGGAAGAATAAGAATGAGGTAATATTTTTATCATAGAAGAAATATCAAAAGTATATGTAGTCAATTGTTACGAAACAGGTTGTTTCAACTGGCCAATTTATTATGATATTAGATATTCCTATATAAGTTAAAAGTTAGAAAAAAATTATAAGTAATTTTCAATCATATGTAATTAATATTTAAAAAATTAATACCATTTATGAAATATAAAAAAGACAACAATTTTTCTAAACAAAAAAATTACACATTAAATCCCCAACATTAGAAATATATGCATTAGGAAATGGTAACAGAGAATTAGGATAAATAATATTAAGTAATTATAATCTAACCAACCCCATATACATAGGTTAGTGATGTATAGAATATCCCAAAAAATATACGAGTCAAAACCCAACAATATGTATATGAGGACCTCAAGTAAACCACTCATAGAATACGGTTTTGTCCGAGCGAGGAGGTGGAGGATCCGAGAAGGCATGTTCAGTAGGGTCGTCTATTTAGGATGGAGGTGGAAGATCAAAATAAGATGGATATGGTGGGGTAGTTTGGTTGTGATATAGGTAGAGGATAATGATAATAATACTAGGTTGGCTGGTCTAGGTAGTCAAGCTGAGATGGAGGTAGATGGTCAAAGTAAGAATGTTGGGATGACTAGGAAGGCTATGCACATTGTTACTATCATGACAAGTTTTCTAACAAAGACTATTGCATAGATGCGTAAATTTGAAAACCATAGAGTATTTCATATCATTAATCTCAGCTATTAATGACTCTATTTTTCAATTTTTTCATATCATACTCTATCCAAAAAAATCTAAATACTAACAATTTCATTATATACTCTAACATGGTTAGGGTGTTCTTCCCTTAGAAAGTAGTGGCTAGGATTTCCATCCTACCCACAATTTTGAAATATCCCTGTGTTTCTTTCTCTTTAAGTACATCCTGAAATGAAAAATGAAATAGATATATTAGTTTTTATACTTTATAAAATAAAAAAATTCATTACAAATATAAAATATTTACTTACAATTTTATCAGCTTCATGTTGTTCTTCCTCTGTAATATAATTTTATTAGTTCATTTTTCTTGATCATTTTCATTTTTTTCATAGTGAGTGGGTGGAGAAAAAGGAAGAACCTATAACTCTTCTAAACAATTACTAGATCAGTCTCTTAAGGCTAAAGATTTTTCTTCAATCAATTTATACTCCAAATATGGATACCCTCCATGTGATAATGAATGAGGTTATAAATTTTTCAACATGATCTGTTGATGAGATCTCATGGAGGTCTGTTACAAAAAAATAATCTAATTAGTCATTAGATATATATGTAAAAACATTTATAATATAAATAATTATCATACCTAAATTGTTTCTTCAGTAAGGGTGTCATCCCATTTCTTCTACATATCTTCATCTATATAAGGATACATAAGGCATGGGGTTTCAGACATTTTATTTCCTAAAAGATAAAAAATATTCATTTTATTAAATCCCTCAATAAAACCTCTGTTAAAGAGAGATTTATTTTCATAATTTGTATTCATTTCTAAAAATTGAATGTCATATGTAATTGAGTAAATAAAATATGCCATTTAAAATATTTAATATTAAAAAATGAGATAAACTGAACACCGTTTGGGACAATTTCATTATTATTAGCATCTAAACGAATATAGAATCATTCATCAACAGGATAATATGATATTTTTGGTAAATCTCCAATACCATATTAACCAACTTGAGAACCTGATTTCACTATATTAATAGTAGATTTCTCCTTCAATATAGACACATCAGTAGTCCAACACGAAAACTTATAAATTAAAAGTTTTATTTAGTTAAATAAGTATATTACTGAATATTAAATGAATTTAAGAATAATAAATAACTTGGTAACTACTCCTCTCTCTCTATATTTAACATTGAGAAAAACCACTATAATGAAATTTTGTGTACCTGTATATTTTTAGAAAACTAAATATTTATAAACAACAATAATAAATACAATTAAAAAAGAGGCACACTGTTGTATGTTTCAATAAAAGAAATTTTTTTAATAATAACCTTAAAAATTATTTGAAAAATTTAGTGCTTTCCCTTATTCATTCAACATGATAATTATGTAATATATAAACTATGTTTTCCTTGTAGTTATTATAATCATCTGGAAATCACATAATAGATGAACTAGACTCATTTAAATCAATAACATCATCAGAATCATTATAATATCCTAAATGGAATACTTTTCCATGAAAAATGGAAAACAAATAATCTTTTTATGGATAATTGAAATAAAATATCTTCTTTTCAAATGTCAATAGGATAAATGGTTCATCAATATAATGAAATCTGTTCAAACCAACCAATGAAAATCCACAATTATTATGTTTCACACCAATATTTCTATCAACCCAATTGCACTTAAACAGAGTTATACTTAATTTTTTATAGTCAATTTCCAATATATCCTCAAGCACTCAAAAAATTTTCAATGAAGATGTAAATTTGTTTTTAACTTTTTTACATAAAAAATGGACTTCTTCAGTGATAACAATCACAAAAATATTTTGAATGGCACTCATGTCATCCCTAATTTTGGGTAAAATGTGTACCCATTATTATCATGACCAGTCTATGCCATCATAATTAAGAGATGGTATCTCTGCCAACAATTTCAATATTTCTGATGCAGATTTATCATTTTTCAATTTCTCTTTAAAAAATGAAATACTTGGCTTTTTATGATCAATCATAAACAATATTTCATTTTTGGGATATAGTCTCTTTAATTATGAAATATGTGATGATATATATGATTGAACATCATATTTGTTTTTCAAAATAAATAAATGTTCATGTATCCCTTAATCACATGCAATATTCTCTACCAATAAGTCTCAAATCCCTCAACCTTCACTATCAACTGTCAAATGTTGAGAAATAGGGAGACATAGAATCTCCACTTCAAAAAACTACTCATTTCAAAACTCAATAACCTCATCCGATACATATTTTTGAACAATAGAGGCCTCTGTTTGATACCTATTTTTAACATATACCATTAAAATTATCCAATAACATTAAAAATGATATATACAACATAAAAAAATAGGCTCACATATTATTATCTCACAAACTAGACGAATCACCAAATGAACCATTATATCAAAAAATGTCAGTGCAAAAAAACATTTCTAGTTAATAAGGTATAAGAGAAGATTTATTCTCCAACTCAGCTAGCAAATTTTGATAAATAACATTGATAAAAATTGATTTTAAAAAAATAAAATACATGATGATAGTCTTTCTGAGAGATTCTGAAAATATACCTAAATTGTGTGACTAGTAGAAGTTAATTCATCAATACATGATAATCATGAGATTTCATTCCAATTACTTTTCAGTCCTTCACTAACATGAAATTCTTCACATTTGAATAATATCCATGGGGTACTATTATACTATACAAACACTGAAGAAAATTCAACTTGACACTCTTGATTAATGTGTGACAATCTATAGATAAAAATATTCTCTTTTCTTTATGAGTGGGAGTTAACTCCGAATAAATTCCCATTTTTTATGCTCCAATCTAGAAATCAATTCATCTTTTGTTTTCCCTTTTATATATAATAATGTTCAAATAAAACTATCACATTTATTATTCTCAACAAGAATAACATCAATGTTATATTCTATCTCTAAAAAACTCTAATAAGGTAATTCAAAAAATATATTAAGTCTTCCAAATATTTTTTTGGAGACCAAAAATACATATAGTTCCAAATGTTGAATAAATATTTTTCACCATTTTATAATATTATTAATAGACATTGGTTTTGGAAGAATATTGTATTAATTTAAATAGTAACATTTCCCTTTCAATCCACTATAAGTATAATCAATTCACAAAAATCCTCAATGTGTAATGTAAATTTTCTTTATTCCATTCTAAAATTGATAATATAAAGTATCTTCTTCAAATATTAGAAAAGATGTATGTCCCTAAACACTATATCTAGTTATGGTCAATATATAGGAATGTCATTCATACTAAATGTCATCATAACATGCAAAAGAAAATACTTATTGTTTAATGAATCAAAAAAACCTACACCTGACTCTCATAGATGAATCAAATCATCAATCAATGGTGAAAGAAACACATCAATATTATTTCCTAGATTTTTTGGTCAAAAAATCATAAATCTTATCATGACATAGTTTTTCTTCATATATATATGTGGGGATAATTTGTAAACTACCAACAATATAAGCCACAAACTATGTTGGCTACTTAAGATCTAATATGGATTCATTCCATCTGTAGACACTCCCATTCTAAGACTTCTTACTTCACAACCAAAATGATGAAATTCATTATCAAATCTCTTTCATTGTGTTGAGTCAATAGGGTGATGTAATTTACCATTATAGATATGTTCATTTCAATACCATCTTAAACTTTTTTTCTTCAATTTAATTTGAAAATAGGTTCTTTAAATGAGAAATTATTGGAAGGTACCAAATTACTGTAGTAAGAGATTTAATTTCAGTACCTCAAAATGAATCAGCCATAATTTATCGACATTATATAAAGGGACTATTGGAAAACTATTTTTTATTTAGCATGAGGTTATATATAAGTACCTAAGAATGAATCTAAATTTACTTTTTCATCAATCATATTGTGTGATGATCCACATTTTGGACGGTTTCATAATAATTCATATTATTTCCTACAGAATACACAATCATTGGAGAAAGTATGTATATTTTAATACCCCAATACCATTGTGCATAATATTTTCTTCACCTCAAAATTGGAATATGGAATCCCTTTACTTTCTGGAAGTATCACTTTTAAAAGTGGATGTATTGTAAGGAAAATTTTATCACCCTTACCATTACTTGCTTTCAGGTTAACTGATCTAAAAGTAACGAATAACACTATATATTTACCATAACATGGGAATAATGGTTTCTCATAATATCCATAAAATCTTCTAACAGAATAATTTTTTTCAACTGTTTCAACACCTAAATCATGAATTTAATATTCAATACAATCCTCTTTCATATTATGAATATTATCATTAACATTATTTGTTGATTTTAACGTTCATTCATCATGGATGATCTAATGTGTATAATTAAGTATAAAACCCAAAAAAATTAGATGATACCAAATTTTTTGGAGTTTTTATATCCTATATTAAAACACTTCACACATGGTTAGAAAATCAAATCAATGTTATGAATATTTTTCTATGAAAATTCCAAGAATTCATCAACTCCTTTTTCATATTCATTAGTGGTTCTTCTTAAATTTATCCTATTACAATCCATAAATATCATATATAACAATATAATTGGTGAATATATTAAATCATATAACCATTTATATATATATAATCTGATAAATAGTAAATATAATCACATTTAATAGAAACTATTGATAATCAGATATAAAACATAAGATATGAAACACAATTAAAAATAGTAATATTTTAAATTTAATATTATATAAATCTGTTTTATTGATAATATAATTTACTTATTTTTATTCATCTGGATTTTTTATTTTATTTCACAATGTTGTTACACAAGTTCAGTGTTACGTTTTTCAAAAGTATTGAAAAATGTATTAATTTATTAGTTCAATTTACATAGTTATTACCTAAAAGTGGGTTATGATACAAGTGTAACACAATGGTCATAATATATATTTCATTATCACATCTCAGTATTACACATCCAATAGATTGAAAAATAACATTAATACTCTAACATAGCTACTAATCAGGATTATGTATAACAATAACAATAAGATCTATATCAATATATAATGTCACATACTCATTCATATGATTTTGGGGTTCAACTAGTGGTTATTGTAGTAGAATTATATTACATGAAAAATGTAGACATATAAAACAAATGTTCATCCAATCTAAAAATTCAAAATAGTATATTTATAAAATTTAGATCATGTATCTAAAATAATAATTAATGACATAATTCATTAATTTTTGTAGAAATAAATCTATTTAAGATTTATTTTATTTTATTATATATTATAAAATACCGATTTATTATATTGGAAATCAACCATAAATTTATAAAATGAATGAATTCTTTTAACATTATTAATTGAATAAATTTCTACATATAGTGATCTAATGCTCATAAAACCAATATACCAGTGTCGTAATTTATATATTTACCTCTATTTATATATTATTGTTTTATTTAAAAGTGGTTATAACACTTTTCGAAAATACAGAGATATCTTATAATTATGAATTATAATTCTCTAGGTGGTGGATTACTGGTGGACACAATAATCCTTTAACTATTTTTAACGAAACCACATCATAATCACTATGAAATTGTAAATTTACAATAAGGGATGTAACACATTTCTTTTTATAATATATCTTACCATATATTATTTTAAATAATATTTGGAAAACAATTTTTATAGACCTATTTTATATCTACCTAACCAATTAATATAATAAATTCAACTTAAATGAAGACTCGTAGGATTATTATATATAAAAAACTTTTATATACATAAAACATATATTACATAGTGTGATAAAAGATATTACGATATGAAATATTATATTTTTCATGACTATATAGAGATATCATGGGAAATATACCGGATATTTGGAACGGACCATCCCCCTTTCTTGGATGATCACTTCTCGTTGGATGGATTGCTTGAACTCTCTGGCTGGTCTCAACTTCATCACCACCCACACATACCGTGAAGAAAACTAGATTACTGATGGGATTGTCAATTTAGGTGTTACCCATGATCTGCATTGGAGGGATGATCTTCCTCCTGATATACTCTTGATTTATGTTAGGGATGTTAAAAAATCCCAAATTTGAGACTCTTGTAACCACTTTTTTTAATAGTATTGGTTGTTTTGGTCCTTGGCGAGAACACTTCCTTTAAAAAAAATATTTCACATTGTAACATGCCGAAACATGGCTGTTATAAAACCAATTATCCTTTCACAAAAGAGGTATGAATATATCACATTGATTTATATAGTGAATTTTTTTTAGTATGTCATATAAAATTATATATGTGATATGGTTCAACAAAAATTGTGATACTATTTTTAGGGGCTTAATCAAGAATTTCACTTCATTTTACCTTTTACCATAAAAAATTATAAGACATGGAAATATGAATGATAAGATTTATATGCACAATCCAAAAAATATCAAGGACCAAATACATTTCGAGAAAATAGATTTTTATGATGTTTACTACTTAAAATGTGAATCTGAAATCCATTGAATGATCAATTAGAAAACAATATCACACATTCCACCATATTAATAAAAAACACACAAATTTGGAGTTCAAATTATCCTCAATCCCAAATCAAAAAATCATCCCTTCAGTGTGTTGCAAGAATAAACACTACCTATAGATCTAAATGAAATTGATTTTAAAAACTAATTTTAAGGATGAGAAAAATAGAAATTGAAAACATAGTTTTGGTTAAAAATAGTTTTTTGAGAATATAATAATGCAATGATGATGATGTTATCGTCGAAGATGAAGAATAGAAACCACAGATCGCGAAAATCAATGATATTTTAACAGTAATGTAATTCGAGATCATTGGGTGTCCTTCAAAGTGTCTCAACTTGGGGGGGATTTTTCAGCAGTCGAGTGTTTCATAGATCCAAAATATTAGGGTTTACCGATACTGAGTGAATTTTGATGACTCTTTTTCTTCCATTTTTATGAAACCAATGATGAAATATCTAAAATAATATTTTTGTGGTCAGTTTTGACAAAAACAGAAATTGATTTTGTTTTTATTTTTTTTTGGTTTTTACCAAATAGATGCAATATATATATATATATATACATATATATTGGGGTCATTTTTTACAAAAATGACTCCAAAAATAAATTCTTCTTTGGTTTTTTGCATCAGTTTTAGTACAAACCAATGAAAAAAGGTCTATAAAACATTTTCGGAATAGATTTTTATTAAAACCAACTACAAAACTCTCTCGCGTATACTTTTTACGTCAATTTAAATAAATTTATTTCATTTATACAATGCCAAAAACACTATTTAAACTAGTATTAGTCACATGTTTTCAGGTTTATGTACCTATTCACCCTAAACACTATACTTTGTGATCATAGTTTTGTAATTTGAGGTTCAATTATTCTTCAAATCATGTAATGATTTGTTTAAAACGATTGGGTCTGTATAGATTATGCTTCGTCATTTCAAAATTCACTAAGCTTATAATGAATTTTGGAGGTGGTTCAGTATTATAATGAATATTCTGAAAACAATGATGTAATGTGTATGTTTGTTATGCCAGGGTCCCAATAGTTAGTACCCAATCATTGGTTTAGTTATTCTTTGGAAGCTGGGATGATAAAACCACAGTGATATCCCTAAGTCCATGACTAAGGACAAGACTAAGGTAAAGTCAGAGTATTGTAAGATGTCTAGAAACATTAGTATATGATAGAGTGTATGATTTCCATGAAATACATACTAGTCTAGTTACTACTAGTGGATGTGGCTCTAACAAAGCTGTATATTGGGGTAACAAACACTAAAACCCCATATTGATATAGGCTCAATTGGGAATAGGTCTATGACAATAGGCCTACCTATACACCTAGCCTGGAACTACCATATGATATGATTCAAAAATCAACAAAATCATTAGGAACCATCAAGACGTATTATAATAGAATATGATTATGAATATCATAGGGTAAAACTAAGGTGTCATATATTAAAAAATTAGGTATCGAAATTTAGACATACAATAATTGATTAAAATGATTTTGTGGTTTCCCACAATTATTATTGTTCCCTATAATATGGTCACTACTACAAAAAATGACATTAATAGTTCTAGAAATGGCCTTTATCATTGTTAGAGAAGCACAAACATGGTGACCGATGTTAAAATCCCATGACTTTTATCAACACTAAAAAAAATTTGATAAAAAGGAAATTTAATAAAGCTAACAAAAGTGAGGATAAATGTGACCTTTATTATTTCATTAAAAAGAACTGATAAGGAACACATTTATCAGTGCTTTGTAAGGAGATGATAAAATAATTATTTATTAGTGTTGTAGAATTGCTAATAAAGTAGACCTTTATCACCTATTTAATAAGCCCCAATAAATGATTTCTTTTTCAGTGATTTGGAAACCACATATAATGATATTCTATATCAGTTGTTTTAAAAGTGTTGATAAAATTTTATAATACAGTATTCTATAAAATCACCACAGTAATGTGTTGTTACATCACATAATAGCACCAGAAGAACCAGAAGCACGAATAACACAATATGTATATCAACAAAAATAATTCCCAATAAAGAATATAAATTATATAAATTTACAACACAAATACTAGAAAAAACACTATATTATATAAATATTAGTCATTTATTTATACAATTACATAGATAAAAATTATTTCATACTTAAAAAAACTATCCTAAATATAAATTTTACTAGGATTTCCATTTACTTTCATTTTCAAAATCTCATCACTACATGAGCATCGTCGAACAAACCACATCAACTCAAACAAAAGAATCCAAAACGACACGAAAATAATTATTATGTGCCTAATACAAAGAATAAATAAATGAAACATAAATATTAAATTAAAAATTAATTATATGGACAATAATTTTATTGTGAAAACATCAAGATTACTTTTGTGATTGAGCATAGATAGCATCATTGATATTATTGTAATTAAAGTAGAGGTAACATGATATAATGTGATAATGGAACCTATATTGGGGAGACAAGGTTTTATGAGAGAAGAATAATGTATGTAAGACAGATCACCCCAACTCAAAAAAAATCCATCTATATAAGAAAAAAATTATTATGTGAGAAATAATGAAAATAAATAAATTAAACATAAATATGAAATAATGCATTAATATTATGGACAATTATTTGACTGTGTAATCATTAGGATTACCATTATGATTGAGAAGAGGTAGCATCGTTTCTATTCTTGCAAAGGCAGTGGAGGTAATGTAAAAGAAAGTCATAAATGCACCCCTTCTTGGGTGAAAAGATTTTAAGGGAGAAGGAGCATGAATGCTGGACAAAGCACCTAAACTCAATAAAAAAATCCACCTCAATAAGAAAACAATTATTATGTGAGTAATAATAAAAATAAATTAATTAAACATAAATTTTAAACTATAGATTAATTATATAGACAATGATTTTATTGTGAAAAAATCAAGATTACCAATCTGATTAAGTAGAGGATGTGTCATTTCTCTTCCTGAAATGGAAGTGGAGGTAACATGAAGGAAAGTTAAAAATTCAACACTAAAAGGATGAAACGATTTTAATGGAGTAAAAGCATTAAAGTTGGATAGATCACCCCAACATGAAGAAAATAATTCACTTGTATACGAAAGAAATTATTGTGTTAGTTATACTAAAAAAATTAAATTAAAAAAAAATTAAATAATACATTAATTATATAGACATTGATTTTATAGTGAAAACAACATGATTCCCTAACACGACACCATACGGTTATCCAGTTACCTAGGATTCCCTTTTATTTTTGCTCAATCAAGATTCCCATTCACATGTCACTAACCCATATCAGTTACATAAAAATGTACTGTCAAAAAATGTAATCATAGTGTGCCACTACATTCACACCCAAACCCCATTTAAAAACACACTCACATCAAATAATTAAAAAAACATTCCTCAACCCTATTATGTATGTTAATAATTCATTTAATTTTTATCTAAATTAAAACTCTGAGGCACTCTCAGGCTTAACATAAAAAGCACACCCATGTTCACATTAAAATTAAAGCATTAAAATAAAACAGACATTATAACTGCATCAAACATATTTTGCAACAAATATATAATTTAATAAATTTAATAAATTATTAAAAGAATGCATCCAATTTAAAAATCCCGTTTCTAAACCAATTCCCAACCAATTAAATAGAAATTCACTTTTTATACAAATGTTTACACAACCTGAAATTATTTTAGAAAAATATTTTTTATCCTACAAGTCAATTTGCAATTCACATTTTTAAAAAGGTACAACATTTTCAAAATGGAAAATTATGTCAATAAATTTTAAGAAATTACTTCCATACCTATCCTAATTTAAAACCCTTCTAAAACATGATTTTCACCTTTTAAAAAACACATAAAAACCATCCACATAACACCAAACTAAAACACACACACTCAGAAAACATAGACATTTTCCATTACAATACCGAAACCCAATTCAAAGCACACAAAACCATTAAAAAATAGATTTCCCATCACTCACATAATTTAAAAATACATTTCCACATCCCAAATATAAATTTTAAAACAAATTATAAATTATTTTACACTTCATAACTAAATACAAAAAAGGGAAAAACAAGCCTATCATTCCCATATTGATCTATTTCCCATCTAAAATCTATTTTCAACAAACACAAACCTTATGCACCCACAAAAACACATTTCACACTACTAAGACAATTAATTGATAACTTACACTGATTTTCACAGAAATTCCTATACATATACATAATAATTTATGATAGAAAATTTATTTTTGACCGAAATATATGTTATAGAATTTCCAAAAAAAATTCACAAAACCAAAATAAACTATAGAGCATGAAAAAATTAACCCCCAATAATGTGAAATTATCTATAATTTTTAGGGCATGGAACAACCTACTGTTGGAGGAGAAAATTCCTAAAAAAGATATGAAACCCCATACTTATTACAACTGCAATTGAATAACGTATTTCAGATGATATATTTGTGCAACTGGAGCAACAAAAATAGTCAAGTGGTGTGATTCGAGCTTCGATTCACTGAGGAGGATTACCGAAAACATGTTCCTTATATAGAAATATCTTGATATCAAAACAAGGTCGTAAATGATCTGTGATTTTAAAATATATTGGGACAATTTTATCATCACTTACAAATAACCAATGATATTGATCCCTTTTCTCTATCCTCATTACTTAAGTGCTGATAAAATGACTATTTATTATCCCTTTATTAGTGATGTTAAAGGTTCCTGTTTAGTAGTGCTAAAAACATGGTAAATTGTATATTTATTAGTGCTCAATTTTTAGCACTGATAAATCATTATCTTTATCAGTGTGAATGAAACACTAATAAGGATAATTTTATAAACCCCTTATTACTTATGCACTAATAAATGATTTATAATTATAATTACAAATAAAAAAAATTAAAAGTAATTACATATACTTAATAAATAAATATAAATATAAATGTAGTAAATATATTTCTTTTTAAGTATTTGAAATATAATTTTATAAATATTTATTTCTAATTATAGAAATACTTTAAAAAAAATTATATCATTATATGTATTTATATATATATTTATATTTATGTATTTATATATATATTTATATAAGAAATATATTTAAATATCAATATAGTACATATATTTATTATTTATGTAATTTAATTATAAATTTGATAATTATTTATATTTATTTATAATTATATAAAGACATTTAATATATATATATATATATTTATTTATAATTATACATATATAACTGTATAAATATAGTAAATGTATATTTATATATATATATTTATTTATACAATTGTTTACAATAGTATTTTTAACATTATTAATGAATATCTATTTTTATGTGCCTGAATCTATGTTCAATTGATTTAAATGTAATAAATAAAGATTAAGTAGACAATTAGAAATATTTAAAAAATAGATATGATTGGTGTATGTTCATTGTATATAAAAATAAATTAATTAAGTTAATGTCAAATCAATATAAAAAACAATTGATCTTTGTTAGATTGAATAATCATACTACATTCAATTATATTTCAAGTATTTTGAAATTATAGTCAATATATTTAATTAATATTATTTTTTAATTATAAACCATTATTCAATAAACATATTAATATTTAATGTAAAGCACATAAACATTGTTTAATATATAAACCATATTTATATACATTAATATATATCTATATATTTAATATATAGAATTTAATAACATTAATTTTAATAATTATTTAAATATTTTTATGTAATTAACAATCTATAATAAATCTATTAACTTTTATCAATAAATATTTAATTAATAATATTGTAATATTTTTTAAATAAAGCCATTTTTTATTTTTTATTTATTTAATTATTTTAATTTACATATATAATTATTAAACAATAAAAATTAATCATTAATAATAGATACATTTAATAAACTATAAAATAAAAGCGCAAATAATGGGTACCCAGTATTAGCACTAAAAATAAATCAATGATAAAAGGTTAAATTTATCATAACGTTATTTAGCTCTGATAAATATGCCATTTATCAGCATTTTGTTATAGCAATGATAAATATCAGTGCTATTAAAGGAGTGTTTTGAAGTAGTGGATTTTTGGTTTTAGTCAATGGATGTAACTCGAAGGAAATATATTATTATTAAGTATAATGGAAAATTAATTTATTTTATTCATGAGAATTCAAATATTATTGGAGAAGGAATACAAAATATTGTGGATATGCTGACATAACATTCCCCAGATATGTATCATGCTGGATGTCTAAACAAAACAAAGGTGGAAACACCATTCTGTTCATTCCTTCTCAGGGAAACATGGAAAATAATTTATAATGTCCTCTAATCCACTATTTTTTGAATAATTTATATGTACCACTAGAATGATATTTTCAATTCAGAAGTGTTCAAAACAAGAAAAAGAAATTTTTGTTCTCTACCATTGGTAAGGTAAATAAAATCAATGGTGATCCGTTATCGATAATACAAGGTGAAAAAATGAGATTGAATCCATGAATTGAGATGAATTCATGAACATAATTTTCATCAAGTACATTCCAAATATTATTTATATATATACGGAGAAGGAGTTACATGATTTAAAAAAGGATGATGTATCTATTGGCACCTATGAGTCTAATTTTACACGACTTGTGAGGTAGGATTCTTGTGCTTTTGTACAACATGAATGTAAGGTAAAACAAATATATACTGGCTTAAATACAATTATCTGATCAGAACTGTTCATATTTTACTTTCGTAGATGTGAAGTTATTTTTAGTCTGCTATCAAGGAGGAATTTGAGGGTGGAATAATATATCAATATTAATATTTAAAAATACATTAATATAGAGTTAAAAGAAAAATATAAAATCTATGAGGCAAATAAGATGAGTTATTCACTATGGTCATGGTCTCAGATAAAGCATTAAAGAAATTTCCTTAAGGGTACTATTGAATTTTTTATTTTCAAAAGGAAAGTTCATCTGGAATTCAGATTCTAAATTGAAGAAAAAAAGTTATCTAAGAGTACGAATAGAGAGAAATCCACACACAGTGGACCTCCGACATTTTATTTTTTCTTTTATACGTAGAAGGGGTATTATGATATATAGTGGCCAAAACTGAGTGTTAAGGATGATGTTGGATTCCATCAACTACCTAATCCAAGGGAAACATAGAAATATCATACGTTCACTATTTCAGATGAGGGGTGTGATAATGATGTTGTGAATGGTAAAATCACCATCCATTGTATAACAGCTAGTGTGTTATTTGGATCTAGTGATATCAATTCATTAATATCTACACAATTTGCAATGTTTATCAAGATTCCAAAAAAATAAATAGATTTGGAATTTCTAGTAAAAACCCTTGATGGTATCTTTATCACATCTCAAGTATATGATTCCTATCTATTTGACATTTGTGGGAATTTTTTTCCTAAAAATTAATTTATTATTCCTATGTTTTTTTTTGATTTCATGTAAGGAATATATTAGCATTATATACATAAATCACACATCAGTTTGATGATAAGGGATTTTATGTTAGATATTCTGATCCATCTTATGATAATCTATCATTTTGAAAATATGTAAAAACATCTAATAGATATTACATCCATAGAGTGGATATTAATTCTAATACATAAGGGTTGTTTATTTCAAATGGTTTGGGAGAACATGATATTGATAATATACCTAGTCATCATATTTCTTTTTTATTTCCTTAGGGAATAAATGCCTTCTATTCTACCAAACAATGAAGTTGAGTTTTTAATAGAACTCATACATGATACCACACAATTTTCAAATACACCCTACAGAATGGAACTGATTGTGTCACATAAATTGATGTTGAAATTAAAATAAAACCAACATGAGGGATTTAATCATCCAATTATTTAACCTTACTGTGAAAATATTCTATTTTATATCATAATAGATCAATGTAACCCTGCATTGATTATTAGGAGCTAAAGAAGATCATGATCAAGAACAAGTATCACCTTCCCCGGATTTATGACTTTATTATCATCTTTGTGGATCTCAATTTTTCTTCCATATAGACCTTCATTCTGGTTATCATAAATTAAGTATCATGATAGACGATATAACCAAGACAACATTCTATACAAGGGAGGGAATTTATAAATATATTGTTATTACTTTAATTAATATTAGTGATCCTAATATATTCATGGATTCAATGAATATTGACTTGAGGGATAGCTTGATTAGATTTAGGTAGTCTACATAGATGATATAACCATATTTTCAAGGAAAAATGACGAAAATGATGATCAAATTAAATTTTTTACATAAGACCCAAAGGGGAGATATCATATATAAAAATATTAAAATTTTAGACTTTTCACTGTAAAGTTATTCATTTTTCGGTCATACAATCTCAAGAGAGGATATATTAGTAGATCCATCAAAGATAGAGGATATTTAATATTGTTCATTACCAACCACAGTGACATAGATCCATAGTTTTTGTAGTTTATCCAGATATTATAGACACATTGTGGAGAAGTTACCGTGAAAACATAATTCCCAGACCTATCTATCGTGGAAGGTAGCCAGGTTCCTCCAGATATATGAATTTTATATAAATTTGAAATAACTAAATGAGTAGGATATTTAACCTACCTTTGATTATGTTACCCTATAGTGGATAAGGGCCATTACAAATATATGATGCATCCATAAAGGAATTGGGATCTATTATAAGGAACATTAAATGGTTATAGATTATACTTCATTAATACATATTGTTTATAAATAATATTACACAGATCCTGATTTGGATTTTACTGTAGTAATTTTTTATTAATGATATGGAGGAATTGTCTTTATGGGGATATGTGTGATATATATACCAGTCATAAATGATTGTAGTATATATTCCCATAGAAAAATTTTAGAATGAAATAGAGAAGATCACTAGAGATTATAAAGTATTATGATGGCTCAACACATTACCACACTAGGAAAGAAAAAATGGTTGTCAATACATTGATTTGAATGGAGAGAGATATCATTTCTAGTATAGGGTTTAAAAAGATCAAATACTTATTGATTAACAAGGATTGATATAGAAATCATAAATAATGAAAAAAAAATATATTGATCAATTTAATGTTCAATCGTCTATCAAATTATTTATTTATGTGGCATAGAAGAAATATATAGAGCGTCAAATGAAGGTTAGAAATTTTTTCCTAAGCTTAACATTCACCATGAATAAATGATATAGTTCATGAACCATGTACTCATTCCTTTTATACCAATTTTTAGTAAGGATCAAATAGAGAAAGATCATATTTATTCATTCTCTATTCAACCAAGAAGTTGGGAGATGTCTATTGGTTGGAATAAAAAAATTTAGTTGGATGACATGAATAGTTTGAAAGGAAAATGTATAAAGGGATGTTGCATCAACTACCGATATAGGAATTGAAATTAGAGAACATCACCAGACTCTAAAAAATATGTAACGGGAATAATACTATATGGATATTATTTGATCTCCTTACTATATAAAAACACTTCATTACTATCATAGAATAGTAACCTCTATATTATCTGTCTAGGATATACATTATGAATGTTGATGATTTCATGGATTGCAACATTCCATTGCTTCTAAATAGGATTTGAGGGTTTCATCAATGTTCTGGTATTATCTTAACTAGTATCATGATATGAATTCATGTTTAGTCACCTCTTATCATCCTAAAATAGCTGGGTTGTCTTAAAGAACAAATAAAACCCTAGAGGATATGTTGATATCATACTATATTTATTTTAAATGTCTTTTAAATCAACACCTTACTCTTTATAAGTTTCCATACAATAATGTCATTAACTCATGAATTTAGATTAATTCTTATAATTCCCTCATTAAAAATAGAATTAGGGCTCCAACATACTGAAATGAATTATGGGAAATAAAGATATCGGTACCAGAGATAGTTGAAGAAATGGTAGATATGGTTAGAAAAATTTAGTAACACATCCATGAAGCACATATTCAATTTAAATATTATGATGATAACATTAGGAATGGTCTAGAATTGGAGGTTTCTGAAATGGTTTTTCTATTAATTTATCCATGGAAGAAGGATATGATATTCTAGAAGAAAGGGAAAATAAGAGATCAGTATATCAGTCTCTTTAAAATTCTTGATCATATCAGAATGGTAGGCTATAACTTGGGGATTCAACCAACCATATCTCAATTTCAGGTTGTGTTTCATGTTTGTCTCTTGAGGAATTACATTCTTTACCCATCACATGTACTAAATACAATGGTCATACTGTTGGAGTAAGATCATTATTATAAAAAAACAATAGAAATTTAAGATCATACTGATAACTTTTCTGAAAAATAATACTACACATATAGTCAATGTTTTGTGGAGAAACCACTAGTTTGGGGGTCTATGTGGTAACTTGAGGATATTTTGAGGAACAATTATCATCATTTGTTAGTATTAGTGTAACGAATTTCAACGGAGTAATTACATTCAAGGGGTGTATAATGCGATACCCTTAGGTTTTATGAATATTTTTACAAATAAATGAAATTTATTTGATGTTTTGAGTTACACTCTAAACCACATTGATCATTAATTATAATATACACCATGTTTTACTCAATCTACATAAAATAATGTCTTATCTTGCATTACCCTCAACACACAATTTTAACAAAACAATGATATGCTATATTATTTTTAAATGTGTCCATTTTTTTATAGAAATATAAATAGTAGTATGAATAGTAATAACTACTTTTAAAAAATTGGGTTTATATAAATAATAAATATTTATAATAACAAAAATAATTTTTTTATAAAATCATTTTATGTTTTGAAAATAGAATTTTCTCAGAAAGCAAATTCTTTTGTGTTTTTTTATAATATAATAATATAATTGTTTGAAAGAGTTAGAAATTTAAATTGATAAAATAAATTAAAATTTTTATTTCATAATTTTTGAATTATCTTAGATTGAATTTTTGGATTTTTGTGAAATATTTCATTTTTGGATGAGTAGTGAAAAATATGTATTTGAATTGAAGACTTCATTTTCATTTAATTTGTATTTAGGGATTATTATATATTCATTTAGATAAAAATTATTTCTATGTAAATGAAATACCCATTAATATATTTAATATCATTGGAATCAATTTAAATATGAAATTGGATATAGAAACATTTTAATTGGTTGAATATTTTTGCTTCAAAAACCTGTTGTCTCATACCATTTGTACGTATAAATATTAAATTGCTTATTTCCACATATGTGATTGGAATTTGGAAAATTGTATTAGATATTTTTAATAAGAACAATTTATTATTTATTCTATAGTCAAATTAATTTTTGACCAAAATTATTTCTAAAAGATATTTAAACTGATCACATCAATTAACAGAAATACGAGTTTACTGGTAGAGTATTCTTTAATATTATGTATAAAAATAAACTATATACATATAAAACTCACATTTTCTGGACATATTTCTACCATAACCCTTCATAAATCTAATTTGGTGCATTTTGGAAGCTTTATTATGTAAAAACATGGGTAAATCTAAAAATATGAAAACAATTACCACATGTGTCCTTTCCACCACATATAAAAGGCCACCACTTCTTACACTATCTTCAAAAATTCATAATAAAATTGTTCAAAAAATACCTATCATAATAAATTATAAATTTCCCCATTATTCATACATTTGTTTTTTAGAATAAAACATAACTGAACATGTCCATTGGTGAAATTACAAACGAGATACCCGAAGATGAGGTAACATTCACCAATAAATGATTTTGTTTATTAATTACTAAAACCCATTAAAATAATTTTATACAATTTTATGAAATATATTCATAATATTCAATATAGAAAGATGTATTTATTTTAAGGGAATGACCTACAACATCACCCACTTCGATCAAATGGGATAAACAATCATCGTTCATGTCCATGGTAGACTATTGGCTCACAAACTGATTTAATTAGATCATCCATTGAAACACTCCAAAGTTGATAATAATGATTGATTTACAGTTTTTAAATGATATTTAATAATTTTTTGATTTTATTATTATTTTATATTTTTTATATGACCAAAAACATCATGATTTCTATTTTATGGGATTTTGATAATGTCATTTGTGTGAAAGGTAGTCTATCACCTCGTGAAGCAATGAGATTAGGTCAATAAGTACATGGAATGATTTAATGTTGATTTCAATAATATATGAAATTTACATGAAAAAATATGTTTCTAATATGAAGATATATCACACACCTTTCATTCATTCAATCCATTAAGAAAATGAATCCAACCATAATGCGTACATAATGTCTACCGTCTCTATGAACGATGCTTCTCATTTCCAATTTATAACTCTTATAGACTATTATAAAAATAGGTAATATATATATATAATATTTATATCATGTTTATCAATCTATGTATGATGAAATCATCCTCAATATAATAATACAACAAATATATCGAATTAAAATTTCTATGAAAAACAATGTGATTATCACTAAAATTGTAAGTGTAATAAAGAATTGGTAATAAATGAGTAATATAAGGTCATAATAAAATCATATATGGCACTATTTTTATGAATATTTTTCTTTTATATTTTTATAAAAACATATATTAATTATAGATGAACTATGCATGAGTAAGAAAAAATTCAATACATAATGTAATCTATCTTTATCTATCTTTTATTTTCCATGAGATACAAGTGATTTTCACTAGGTATTTGTTGTATATGGTGTGTATAATACCCATTTATGTATTTTTTATTATTTTAAAATGAATTACTGTGAGTTACATATCATTTTTATGATATTTCTTTCTTTTTGTTTATGGTTAAAACATTACCAAAGTGATAAGGGGTGTTTTGTCTCAATTGTTTTGGACATCAATGTTATACTATGAACCTATATTAATTTAATTTGTGTAAATAAAAGACATTAAAAAATTGAA
Source organism: Viscum album (assembly GCA_963277665.1). Lineage (NCBI taxonomy): Eukaryota > Viridiplantae > Streptophyta > Magnoliopsida > Santalales > Viscaceae > Viscum > Viscum album. The sequence goes on along the minus strand of OY728150.1, from coordinate 569,785,459 downwards.
TTATAATATATTTTTTCATCCTAATGATATTTCATGATTCATTTTATTTTTTTACTTTGTGAATTTTATGATTTAAATTTACCAATGTAGTATGTGGTTATTTATATATATTCATCATTTATCTTCAATGTTCATGATTACTCCCCCATTGATGAAATAATTCAATCTATCTCTCAATAAAAATTATTTACTTATTATCATATAGTCATTCATGATACATTCAAGTAATGACACAAAATATTCTAGTATTTGGTACCTAAAATAACAACGAATTTTTTTATGAATATCAAAATTAACTTTTCTCTTATATTGGAAATCTATTTCCTTTAGAAACCATGTTTTATAAAAGTATTATATAAATAATTTTAAATGATTCTAAAATCATTTGTTAAATACATTTTTACACAATTATTATTGTTTTGAAAACTATTTTCCGTAGAATATACACATCATTTTCTAATCAAGGATCTTTTTAAATATTGTTACAATGTAAAAGTAATGTTTCATATGTAGTTATTTACCCACAATCATGACAATAATTTCCATTAAGAATCCATTGTATGTTTACACAACATTTTTAATGAATTATTTTGATAATATTCTAGAAAATCAATGTTTTAAAAATGTGTTTTGAATAAAAATATTTTCAATAATGTTTCATGTTTTTAAATAGAATTTTCAAATAAGAAATTATATTTTCTTCAAATAATGATTTATATGATCATTTAAAATAATTTTTCATTGAACATGACATCTATGGGTGTTACACATTACTTACATGGAATATGATCCAAGGCTACCATTCATATTATTTTTATGAATGGGAAATGATTTGATGGATTGATGTTTATGAATCCTATTTCACTCTAATTATTTGTATTCTTATGAAACCTATTTCTCTTCCATGAGTTATATGCCAATGTAACATGATTATTTTAAGGGGTTATAATATTCTTTTAAATCTTGAATCAACTACAAAAATCATTATAAGAAGACATTTTTATGATACAAATTTAATTTCATCGGTTACAATGTAATGAATGTTTATGATCATGAGGAACACATTTGTATGGTTTCATTACGTGATAGGTGGGACCTTTATATCCCGAAAATTTATTTGTTCATTATTTTTATCTCATGATATAGACATGATTGGAAAAAAAGTTATTTTGTTCCATTAATACATTTATAGAATTGTATATGAACCTAGTTCAAAAATATTGAGCTTGTATGGGATGTAAACTCAATTCCGTAATATCGGGCTAGAACGCGGTGAAATCATAGTTCTGCTCAAGAATTTTTCCTCTATGATGTTATTGGTAATGATACTAGAGTAATATGGATATTTATATTCTATAGATATGTGTATTCAAAAAATTCAATATCTAATTCTCTCATGCCTCATGTTATTTGAATTCAAATTGATTCATTTTATAGCAATTAATATTTTTTATTCCGTGGATCTTGATTATAATCTTTGATACAAAGGTTATTATTTTCTATTATTATAATCATGTTATCATACACTTATTCCCATTATGATGCTTACATGTCTCTCTTGTTTACCTCTAGTAATAATCACCCATTATTATTTTTCCTTTCTGTAGTTTATTAAAATTTGTATTATATATGATGTGCATAAAAAGGGTTCTATAAAAAGAGTAAAATAAAATAGATAATGTATCTCTATTATAAATCTATGATTATGTATCCATGTATCCATGGAACTAAACTAATATTGTCATTGTGCGTTAGTTTTTGTAATTTAATGATTCTTATCGAAAAATTATGTAATGTCTATATATGTTAAGTCTCAGTATCTATACTAAATGATTTTATTTATAATATATATATATATATATTTTGACCATATTTTCTCTCAATTTTATCTTAATTTTCCCTTGTTATCTTTCCTCCCCTATGTGATTTTGTGAGTTCCCTTCGATGAAAAGGCATATTTTCCTTAGATTAGAATATTCGAGAACCGAAAATTGAAGGTAATCCTTTTGGTTCATACTCTCATTTTTTACATCACTTATTATTACTAAAGGAAAAACCCTATATTGGAACTAATATACTTGGATCCAGGATAAATGATTTATACTAAGAATTTTTCTCTTGAATTCATTTAATTGGTGGAAGGAGGGACTCAATTCCCCCTTTTTTCTTGAATATTTTTTCATCCATCACAATCTTGATGTGGGTGGTCTGGGAAAACACTGTAATGACTATTTGAATTATTATGGAATATGTACCATGTATGATCAAATTGGAATGTAATTATCACAACCTATCCTAGAATGTGAACAACTATTTTGATATAACCTTATTTTTTTTTACCTCCCTTGGATTTTACTGGACGATTTGGTGTTGGGATAAACACTTTTCGATACTTGAGGTGTGTTCCAACCTTTTAAAAGATGTTTTAACATGGGTGGAATGAACCTATATCCAATTTATTAATTTAATATTTTTTATTTTTTGGCTTTTAATTATGATTCTGTTTACCATGTTAGTTGATAATTTTTCTTAACATGGAATTTCTATAACATGTTGATTGTAATAATGATCTATAGAATTAATTAGAAGAATTAAAAAAGAAAAATTATAATATAATTGGAATTGTTATTATGGAATGATGAAATTGGTATATGATGATATAGTTGTCTACAATTATGATAAAATGATATGTGAAATGGGAATGGATATTATTAACGGAAAAATTAGTAATGACAATTGAATTGATATTTTTTTTTTGAACAGTTCAATAAGTCTTTTGATTTCATGATTGGTATGTTTGGTGTTGGTATTATATTGTATTACATATTATATTTTATCTTCATGGATCTTGATTAATTTAGATTCTTGAGGTCCATAAGAAAGTTTATGTACTTCTAGAGGGCCATGTGCATCGTTAGATACTGTATGTGGGATAGATGCCTAGAAATTTACCACCTGAGAGAAAGATGAATTTTTACATAATAATATAGGGATTAATGTATATGGACATTCTATGTGAAGATTGATGAAATGGTTCCTAATAATTAAGGGCTACATGAATGGTTACATGATCCCTAAGAATGATATTGTAGGTTACATTATTCCTAAGTTTGAGATATGACGTTCATGAAACAAGATTTGGGTTATTAATCCTTAGAAGGAAACAATCCAGAGATTTTGTGAATTCATCTTAGGAATAAGAATACACTCCAAGAATGACATTTCTTGAATATATATGATCTTATTTTTTCCAACACTATGTGTCATTATGTAGCTCAAGTATTATTCATTTTATCTAATGATATATTGTACATTATGAATTGATGCAACATTTTATGAAATAATATGATGATATATATATTCAATCTAGATTGATTAGAAACATTAAATGTCAATCAACTACGTTGTAATCAATCCCAGTCAAGGCACCATTTTATAACCATTCATTCTTTATGGATGAAGTTATGGACAATAGAAAAGGGATATGTACGTGATCCATTAATTTTATTGAGTGGAACTCAAGCATCGATATTGGTCCATGAATTTGGGTATAGAGTAAGTATCTAGAGTATATTATTATGTGTCTTTTATTATTTTAATTATTTAACTTCATCATGATATTTAGATTGGCATAAATTATGGAATGACATGGGTTTTTTGGGATAATTGGTCTCTTATATATATTTGGTTTGATTTTTGTATGTATTCTTATATACTAGTTGATTTTATTATTTTAATTATATTATTTCCCCTATAATTGAAAATCAGTTCAATCTATTATTCTTCCCGAATATTCATCATATACCCTTCCCTATAGTCTGCTTCCTCTTACATTTGGGGTGGCGTGCTTTAGGTCAGGTGATTGGAAGACTCAATCATCAGAGGGGGAACTATGTCATGGATCATGAAATGGATTATTATGAGAACTGAATTATGGTAATAATATTATATATATTTTTTAAATAAATATTTTTTATAAAAATAAAACATTAATATTTAATTCATAAATAAATAAAGCACAACTCTTAGGTTACAAATTACTAAAATTACTTATTTCCAATATCAACTTCTTTGATAAATACTAATAAACTAAGGAAATGAAATTTCCAATTCATAAATTGTTATAGTTGGACTCTTATTGTTTTAATGATCACAAATCCAGCAAATCATGTAAATATTCTAAATCATACCAATCAATTAAGTTATGTAAATCATTAAAATTATGTAAATCATTTAAATCATACATATCATGTATTTAATATTTAAATCATATAAATCATGATTACCCTTGTTCTATTATAATTTATTATGATGATGATTAAACGTAGTCTATTATGTGAGTATTACTTCTTATGATAGATAAAAGATATTTGACTTAGTATGAGACATCATGTCTGTGATCAAACTGCCTCACTGGTTAATATGGAAATCAAAAAAGTCCATAACACCATTTCAATGACACCGTAACCATGCTACCCATTATAGATTTCAGAAATGATTAGACACCGTACCCATGCTACAGTTACATATTTCCAAAGGACCATATACCAAAACCATGCTACCAATTCCAGATTTCGTAAAGGAATCGACACCATAATAAATACACCCGTTTCAAAATTTTCAAAGGTCTAAACACCATTTTCGTAACATTGGATCTATAAAACTGTAAAAAGGAACCGTTCAAATTTTAGCAAATGGAAAAGATACCATTTCTGTGACACCTTAACCAGCCATCGTAATACGACATAGTCCATGGTCACCGCTTCTTGCTCACCATGAATTTGGCACTGTTCCACACTCACCACAATGGTGACACTATAACTTACATAATAAATTCTCAATATTTTGTAATTAAATTTAATGGTTCATTATAACTGTAATATTATACTTATTTAATAACACTAACATAATTAATGATATTTTGTAGACATGAAATGTGATAATGTGAGGAATGAGATTTGGAGATCATTATTCTTCTCGTCCATAACACAAACAACTGAATATTAAATTAAAGGTGGCTCAAATGCTGGAAGAAGGGATCACTAAAAAATTGATGTTAGAGTGAACACACATGCAAGAACACACAAAAGAACACATGATGAACTCTCATTTTCTTCTATTTATGGATCACAACTCTAAATATCCTTACAAAAAAACTCATAGATGAATAAGTGCTATAAGGAGTTACAAAATAACATAGTGAAAAAATACTTAGAACTCACAAAACTATGTTTCTGAGCCTTCTTTCAGAAGAGGTCCCGGCAATAAAATCTATTATAACCTCAAGTCAAGAACTGTACAGAACAATGTTCAGAGAATTTCTAATACCTTTTTATTATATTCTATTATGTTTTGTAATCCGTTATTAAATATTCTAGAATTTTGTGCTCTTTTATTAAAAAAAATAATATCTCTTTTACTGAACTAGAGGATACAAGATATCCTCACACAATTTACTTTTTACAAATTATTTCACATATGTATAACCGTATAAGTGGTCCTATGTGACATGGCTGGTATATTACCGACCTAGAACTGTGGTATAGGTCATGTTACATGGACAATCTTCTTTAATATTTTGTAAACCCCTATCTAGGGTGTAAATCAATGATTTGTATGTATTTTTCTTGGTTTAAGCAGATAACCATGTGGACTGGATTAGGTCATGGATCGATACAGAACCACTTCTTTTATATGTTGTGTTTTTCGACATTAGTTTACACTATTTTAACTCATATTTCAAAAAACTAAATTTAACAAGGATAGTTACAATTGGATTAAATTTATAAATTGTTTGTTTTGGTAAATTAGTTTCAATGGTTATATCAACATCTCATATTATTATAACTGAGAAATAATCAATCGTTTAAGAAATTATTTGAACAGTTAGACTACAATAAAATTAATAATTTGTTTTAATGTCCTATTTTTTTAAATTGTGGGATCTTCAAATAATTTTTTTAATAGAATTATTTATAGGATCTCAACTCACCCACCTCTTAATTTCTATATTCTGAAATATATTTGGTATTGAATGTTATTTTTAATCTTTTATATTAAATGGATCAATGATTTTTCAAATCTTTTCAACTGAGATTTAGTTATGTTATGAATATATACAAATTTATGTTAGTTATTGATAATTATCTCTTTAAAATCTATCCTTTATTATTTGATATTCATAATAGAGAGGAATGTACTACTACTAATAGATTTACCAAATTTAATGTACGAAATTATACTCAGTGGAAAATTTAAATGAAAATGAACATAGAAAGTATGGGCTTTGATATATAAATAGAAATAGAAGATAAATATGATATACCATAAACTCCATGAACTACATGGAGTGAAGCTTATAATTTTTCAAAAAATAATACTTGTAATTATATGAATGCATTGATTTTTGATTTAGGGGATGCCGAAATTAATATAATGTCTACATGTAAATCTTCTTATGAAATTTCAGATACTATAGGTGTCTCACATGAAAGAACATCTACTTTTAATGAAATGAGACTCAATACCTATACTATTAAGTATGATAACATTATGATGAATCCTGATAAACCCATTTCTAATATTTATCGTAGGTTTAATGACATAGTAAACGAATTTATCTCTCTTGTAACGCAATTGGATATTAACGAAAAATCATGAAACTACTCAGATGTCTACATGGAAGATAATGAGGAACCTCATTATCAATTAGAGAATATTGTGGTATCCGTAATTTAACAGTCAATGAGCTGATAGTTAAATTGATGAAGTATGATGAAAAGTTAATGGTTAACAGAGAGGAAGATAATGAACCAAAGAAAACTTTAGTGGCATTCAAAACATATAATTCTAGAAATACAGAAAAGGAATCTGTGTAGAGACTTTTTAACAGTACACATAATGATGCATCACTATCAGATAGTGATGAGAAAATGACTCAATTAGCCAGAAGGTATATGTTGTTTTATTGAAAAAAATATATTCCAAAAACCAATTTATAAATGAAAATATGACAATAAAGGCAATTGTAAGAAGGACTTGAAAATTAATGATAACTCTAATGAAATATTCTGTTATTAATATTATAGAAAGAGATATTTAATAGTTGAATCTCCCAATATAAAGTATAAAAAAATTGGGGACAAAGATATAAAGTATAAAAATGAAATGAATGTAACATGTGGTGATTCACAGGATATGCCAAGTGACTCAAAATTTTCACATGATGAAATGGTGAAAAGATAAATTTCCTGTTTCATAACAAAAATATACGAGGTAAATCTTGAGTCTCTAATATAAAATTCTTTTTAATCTAGATATGAAAGAGATTTGAAAAATATAACTAGTGAATAACATACTAAATATATCAAAATTTGTGAATATACTTTCAATGAATTAAAAAATAAATATAACGATTTTAAGAAACACGACTATTTTACATCTACTATTAAATAAAATTTTACTAATGAAATGGAATGGAATGATCAATTACAAAAATAAAACAACAAACTAATATTATATAGTGATCAGTTAAAAATTACATAGAAATATTTTCTAATGGAAATAATACAATAAAAAATTTCAAGGTAAACATGTAGATCATAGGTATACTAATAGTATATGATTCCTACCTAGATAGAAGAATATAGTTAAAACTCATTTAATAACAAAATATCGAAAAAATATTTTCATACCCAGAACAAAAAAATCTAGTAGTTCTAACACTGGGAAGTCATTCACTTCATTTAGTTTATTAAGAACAAACATATATTACATTTCTAATACTTAGAAAACATAGTATTGGAAACCCATGAGGAAATTATGTGTTCCCAAAGCTCTTATTAATAATGTTACTTGATCCCAAAAAATCTGGGTAACAAATTTGTCTTTAACTTAATTTTACTATAGGAAAGAAGTTTGAAGAGAAACCATAGAATTCAACAGTACATAGCAAGGGTGAGTTCAAGAAAAATGATGTGATATTAATCATTCTTCATGAATATGATAAATATTTATGGTGTACATGTCAAATTTGGTGAAAACGTTAAATAAAAAATTATTGGCCTTAGCTAGATTGGTAAATCTAACTCAGTTTTAATTTCAAAAGAACATTTTATTGATCTAATAAAATATTATACTATTAGTATTTCAAAAATTATGTGATTATTTTTTCATGTTAAATTTGAAATTTATTGTTAAATTTTTTTTAATTATAAAAATTAATTATTATTTTATAATTTTAGAAATGAGAATTTATATACTGTTAACTTAGAATCATTAGTTTCTAAAAATGTACTTTTTACTGTGTTCCTTTCATAAAGAGTCTTGGATTTGTAATACAAGTCTATGAAAAAATAATATATACTCCCTTATAAAGCTAACGAGAAAAATATTTGTTAATGATCTACCCAAACATGAGTTTCCAAATGGAAAAGCTGGCAATCCTTGTCCAAATGGTAAACAAAAAAAATCCCTTTCAAACCCAATAAAGAAGTTTTGACTTCCCAACCTATCGAGTTGGTTTACATTGAATTTTTTAAAACATATATAGTTTTATGTATTATTGGGAAGCACTATGTCTATGTTTTTTTATATGACTAATCTTGATATACATGGCCCTTTTTCTTAACTTCTAAATGTGAAGCCTATTCTCATATCACCATGTATGCTAGAAGAGTAGAAAAAAGTGGTATTAAAATTAAATTCATAAGAATAGACCATGGCTGTGAATTTGAAAACCAAGAGTTTGAATCTTTTTTCCCAAAAAATGACTATAGTCTTAACATTTCTGCCCCTAGGAAACCACAATAAAAAATAAAAAAATGGTGTTGAAGACCATTCTTAAGGAAAATATCAACAACCATTCTTAAGGAATATGACGTATCCATATACTTTTCATCTGAAGCTATCGATTAAAATTTCTATATTATTAATATAGTCATAATTATAAAAATTAATTAGAAAACTACATAAGAGTTATGGTATGATTGAAGACCCAATGTTAATTACTTAAATGTTTTTTTGTTGCTATGTTTATACTCTAAATATTAAGGAGAATGTTGGAAAATTTGCATCCAAAATTGATGGATGAATTTTCCTTAGCTACTCAATATATAGTTAATCATATAGAGTCTTTAATAAAATAATCTAAATGTGCATAAGAATATGTACATCTAAATTTTTATGAAATATATCCACATGAACGTAAGACCCCCTTAAAAACCTTGAGCATTATTTTTCAAATCTTTACATAATTGAAAAATATTTTTACCCTAATTTCAAGAAATATATAAAATATTCTAGTTCTAGAAATTCTCTAGATTGTAGTCATGATGTACCCAAACCTGTTAAGGAACATGAAATCACTAGGCCTTATTTTTCTTAATCTGTTAGAACCCTTACAAACCATACATTAGATACTATAGTTGGGTACATAGATAAAGGAACTCATACTAGAGGTTCTATATGAAATCATGTTGAAAATTATTATTTCATATCACAACATTATCCTAAGAACATCAATGGGGAAATCAATCATGATCTTTGGGTGATGGATATGCAAGAAGAGATAAATCAGTTTGAAATAAATAATGTCTGTAAACTACTGGATAGACCAAATGACACCTTTACTATAGGTACAAAATGGATGTTAAGGAATAAGGTAGATGAATACATAACTACTGTAAGAAAAAATGTAGATTAGTTTCACTAGGTTATAGTCAAGAACAAGGAATTGACTATAGTGAAATTTTTTTCACCAGTTCCAATACAAGAATCCATTAAAATAATTCTTGCATATGCAACACATTTAAATTTAAAACAATATAAAATGTATTTTAAGAGAATATTAATAAATGGATATATAGTTTAGGATGTTTTTCTAGAACAAACCCGAGTTTTACAAACCCCCATTTTTGAAATTGTGTTTTTAAATTAATAAAAGATTTATATGGTTTAAAATGAACTCCAAGAGCTTGGTATGATAGACTCAGTAGTTTTCTTATTTCTAAAGATATTATAATAGTTATATCTGATCATACTATCTTTATAAAAAGAGTTTATAATGATTATTTAGTGTTTCAAATCTGTGTTGATGATATTATTTTTGGATACTCAAAATATTCGGAATGTGCTTATTTTTTCAATGATGATGAAAAATAAATTTGAAATGAGATTGAGGGGTGAAGTAATATTCTATCATGGATTTTAAATCTTTCAAAATAAGAAAGTTATTATTTTGAATCAAAAAATATATATATAATATCATCTATAAAATTTTGTTTTGGGTAGAAGTAAAAGTAGTGACACTCTTATGAGTATTACCTTTAAATTGGATATTTATGAGAATTGAAAATATATTGAAAAAAAAACTTATAGATGAATGAATGGTTTTTTACTATTTATAATTTCTAGTAGAACTGATATTAGTTTTATTGTGTGTATGTGTGTTCATTTTCAAAAAAAATCTTAATGAGTCATATCTTCTAGTTTTTAATTTTATTTTTTGAATACCTAAAACATTCTACCAACTTAGGAAACTTCTATTCTAGATGACAATCATTTGACTTTATTTTTTATTTGACATCGGTTTTGGTTGTTCTGTGTTAGATAGAAAAATTACATCTGGAAAATGTAACTCTTTTTAAAAGACACTAGTATCATGATGTAGTAAAAAAATTTCTTGGACTAAATACTGTGGAAACTGAATATATATCTTGTAGTAGTTGTTAGGGATAGATTTTTTAGATAAAACACACTTTTCTAGATTATAGATATCAATTTAGATAGGTATCTATAAATAGTGATAACACAAGTGCTATTAACTTCTCTATGAATTATGTTTCTATTTCATTAACAAAATATATTGATGTCAAACATCACTTTTTGAGAGATCAATATAAAAAAGGTGATATTACTTTTGAATTCATTGGCACTGAACAATAGCTTCCAAAAAATTTAACTAATCTATTAAATTTTGAAATGATAAGTGACATTATAAATGAATTACGAATGAACACATTTCGGCGACTTGTATTCTTTTTTATATTTAACTCTTTCATAGTTACTATCTCTCAGTTACTGTATCTCATCTTGTTTCCTCATATTCGCAGTCTCAGTAGTTACAGATGCACCATTTAGAGTCACACTGCAATGTTCACACCATGATTTCTTATTTCAGTCTCACCATGATGAATAATAATTATATTTTTATAGAAATTTTCCCATATCACTTTATTGATTATTTTATTTCTTTTAAACCACATTTTTTGGATTTATGATGTTTGAACTCTCTAAATGATAAAAATTCGTCTGTTTATTTCTTCCTTCACTCATACTCTCAACTCCCAAAGACAATATCTTTTCTCTTAAACATATCATCTTTCCTGAGCCCACATAGAATTAATAGGATGAACCATCTAACTTCTTCGTCTCCTAGAATGTACCGATCTTCAATTAAGTACAAAATGGATCTAATTACAATGCCCGAGAGGTCATTATACCAAGGATTTGAGGATCCAATAGTCATGCTAGGGAAACAAATATGTGATAAGTGGATCTTGTCATGTAATTAAATTATTATTAATGTCATGGAAGATTAGTTATGGTTAGTGTGGTAAACAAATATGAAAATACTAATATATCCAGAGCAAGTTTTCGAATTTTATCAGTCTCTTCTATTCTCATTAAACTCTTATGATGATTTTGGGTTATAGAAAAGTGAAAAGACTAATATATCCGAAGTAATCTTATGTTTATCCGAAACTTGATATTTCCACGAAAAAGAAGACTTTTCCACTCTCATGTATCAAGATTTGTTTTTTATACAGCTTCTGAATATTTGGTAATAAAATAAAATTGTTCAATTACATTATCATTAACATATGTGACATGATCACGATAGCATAAAACTCAAATTCTCATTATTTATTAACGGTTTATCTATGCTATGATACTAGTCAAATTTGAGATTCGTAAGAATGGAGTAGTGGTTGAAGATTATGTTTTTTATATCTATGGATACATGATGAAGAATGAAGATCAGTTTGAATCCATTGAAGAGATCATGGGTTGAAGACAACGAGAGGCTGTATGAGAAAATTAATCTTGTTTATTACCGTTCAAGACCTATAAATGTCACTGTCCTTATTTTAGAGTTAAATGATCTCATAGTATAACATCCTAGGTAAATAAAAAATAAATAATTTTCATATTTATTAATATTTACTAATTAAATATTAATTTTAATTAAAAGGGGTTTCTACGTTCGATAGCGTACTCGATACGCAATGATGAGTTTCTTTGAAAACATACGTTGCACACTAGTAATAAAATAATATTATTTTAAATGTTAGTCAACACGTAGTCATTGTACAGTCGGGAATGGATAGAAATAACTAAAATATGATTATATATGTTTTTAAATGTTTTTACATTTACCCAATAAATGATAGAGGCTTAAAATACGGATAGAATTCAATTTTAGGCATTTATTCCCTAATTTTCACTAAGGGTTCACTTATCACCTATTGACGGCAAACCGTCATTAAATATAGTTTTGATCAATCTTATAAATTATATAGGACCAAAATTAACTCTTCTTTAGAATCAGGACATCAAAATTTACTTTGTGTAAATTTTTGGTATCTTTCTGATAAAGTTAATTTTTTAAAGAATAGTGTAAAATGTTGTATTTTAATTCAAAACCTCTTTCTAATCTAATTTATTTATATGATTAGATTATCATTTGAATTGTTTTTAAAGTGAAATTAGAAAATATTTTTACCATTAAATCCAATAGTGGTCGTTGGAATTAATTTCACTTTGAAATCGGAATTAAACTAGTGTCAATCTTTTGATACTTATTGTTTCATAAAAACACGATATATGCTCTAACAACAGGAATTAATTATTAAATTATTTAATGAAACTTATATGTTGTGAATTTTTTAAAATGGACTTCATTTTTGAATTCGGAATATCAAATATATCTTAGGGTGATTTTTTGGTATTTTTCTGAAAAACGTCAATTTTTGATGAATAGTGAAACCACTAAGTGGTACTTATAAAAACTGATTTTTCGTTTAAAGGAAATTTTACCACTTCTGTGTTTTGAATTTCAAAAATCCGACATACATGGTATTCATTAATAAGTAAAATGTGGTTCAATGAGATTAAAATAATTTTTTTTGTGAATAGTAACTTCTTATGTTTTTAATCGCGATTAGAGGTAATTAGTGTAGTTTAAGGTAAAAATAATGTTTTAATAATATGAGATGAGATTTAAACATTTCCTACCCTTATTGGATGTGTCATGGGAGACCAAGAAAATCCATGGGTCAACTTGGGGACCCCATGGAGCCACTTTGGTTGGGAAATGACATAAATAACTTTTTATTTAATGTTAAAGTAAAAATGACACACACATGAAGTGTTTTACTAATACAATTTTTACATGGGGATATACAAGTCATATTTTTTACTATAAATAGAAATTGGAAAGATACAAAGATTTCCTACATCATAGTATTTTTTTTTATAATTTTTAGACATTAAATAAATTAAATTATTTATGACATCATGATGATGCAGCGATGACCTCATTATATAACGATTTAAATAAAATGGAAATATAATGTAATATCTATGACCTACACATGTCCAAAACCTATTGGATGAGTATATTTCGAGCCCATATCACCTTATCCTCTAAATACATCAATTTGGGACCTCTTAAATCAGAATTCCATTTTAAAATAAAGTGCCTTTTCTTTACATTCCAAGAGTGCCCCTCCTCTCCTCTTATAAAAGGCCCCCACCTCTACCTCCTTACCCACACTCCCAACGCCTTTGGATCGGCCAACCCCTACCCATTTTGGATCTCCAGATCACTATAATACTCCTTGAAGCCTCACTTTGGGCAGAAGTCTTTTCAAAGAAGCCTTTGAGCTCAAACCAAGTGGAGTTACCCGATTTTAAGGTAATGTCTTCTTTTGAGTCCTTTTGTTTTAATTTGCTTCTCCAACCCCATAAACTCTTTTTTTTTCTTTTTTAAAAAATCTAGTATCCTCAATATACTAGTATGTTTTTAGAATAAGGATTCGAGCTACACTTACACACACCTACATATAATGGTTAAATAACATACTGTTTCCGTGGATGGCGAATTTCTGCCTCCCAAAACGATGATTGATCAACATTATTTTAACACCTTCAAAGGTGGCCATTAAGATGAAACTATATTTATATATGATATATAATATGTTTATGTTTTCCATAAACTTCTGTATTTTTCATTTTGGGCATACCTTTATGGTTTCCATTATGGGTAAACACGATATCTTCATTTAAGGAAAAGCGGACTACCGCCCCCTCAAAGTGATGTGATTCGTTAATGCCATATGTGAGACGTGTAAAGGATGGATTTAAAGTTATTATATATGATGTTATACTGGAATTATAATATAACACTATATCATTATTATTTCTTTCCATTAATGTATGAGATAGAAATGAAAGTAGCGTTCATGCGTACGTACGGCTTACCATCTCCATGAACGGTGCATTTCATTTCTTATCCCCAAATGTAATGTACTATTAAAAGTACATGTATATAATTGAAATATATAATTAATGATATATGTAAATGATGAATACAATTCTGGAATTAAAATATACATACCTCTTATTTAGTTTTAATTCCATTAATATGACAATGAAATGAAAGTAGCGTTCATGCGTACGTACGGCTTACCGTCTCCATGAACGGTGCATTTCATTTCTTACCTCCAAATTATTATGTAGTATTATAAATACATGTATATTCTGGATATATATGATATATATGATATCCAAATCAGGAATTTCATTCTAGATATAAATAACCTTTGACCACAAGAACAACATGTAATTGTTAGAAGTCCACTTTGGACTTAAGAACCAAATATCGATAAAAGAAACATTATTAACTTAAATGGTTACATTATGTTTATAACATGGAAATAAGTGATATAAAATGAATAATGAACTTTAAAAAGTTTCTTAATCAAGTAGAAATTAAATCAAGTTTTTTATTGAGGATGTTAAAGAACGATCGAGTCAAGTCGGGCCCGAGGTAAGGGACTTCTTCTCAATCTCCTTTCATTGAGGAATATTTCATTTTATACACACCTTTATTTTATACGGTGTATAAACCCCTTTTACGTTTACTTTTATACAAAAGGAATCTTTTTCTATGAAGCGTTTTACTAAACGACAAAAAGGAATGTTTTTTTAACGTACGCGGTGACAACGACCTTTTCCACCGCCTCGAGTATTATTTAGACTTTGGCTTCCTCAACAAACCGTAATGTTTTTAAAATAAAATAAATACCATATACTCTTTCATGTATTTTGGTATTGAAAATGGTTTTGATAAAGGATTCTATTATGATATATTGAGATTGAAATGTGGAAATGTTATCAATACTTTATATTGGTTTTATGTTTTATGATTTTATATTGGTACTTGGACATTTGATGGGTGGTTACGTGATAAACCATATGACGGGTGGTGCTGTGAATACCAGGACGGGTGGTTATGTTATAACCTCCAATGCATTGGGTATGGAAGTCGTCCGTATGGCTATTCCATTAAGTATGTTTGGAAATTTTCTGTATGGATATTCCATTAAGGGATATGTGTGGAATTCAACCATATGGTTATTCCACTTAAGTATTTTTATGTCCCAAGTTACCTTTATATATGTTATGTATTCTTTATATGGGTTTTATGGTAATCCTTTGGTTGCAAAAAGGAATGTAATGATACTTTATTCAGTGACGAGTTTTTACTACTTCATGAAGGTGAAGGTATTAAATTGATAGAGTATACAAGGTTTACATGATGTTTGAAAAACTAACAGTTTTCATTATTTGTGTATCCCTTACTGAGCTTTTTATGCTCACCCCAAGTTTTTTTGAAATGTTTTTCACAGGACTTAATGTGGAATAAGGTCAAGGATGGGATCAATGGAATGTCATGCTATATAAAACATTGAACTAGACTTGTTTCTTTTTAAGAGTTTTATTATTATGGAAACTTAGTAGAAGTGTCTACTCTGTATTCTTTTGAGATGTAATAGTTATGTTCTAATTCTCTAAAACTCTAAACCTGAAAAGATCTTCAATGTGAATTTTTCATTTAATTCAATATTAAGTAAGGTTTAAGGCCGAGGCCTTATAGTTGGTATCAAAGGTTAGTTTAGACAACTTTAGGAGTTAGAAAATTGTTAAATTATAAATTAATTTATGGTATGATTGAAATGATATAGGATTTATGGATTACCATGTTGCTTCGCCTAAGATATTTCTATATTAAGAATGGTTTTTCATAGAGGAAACATAACAGATTTTCTGGGAAGGCATACAGAGGGAAATGGCCTTTCAAATCAGTATCATGAGATGGTCAGAATCAGAACTAAACAGTTTGTTGCAGTGATGGCTTAGTTGACTCAGGTTACTACTAAAGGAGTTGAAAAGAAGATTGGTGAATGCTCCAATTTTGGCATTTCATTTTAGGAATGGTGATTTTGTTATATATAGTGATGCTTTGTTGAAGGGACTTGGCTGTGTCCTTATGCTGAATGATTAGGTAATTGATTATGCTTTACGTTAGTTGAAAACTCATGAGGTAAATTACCCTACACATGATTTGGAATTAGCTTCTGTTGTCTTTGCTTTAAAAATTTGGAGGCATCATTTTTATGGAGTAAAGTGTGAAATATATACTGATCACAAAAGTTTAATGTATATATTAACTTAGAAAGAATTGAACATGATACAGAGGAGATGGATGGAATTAATCAAGGATTATGATTGTACAATTCACTACCATCCGGGAAAATCAAATAAAGTGGACGATGCTTTGAGTCGAAAAAGTAATGCTTCATCAACCATGCTACGTTTGGAATGAGATCCTTTGGTTTTTGATTTGATGAACTTTGGCATAGAAGTTGTTGGTGCAGGAAGTCATTCTTTTTTGTTTCAGGTATCAGTGAAATCTTCTCTATCAGACAGAATCAAGCAAGCACAGAAGAAAGACAACGAGTTGTAGAAAAAGGTAGAGCTGGATCAGAAAGGTAAGTTGCCTGAATTCAACACTGATAATGATTGTATTTTGAGGTTTGGGAAGAGATTATGTGTTCCTTGGGATTCACAGTTGAAGAATGAGTTGTTATGTGAGGCTCATAGTTCCCCGTTTTTAGTTCATCCTCTCAGTACTAAGATGTACAGTGATTTTCGGGAGTATTGCTGGTGGGATGGAATGAAAAGAGATATTGATGATTTTACTGTGAAGTGTTTGACTTGTCAGCAGGTTAAAGCAGAGCGGCAGTTACCTAAAGGGATGTTTCATCCATTACCAGTGCCAGAGTGGAAATGGGAAAACATATCCATGGACTTTTTTGTGGGATTACCGAGGGCATCTCGAGTTAATAATGCAATCTGGGTTATTGTTGATTGCTTGACTAAATCTGCTCATTTCCTTGATATACGAGATACTTTTTCCCTAGATCAACTTTCCCCTTTGTATCTTAAAGAGATAGTAAGGTTACATGGATTTCCTCTCTCCATTGTATCTGCCCGTGATACTAGGTTTACTTCTAACTTTTGGAAAGGCCTTCAGAAGTCGTTTGGTGCTGAATTAAATTTTAGTACAGATTTTCATCCTCAATCAGATGGGCAGTCAGAACGAACAATTCAGACCTTGGAGGATATGCTACGAGCTTGTTCTATGGACTATCAGGGAAGTTGGGACCAACATAATTCTTTGGTTGAGTTTTCTTATAATAACAGTTTTCATTCCAGTATACAGATGGCACCATTTGAGGCATTATATGGGAAGCAGTGTCGAACTCCAGCATTTTGGGATGATGTGGGTGAAAGGAAGCTGATGGGACTAGAATTGGTAGAAGAGATGGCAAAAAAAGTTTAGTTGATTCAGAAACACATGAGAATAGCTCAGAGCAGGCAGAAGAGTTATGCAGATAACCGGAGGAAGGATCTATCTTTCGAGGTAGGTGATCATGTTTTTCTCAAGGTTTCTCCATGGAAGAGTGTGATTTGATTTGGTAAGAAAGGAAAGCTGAGTCCAAGGTTCATTGGACCATATGAAATTCTGGAGAGAGTTGGATCAGTTGCATACAGTGTGGGTTTACCTCCGAGTGCATCTCAGGTACACAATGTTTTTCATGTTTCGATGTTGAGGAAGTATATGCCAGATCCATCTCATGTTTTGAGTCCAGAGGTAGTTCAGCTGGAAGAGAACCTATCTTATGAAGAACAACCAGTCCAGATTCTTGACCAAAGAGAGAAAGTGTTTCTAAATAAGGTAATCCATCAGGTAAAGGATTTGTGGAAAAACCATATGGATGAAGAGGCAACGTGGGAATCTGAAAATGCTATGAGGGATAAATACCCCCACTTATTTTGATAAGTGAATAAAATTGTGAGGACGCAATTACCAAAAGGGGGGAAGGATGTAACATCCCACGTAAATAAAGAATAAAGAATTTTCATATTTATTAATTTTTAAAAATTAAATATTAATTTTAATTAAAAGGGGTTTCTACGTTCGATAGCGTACTCGATATGCAACGATGAGTTTCTTTGAAAACTTACGTTGCACACTAGTAATAAAATAATATTATTTTAAATGTTAGTTAACATGTAGCTGTTGTACCTACGGGAATGGATAGAAATAACTAAAATATGATTATATATGTTTTTAAATGTTTTTACATTTACCCAATAAAAGATAAAGGCTTAAAATACAGAAAGAATTCAATTTTAGGCATTTATACCCTAATTTTCACTAAGGGTTCACTTATCACCTTTTGACGGTGAACTGTCATTAAATATAGTTTTGATCAATCTTATAAATTCTATTGGACCAAAAATAACACTTCTTTAGAATCGGGACATCAAAATTTACATTGTGTAAATTTTTGGTATCTTTCCGATAAAGTTTATTTTTTAATGAATAGTGTAAAATGTTGTATTTTAATTCAAAACATCTTTTTAATCTAATTTATTTATATGATTATATTATCATTTGAATTGGTTTTAAAATTAAATTAGAAAATATTTTTACCATTAAATCCAATAGTGGTCGTTGGAATTAATTTCACTTTGAAATCGGACTTAAACTAGTGTCAATCTTTTGATACTTATTGTTTCATAAAAACATGCTATTTGCTCTGACAGCGTGAATTAATTATTAAATTAATTAATTCAACTTATATGTTGTGAATTTTGTAAAATGGACTTCATTTTTGAATCGGAATATCAAATATAGCTTAGGGTGAATTTTTTGTTTTTTTATTGAAAAACTTAAATTTTTGATGAATAGTGAAACCACTAAGTGGTACTTATAAAAACTGATTTTTCATTTAAATGAAATTTTACCACTTCTATGTTTTGAATTTCAAAAATCCAACATATATGGTAGTCATTAAGAAGTAAAATGTGGTTCAATGAGATTAAAATAATTTTTTGGTGAATAGTAACTTATTAAGTTTTTAATCGTGGTTAGAGATAATTAGTGTAGTTTAAGGTAAAAATATTGTTTTAATAATATGATATGCACTTTAAACATGTCCTACCCTTATTGGATGTGTCATGGTCGACCAAGACAAGCCATGGGTCAACTTGGGGACCCCATGGAGCCACTTTGGTTGGGAAATGACATAAATAACATTTTATTTAATGTTAAAGTAAAAATGACACACACATAAAGTGTTTTACTAAAACAATTTTTCCATAGGGTTATAGAAGTCAGATTTTGGACTATAAATAATAATTGGAATGATAAAACGATTTACTACATCATCGAATTATTTTTATAATTTTTAGACATTTTATAAATTAAATTATTTATGACATCATGATGGTGTAGCAATGACCTCATTTAACGATTTAAATAAAATGGAATGATAATGAAATATATAAGACCTAAACATGTCCAAAACCTATATAATGAGTGGATTGCGAACCCTTATCACTTTATCCTAGGAATACATCAATTAGGGACCTCTTAAATCCGAATACCATATTTAAATAAAGTGACTTTTCTTTACTTTCCAAGAGTGCCCCTCCTCTCCTCTTATAAAAGGCCCCCCACCTCTCCCTCCATACCCACACTCCCAAAGCCTTTTGCTCGGCCAACCCCTGCCCATTTTGGCTCTACACATCTCTCTAATACTCTCTGAAGCCTCAATTTTGTCATAAGGCTTCCCAAGGAAGCCTTTGAGCTCAATCCAAGGGGAGTTACCCGATTTTAAGGTAATGTCTTCTTTTGAGTCCTTTTGTTTTATTTTTCTTCTCCAACCCCCTAATCTCTTTTTATTATTTTCTTTTGTAACAAATCCAGTATCCTAAATATACTAGGATGTTGTTATAAGAAGGATTCTAGATACACTTACACACATCTACATATAATGGTTAAAGAACACACTGTTTCCGTGGATGGCGAATTTCTGCCTCCCGAAACGATGATTGTTCAACATTATTTAAACACCTTCAAAGGTGGCCATTAAGATGAAACTATATTTATATATGATATATAATATGTTTATGTTTTCCATAAGCTTCTGTATTTTTTATTCTGGGTATACCTTTATGTTTTCCATTATGGGTAAACACAATATCTTCATTTAAGGAAGTGCGGACTACCGCCCCCTCAAAGTGATGTGATTCGTTAATGCCATGTGTGGGATGTGTAAAGGATGGATTTGAAGTTATTATATATGATTTTATACTGGAAGTATTATATACCTCTATATCATTATTATTTATTTCCATTAAAGTATGAGATAGAAATGAAAGTAGCGTTCATGCGTACGTACAGCTTACCGTCTCCATGAATGGTGCATTTCATTTGTTATCCCCAAATGTAATGTACTATTAAAAGTACATGTATATAATGGATATATATAATGAATGATATATCTAAATGATGAATACAATTCTTGAATTAAAATATACATACCTCTCATTTAGTTTTAATTCCATTAATATGACAATTAAATGAAAGTAGTGTTCATGCGTACGTACGGCTTACCGTCTCCATGAACGGTGCATTTAATTTTTTACCACTAAATGATTATGTAATATTATAAATACATGTATATGATGGATATATATGATATATATGATATCAAAATCAGGAATGTCATTCTGGATATAAAGAACCTTTGACCACACGAACAACATGTAATTGTAAGAAGTCCACTTTCGACTTAAGAACCAAATATCGACAAAACAATAATTATTAACATAAATGGTTACATAATGTTTATAAAATGGAAATAAGTGATATTAAAGGAATAATGAACTTTAAAAAGGTTCTTAATAAAGTAGAAATTAACTCAAGTTTATTATTCAGGACGTTAAAGAATTATCGAGTCAAGTCGGACCCTAGGTAAGGGACTTCGTCTCAATCTCCTTTCATTGAGGCATATTTCATTTTATACACAACTTTATTTTATACGGTGTATAAACCCCTTTGACTTTTAATTTTATACAAAATGAATCATTTTCTACAATGCTTTTTACTAAACAACAAAAAGGAATGTTTTTTTTAACGTACGTGGTGACAACGACCTTTTCCGCCGCCGTGAGTATTATTTGGTCTTTGGCTTCCTCAACAAGCCGTAATGTTTTTAAAATAAAATAAATACCATATAATCTTTTATGTATTTTGGTATTGAAAATTGTTTTGATAAAGGATTCTATTATGATATATTGTGATTGAAATGTTGAAATATTATCATTCCTTTATATTGGTTTTATGTTTTATGATTTTATATCGGTACTTGGACATTTGACGGGTGGTTACGTGATAAACCATATGGCGGGTGGTGGCGTGAATACCAGGATGGGTGGTTATGTTATAACCGCCAATGCATTGGGTATGGAAGTCGGCCGTATGGCTATTCCATTAAGTATGTATGGAAATTGGCCGTATGGCTATTCCATTAAGTGATATGTGTGGAAGTCGACCGTATGGTTATTCCACTTAAGTATGTTTATATCCCAAGTTACCTTTATATATGTTATGTGTTCTTTGTATGGGTTTCATGGTAATCCTTTGGTTGAAAAAAGGTAAGTAATGATACATTATTCATTGGAGAGTTTTTACTACTTCATGAAGGTGAAGGAGTTACTTTGATAGAGTATACATTGTTTACTTGATGTTTGAAAAACTAACAGTTTTCATTCTTTGTGTATCCCTTACTGAGCTTTTTATGCTCACCCCATGTTTTTTTGAAATGTTTTTCACAGGACTTAATGTGGAATAAGGTCAGGGATGGGATCGAGGTAATGACATGCTATATAAAACATGGAACTATTCATGTTTCTTTTTAAGAGTTTTTTTTATTATGGAAACTTAGTAGAAGTGTCTACTTTGTATTCTTTTGTGATGTAATAGTTATGTTCTAATTCTCTAAAACTCTAAACCTGAAAATATCCTCAATGTGAATTATTCATTTAATTCAATATTAAGTAAGGTTAAAGGTCAGGGCCTTATACATAGAACACTCAGATAATTGAATATATTTTGGAAGACCCAAGGGAGAAAAATTTGCGGATGAAGGTGACACAATTATAGAAGAATCTCATGAACCTCAGATGTTCCATCTAGAAAATCACCACACTAACAAGGTGTTGAAGATTATAGCAATGAAAGTGAAACTATTGATAATATAAATGATGATGAAGTAGATGAAAATGATATTATGGTAGATCATGATGAGACTATGGAATAAATAGTAGAACATTTAGAAATAGAAGTAATTTTATTAGATGGAGAAAGAATAGAGAAATCTTTTTAAACAAATTATTGGTATGGATGAATTTCTTAGAGTAGATGGTGTTGAAATTAGTCAAGAGATTAAATCTCATAGTCCTACAAGATATGTTTTTGTTGAGGGGGAGAAAAAAACCCAGCATGGAATGGATTGAATTGAAAAACCATGTGGATTGATGTTCTATAGATACTTGGTATTTGTTTCCAAAGTATTTTGATGTTGACGAGTTTCATTAAACCTCAATTCAAGGACTGGACCTTTCAATTTTGTTTTAGCTCAAACAAGTCTCTACTATTGATGATGTTTCTGCTAAGGAACCAGAATCTATTTAATCAGTACTCCTAAAACTATTCAACAAACTCATAGTTTTGTATGTATTGAGGATTTCAAAGAGTTTGGGGGACATTTTTTGTATCTGGTTTTGAGATTCTCATGATCACTCAACCTATTCATGTATCCAATCTAAGTGAAATGGGATGATACATGGATTCTGTAGCATATCATATGGCAGATCCAACACAAGATACTTCCTGAAAAACATGAACTACTAATTGGGAAAAAATAGGTGTGTGATGTGGTGAAATCTTTATGATCTATGTATGAGGAAATGAGGAAAGAAATCCATGTTGATCACTCCCTTATTTCTCATCTTAGTAAGGATGATGCTATTAAGATTCCACAAAAAGTTTAATATTAGATTCTACCTAACATGATTTCTGTGCATGAAAGGTGGTCAAGGACAACACCAAAATAGAAAGTGGGATGTTTTCCTTGACTTTGGAATCTATAATCTTACAAATAAATATAAATTATGATTATAGACTGCTCTAAATCACAATAAAGCTCTCACTTCTACTGTTTCTTCTCCATCTACATCTTCTCTGCCCTATGAGCCTCTCAACAGTGAAATGGTTATATTTTTTATTATAAAAATGTTTCAGTCTTTGATTAAAGGATTTTATAAGAAATGTCTTGAATGTGGTTTTAAGAACAATGACCTCATGCTTGAACTGGTAATATTTCACCCAAAAATCGCCAGTGATTTTCAAGAAGAAATATCTATGAAAGTGGATTAATGATTCAAGATGAT
This sequence comes from Viscum album, assembly GCA_963277665.1. NCBI lineage: Eukaryota > Viridiplantae > Streptophyta > Magnoliopsida > Santalales > Viscaceae > Viscum > Viscum album. Next base: position 569,761,522 of record OY728150.1, on the reverse strand, counting down.
CTATTCCAAGAAGGTGTAGAAAACACATTTCAAGTATCTTGTGTAAAATTTAATGTTTCCTCCTGTAACAAAATGATTAAATATTCAAGTATAAAATATACATGACTTCACTACAACTATGGATAAATTTATCGAAAATAAATATGACTTTGAAAATGATATGTTGCATGGTGGTGAAATTATAACATATTTTATGAATCTGTTGAATCATTATATGCATGTTCCAAGCACATCCATCGTGGATGTTAGAGAAGCTCCTTTGAGGACTGGTCTACCTCCTTCCACCTATCCTTCTTCATCCACATCCATTACCCCTACTACAATGCCTCTTTCTCAAGCTATGAGCTAATCAAACCTATTATTGAAGATAATCAATTTTCTCGGCATTCCATAGGACCAACCATTTCCTCATCGATTACTGATGGAGTGTCATTATCCTACATTAATACTAATTCTACCTCCTCCACTTTTGCATCTCTTGCTTCTACTTTTTCTGCCTCTTATAAAGGCACCAGAAGGCCTGCAGAATATAAAGAAAAACGAAGGATAATTTTTGATAGAGCTGTGATGTATTCTATTATTTATGCTCATATCTAAAATCTATTTGTATATTCAATGAAATGTTATCTCACTCTTTAATTCAGTTGTTTTTTCCATTAAGGTTTTCAACCCTTCCCTTATTCTCTTTTTTATTAACAAAAAGGGGTAGAAGGGATGGAATTTGTGCTAAAGGGAGAAATAAGAACTAGATTTTAGGAATTCATGGGAGAAGAACTACATTTTTGTTATTTTTTGATATACTCTCTAATACTTTAATATGACAAGAAAATGTATGGATCATAAATTCTATGATTGATGATCATAAAAAAGGGGTTGATTTTTGGACTCATATTTTTTTAGCGCTCACAAATCATGAAAATAATATAAATCATAAAAATTATGAAAATTATGTAAATCATACAAATTATTTTAATCAGAAAAATCTTCTAAATGATGTAATTCATTTCCAAATATTATAAATAATGTTTACTCATGTTCTATTTTGTTTTATTATGATTATGATAAATCTTAATCCATTCTATGAGTATTACTTATTATGACAGATGGAATATATTTTACTAAGTATGACACCCCATTTCAATGATCGAATAGTCTAACCTATTCGTATGAAATTCACTAATTTCCATGACCGTTTTCCCCTAACAACATAACCTTGCTAATGGTTCCATATTTTGCATAGGACCGAACATTATAACTATGATACCGATTCTAGATTTCACAAAGGACCAGACACCATAACCATGACAGTGATTCCAGATTTTTCAAATGTCTCGACACCGTAAATATGATATTGATTTCAAAATATGCAATGTACTACACACCATTTCAGTAAAACTGGTTATGTGACACTGTAACAAGACACCATTCAGAATTTTGACAATGGAAAGATATCGTTTCTGTAAAATCATAACAAGACCCCGAAACAAGACATTGTCATAAGTCACCCCTTCTGACTCACCATAACTATGGCTCTGTTCCTGGATCACTACAACCCTGACACCATTTTGTACATGAAATTGTTCAACAATTATCAATTAATTATTAATGTTGATTGCAACAGTCATAATTGAGCCATATAATGACACTGACATAATTAATTATCTTTTGTAGACATGAAACCAAAAATTATGAGGTAAGAGGTTTGGAGATCATTCTCCTTGTTGGCCATAACACAAATACTCAAAGATTAAATACATGGTGGAGCATTAGTTGATTGAAGAGATGACTAAAAAAGAGATGTAAGAGTGAACACACATGCAAGACCACACCATAAAACACATGAAGGACTCCCAATTTCTACAATTTGTGGATCAAAACATCTAAAATCCATGAAACACAAACTCAAAGAAGATGAACTGTAACAAAGAGCTACAAAATAACTCACTAGAAGCCATAACACAGAACTCACGACACTCTATATCAATGTATGCTTTCAGAAGTTGACCCAAATATCAAATATGCTACATCATATAAGTATAGAGTTGTATTTGAAAACACATAGAGAATTTCTAATTCCATATTATTATATTAGGCTTTATTTTGTACAAATTTATATTTTTTTTCAAGTAGTGTGTGCTTCTGTATTAAAAACACACATTGTCTCCAACACTCAATTGGAGGATACAATATTTCTTCAAAAAAATATCTTTTTTACACCTTATTTCACTAACGTAAAACTATGGAAGAGTTCCTCTAGCTCATGGTTGTTATATCTCCATAATAGAACTATGGTAGAGGTCATGTGACTAGGATAGTCTTCTTTACTATTTTGTAAACCCTGATCTAGGGTGTGGATCAATGATTTATATTTATTTGTCTTAGTGGTAGGTGATCACCAAGTGGAGTGGAAAAGGACTCAGCTTGAGACTGAATGACTTGTTTTATCCATGGTGAATTGAAAATTTAGTTCACTATGTTTTAAATCATATTTTATAAAACTATATTTCACTTTGATATTTAGTCTTGGATAGTATTTTTAACAATCTTGGTTTGGTAAATTTGTTTCAAATGATATATCAATATCACTTATTGTTATAACTGAGAAATAATCAATCATCTATGAAATTAGTTGAATATTCAGTCAATTATTAATTTACAAAATTTATTATCTTGAATGTTATGTTTATTAAATTTGGGTATCTTAGAAAAAATTAACACTTTTTTATAGGAACTCAATAAAACCCCCTCTTGAATTTCAACTACGACCATCAATTATAAATAATCCCTAATTTTAAAATTAATTACCTAGGAATGAATAACTACAGAATACGTAAAAATAATGAAACCACTCTTAAAAAACATTGTATAATGTATTAAAATTATTAACACCTTATGTGAGATAAAAGGTAAAAATTAACACACACACATACATATATATAACAAATTATTATTATTAGACAATATAAATTGTTATGGTTATATATAAGTTTCATGCATATGTAAATAAGAAAAATAACTTTATTAATCCGTACATTTTGTGTACTTAAAGAATGAATCCAGGCCAAGGTAAGCATTTCTTATCTCAAAATTGTACCACTTGAGAAATTTTTTTTATTATAAATATTCTTTTAAAATGGTCTGCCAAACACATAATGAATGTATTTGAACATATACATGGGGAATTTTATGATCTATATCATTCATTTTTATATGATATTTGATGAAAAATATATGAATGTTAAAAGTATTTTTTTGATTAAAATGATACTGAGACATTATGGGTTTCCTTTATATGCTCATTTTCATAAAAATATCGTTTTAGATTCATATTCCATTTTGAGAATTTTGTTTATTTTTATGACCTTATAATTTTTATTATCTATTCTTTAGTTTCTATAATTCCCATTACAATTTTATTTCAAATTCGCTCATGTCTAACTCAATGTATTTCTTTTAAGTAAAACTGAACATGTATCTTTATCTTCATCTGGATCACCTTTTTTCCCATTTAAATATGCATTGGAAGATTTTCAAATTTCTTTCCCAATTTCTAAAAAATTTACTATGTTTGTTTCAGAAAAAAATTTATTATCTTGGATGTTCAATATAAATTTTAATATTTTTTATATAGTTAATTTTTTATTAAAAAAGTAAATGATTTTATTTTTAATGTTAACATGTGAATGTGTTATCCAAAAAAAATTTCCAATTTATATACATTTTTTTATAAATTTTTTATTTTTTCTTAAATAAAGTTATTTTTAAATCATTTTATAAATATTTCATTCAATGACACTTCAAAAATAAAAAATATTTCTTATTATCGAAACAAGTTTTCAAAAACATTTAAAATTTTTTTTTGAACAAAGTCACTACTCTTTGAAATATGTTATACATGTTTAAGGTAGTTTATAAAAAAATAAAATATATATTTTTCCCTTTATGGATTATGTAATTAAAATCTCTATTGAAAATATTACCTACCAGTGACTTTTTTTTCTTAATAATCTTGTATTTAAAATCATAACGTCTCAAAAAATAATTTCATTTCTATATACCATATTTTTCATTCCGTTGATTAACGATAACTCACCTAGATTAAATTCATAAAATTATTGTTGAAATTAATATCTTGACCATATACACATTATATATACAATTTAAATAAAATATGATTTATTATATTTATTAAATGGTATTTACCAAGAATGTTACGTGATTTCATTTGATACACCTCTATTTTCCATTAGATTCTCATTATTGGATTATTGATGGAATTATTAATGATTTATTTATGTCAATCAATTTGAAAATTATATAAAACATATTTTGAATCCATGGGATCATTATGATTTGTTGAAATGAAACCCATTTTTAATAAGGATTCTTTATTAAGTTTTAAATGATACCATTTTTATTTATATCAGTTTTTTATAATGTGATAAGTTATTAATTTCCTAATGATCTCATGAGTATGGATGATGATGGGTGGGAACCTATTTCACCCTAAAAAGAAGTTGACCAATTTAAATATCACATGAGATAGTTAATCATTAGTACATTTCAGTTGCTCATCAAAATTTCCATTGACATTGTGGATCAATAATGTTATGTTCCCTATAAAAATGTATTCCCCATATTTGAAGGATGTTTCAACATTTTATGTATTTCATTATGTTTATGTTATTCTATCATGACTTGAGCTACTGGAAAACCTATTTTAATTCATTTACAATTTTATGTCAATATTTATTCCATAATTATCACTTAAAATTTAATTGTTATTATTATATCATGTATCTTGATTATACCAAAATACTCATATTATGCATGATTATGATATTCTATTTTTTTCTTATGTTTTTTCCTTACAATGAATCTAAGTCAACCCTTCAAATGCATCGATTTCTCAATGTTATAAATATACGAATTGTTTTAATTGACTAGAATAATATCTAATGTGAATATTTCAAGGGAGATGTTAAAGACATATAATAGATTACGATGTTTCTTATATATTCAGAAAAAATAGAAATTAGTTGAAAAAGACATCTATTTATTGTTAATGTTTTTTTAAATTCTCTAAACCTATAAATCTTATTGGTATCATAAATGTATTGAAATAGAATAATTTATTTATGTTATTTAATTTATTGATGATGTGGTCTACGATATCATTTATCTAGATTATTTTTTTCCCTTTTAATTCCCACTTCTCAGGGCACATGTCGAAGATAATGTTTTTTATACCAAGGGACTTTTTGAATGGATATCACCTATGAAATATTTAATTGTATAAAAGAAAGTTTGAGCCCATCCCAATATTATTTCATAATTTATTCTCATTGGTGGTTTATATAAAAATATATGGCCGGATAGGGTTGATATAATTTATCCATATTATATTTCACCTTTCCTTTTCTAGCGTGGGTTCCCAGTAGTACAACATTTTTTGTGCATTTTTAGGGATATGTTCTTCAGGTTTAGTGAGAATACACTTCTAGTATCATCACGAGATGAATATTTTTAATTATTATTAATATCATTATATTTTTTTAAGGATATAGTAATAAAATTACCTTTCAGATTAGGAATAGACTGAGTATGAAGCTTATCTGGAACATGTTTTTTCTAAAACATCCATGGTTGAGATGACCTAAATTTAATATCCTAAAAAGTCATTTATTAATGATGAATATTTATTCAAATTAGTTTACCAATTAAAATGAGGCTCTAAATGTTGTGTCAAAATGTCATTCATGGATATTTATTGATTTTATCATTGTTTATAGCTTATATAGGGTTGAGAGTGTCCAATTTAGAAGGGATTTTGTTTGATGTTATGCTGAAAGGGTGGAATTTGTTTCTATTAATTCCTAGATCAATTCATTTTCATTTATTTCTAATTCATGTGTGTATAATATTTTGTAAATTAAATAATGGATTTTAGTTGTATAATTTAGGGCTCCTGTCTATGTATTTATGTTGAGATATGGAATGATGATAGACCATGGGGTTGTAGTTGATGTTATTTCATTTACCATATTCAGAGGTAGTTATTTCCTAGGAATGATTAGCTCCCTAATTTTATTCAATAAAAGGGGAGTTATAAATTTTTTAATATAAACCTCTTATTAAGGTCCATTTAAATATGTTTTGAGGATTTTGAGAATTTTTTTTCTGTTATATTATTTAGGAGGAGATTAATTGATTATTTCTCATCTAGAAGATACATCTATGAAGATACATTCATTTTATTTAATTACATGACTGGATATTACCCAAAAATATTGGATATAGAAATGTTGACATTTTCATTATGTGGGTAGATTATTGAATCATTCACAGAATTTATTGAAGTTTTATAAAAAATATTTTTTGTTTCTATATATTTAATTCCTTTGAAAGGCATTCCTTAGGTTCGATAAGTATTTTTTAAAGGAATTCCTTCTGGTGATCTTCCTTGGTAAAGACATATCCTATAAGGAATTTTTAGAGCCAAACCATGGATATCCTTTAATAGAAAAGGAAATTTCCTTGTAGGTGACATGGTCATATAAAGATCCTCTAAGATTAAAATTTGTACAAAAATTTGTAAACTATATTAAATATTTGTTAAAATCTTCAAATTTTAAGCCCAGAAATAGTTGTAGGATTTGGATCATTACTTTTCTAATATTAATATCTTTTTAGTTATTCTTTTGAAATATATTACTATTGTTGTTGATGATGGATTCATAATTTTCATTCATAGAATCATTGAGGTTTTCTTAATTTTCACCAATATTTTCAATTCCTATAGAATCCCCATGGGGAGATGATGAAGCAGATGGGGAGTTAGTCAATATAAATTGGTAACTCTATTTCTACTTCCATAGAGAGTCTTATGTTAAAAATTATTTCATGTATAGATCCTTCAACCTCTGGTTCAAAAAAATGAGTTGATCTATATTAAAACTATTCATATATTGAAATCATTTTATACAAAATAAAGAAAATATCATGTGTTCCCTCCCATTTGTGTTAATTTGAATAATTATTTTTTGCGGTGAAAAGTTCCACAGAAACCCAAAATGTCAATTGAATTTTTTAAAAGCAAAATCAGGTTGTAACTAAATAGGTGAGTGTTTTGGGTGTGTTTCTTTATTGTTTTTAGGGTTATAATAGGCAATAAATTTTTTAACTGGATTGGTTTTTAATTTTATTACAAATAATGTTCCCCAAAATATGATATCTTCTTTCTTAAAGTTAAATAATCCTTACATTCATTAATTGCCATATTTTCATTATAACCATTTAAATCATAGTTAATTATCCTCTATTAGATGTTTTATCTTGAATAAATGAGTAAATTCACACATTATCCCTTAATCTAACCTATACTAATGACTGGACCCCTCGAATAACTGTTAGGCCATCCCAATACTCAATATCATATGTATTGGAGAAAAACTATGTAGATTATGTATGTCATTTAGTGAAGATTCATGAATAATTAAAAATATATAGAAATAAGAAAATATCATAATGTTTAAACAGTCTAAAATATTATTAAAATTTGAAAAATAAGATGTATTCATTTAAAACATTATATTTATCTATAGATGAAAGGGGATCTTAATAGGCTCTTCCACAATGTGTTTAATTTTTAATCACTATATTTATTATAGAATAACTAAAATAATGAATGGAAAATAGATCATTTTTTATTGATTCATTGTGAAAAAACTGTTGAGCAATGTATTGTTTTTAAACAAATCAAAATAATGTTTTTTAAAGGGGGAGATTATTTTAAATAATACTCTGTCTCTTTATGATGATTTTGATGCTCACAAATACCCTTAATTATTTACTAATTATTTCGTTGAGTATTTTGCAGGAATTTATTTTATATAACGAGATTCTATACTTCATTTATTCCGAGATCAATTTTAGCGTATTCTGGAATCACTGTAGCGCGAGATCAATTTTAGCGCGTTCTGGAATCACTGTAGCGCGAGATCAATTTTAACGCGTACTGGAATCACTGTTCATACCCTACGTTGATGAACGTAACGTATGGATGAAAAGTTTACTTTTTATGTTATTTTGAAACGTATGGTTAATGAACCTTACGTTGTTGAAAAGTATGGAAGAAGAACATTACGTTTGGAAGGAACCTTACGTTTTCGTTGTTGAAAAGTATGGAAGAGAAACCGTACGTTAGTTTTCAGTGTTGAGTTTGTTTCTCAAAAGTATGGATCATCAACCTTACTTTTATAATCAACCGTACGTTCTTTGGAGAGTTGAAGCAAGACAATGTATGGATGATCAACCCTACGTTTGAATGCTGAAGAGAAAGTATGTATGTTCAACCTTACGTTCTGAACCTTACGTTTGTGAACCCTACGTTTGGAGCCACGTCATCAACCCTACGTTTGGCGTCGGGATATTTTTGACAGACGATATTTCCTTTTGAATTAGTCAATCAAGCGGATTATTAGGCGGATTTCAAGCTGATACTTAAATACGACTTTGACTGAATCAAAGACGGTTTACAACGGATTAATGTTTGATTTAAACGGAGCTTTTTATGCCGATTCTTCAGGGGAGTTACAACGGCTTTGTTATTTCATTTAATATCGCGAATCTAAAGGAGATTTTCATGGATCTATTTATGCGGAAGATTTTCTCATATTTGAATATATATGTTCTATCTTGGAAACTTCGGGGATATATTTATGCACAGGAAAGTGTGTGATAGTGTGATTAATCTTTTGACGAGCAAGAAAACAGAGACTGTGAAAAAGCGTTCTTTTCTGGTGATCAAGAAGAAGCGTAAGACCTTTATTACTGAAAGAAGATTTTGATAGCAGATTCACGTGTTCTACATCGACTACCTGTTGTGAATCTACTGCTGCTGAAGTTGTGAAGTTTCTGGTAATATCTATTGCAACTGGATCGACTCAGAACTGTTTTGATTACGGATCTTTATTTTCTGAAGACGACGATCTATCTACTGTCAATTGCATTCTGTTGCAATTGTGAAGAACAACTGGAGAAGTGTTTCTTTATCGAAACCTTTTTTATTTTTGAGTGATCAGCTTCTCGTTCTAAGCTGTGTGGGTTCGTGTTTGAACCAGGAAGGCTGTGTTTGCCTGAGTCTTGTAAAGGTGTCAACTGCCTGTACTCAGTTGTGGACGGGTCTGTGGAAACGAGGACCAGATAGTGAAAATCGCCAAGCTCGTGGATTTGAGCGTTGGTGGAGTGGACTAGGGGCCTTCTGTTCCCCGAACCACTATACATCCGTGTGTTCATGCTTTTACTTTTTCCGCTGCATATTTAATCGTGCAAAAGCATAGTGAACAGAATTTGTCTAAATTGAAGAGATTGTAATAATTTGAAAAAGACACAATTCACCCCCCTCTTGTGTATAATCCGTAGATTCAGATCCAACAATTGGTATCAGAGGAGGAGCTTCTTATTTCTAAAGTCCTATCAAGCTAGAAGTATTTAAAGATTATACATAGTGTATCATGGCTGATATGAGAGAGGGAATGTCAATGGTCAGAGCACCTTACTTTAATGGAGATAATTATGGCTGCTGGAAATCACGTATGATTATTTATCTGAAAAATCTTGGTTACAGAGTCTATTCAAAGATTCTGACTCCCTATGAAATTCCTGAAAATCCCGATACATGGAGTGCTGCTACAGAGGCTGAGTATGACATAAATTCAAAAGCTATGAATGCAATCATCTGTGGTCTAGGACCAGACGAATTTAATAGAGCATCTCAATGCCCGACTGCATATGAAATGTGGCAAACAATAGCTGTTGCTTATGAAGGAACAGATAATGTAAGACAGATGAGATATGCAACTGCTAAGTTAAAATTCGATACTTTCAGAATGATTGAAGGAGAGAGCATCACTCAGATGAATGGAAGATTGACAGAAATTGTCAATAATATAACAGCTCTAGGAGAACCAATCAAGCAGGCTGATCAAGCGTTGAAGGTACTGAGAGTACTTCCTACTCGATGGAATGGAATCTCTGCAGCAATCAGACAATCAACTTCTGTTAAAGATCTAACTATGAGAGAACTGATTGGTACACTGATGATGTACGAAGCTGAAATGCAAGATGAGGTAAATGAGCATAAAGTCTACATAAAAAGGGAAAATACTGCTTTGAAAGTGACTTCTCAACAAAAGGATAGAAAGATGAAGAACAAAGAAGTGAGTGCTAAATCAGAAAGCTCTGATTCTTCAAATTCGGATGAAGAACTGGCACAGCTAGCCAGAAAATTCAGAAAGTTCTATAGTAAGAAGAAAGACTTCAAGAAATCCTTTAAAAAGGATAGCAAGGAAGTGAGATGTTATGAATGCAAAAAGATGGGACATATCAGACCAGATTGCCCAAAATTGAAAGATGCAAAGAAGAAGAAATTCTTCAAAAGAGATGATTATGAGCAGAAAGACAAGAAAGCTATGAAAGCTACTTGGAGTGTTTCTGAAGACTCAAGTAATTCTTCTGAATCATGCTCAGAGAAGGAGGAAGCCAATTTAAAAGCAAATATGTGTTTCATGGCTGAAACTGATGAGGTACACTCATACTATTCCTCTGACTCAAATAATGTATCAAACTCTGAAACAAGCCTCTCAAATAAAAAACTTGCAGCTTACTGCAATATGCTTGAAGAAAGGTATGACTCATTATTTAATAAATATAAATCTATAAAGAACTTGTACAAAGCTATTTCAGATGAGAGAAATACTTTGCTAAAACAACATAAGGAATTAATTGACAAATACAATTCTGCTGAATCAAATAAAATTAATTTTGAATCAAAAATAAAAACTCTACAGGATGAAGTAGAATCTTATAAAACGGCTGCATTAATTTTTACAAAAGGAGAAAACACCTTAAATGAGATACTTGGAAAAACTGTAATTAAAAAGGAAAGGTTTGGAATTGGAAGTAAAGGAGAAAAACCTAAGTTATACAAAAATTATTTTGTTCCTAGCACTAAACAGGTTATTTGTAACTACTGTGGAACAAGAGGTCATATAGCTAAAAACTGTTTTCTAAGACAACCTCAGATATGTGGAATTAAGAAAGCTTATATTTCCAACGATCTATATGATTCAATAAATTTTAAGAAAACAAAGCAAATCTGGATACCCAGATCTCTGCTTGCTAACACTCCTGGACCCAACAAAATATGGGTACCAAAGCAATTTGTTTGAATGTCTTTGCAGGTAGCAGGTCACCAAAGAAAGAAAGAAATATGGTATATGGACAGTGGCTGCTCAAGACACATGAGTGGAACTTCAGCTAATTTCTCTTCTCTTACTCGAAAGGAAGGAGGACTTGTCACCTTTGGTGACAATACCAAAGGAAAGATTATTGGTATTGGAACAGTTGGAGATCCAGAGACAGTCTCAATCAACAAAGTACTTTATGTACAAGGGTTAAAACACAATCTGATAAGTATCTCTCAACTCTGTGATGATGGATACACTGTTGATTTTACTAACAATAGTTGTACTGTTTCTAAAGACAAACTGTTTAAGTTTAGAGCACCCAGAACTGATAATGTTTATACTTTGGATTTGTATTCCTTGTGTAAACAACAAGTAAACTGCTTAACTGCTAATATAAGTGAATCCTGGATCTGGCATAGAAGACTTGGTCATTGCAATATATATGCTTTACATAAATTATCTAAGAAACATTTAGTTTCTGATTTGCCTAGTCTCAAATTTGAAAATGACAGATTCTGTGATGCATGTCAGCTTGGCAAGCAACACAAATCATCATTCAAATCTGTTAATAAAGTTGCTACAACTAAACCTCTAGAACTTATCCATATGGATTTGTTTGGACCTTCAAGAGTAGCAAGTTTAGCTGGTAAATTATATGTTTATGTATTAGTTGATGATTACTCTAGATTTACTTGGATTTTCTTTTTGAAATTTAAAAGTGAAGCTTTTAGTTTATTTGAAGGTTTTTGTAAATCTATTCAAAATGAAAAAGGTTTTAATATAATCTCATTGAGAAGTGATCATGGTGGAGAATTTGAGAACCAGGAATTTAGTTCCTTTTGCTCAAACATGGGTATTAAACACACCTTCTCTGCTCCAAGAACACCTCAACAAAATGGGATTGTAGAAAGAAGAAATAGAACTATTCAAGAAATGGCTAGAACTATGTTAAATGAATATAGCCTACCTATATATTTCTGGGCAGAAGCTGTTAATACAGCTTGTTATATAATGAATAGAATTTTAATAAGACCTATTTTGAAAAAGACACCCTATGAACTATGGAATAACAGAAAAACTAAAGTAAATTACTTTAAAGTTTTTGGATGCAAGGTTTACATCTTGAATTCCAAAGATAATCTTGGTAAATTTGATCCAAAATCTGATAAAGGTATTTTCTTAGGATATTCTGCAACCTCCAAAGCTTATAGAGTCTATAATAAAAAGTCAAGGATTGTTGAAGAATCAGTTCATGTGAAATTTGATGAATCTGATCCTTTTGAGAAAAGGATAGAACAAATAGATGAACTTGATTCTAATGAAAACATGAGACCTGAGAATTTAAAGAATGATTTTGAAAATGATATAAAAGAAATTCAGTCCAGTTCAGAAGAACATGATACGGAAGAGCCTTTGAATGTAATGCCTAGACAGTCTAGAACCTTAAAGAATCACCCTTTAGAATCTGTGATAGGTGACTTAGAGACTGGTATTCAAACTAGAAGAAACTTTGGAAACATAGTTGAATTCTCTGCTTTCCTATCCCAACAAGAACCTAAGACCATAGAAGAAGCCTTAGATGATGAGAGCTGGGTAATAGCAATGCAAGATGAATTGAACCAGTTCAAGAGAAATAAGGTTTGGGAATTAGTTGAAAGACCTCATGATTATCCAGTAATAGGAACTAAATGGGTCTTTAGGAATAAACAGGATGATCAAGGGATAATAACTAGAAATAAAGCAAGATTAGTAGCTAAAGGATATAATCAAGAAGAAGGAATAGATTATGATGAGACCTTTGCACCTGTAGCCAGGTTAGAAGCCATTAGAATCCTTTTAGCCTATGCATCTTATATGAATTTTAAATTATTTCAGATGGATGTTAAATCTGCCTTTTTAAATGGTTATTTAATGGAGGAAGTTTATGTTGAGCAACCTCCTGGTTTTGAAAATTCTCAAAAACCAGATTCTGTTTTCAAACTTACTAAAGCTCTTTATGGCCTTAAACAAGCACCTAGAGCTTGGTATGAAAGACTAAGTTCTTTTCTTTTAAAAAATGATTTTACTGTTGGACTAGCAGATCCAACACTCTTTAAGAAAACTGTGAAAAATAATGTTTTGTTGGTACAAATTTATGTTGATGATGTAATTTTTGGATCGACCAATAAAATTCTTTGTCATGAATTTTCAGAATTAATGCAAAAAGAATTTGAAATGAGTATGATGGGAGAATTAAATTTCTTTTTGGGTCTTCAAATATTTCAAAAAGATTTTGGAAATGTTTTAAATCAATGCAAATACATTACTGATTTACTTAAGAAATTTGGGCTTGAAAACAGCAAGACATTTACAACTCCTATGTGTACTAATATAAAACTTGATTTGGATGAAACTGGAAAATCAGTGGACAACAAGTTATATAGAGGTATGATTGGTAGTTTGTTATATCTTACTGCTAGTAGACCAGATATAATGTATTCAGTATGTCTTTGTGCTCGATTTCAATCAAATCCCAAAGAATCCCATTTAACTGCTGTTAAACGAATTTTTAGATATTTAAAAGGTACTATTTATCAATCTCTGCTTTATCCAAAAACCTCTGATTTTAATTTAATTTCATATTCAGATGCTGACTTTGGAAGCTGTAGATTAGATAAGAAGAGTACTTCAGGAACATGTCACTTTTTAGGAAAGTCTTTAGTATCATGGTCTAGTAAGAAACAACACTCAGTTGCCCTATCAACAGCCGAGGCAGAATATGTGTCTGCAGGTAGTTGCTGTGCACAGGTGTTGTGGATGAAAAACACTCTTATGGACTTTGGATTAAATTTCAATAATACGCCTATTTTATGTGATAATACTAGTGCAATTAATATTTCAAAAAATCCTATTAGTCATTCTAGAACTAAGAACATTGATATAAGACATCACTTTTTAAGAGATCATGTGTTAAAAAAGAATATATTTTTAGAATTCGTAAATACAGAAAATCAATTAGCAGATATTTTTACTAAACCACTTCCCACGGCAAGGTTTGAATTTATTAAGGGGGAGTTAGGTTTATTTAATTTTAAATAGTTTCTTTTTAATCTTATTCTGTTTTCGAATTCTGTTTTTTTTTTGTTTCCCGCTATAAGTTATTTTATTTTGTTTTAAATAAAAGTAATGATTAGTGATTACACGGGAATCAAGGCTGTCAGAACCGTTTCACCTTCTAAATTGTTTTCACCTTTTTCGGAAACCCTTTCGAAAACCTAAAACCGCACATCTGCTCCAAAACCCTTTTCTGAATCTTCAAACCCTAAACTTACGAACCTTCAGAAATCGTTGTTGAAATGGCAAAGACTAAGCGTCCAGATGAAGCCGAGAGCAGTGCTGCAAAGAAATCTAAAGTAGTTGGTCGGAAGATACTGCAAGGTAAAGTCATCGATTTAGAATGGCTGTTTGAAACTAATTTGCTGTTGAAACAAGCGTTGTCGTTTCAAGGCCTTGAGCAAGCTTTTAATAGTGAAAACTCTGAGTTTCTTTATGAGGCAGAAATGAGACATTTCTTTAGATCTGTTCAGTTTAGCCTTGGAGATACGGAGGACAGTTTGTTGGCTCAAATAGAGGATAAGGAATTTTCCATATCATCTGTAGAGATAAGTCAAATTCTTAACTGCCCTCATGAAGGAGTTTTTCATTTCGATTTACGGAATATTGGAGATTCTGTACATAAGTCTGAAGACATTATGTCTTTTCTGTTTGGAACCAAAGTAATAAAGAAGATGTTTATTAAAGATTTGGAGCCCGATCAGAAAATCTTAGTAAAGTTTGTTCAGACTGGTTTAGCACCAAGGATGGCTGAGATGGAGAAAATTCTGTACCCTGACATGTATATAATGTATCTTTTGATGAGTGATATTAAGTTTAATTTTCCTCGGTTTATGATAAGATATCTGAGATACTGTTGTCAGAGTGAAGCAAGAATGACCTTTTTCCCATATGGAAGGTTCATTTCTTTGTTTTTGTTTAAAAGAGGAATGATCAGATTGGTAAATGCTGGGGTGAAATGTCACCACAGTAATGTTTTTAATGCTGGAACTTTGAGGAAAGTGGGATATTTCTGGAGCACTATTAAAGGAAAACTATTACCTGTTGGAGCTGAGGAAGACTCGGAGAGTGCTCAGGCTCAACCTGCTAAGTCCAAAGAGGGACAAGCAGAATCAAGGATTAGTACAGTGGCGAGGAGAATTCGCTTTGAGATGGAGGAAGTTGAGGAAGAGAGAAGTCAGGAAGGACTTCAATCTAGAAGGAAGAGGTCAATTGATGAAGAAATTATCTCTCCTGTCTTGAAATCTTCTGAACCTGTAATTTCTTATTCATTTGTGAGAGAAGCTGTTGTGGAGAGAAATGCACCGATAGAGGAACCAGTAGCTCAACCGGAAATTCAGCTAGAACCTCAAACTGCTGCTGTGGCTGTTGAAGAAGAAATTCCACAAGAACAACTTATGGAGGCAGTGCCTGGTGAAGAAGTGGCCCGACCTCAAGAAGTTCATGAAAATATTGTTCTTGATCATTCAGTAGAAGTCAGAGAGACTACTGTTCGTGATGAACACACTTCTGAAGTTCATACAGAGGTACTTCAGGAAGATTTTTCAGTGGAAGAGTTTCAGGCTTCAAAGAATAGTTCAGTGGATCAACCTTTTCAGGACAAAGAACAATCAGATGCAGATTCTTTACCCCTTGTCCTGCTTCGTCAATCTGATTCTGGACATGAGAATAGAGCACAGGGTGCCCCTGATTTGAGAAAAGAAAAAGTTGTTGAGTTGTACAAGCGTATTTCTCAGTTGGAATCTGAGAATGATAGTCTCAGAAGTTCTCTGAACTTGGAGCAGTTAAAGTTTCAGAAGCTGAAAGAATCTACTGTTTCAAGACAGGAAGTAGATTTGTTTAAAACTGATATGTTGCATGCTGTTGATCAGTTGAAATCAGAGATGGTAACGAAAGATGATTTGTCTGAGATGAAAATTTACATGGAGAATAAATTTGAATCTGTTGCAAATAGTGCTGTGAGTGGATCAGGTTCTTCACCTGATTTGATTCGAAGATTTCAAGCAATTACTGGAGCACTGAGCAATATGAGTGACAGATTACACGATATTCAGTGTAATAGTGCCCCTTTGTCAGTTTTGCTAGATAATCAGAAATTTTTGGTAGATCAGTTGACATCTGGAGAGCAACCGATTAGGATTCTTTTGAATCAGTTATCAGAAAAGCTGGCTCTTTTTGTTGAAAAAGAAGAAAGAATGCATGAGTTTTTCAGAGTTAATTTGATTGAAGATATTCATATGACTCAGGAGAACAGGGATCTTATCATCAAGTTAGGAGATGGGATGATGAAGAGGCTTCGAGAACAGTTTACAGAGATCAAGACCGTAATTCAAAGGAGATAGACACCTTTTTTCCCTGTCTTATCCCTACACCTTGATTCCTCTGTATATCACTGTCGTAGCTTGTGAATAAAAATTCTTTTCTTATCTTTTTTGTTTTATTATTTATTGATTTATGATTAAGTTAGCCAGTATAAGAAATTCACTTATTCATACACAGTTAATTATAGCATTTACTTATAGTTAAGTGCAATATTGAATGTGTTCAAATCCGTAATTTTTCATTCTTTTTGATATCACAAAAAGGGGGAGAATTTGGATAAACACAACATTTAAATTCATTCGTTTCCTATGAAGAAATTTGGATATATAGGAGCATTTGGATATATACGACATTTATCTTTTATCTATTTGAAAATTTATTTTTATGGGAGAGTTATGGGGGAGAAATTTTATAGTTAAATATTGTTTTAATCCTTTCAAAATTCTAAAATTTTATAAAACTTTTTTTTCAATCAAGATTGCAATTAAATTAGTTTTATTATTTTATGGGTTTTGTGATCATCAAAAAGGGGGAGATTGTTGAGCAATGTATTGTTTTTAAACAAATCAAAATAATGTTTTTTAAAGGGGGAGATTATTTTAAATAATACTCTGTCTCTTTATGATGATTTTGATGCTCACAAATACCCTTAATTATTTACTAATTATTTCGTTGAGTATTTTGCAGGAATTTATTTTATATAACGAGATTCTATACTTCATTTATTCCGAGATCAATTTTAGCGTATTCTGGAATCACTGTAGCGCGAGATCAATTTTAGCGCGTTCTGGAATCACTGTAGCGCGAGATCAATTTTAACGCGTACTGGAATCACTGTTCATACCCTACGTTGATGAACGTAACGTATGGATGAAAAGTTTACTTTTTATGTTATTTTGAAACGTATGGTTAATGAACCTTACGTTGTTGAAAAGTATGGAAGAAGAACATTACGT
This sequence comes from Viscum album, assembly GCA_963277665.1. Taxonomy (NCBI): domain Eukaryota; kingdom Viridiplantae; phylum Streptophyta; class Magnoliopsida; order Santalales; family Viscaceae; genus Viscum; species Viscum album. Next base: position 569,743,902 of record OY728150.1, on the reverse strand, counting down.
TTGGAAGGAACCTTACGTTTTCGTTGTTGAAAAGTATGGAAGAGAAACCGTACGTTAGTTTTCAGTGTTGAGTTTGTTTCTCAAAAGTATGGATCATCAACCTTACTTTTATAATCAACCGTACGTTCTTTGGAGAGTTGAAGCAAGACAAAGTATGGATGATCAACCCTACGTTTGAATGCTGAAGAGAAAGTATGTATGTTCAACCTTACGTTCTGAACCTTACGTTTGTGAACCCTACGTTTGGAGCCACGTCATCAACCCTACGTTTGGCGTCGGGATATTTTTGACAGACGATATTTCCTTTTGAATTAGTCAATCAATCGGATTATTAGGCGGATTTCGATCTGATTCTTAAATACGACTTTGACTGAATCAAAGACGGTTTACAACGGATTAATGTTTGATTTAAACGGAGCTTTTTATGCCGATTCTTCAGGGGAGTTACAACGGCTTTGTTATTTCATTTAATATCGCGAATCTAAAGGAGATTTTCATGGATCTATTTATGCGAAAGATTTTCTCATATTTGAATATATATGTTCTATCTTGGAAACTTCGGGGATATATTTATGCACAGGAAAGTGTGTGATAGTGTGATTAATCTTTTGACGAGCAAGAAAACAGAGACTGTGAAAAAGCGTTCTTTTCTGGTGATCAAGAAGAAGCGTAAGACCTTTATTACTGAAAGAAGATTTTGATAGAAGATTCACGTGTTCTACATCGACTACCTGTTGTGAATCTACTGCTGCTGAAGTTGTGAAGTTTCTGGTAATATCTATTGCAACTGGATCGACTCAGAACTGTTTTGATTACGGATCTTTATTTTCTGAAGACGACGATCTATCTACTGTCAATTGCATTCTGTTGCAATTGTGAAGAACAACTGGAGAAGTGTTTCTTTATCGAAACCTTTTTTATTTTTGAGTGATCAGCTTCTCGTTCTAAGCTGTGTGGGTTCGTGTTTGAACCAGGAAGGCTGTGTTTGCCTGAGTCTTGTAAAGGTGTCAACTGCCTGTACTCAGTTGTGGACGGGTCTGTGGAAACGAGGACCAGATAGTGAAAATCGCCAAGCTCGTGGATTTGAGCGTTGGTGGAGTGGACTAGGGGCCTTCTGTTCCCCGAACCACTATACATCCATGTGTTCATGCTTTTACTTTTTCCGTTGCATATTTAATCGTGCAAAAGCATAGTGAACAGAATTTGTCTAAATTGAAGAGATTGTAATAATTTGAAAAAGACACAATTCACCCCCCTCTTGTGTATAATCCGTAGATTCAGATCCAACAAAAACACCATCTCATAGGGGACAGTTCCCCCTCTAATATAATAATGATTAATGTATATTCATTATTCATAAGATATTATCAGATGAATGAAATATATTTCCTTCCCCTTTTAAATCATTTTTTCACAATTGAGAATACTCCTTAATCATCACATTGAACTAAATTTCTTTGATTATATAACCTTTGATTCTCAAGATTCTAGATTTCCCCATCATGAATGTATTGGGTGTAAAATGATCAAATAGTATATGGATCAATTATGAATTCAATTTTGTTGAGTTTTTTCATTGGTATAATTTGATATCTGATTAGTGTAGTTCATAGTAGTGGGATTCTAAATTTAGGGTATAGTCATTACTAATCATGTGTTTTATTTATGAATTTTAAGAAGGGTGGGTATTTTTTAAAATAAGTGGGCGATAATATTATTCTAGATCACATAAATGATGTAATTATATGTAGATTAGTTATTCATGATTGATTCTTCCTGATGTTCCATATAAAATTGTAGGCTCAAATTTTTCGGGAATACTTTTAATGTTTTAGTGAATGATAACATGTAATAGCGTATCTAATACTAATTCCTTAGTAAGTTTCCTAAATTCTATTTTAAACTAATTCATGAAATCCTTCAATGAAGAAAGGCATTATAATCAGTGAATCCTTATGATGAATAGCCTGAAAAACATATTACACTTAAGGTTGAAGTGTTATACTCAATACATATGATATCCCTTTTAAAATGATTCATGATTAGAAATAAAGGGTGACACTATTTTTTGAAGAGAATGATGATGTTGCTCGATAGAAATTTGGTGGATTCCTGAATCGTTCTAATAATAGAGATTTCTTATTGTCAACTTCATCTTCTATTTTTCCTAAAAAACATGAAAATGTAATTCCTCATTATAGAATTTACCTCGACCAATTAAATAATTAATAAAGAATAAATCTCATTTTTAAAATACTATAGATAATTATATTCACAAATAAAAAATTATTGATTGCTATTGAAATTATAAGGATGAATACAATAATTAATGACCATGATTTTAGGCATTTTGAATATTGTTTCTATACTTGACCACAAAATAAACAATATATGAATTACATGTGTTTTAAATTAACTAGATGAGTAATTAATAACTAAAATAGGACAAACGTTTGAGAAAACTTATCACTCATAGATGATAATCATAGTAATATGAACACTAATAAAAAAATTAAACTAGTTCTGTATTATTCATATAACATAAAATATAATTTGGATTAGTTTCCACAATAATAATTGAAATTAATAACTCCTTTGTATATTCTAGGAATATTGGTATGATATTTTAAAACATTTCATCATTTTAATTTGGTCACAAAACTTTATCATAGAAATTATAAAAATGAATAACATTTTTGACATAAAATTCAATGAGTTAACAACATATTTTGAAAAAATTAACCCCTTATAATAATTTATATGAGGAATAAAAAACATCCATATATAAATATCAATATATAAATGGTATTTATCTATATAATGCTTTTGTATCTAATATTTCATTCCAAAAAATATGTGGATGGAAATAATGTTTTCAATGTTCTTATTATCCCTAAGAACAAATTGGGGATCAACACTAATACCCCCAAGAAGGAAATCATAGTATTTGGTACCACTAATCATTATCTTTTAGAATCATGGGGTAATGATAATTGGTCTATATTAATGATATAAATTTGTTTCATGATGTAATAAATTTTCACTTATCAATTTTTACCAAAAATATTTCCTTCTCATTTCCAATCATATAATGAAATTTAATAGTAGAAATTTGACTCCAAACTTTTTTAGAAGGTTAAATAAATTATATAATAAGATAAAACCTAGTGTGTTGTGGGTGTTACCACACTACAAAATAAATTCCTCTAATTGTCAATGTTAAACCTATAGGGTTAGGATATGGGAATTAACCATTTATATATTATATTATGATTATTATAGATAATTTGTTATAAAAATTAGAATATCAAAGAAAATCTACATTATAATGAATATGAAGAATAATTAAAATATATTCATAAATAATAAACATTTTATAATTCAAATTTAAAAAAATAATTCTGCAAAATTATATACTAGACTATCTCAATTTATTCACTCATAAAATCTATTTAAATTAATTAGGTTTATTACAATAGACATAGATATATATTAGAATAAAAAATAATGTTTAAATATGTTTCTTAACATTAAATTAAAGACTTTTATCTCAAATATCCACAAGAAAAAACTCGAATTATTCATTGCATTTTTATCCTTTGTTCACTAATCAAATATAACCATTGTAGATAAATTAATTTCCAAGTATCATTCCTATATCTTCCTATGTTATTATGATAGAAATAAAAATACAATTTATCTGTTGATAGATACAGAAATTTATGATTCATTAACTATGGAGTAGTGATCATTAGTTAAGGATAATATTCTTCAAATCAAGGATTAAATATAATTTCTTCATAAATATCTAGGCATTGTAATATCATTCAAATAACTCAAAATTTATTACCATGAACATTTTAAGATCTACCATGGAGTGTGTCTTCTATGTTAAACTCAAGATAAGAAAATCCAAAATAATGATATGATCTTATTTAAATCCCCTCAGATCACATTGTATTCCATATCAACCTTCTAATCATGAACTAAAATATGCCAATCTTATTTTCATTAGACTATTTCTTTTATAATTGTTTTTGTAATTTCTGCATCCCTGACTTATCTATATAACCTATTTTCAATACATCATACTGTTGTTTTTCTACTTTTAATCGAGTCATTAAATTATTTAAATCACAAATACAATTATTATTTCAACTTTATTTAATATATCTTCAAATATATTAAAACATGATACCAATATGAACAAAGCGATGATGTTTATTTAAAAAACATATAATTTCAACCATATAAATTATATCAATTTTCACACAAAATGTTTAATCAACCATGTATGTTGTATTCGTCAAAATGTATTTTATTTACTTTTACTAGTATGGAATGTTTTTAATCACAGATTATACAACCCTATAGGAATTTTAAAATAATTATATATTACCACAAATAATTATAATGAATTTTATTATTAAAAACTCAATACTATTCTAAGAAACACTACTAATAAATTAATAATATATAAATATAATAAAATATGAAGTACAAATCATAGATTTATTCAACACAACATAAGAATTTTTTTATTCCAGACCACAATATAGAGTGATATTTTTTAGACGTATATACCCCATGGAAAAATGATTCATGTATATATGGATATCCTTAAATGAAAATCCAAAATTTTAATTTATTAAGGTCCTAGGGGATATAAGAAATGGAAAAAACATACAAAAACCACCGACTAGAACACAAAATTAATTCAATGAGACCCTCCAAGGATTGACACACTATATAGCTAAACCATTATAATTTTATATACGCAGGGCCTAATTGATTTAAATCCATTACAAGGCCCAAAGGCCCCCAATCTATATAATGCATTGCGTTACTGTGCACCTAGGTTTTCAGCATTACTACGTCATTTCAAAAAAATCACTTATATTTTCATATAAAGATGGCCTAGTATCCCCTAGGGGAAACAATGATTTTAATTATAATAATATTTTGGATTAAGGATTTAAATTACCACGGAATAATGTCACAAATTTTGTAGAAACTACATTCAATTAAATTTTTTATTTTGTAATCATATATTTAATATTTTTCATTAGTAGAATAACTTAATAGAAAGATTTTAAAAAGGTTTAATAAAATATTATTTTATACTTTAATACTAATTGAATTTTCATTATTTTAAAAAAAAAATTAGTGATTTAATTTTTCATGACTATTATATCATATCAATAAATTTTAATAATAGCCATTTATAAATTTTATTACATTCATTTATTGTTTTTATTTCATGACATAAACTTGTTAAAATTAATTATTTTTTCTATATATATATGATACTATTTTTTCATAGTTATCTTTCTGGGATAATGAGAAATTATTTTCATTTCGTTTATATCAAACTAACATAAATAAATATTTAGGAATATAGTTTATATGGTACTGTAGTTAAAACATGTAATTGGTTATCCCATCCCAACTAATGTTAGTGTTTCCTATATTATATACTTTAAATTTTTTAATGGATAGTTCTTATTATATTTATTCATAACAGTTTATTTAGAATATAAAGTTATTGATAGAATATGTTTTCGATTAATTTGAAAGTAACATAATGGGAATCTGTTTATACATATATATTTTTATTATTTATATTGAATCTAAATGAGCTATGATCTATTATTTATAATAAATATTTCACATGAAGGATAATGTTTTATGAAAAAATAATATTGAAACCATTATTTAGACTTCAAAATATCATATATAATTATGGTAATGCGTATCACCCAGTAATTAAAAAGTCATTGAAACATAACTATGACAAGCGATGTGATATCCATAATATATTATTTGATAGCATGTAAAATAATTACATCCAATATAGTAGACATGAAAATATATCGGTACATGAATTTTCAATTGATAATGGTATCTATATATGTTGTATTTATTGTCAAATGTGGAACTGAATATGTCGTAAAATAATAATAAGATATCAAATGTGTTTACTTAGTAACAAAATTATCTAATATTATATATTAATATGTGCATAGAGTAGAGAGAGATAGTTATAATATCTCAATTTTGGGTAGTAATTTTCATTAAAAAGAAAAAATGACCCATAATGTCTTGCGACTCATATGAAATCAATTGAGACACAATAAACATATTATAAAAAATAAAACATTTCTATTGATATATAAATAACATATCTTATGTCTTTTATTGTGTACTCAATAGTTTAAATATATAAAATATCAAATCCAATATTTTGATGAATTTATTATAATTTAGCATTCTCACTCATTAACATTATTAAATATATTCCCTTATTTTAGAACAATTTTATATAATGTAAGCCCATATAAGTACTCATCGGAATTTATATTGAAGATGGTTAATCTATAAATTATTGTTTCTTTTTTGATATAATTGAAACATTTTTATGGTAAAAAATAAGGATTCATTATCATATAAGAATGGAATATTATATTTTTATATTTTGAGAAAGATTATTTCAATATATATGTGACTATTATTTAATAATTGTTTGTTAAATATTAAAATATATTTTCTATAGATTTTTATATTGATTTAAATAAATTTAGTTATCTTTTAAAAAACATATTATGTATGTTTATCATACAAATCGATTATCATATATATATTTTTTGATTTATGAATATAATTCATTATATATTTTTGTTGAAGGATCATTGATATTTGGAAGAGTTATATTTTAAATGAATTCAAGGTTATTCTGATACTATTATTGTGTTCATTACATTTATAGTAAAAAGAGTTCATAAAGATAAGAGAGATCCAATTACACAAATGATTAACTTATCATATTAATAAGTTAATATTATTAAAATTTTAGATACTTAATATTTATTTAATTCATTTCTCATTTAAGATATATTTAAGTGAATTATATAATTGAAATTATTTCATTATTACTAATGGGGAATAATGTTTTATTTATAATTAGTAAAAAATATTCAATAATTAATTTCCCCTAATTTTATGTTGCTATTTATCCCATTTTTTATTATTTTTCATTAAATTTAATGTTTCCATCAATGATGATTGAATAATAAATATGGGGATATTAAATTATTTTTACAATGATCCATAAAAATTATTAATTTTTAATGATATATTGTTATTTGACGATAATACATTCAATATCTAAAACAACATATGTCTTATTTCTTAATATATATTAGACATGGTACAATGGATATTTTACCATCATGTTTTACTTTACCAAAATATAAAACAACCATATTTCTAGACGATTTAATGAACAAAATAGTTCAATGAATGGAGCAAAACACATTATATTTTTATTTTTATGAGAAGGATATTTAAAAGAAATTTATTAAAAATAGTGAATGATATTTCTATTAAACATTAAGATGCTTGTACGTTATCAAATAAATTAAATACTATTTTTTATATATTTGATAATGAAATTTCAAATCTATTATCATATATATAGAATTTATTTATTATTTACTTACATAAGGATAAAAATGTTTAGTAACAAAAGATGTAATGAAAAGAAGGATGATGTTTCTATTACTTTTAACTTTTTTTGGAAAACATCAATGAAAAAATTTCAATATTGATTTTTCATCAATAGGATTAACATCATCCTGTTAATATTTATAATATACCTTTTTATTATTATTTAAAAGATGGTTTAGTAATAAAAAATATAAGAAATAATGAAGATGTGGAATAAAAATTAAAGAAATTATTGTATTAGTGATCAATTATAATAATATTTAACTGGGAGAAATATGTTCAGGATTTTAAAGAATAAATATAGGTGAATATGATTTCTCCATAATAAATGATCATCGAGGGAGTAAAAAAATATAACGGGATGATTCTATTCAAAATATAAAATTATGGGAATATTTTAAAATCTTTCAAAAATGTTCATATCATAATTTATATATTGATGATAAATAATTTTTTTTGATGATTATAAAAGAAATATTGAAATAGGTAAATATGTTTCTAAAAGGAAAAATAAATTTTCATTCAAAAATAACAAAACAAAAGTTTTATAAAAATAATATGAATCATCATATAAAAATTACAGGCTTTTTGAATTTAGAGGAATAGGTTATAAAGGTGATAATTTTATTATTTTCATGGAAAATTAAATAATTATTTATCAATATAATTGGAATTATATTATGGTGAATAAGAATAAATATAAAAGTACTATTTCTTAGGAATGGTTAGTGATATATTATTAATATGAACCACAATAATATGATTAGAAAATATTTTTGTATTGAATTCCTGGAAAAATTAAAAGGTTATTAGATAATATTTATCTTAAAAGATGGGATCATTATGATGAATATTTTAGATAACATTTCAAATGTCAAAATTTGGAAAGGATATATTCACCAAGAATGAAGAAACACTATAAAAATTTATAGAATTCAAAATGAAACATGATAAAAATTATACAATGATTATATATGTTACTATAATAGTTATATATATATAATATAATATTATGATTGTATAATAAATATTTTGAATAATAATATTATTTTAATAATGTTGTGTTTTGTTTGGAAATTTTTATAGAAGTTGATATAATGAAATGAAATTTCTCTAAAAAATTATATACTCAAGAAATATTTATGAATTTTCAAATAAGATCAAAAACATATTTTGAGAATAAATGTATCAAATTTAATGATTTATAGAATTATAAATAAAATATATAAAAAAATGTTGTCTTCCTTTTTAAAATCAGAAAAAAATAATTTTTAATTATCAAAATTATATAAGAAAAAGATAAAGTTTTAATGTGTCTTATTGTAAAAAATCTGTAAATATTCTCAAAATTAAGATAAATAACAATATGACATCTTGAAAAATTTATTTTATTAAACTAATAGTACATTTCAGAAATTTTGAAAACAAAAAAATTATGTTATCCTAGAAAATTTTCACTTCCAATTCAAAAATTATGGATTCTAGGTCATTTTTTTGTATTAGAGTATTATGGAATTTTTTATTATAAATATTTTTATATCCCATTGAAAATATATTCAAATAATTGGGGTGGTAAAAACTCAAAATATGAATAAATATTAATCATAAAGGAAGAAAGGAATGATATATAAAAAAACTAATATGATCATAATAGTATGACTAGTTAAAGTTATGATCATATATGAAAAAATAATAAATATAGTATTTATATTATATTGGATAATCTTAAAAACTTTTAGTCCCATATATTTATATAATATTTAGAATAATAAATATTTGTTCTTAATTATTGATGTATTTTATAAGTTGAATAATAATGAGACAAAAATTTTGTACAACAGGTTCTCATCGTATATGATTGGGGGAAAAACATCCTTAAGGGCATTGAGAATATCATGAAGTAGTTATAATTTTCTTAAATATGGGTCATAGATTATAAATGACTTCATGTTATTGTAGATCATTATGAAAAAATTAATTATCAATAAAATCATTTATATGGAGGGATAGATACACAAAATGATGCGTTTTTTGAAATTATAAAATATTAGAAACACAATTTTTTTTATGTAATGGATTAATTATTAAACAATTAATTGATATAGTTATATTAACATATATAAAATCAACCAATTTGAGATTTCCATATGATCATGTAGTTACATTCAGAGTGATTGAATTAAAAGTAACTAAATTTGTTGAATTATAATAATCTTTTTTTTACAAAAATTATATACTAACATGTGACACCTATTAAAATATATAGATATGGGTGTGATTGATTTGACATCCACATAAAAATTATTTATTATATTATACTAGAGAAGAGATCATTTCACATCTTCTGGATAGTATATAGTCACTAAACATGAATGGGCCTTGATTATACTGGTATCCACTAGTATATAATTACTCATTTTAAATAACTAATGAAAAAGAAATTTTTATTAGATCTTGGATGACTCTTCATCATCTATATTAAAACCATTATTTTTTTCAGACCATAAATTTTTACTAACTATATAAAATTTAACTATTTATAATTTTGTCATGTATTTAAATGATCAAATAAAAGATATATATTCTAGTTAATATCATTATATAATAAAAATATATAACTCTTATTAATCTCAATATAATAGAAAAAATTATATAACATTCTGATAAATGGATTTTATTTTTCATTACCATCCCTTTTCATTCCTTACATAAAAAATTAATAACTTTTGGATCCTCTTTATTATAGAAAATCAATATTTCATTTTGAAGCGTGTAGTTCTCATTACTACATAACAGCTTCATTTATATACTCAAATTATTCTACCCAATAAATTATCCAACAATACATCATGTCAATAGATTCTTGTTCACAAATCCTTTTATAATAACTACTTATCATTATTGATTCATACAACTCTATGTTAATGAAATTTTATAATGGAAATGTAAATTAATGAAATGTATTATAAAAAATGCATCATAAAACTCTATGTTTGAGATAATATATTTATGTAATCATAATAAATTTCATAGTATTATCTAATTATCTTCACATATATATATATATAATTCACAGATAAGTACCCATATACAGACTACAAACACAAGAGTGATTATCGCATATGAATACTCTCTTGTAGGCCTTGAAATAATACAAAGACAACCTTCTAAAAAATCATTGTATGTTTCACCTATATGTATCTTTTTAATTTAATGGAAAATTAACTCATATTCATATGTATAATAATATAGCACGCACTAGTTAGAACATCGAAAAATTATTAATTACTTCTCAATCCATTAAGAATGTGAAATACATAGTGTCTTATATTCTAAATAGTATTTATATTCCCCTATTATATATTCACATCCTCCAATTACACATATATTTATTAATTAGTACAAATGAAACAACTTTTTCTTCAAAAAACTCACCTATATTACTTTTTCAAAGATTATCACATTGAATATTATTATTCTGTATCAATTCATGTATGATCTCTCCCTAGATAATAACTCACTTCCTCATTGTGGTTGTCAATATGTTCCAGTTGAACTATGTCCTAATTATTTACTACAATAGTCCAATTAATATAGATATCATCATTCAAAAACCTAATATTTTTTATAAATTTTTCTCCATAACCTAAATTTTATTATTTTGACTAAATTAGCTAAAATATCAATAAGACAATAACAAATGTGATTTTTTTTAATTATAATAATAGTTTAGTGTAATATTATTAACAATCAATATTATATTTTATATATTCTCATAGAAATTTTGAAAAATGAACTTTTTCAGTTCCCTTATGAAAATAATTTTTTCATATAATATATACCCGATTCATATCTCAATTATACATTATTCATGCATCATAATATCACGTATCATGGGAACCACATTGTTTCTTCAAAACAACATCAAAAAGTAGCATTGTAAAATCCATGTAATGAATAATTTAGATTTCATATATATAATTAAGATTACTATAGGTGTCATCGGGATTATTATCATATTTTATAGTTAATCACTATTTTGTTTTAGACATTATGTGAAACCAAAAATAAAGAATGATTTTCCCAAATTAAAAAAGATCATGTAAAACATAACATGTAACAAATATGAATTTCAGGGTGTTTTTTCTCCCCAAACGTGATTCACATTAAATGTTGAAAAATGTTCTAAATATATTGGGTCTTTTATTGAATTTGTATTTCAAAAATTTAGTATCTCATTACTATTATATCACTATAATTGAGCATTAAACACTTTCGGTACAACCATACACCCATACTATTGGTCGTATTTCATATATCATCACCCCATCTTACGCAATCTTCTATTTACCCAAGAAATAACCTTTCTTCAACATAGCTGACTGTACAGTCATAGATGGACTTGGATATTACATCATGGTGGTAGATATTTTCTCATTCACCAATCAAGGGTTGATAATTGTTTAATAAATTGTATAAATTTAATCATTTCCATTTTTATTGATAAATGATTCAAAGAGAATTTATATTTTCTTAAATATAAAAAAACATCTTTCAAAATAAAATTTCATTATGTCTTCCAATGAAATCATAGATATATCCTTTATTCTCTAAAAAATATATGATAAATATGAACACACATCATATATGTGAGATCAAACCAAAACATATTATATTCAATGTTGATTGGATTAATCAAATAATCTAATAAAAAACATTAATATTATTATTCCATATGAATCACTCAAAATATTTTCCAAAAAATATTTTTCATCTAATATAGAAATTTTGAAGATCCATTCTCCTTAGATGAATTTTTTATCATACCTACTAGGACTTGATCAATTTAATTATTTATCTAAAACAATTTTTGTTTTTAACATCATCTTAATCATATAAAAGTTTTAGTACATAGAGTTTATTTGAAATCTAAAAACCAAGTCATTAACTTTAAATTCATCTCAAATATCATTATATATATATGATTCTCTATAAAAAGTGTTATATATTCTGTTAAAAACATCTTTTCCAAACTTTTCTGAAATCTCAACAGGATTCGAATCTCATGAAATCCATTTTTCAATTTCCTCCTTTTAAAAATCCTCATCAACAATGCGGAAAATAATGTTCTTCTTTCATTGGGAATAGTTTATGCAACTGAACATAAATGAAAATTTATAACACATTTTCATTCCTTCACATAATCATAAAAAAATATACAACCACAACTCAGTCAATCCATCTAGGTTCTTTAGTCTCCCCTATGTATTTTTAAAAAAAAACTAATATATAAAGAATCATTTTTCATTCTTTAAAAAATTTAAAATAAATTCAATTATTTAATATATTGTTATTGTTTTATTAAAATTATTATTTCCCAACTCATGGTTTCAACATACCTAATTTATTCTCTACCATTTCCAACTATCCACTTTTATTTTAATACTACATGAGAAAAATAAAAATTGATCATCTAGAGATAAGGATGAAGACAGATTAATGAGTCATTAAATAGAAAAATCTATGTCTACGTAGAAAAATAATGGAATCGAAAAAATAATTGTTTCTTCCATAATTGATGTATTATAACCAATAAAGTATCCAACAATACCTCATACAAATATATTCTTGTTCACATATCATTTTAGAATAAATACTTATCATTATTGATTCATACAACTCTAAGTTAATTAAATTTTCCCATGGAAATGTAAATTAATGCAATGTATTATCAACAATGCGTCATGAAAATCTATGTTGGAGATAATATATTTATGTAATCATAATCAATTTCAAAGAATTATCTAATTATCTTCACATATATAGATAATTCACAAATGAGTCCTCGTATATAGACTGCAAACACAATAGTGCTTATCGTCTATGAATACTATCTTGTAAGCATTAAAATAATTCAAATAGAACCTTCTAAAAATCATTGTTTGTTTCACCTATAGGTATACTTTTAATGATAATGGAAAAATTAACTCATATTCATATGTATAATAATATAGCACCCACTAGTTAGAACTTTAAAAAATCATGAATAACATCTCAATCCTTTAAGAATATGAAATACACAGTGTCTTATATTCTATATAATATTTAGCTTCCCCTATTATATATTCACTTCCTTCAATTTCACATAAATTTATTAATGAATACAGATAAAATCACTATTTCTTCAAAAACCTCACCTATATTAGTTTATCATAGATTATTGTTTTCAACTTATTTCTTCTGTATCAATTAATACATGATATCTCCTTAGAAAATACCTAACTTTATAATTGTGGTATTCAATATGTTCCAGTTCAACTATGTCCCTATTCTTTAATAAAATCGACCAATTAATATAGATGTCATCATACAAACACCTAATATTCTTTATAAATTTATCTCCTCATCCTAAACATTATTATTTTTACTGAATCAGCTTAAATTACAATAAAACTATAACCCATGTGATGATTTCTAAATTATAATAAAAGTTTAGTATAATTTTATTAACCATCTATATTATATTTTATATATTGTCATGGAAATTTGAAAAAATCATCTTTTTGAGTTCCCTTTTGAGAATAATTTCTTTATATAATATATACTTGATTCATATCTCAATTATACATTCTTCATGCATCATAATCTCATGGAATTTGGGAACAAAATTGTTTCTTAAAAAGTCATCACAAAGAAGCATTATAATATCCATAAAATATATAATATGGATTTCATTTATAATTTCAATATTACTATAGGTTTCACCGGGATTATTATCATATTTTATAGTTAATCACTCTTTTGTTTCTGGTATGATGTGAAACTAGGAATAAAGAATGATATTACAAAATGAAAAAAAGATCATGTAAAACATAACATGTAACACATATTAATTTCATCGTGTTTTTCTCCCACAAATGTGATTCACATTAAATGATGTACAATGTTCTATATATATTTGGGTTTTATTGAATTTTTTTTCATAGATTTAGTATCTCATTACTATTATTTCCCTATAGTTGACAATGAAACTCTTATAGTACAACCATACACCATTACTATTGGTTGTATATCATATATCATAACCCCATCCTACACAAGGTTATATTTACCAAAACAATAGAATTTCTTTAAAAAAGATCACTGTACAAGCACAAATGGTCTTGGATATTACCTCATGGTGGTAGATATTTTCCTGTTCACATATCAAGGGTTGATAATTGTTAAATAAATTGAATAAAATTTATCATTGCTATTTTTATTGATAAATGATTCAAAGATAATATATCATTTTCATAAATATAAAAAAACGTTTTTCAAAATAAAATTTCATTATGTGTCTCAATGAAATCCTATATACATATTTTATTCTCTATAATATATATCATACATATGAACAGACATCATATATATAGGCTCAAACCAGAACATATTATATTCAATGTTTATTTAATTAATAAAATAATCTAATAAAAATCATTAGTATTTTTATTCAATTTTAATAACTCAAAATATTATCCAGAAAATATTTTTCATCTGATATAGAGATTTTTAGGATCCATTTTCCTTGGATGAATTTTTTATCATACCTACTAGGTCTGTATCAATTTATGTATTTAACTTAAACAATTCTTGTTTTTAACATCATCTTAATCTTATAAAAGTTTTATTACATATAGTTTATTTGAAAAAAAAATTCATAATAATTAAATTCATCTCAAATATCACTATATATATATATATGAATCTTCTTAAAAAGTGGTATATATTCTGTTACAAACATATATTCCATCCTTTTCTGGACTCTCAACATGATTCGTATGTCATGAAATCCATTTTTCAATTTCCTCCTTTTAAAATCATCATCACCCATGGGGAAAATAATGTTCTTCTTTCATTGGGAATATTATACACTACTAAACATAAATGAAAATTCATAACACATTTTCATTCCTTCATATAAACATAAAAAAATAATAACCACAACTCAATCAGTCCATCTAGGTTCTTTTGTCACCCCTATGTATCATTTGTTAAAAAAATCAAATATAAAGATTCATTTTTCATTCTCACCATTATTTTAAAAAAAATCCAATGATTTAATATTATGGTATTGTTTTATTAAAATTATTATTTACCGAATCATGGTTTCAACATAACTAATTTATTTTATACCTTTATAAACTCTTCGCATTTATTTTAATACTACAAGAGATAAAAAAAATTGATCATCTAATGATAAGGATGGATTCAGAATAATGAGTCATTGATTGGAAAATTCTATGTCTACTTTGGAAGATCTTGGTAAAAGAAGAGAGAGAATATAATTGAAATAAAATCTATCCATAAACCATTTGAAATTCGAGAATTTTTAAACTAATCTATTGTATCCATCCTAAAATAAATATTAAATACATTCAGGTACCAAAATGCACCTCAAATTGTTATATTTGACAATCACTCTAATTTAATGGATAATATTTTATAACATTAAAAATATTATATCAAAGTGATCATCAAACCTAAACATTCAACCTTTTTAATTAAATCTATATATTTTTATTTTATTATCAAATAAAAATACTCTATCTGGTTATTCACCTTTTTCTCCACTATAAAGGATTATATCAAATAGACTTCCCCATGGTTAATATTCATAGAGATTAATCTCTATGGATATTGTTTATTTATTAGTTGAATTGGTTCTCAGAGATGTCATTATTTCAATTGAATTAATGTAATATACAGTAGATATATTTGTAAATATATAAATACAACCAAAATATTCATTTCTTTACGTCTCTCCAAAAATATATTCTTCACCTCAAATTACCTATATAGAAAATAACATAATATATATATATATATATATATATATATATATATATATTTGATAATAATGTTGAGTCAAATTTCCTTTATAGTTAAATAAATAAGGAAAATATCTTCATATCATCCTAAAAACTCATTTAATTATAGATATAATTTTCTATATTCAAACAACCCATTTTGATTTCATTATGTTGGAATTAATTGGAAGCCTTCCCTTGTTATTATTAACATTATGAATAAATGTATTAATATTTCTTATAAAATCACCATATTTACTTTTATTCACCTTTTGTCACTTTAATTTCCTAACTACATCATATTATTCAGGCCATATGGTCAATAAATATTTTATAACATTCCAAATATTCCTTTTTTATGTCTACAACCATTATTAATAGAATCATTTTATTGAAAACAATTCATTGGTATTTTTATTTTATTATCTAATAATCCATATTCTTTAGATATCTATTTCATTCATTTTTTTAAATGTATATATATTTATCACTATCCACACAACATTGTAATAATATTTTGGTTATTATCTTTAGTTAACAACTCAAGAAATTTAGTTTCTTCATCTCGAATGTTAAATACAAAATTAATGTTTTTGATAAATCGTGGATTTATTTTTATATTATATTATATATATTCCATTGAAATCGATGTTTCGGGAATTTATAAATTGATCACTAATATGGAATATCCTTCCATTAATAGAAGTATATCATCTCTGTTATAGAATTTGTTTTAAAATTCATCTAGGTTATGGATTTCTAAATAGTTTTCTTCTTCTAATTTCCCATGAATGGAATTATTTGGCCAATTTCTTGATATATTATTCTGTTTACATGAGTATAAATGTTTTTATTGGTTATTTCATATCATTAATCTGTAGAACTGTAACGAATTCTACTATAAATTCCATTAAATATTTCAAGGAATTACATTTTTTTATTGTAGATAGATTTCAATTCATCTATTTTATTTTTATCTATATTAAAAAATTACAATCCCCTATAGATCATATCCCTATATAATATAGTCAATCTATATAATTTAGTTATTTGATAATGATCCAAAAAAATCTCTGAAAATCGTTCCAACCCTTCAAAATAATAATTATTTCCAAAAAATTATTTTTTTTATTTCTTAAAACATTAGGTATTGTATTGATAAATTATTGTTTTTAGATAAAAATGATCATAAATTGGGATTCCTTTTGAGAGAAAAACTCCAACTTATATATATATATACCTTTGATGATGTGGTGGATTTATAAAATAATTTTCTCGATAAATATTTGTTTTAAAATTTATTTATATCACATACTAGAAGTTAAATATATTTAGTATAAATAGATAGTTTTGGAAAAGTGGTTACCTACCTTCATGAGGTAATTGTATATTTTCTTATGATATTTTCAATATCTTAATTCTACTAGAATGTGTCAATTTGGAATTAAGACTCTTTCTAAAAACATTTTTTAGTTTTTATTCTTTTAATTAAAAATTTATAAATCTCTTCTAATGTAACTTTTTCAATTTTCAAAATAATTTCAAGTTCAATATACATCATATTGACAGAAATATTTTCACCTTCAAAAAAAATAAAAATTTCTCAATGTTTAATTTTCTTATCTTCAATATGATCATCTTGTTTCTTTTTCTACATCCTGTAATGATTTTTATAGATCCATTAATATTTTATAATTTAATTTAAATTTAGAATTATTGAAATTAAATGTATCTCTATACGTTTATTCTATAATGTGTCTTTTCTCTTCACATTTCATTATTATTTATATTTCTCAAAAATATTAAACTGAAATGAAAATTTATACATTGAAAAATTAAATATACTATTTTATAATGATTCATTATTTTCATACACTTTGTTTATGAAGTTGTTTTGTAATTATAACATTTTTAATTAATGATCTTTTAATTTCTTTTACACATTTTACCAGATATTATTTATAATAATATTTATCCAAAATTAAATCAAATATATAATTATGAAGTTGGATAAGAATATTCTTTATAATTTCTCTACTATTAATGGAGAGGTAATTATCATTTTTTTAAACATTATATTAATTATCATCAAATCCAGAGATTTATTCCTCAATATGATCATATTGAATAGAAAAAATAAATAAACATCCACTATGACTATCCTCAAATAGAGGTATATCATCTTATTTCATTGAACTCTATCTGATATTTTTCACCTATTATAACATTGATTTCATTAATTTTTTTTAGAAAACCTAATTTTTTCATAGAATGACATGTGACATATATTTTAATGGAAACTATGAATATTATTAAAATGTAAGCATTATTTATGTATTAAAACAAAACAAAAAAAAATTAAAATGAATCTATTCTATGGTTTAATGATGTGATTTTATACCATTTGAGAATACGAGTGGATCATGTGGTCACAATGAGAGAGACGAATCATGTGTGGCCAGTTTAAAAAGTTATTTTAACTTCTAGGTTTATAACTATTATATTTGATACTCTACAACATACTGGGATGAGTAGATCCCATAAATCATCTATCACATTAACTATACAAAAATATAGACTGTAAATGAATCATAAAAAATTATATTTTTACATAGTTTAACCTTATGATGGGTGAGTAAAACATTGGCGTGTTTTGGTCATGTCCAATGCACATATTTCTATGTGAATAAAATTATAATACAAGTTAAAAGGGAATGGTTTATATACATATAGAAGATATTTAATATATTATATAAGTGAATATACTTTTTAATACTTACTAATAGTATACAGTCTCACTGCTATAATTCCATTGTTTATACTAGTAACCTCTTTTATATAGTGGTTTATTTTATATAATTCCAGAAAAAATAACTTCTATTTTCTATATAATGAATCTAAATAAATTATAAGATATTATTCATTACATGTAAATCTTAATCTACAATTGAATTAAAAAAATTAAACATCATTAATTTGGGTCTTGTATTGTTTTGAATAAAATTTAGAAATAACATCTGATTCAACTCTATATATAAGTATAATATAAATAATCGATTCTTCGTTGCCCAATAAACATAATTTATAATCCATATGTTTCATTGGGATAGTTTTCCTAACTTCTAAATGATCATCTCTTTAATTCTTATATCTCTTATGTTCTTAGCCTATGAATCCTAATTTTCTTGGTAACAATGTACTATTTTGGGAAACAATTTATTTTCACAACTAAATAAAAATTATAGTTGGTCTACTCAAATTCATCAAGACACATAATTAATTAAATTTACTTAATACACAAAAATTATTGTTCTCAATGAATTATTTCACATCATATTCTGACTATATCTTGAAGAATATCACAATTCATAGTACTATCTTAATAAAATTGTAAATTATTGAATTTTATTATCAAATATGTTGCACAATATCCATATATCAAGATAATTTCTATGTGAAATAGAAAATCCTTATATCATATCTTCAACTCTCTTTCACATATCTAGTTCAGGTATATATTCAAATTTGGGCATGAATTGGATTTACTGTCCCCCTCGCATCCTCTTTGATATTGCTTCAGGTGTGGGAAATCCTATCAAAAAATGATAGAACTACAGAGATGGATAGTTCCAGCTATTATGCCAGGGTTTTAGTTGAAATCAATCTCAATTATAAACTACATGATCCAGTTGTGCTTTCAACTTCAAAGGATGAAATCAAATTGCCGATTAAATATGAGCGGTTACCCTCATTTTGCTCGGACTATTAATCGATTGGACACAAAAAGGGAAAACTATTTCAAGAATGATACTTTTAATTTATGTTCTACCAAGGTTCACAACCAGCATGTTTGTAAGAAGATACAAAAAGGAAATGCAAAGCATTATCCTCTAGCACTCTACATGAAATCAAGGAGGATGCTAATGTCCACATGGATGTGATTGAAGAGAAAGGGTTCATGAATGAGATTGATGTTGTTGGTGGTAATGCAGTTCAAGAGAAGGATGATTTACAAACTGTATGGGGGAAAAATCAAATGGAAGATCATCATTATCATTATATGGTGATACAAATATCTGGTGATAGGCCTATTGAATAGGCATGGCTCAGGATTGTCCCATATAGGTTTACTGAACATGAAGAGCAGAAGATGGTGGAGTCTATTCTTCATTCTACATACTTGGCTGCATGTGAATCTGATATTACATGCACTATGTTTATTAATGAACTGATCATGGAGTTGAACATAAACGAAATTGGGGGAAACTATAAAGAAATTGATAATATGGAATAACCAAAGAAAAAAACTTATCGAGATGATGGTGATAAAGGAAATGATATTGTTGAATATTTTTCTTCGGAACCCCTGATGAAGGAAAGACCAAGGAATGACTACTCGCACTTGAAACCCACCATGAGAACAAGTTCTAACTTATGAAGAAAAAATGTTGAAGGTAATATTTTTTTCCATTAGAGGATGAGTCTGATTGGGATTATGATGACTATAATCTTATTGGTTTGGATTACTAGACTGTTATCTTTTGAATGAGGGAATTTGGTCTTGTATGACCCAATTCCCCTCCCTTTGTCATACATCCTCCATTTATTTAATATAGAGTCATTTCACCACCTTTACTATACCTATTGAATTAAATATTAATTAATATATTTTCCCTATCATCATCAGTTCCACAACATTGCAGTCAATATATCCTTATTTCATTTTAAAAAAATTCATTAATACGCATGATGAAATGTTGAAGGGATAATCTCATGAACATATAAACATCTAAATATATAGATTGCTTTATCATTTTATCCATTATATATGTTGACTCATGTTGTATCAAAATTAATCTACAAAACAATTTGTGCTTTTTACATAGAATTAATAGTGTATAATGAACATATACATTATCTATATTATCTATCTAATATTCCCATATAATTTTTCAAAATAATAATATTGAGTTCCCTTGTGAGAATACAGTTTTGGGATAATGTTACCCTACATCTAAATTGTACATTCTAACCATGGGATATTATAATAGTTATCCTTAAAAAAATATTCTCATCAAAAGAAGAACAAAAACAATAACTTTGACTTCTCGA
Source organism: Viscum album (assembly GCA_963277665.1). Lineage (NCBI taxonomy): Eukaryota > Viridiplantae > Streptophyta > Magnoliopsida > Santalales > Viscaceae > Viscum > Viscum album. Next base: position 569,722,435 of record OY728150.1, on the reverse strand, counting down.
TAATATATCATCAAACTATCTTTCCTATAGGTAACAATAATACATTTGACATATTAAATATCATTATATTACATGTAATAGTTTCTTGGTTGTCTCGTGTGTGACATGAATCCTTGAACATATTTCAAACCTAAAACATATAAACCCTAACATGAATACTGAAAACTCTAACAAAATCATTCCATGCATTAAAATGATACACCTTATATTATTAATATTTATCCACATATAATGACTCCCATATTAATATTTGTTTAATTCTTAAATATTTTTATAACAGTAATCACTCCATAACCTTGATTTGAACTCCTATGGTGCATCCCTGTACAATGACAATTGGTCCTGCAATTCATAATTCCACTCTATGATTATAATGTGAGGGATAACCCATTGAAAAATAAAGATCCTCTATAGTTACCTATGATAAATATAGTTATTTTGAGACTTTATATCATTGCGGTAGATCCTTTCTCCTTCTATTGAATATGTTTTGTAAAATTTTAATAAATTGATATATTTATCTATTTTTCAAGGATAGATAAATCTAATATATGATGATATTTTGATTTTATATCATCAATGATATAATTCAAGATCTGTTTATTATGATTCTAATAGAAATTATATATTCCCCTTATGTTATCTAAAAATTCATATCAAATATTTGACAAAGATTATATGTATGAATTGAAATTTAAACTATTTAAAGATAGAGTTTCTAGAATTGATCGAATGATCTCATAACTTATTCTGATATTCATGAGGAATTTTATTCATTTTAATAAATCATCCTAAAAATATTAATCACCTAGTATAATAGTTTTAATACCCATTCATCCTTTCATTTATTCATCTATATACAAACCATCTCTTTATAAAATTTATTATACCACTCAAGACATTTATGTAGTTTGATTTATAGTATGATTCTCTAAAATTTAGTGGATAGTGCATTCATCTTTAAAAACCAATAACACATTCCATTTACATTATGATTAACTGAATAATAATTAGTAATATAAGCTGGTTATTAGAAATTATATCCTCTTTAATATCATAATTCATATCAAACGTACGTATGATTCTCTATAGACTTTAAATGGTAGCAACTCCAAACACAATTCCCCCTACCTTTTTAACTCCATATCAACCAATGGAGATATGAATATCTTATTCCATTTTTAACAACAAGAACTACCAAAATAATCCCACATTGAACACAAATTGTCTTTTCTTCACATAAATATTTTATTTAATAATTAAGTCCTCAACATCGTCTATCAAATTATCTTATTTTAAATGAAAATATTTTCCTATTTTATTAAACTGACCTTTAATGTTATATTGGGATAGAGAAAAATAAAACATTTATCACAATATAAAAATAATAATCAATGATTTATTCAAGAAGATACTCTCAAATATCATATAAATATATAAGGAAATATGAATATTTTTTTGAAACTTTTATCAATGTTATCCCAAAGAATATAAATCTCAAATGAGTGGATATTAACCGGAACGTAAAACATAAAAACATTAACTCGGTTGCATAATAACCCTTGGAAAATAATTAACCTTATTTTTTTAATTATTTTTTTTCATTTGTTAATGATATTACTATAGTGAAATGTCTTACGTTTTTTTATCATAAAAAAATAATTTTACAATTTTAAAATATTGTGGGAATAGTGAATAATGACTTTACACAAAGTCTAATGTATTTTTCTTGGTTAATTTTAATAAATATAGAAATGTTATTTTTAAATATATGTTTCTATACATATAAAAGTAGTAGAAAATTAAAAAATATATGTGTTACCACCACCTTACGTCATCTCAGAATTCCCTACCACTTCTATTTCAATTAACAAATATTTTCTTAAACAAACCATATTCCAAATTTCAGCCTTATCCCAGCAATGATCTCCCCTAGTTTAATTAGGGTTTCCATTAATTTTATTATTTTAATTTAATTAACACAAAACTTATCTCACAAAATCCTCTTTTATTACAATGATCATCTTATATTTTTATCTCAACCTATGATTCCTTAAATCATTAATGGTTTATTTGATTTATAGTCCCGACAATCCTCCTCTTTTTATAATCCTTAAATTACATACACACGTGAAGTATCCCTTAAACAACATATAATAACATTAACATATTGAATAAATATTTATTTCTCTCTTCATAACATTATTACTCCTCCCAAAAATTCATTCCAATGGGTAAGGTTTCTCATTAACTTTTTTTTTCATTTATTGATGAAAATCTATATTGTTTTTTTCTTGTCTTAATATGTTTCCTAATTCCCCATTAGAATTATTTAAAATTACAAAAAATATTTTGGATAGGTTTTCCTATATAAAATTATTGATAAACAAATTCACTAAAAATACATTTAAAGATCACTTGTAGTAGATTAAATTTTAATCTTAATATGAATCATATTCCATTATTAATATAGGTTTATCTATTCATCCTTTTGTACGATTTGTTTCTTTGGGTTTTATAATGTTAATTTTATTAAAAAAAACTATAACAGAATAATGAGTTAACAACTTTTATATAATTATTTGTATTTACAATTTATTATGACTAATATAGAATTTTATTTTAAAATTTTTTATTTAAATTTTTTACATATTTTACTTCTATTTATATTTATAATTTCTACCCACTATTTTTTATACTATTTATTTTATATTGCATCATGAATTGTAATTATTTAGTAAATTTTAAATATTATATCATACCTTGTATTTATTAAAAATATTAACTATTTATATATTTTTCATTTTTTATAACCTAAAACATATTTTAGATATGTAATATCTAGTGGTCAGAAAAGTAATTTTTTAAAACATTAATATATGAATTTATATAAATTACATTAATGTTTTACATGTATATTTTTAATTAACAAAATAAATTCAATTATACCATTATATATTTATCATTTTCCTTCAATTTGTATTACTAATATATAAATAAAACAATGATCATCATTTTTAATTGATCCAAAATTGAAATTAAAATTTAATAATATATTCATAGATAAAAAAAATGAAAATTTATATAATGATATAAAGCTTCATTCATGTTTATATAATATTTTAACATTTTATAATGTAAACACATCAGCCAATTGACAATATTTAATGAATATAAATATAGGTTTTAAAAAAAAGTAGAATATATCTTTATTTTGATATAATACTACATCATCAAATACCATAAACTATTTATAATAAATTTATATCTATAGAAATAACATTAAAACTGGTATTATTTGTTTTTTTTATATCCATATACTATTTTATCACTTTATAACGTGAAATTTTTTTATGTTTTCATCATACTATTAAATTCCTTAATTACACTACTATTTTAAAAAATATTCTAATTTAAATATAGAGAAGTTAAACATTAAAAATTAATTGACATTATTATTATTCGTTTCCTTATTATGTTCTTCAGACAATGTATTTATCATCACTTAATAAAATAATTCAATAATCATATACATTCTTATTTTTTAATGTTATATATTATGTTTTTTAAATTCATATTTTAATTATATTTTTTTTAATAGGATTGTATGATCATGTTGAGGTAAAATATTAAAAGGTTACATCTATATATTATTTTATCTAATAGCTATAAATTTCATTATATTTTTTAAATGTATCTCTAATCCTATATCTACATATAACATCCTAAATGTGAACTATATATTTTAATTTTTTAGAACATAAATTATAAGAAAATTTAGTTTTACTAATCTTAATATTTTTACTGTACTATTAATTTTTTATGCACATTGAATGATACCAATATACCTATTATCATAAATATATAAAAAACTAACATTTATATGATTAATAATATATTATTTATGATACCAAATATATAATTGTATTATAATAAAAAACAAAAACATAGATAATGATTTTTTTTATAATATTAGCTATGTTATTATTTTTTCTGTGAAAATATTAAATGTGATATATGGAAATGAATTTCTAATATTATGTGGGTATAATTTTATATACTAAATATGTAATGTTTAACAGTACTAGAAATATTCAATATATTTATTATTTATTTATAATCTATCAAATTTTTCCCATAATGTATAGAATCTTTTGAAATTATGATATCATAGTACTTTTAATTTAAAATAATAATACCCTCTCTAAATTAATGATTGTTTATATATTATTATTTATGAAATATAAAATAAATACTTCCAAAAAATTTATTATTATATATTTAAATTACTAATATTTATTCAAGATATTGATTTTATTCATAGTGTTTTTTATTTTACGATAGTTTTTTCTATTAATAAAATAAATAGTTATTCCATATTTTTCATTTACCACATTTTTAAGTATTAGTAAACTAATATAAAACTAGAAAATATTATAGTGATAAATTACTATTTTATGAAACTATTAAAATATTTTATAGTAAAGGCTCTCTAATGTTTTCATTATGTTGTTCGCTGGGTATGATAATGTTGGATGAAAATCATGAGTCCCCCAAATCTATATTTAGAACCCACTACATGGGAATTATATTATATTTTTTTTATTCAAAAAATGAATTAATAAGGTTTCATTTAGTTAAGGTATTTTAATGGGTTAAATTTTCTTTTTATACTTATTTTTAAATATCTATTATTCATTTCAATTTTCCTATATCAATTATTCAATTCAATTTAGAATATATATATATCGACTTTTCATATGATACTCAAATTTATTTTTAAATAAATTTTGATTAAATATTTATTTATTCAAATTTATAAATTACTTATATGAGTCAAAATATAATATCATAGAAATGGATTATTTTAAATAAAAATATTGTGTTTAGGTTTTTATTATCTACTATTGAATTTTAATTTTACATTCAATTTATTATATGTATTTTTTAATTAAAATTTTCATTATCATATAGTCCTTTAATATTTATTTGTGATAAATGTATAAATTATAAAAATTATGCTAATGATAATATGATTAATATAAAAATACATCCCTTTCATATCCATATAAATTGAAATATATATTAATGACTACATTTTATAATACATAATAATATATTGAAAAAAAATTAGAAAATGACATTTTCATTTTTCAGTATTTAAAATAATCACGTGTATAAATATATAAATTGTGTAAATGTTTTATGACAAATAAATATGTATTTATTAATGATTTTTAATATATATTCTCCAAGTAAAATAGTAGTGGTGTATAGATGTATTGGTTTTATATTTTTTCCTTTTTTAAATTAGGTAAATTATTATTAATAAAATATTTTTTAATATTTTGATATAAATGTATATAAATGATTTCATTTTCCTTTTATTATTTAATTAAAAAATGAGTAATTTAAAATAAATTATTATGTGTCTATTATTAGTATATATTTTTATCATATAAAATTTTACAATTAATTATTTGTTAATACATTATTTTGTTAAACATTATAATGTCAATAAATAATTTTAGTATTTCACAATTATTGAACTATTTCTCTTTTATTTATTTTTTACAATTCAATTTGTATAATTTTAATTTAAATTTTGAAATATAAAATGTTATTTTCTACATAAGCCCAATTTTTGAGGGGTTTCAGATTTTTGACCTCACTACATTAGATGTGGGAATGGGGGGTCTCTCGATGTCTAATGTCCATCTATTTATTTAGAAGTATGATGAGTTTCTTATTCTAGATTCTATATAATTAAAGAACATTTATGAAAAACTCAAATCTATCTTACCCTAAAAGGTGAATATTTATTATAATTGGAAGATGCTTATATGAATTTAATAAAAGTAATTTATTTGGTACTTCCATACTAAAAATGTGTTATCATCGTAAATTTTTTTATAATTCATTCTTTTTAATATTTTTTTGGAAATATATAAATTTCATATAAGGTCTATAATATCAAATAATATTTGGTCTCTGTAGTCTATAATGCATTTGTATTTATCTTCAATCAATTGATGAATTTACATTAATATGTAAAATTGAATTCAAGATCATTGGCAACCATCTCTTTTAGATTACATAATGGATGAAGGATTTGAAAAAGATCCATTAATCTTAATTAATTATCTTATTAATACATCCTTGGATACTGATACTTATTTTATATAATCAATCCATCCTCAAGACCATCCAACATGAATATTATAGATTTTTATGAGTTAATCACGACACCCTAGAAATGAACCCCGCCAATTTATATGATTATCTATAAAAATATGGATCTCAATATTCCCTAACTAGATGAATCGTGTCCTATAATAGGTCTATATGAAAGTGTTTTTAGGAATTTTACATTATTCAAAGATATGTTATTTTTTCAAAAAAAAACAACCATTTTTACGGTTATTACCTAATTAAATTCAATAAAATCTATAAACTCACTTTAAAATAGGTTAGTTTGAAGATTCTTACAACCTATGATAAAAGATAACAAAAATCAAATTCTCTTATGTGAGGCTGGTTTTTGGGTATACATAATTAAAATTTTGATGTATGTTCATTATTGACAAGTAATATATACATGTAAACCTAACGACAAATTAAAAAGATTCGTATTTATTAATCTCAGTTAAAATTAATATTAAAACATTTTACTTTGCATGTTTTTGGAGGAGATAATGATGAATTATAGTCTATGAAATATAATTAAATTTATATGATTGAATGTTCTTAAAGATATAATTTTATGGTCATAATGATAACATTAAATCCAAATGATACAATGATAGTGGAATGGGTGACTCTATTTTATGTTGTTGATATATAACTTTTGAACATTGGATTTATGAATAGGATTGAAAATTGCCAATTTCTGAATCCTCTTCTAGTGGGAGATCCACCTAATGTGATTTCTGATACACTTATTCAATGTTAGGAAGGCTCTTTCCATAATTCTAGGATCCTAATAAATCATTATTCTTATACATAAGAGGATAATAAAAAAATTTGTAGATACGGTACATCCCAATATATTATCATGAAAGAATAGTTTTAGGATGATAACTAATAAGGAAATACAATTTTATCTAATGTGTGAAATATAGTGTTTTTTTTTATTTTTTCCAATAGAATAAGGCTATATTACAAAATTATTTCAGTATTATTTCATTAATCATGTCTAAAGAGACAACTTATAGGATGTTGGAAACATGGAGGTTGATCATCTTAGAGTTCAAATTTAATATAATAGTCATCCCCATTATGAGGAGATAAATATTTCTGATTTTAGGTATATTGAAAAGTTTGTTATAAATATATGGATAATAAATATAGAATTATTATAGAATAATCCAAAATAAAAATATAAGTGGTAACATGATCAACTATGAGGTCATAGTCTCTGTTGAACCTGAAGATGTATCTTAATAGGATAACCATAAGGATGCATATAATAAATTCTATTTAAGTTTAATACAAATATTTCTCCTTCCCTTAGTTCTATCAGTAATTAATATTAAAATGAATAATTTTTTTTATATTATTATCTATCGAAGTAATGTTGAGTTAGAAAATTATTTCTCATATTTTGTAAAATATTTGATGAAAGGGGATCATGTGGGTTATTATGTGAAATTTCAATGATGTTAATCATCCTACAAGGATAATCATAGTTATTAATGTGTTTTGGTGATTATATTTGATAATAAATCTCACCATTTTCTGATATTTTATATCATTAAAATGAATCCTTCTTCGAAATTGAAGGCGATATTGGCTGAATATTGGTCTATATAATTTTCAATTTTGACCACTAAACCTTAATTTCTTTTATATGAATGTTATTTGAATTTATAATGTATTTAGAGTGTGGTAAAAAAAAATTTGTTTCTATGATTACTTTTTGTTTATTTTTAGAAGACCATAATTTTTAACTTTTGAGATGCCACTTCCAGTATATTATTTGTTATATTGTCTCTAATGGAGGGTATAAGTTTTTATAGGTTGGGTTTGAGGCAATAAATTTAATAATATGGATCATTTTTTGGTCATAGAGATACAGAATTATATTCTCAAATCAATTACTTCTCCATTGTTCATTGTAATATTTCAAAAAAAAATAATTCTATGTTTTATATAGAAAAAATTAGAATTATGTTTTATTTTATTGTCATTTTATTAGTTATTTCCATATTTTTTTTAAAAAATGTCTATTTTTTATCCAGATGTTTATATTTTTTTTAACAATTAATTTAGATAATATTTATTTTTAATATATTAGTTTTAAGAATGATTTGTCAAAATATTTTGGTAAATTATTAATTCAATAAAAAATATTTCTGTTGGAATATTTATAGAACACCCTTTGAAAATTAATCTATTATTATAATATCCTTTCAACTTAATAACTATTGAGCCTCTTTTGTTTATGCTAATTAATCCATAATTTCTGAGAAAATAATTCTAGGTATTTTAAAATATTATTTTTATTATATATATATATATATGATGTTGTAATGTAATTTAAAATGTTTTCATTTTATTTTTTATATTGAGGCCTGATTAATTAAATGTTTGAGATTTTATTATTTTAAAATAGAAGAAAGGATTTTTTTACTACCTTCAAAAAAAATTTCCCATGATTCTAATTTATTTAACTTTTATTTTGAAATTGAAAATTCAATATTAACCTCTTTATATTTCATTATTACCTTTCCATCTACAGTGTCACTATAATTTGATTGGATAATATTTACTGTTGGAACCTATTATATCCAATTTCATTACGATTTTATAGATTATATATATATATATTCAGGTTAATTCTAACCATCAATAACATCCAATTTTAGTATTTCTATTATTGGAATTAATACAAAATGAGGAAAAAAATTAAAATTTGACGTATTTAATGTAAGATAGAAGTGATATTATTCTCCGATTTAATTTTTATATTGTTAATATTTGTATTTTTATAACAATGTCCACATAATGATTCATTTTACACTATATTAATCCATGTTATGGAGACTAATGATTAATTTTACCCTTTGCTAAAAATTTTACATTGTAACATAAAACAACATTGCAACAATGACACTATCATTGATTTGACTTCACCAACATAGATAAATTAATTACTTGAAAAAATAATTGTTTCCTCCATCATTGATGTAATACTAACCCTATGGATTTGGGTGATACCCTTATAAAATTTTTTCATCATAAACTGGGTGATCTGTGTAGAAGTATATAATTATCACTTTTCAATATTTTTATATAAATTTTGAAGCGTTCTAATCTATGTTAATATATTGTGATAATTCTAATATTATGAATCTTTAGTTTATAAAAACTCAGATCTATATATACTTAAAAATTATTAGATTTTTATTATGCCTATTTTTTTGAATAAATATAAATTAATTTTATGTCATAATAATTATGAGAATTTTTTATACACATATATAATTCCAAAATATATTTTAAATTTTAAATTCATTTTATCTAGTAGTGAAATTTATATTGTTAATTATTTCTGGATATTATTAATATTATATTATTAATATAAAAACAAAATCTCATGAAATTTGACCTCTAAAATACTAGTGACATTTAAAAGAAAAATATTTGACATGGTTTTATCTATAAATATATTTATAAAAATAGTTTAGTAAAGAGAAAAAATTAATTTTTATTTGGATATAGAAATAACAATTTCAACTGAGCATGAAAATATTAATAATAATTATGGTAAGTGATCATTATAAAGATTCATGGGCAAAATAAAAGAACATTGGGGAGAAATTAAAATATGAAAATATTAAATATTTGTAAGAAAGAAGATGATTTTCAATCACTTTTTATTATTCATATGACTATATCAAATCAAAATCCAATGTAAACATAATTTAAAATTTAATAAAATAGTTTATGGTGGAATCATTGATGGAAACCATTTGTACAAAAAGTGTTATTGTTTTTTATTATATTTTTTTATAATAGTAATTAAATTGGATATAAATTCAAATAAATTCTTCAAATACATGTAAATATTGAGTGTATTGTGGTTTGAATAATCTTTTGATATAGCTTGTTCTCCAATTTTTTATTCTCTTATAAATTTGAGTGTTTTTTATTTTATTCCCAATAATAATAATAATAATCTTGTTAATGAGATGCCAACATCTCAGACCATTCACTTATGAGATAATAGAATGAGAGTTTTTGAATCATTTATATTTCATTAATTATGTTTTATTTTAGATCCAAATTTCATTTCACTCTATTATTTTCCACTATATTAGGTAAAAAATATGATATTATGTTATAATTTGGAACTTGTTAGGGGATTCTATGACACCCTATTCAATAATACACCATAATTCACTATTTATTACACAAATCTATACAAAATATAATAAAAAATATCATGGGGTAGGTTTTTTGGGGAATATGATATATTGAACAATATCTTTAAAAAATGGAACAACAATACTATTTAAAAAGTTAAAAACATGCCATTTTATTTCATCAGTCTTCTAATACTACATAGGACAATATATGGATGTACATAAGAAAGGGGTTAAGCTATAGATAAATATAAGGGAATATTAAAATAATAAAATAATAAAAGAAATGAATGTTGGCCAATATAAACTAAAAGGATACAAAATCGTTGAGAATCATAAACATGAACATTGAATCGAGATATAAGATCATAACATCAATGCAACATAGGAATGTGGAAACGACGCAAAACCTAAAAATTGTCAGTGTATTTCATGGCTAAACATCAACATATCACAACATTGTCTTCATATGAGAACCTTATATTATCTATGAATGGAATCTCATGAGATGAAAAATTATAAAAACTAATGGATGAGACATATTAATTTTCTCCCACCCATTACATCCCTAACATGTACATGCATTAGTGGGACATATTTATAAAAAACATAATAATTAGATTAATATCTTTTAATCCAATGATTATGTATCATGGTATACATACATGTGTTTCAAAAATAAATTATGTATATGTATATATATATATATATAGGTCAATACCCTTAAGTGGAAAATGTGATTGTTATTAGCTATACAAATGTTTGTTATGGGGAATCGAAGGACAATTCCAGCAGCGTAACAAGTACACATAAAACATCATGGAAGAGATTATTGAAAGTGAAATGTGGTATTTAATTAAATTACAATCATTAAAACAATTAATTTTTTTTGACAATACATTCCATCATAAAAAAACATATGGAATAATACAAATAAACAACATTATTAAATATGAGAGAATCCCCTTACCTTGAGAGGGAGATTCTAACCACTTTAGAGGATCATATATAGAAACTAAAAACATATTCTGTGGGAATTATAGAAAGATATTGAGATTTAATTATTTAAAATGAGTTTTGAGTGATGTGTAGTGAGGGTTTTGTTGGGTATTAATTCAAAATAGAGGGGGATTTCATTATTAATTTATATACATGGGTTTTTGACTGTGTATATTAAATGAGTCAAAATATTTAATCTTTTAATGGTATTTCATTTTTATTATACACAAGTGGAGTGTTTTTATTTACTTTAATGAAAAATAATAGAAAATAGTTAAATAGTACCATTGGTGTTGTTGATATGAATCACGTTTATAAATAATTTATTTTAAAACATTAAAATGTAATAAATTGTTTAGAGGAATCATTAAAGGTTCATAAAATTAATCAAATGACACCAAAAAAATTAATGTATTGTGTAAATATATATATTTTCATGTATGAAATTTATATAATTTATTACAAATATTTTCGCCAATTACATTATTATAAAACATACTTAATATTTTTATAGTTCTTAATTTTATCCTACAAATTCAGTTATATAAAAAAATTATGAAAAGTTCACCACAAGATAATTTTAAAATGATAATTTAAAATATGATATTAGTTTAAAAAATATGGATTTAAATTTATTAAAATTTACATTTTTAAATTATAATCCATATTTACAAGAAAATACTATTTTATGACACTTACGAGTTTATAACCCCTATAAAACATATGTTGGAATTCATAAATTATGTCATTATTTATATTCAAATAAATATTACTGGATAAAATTGTTTCTTAAAAATATTTTTTTAATATAAAACTAAATGTATATAAAACCATGTTTTAATCAATACCGTGTCCTTCTAAAAAATTCAATTTATTTTATTTATATCAAACCCCATCTTTTTTCAAACTTATTATACAATCATATATATATATATAGATATATTAATAATAAATATTTATATATATAATCAATCTATTATTTAGTATTAAATACATAATTTTTTTATTTTGGGGTCTTGATACATAACCCCTTATCACACCACAGTAAACCCTATGTGTAAGGTTTGTAGTGATGGAACATTCCTAGGGTGGTTTGATGAACATGATTCATTCCGTGATATAGAAAAGAATTAAAATACACAATTAAAAGATCCATTAATGTTAAAAATGGTTAATTTTATCTTGGTAATGGTCATGGGAAAATCTCATTGACAATTTCAACCTTGAATGCACATATATTTGGGCTTTATTGGGAATGATCTTACCAGTCAGGGACATCACTTCATCCACTTGTGTCTAGCACAATTTATTGTAACCCATAATATATACAATTTTTTTTACAATTTCATTGATGATATATTATCAATGTTTATGTTTATTTATGATATTTTAAATATGAATGAGTATATTTAATAATATTCAAAAAACCAATGTAATGCATGTGTTTTATATAACTACATTAAATAATAAGCCCACTATCCATTCAGAATGATAATTCTATTTGTAAATATTGTTTTTGTTAATTTATTCAACCATAAAAAGATTAAAAGGAATTTTTTTTTCATATGATAAAACTATTGAGGTTACATTGGCTAAATCACCTATTCCAGATCCCATATTCTTTCCTCAAACATCTGGTTCCACCACATCACATTAACATGTTGAGTTGTCTTGATTTTTGAAAACAATCTTTTAGGGATACAAGATCTTCACTACATACATGATGTATAAAAGAGAATTATTTAATGTTACCACCTATATATTTAGTATATGTGAGGGGTCTGATATGTACATTACTAATAAGGATACAAGGAACACATAATGTACTTGATATATTTTAGGTGGGAGTTCTAATCGAAAAGACACAACTCTGATGAGATAAATGATCTAAAATGAGAGGATTTATCTTGAAATGAGATTTACATTCTTAAAAAACATTAGTAATTTATTCAATATTGATATATGATTTAACAATCTATCTCCAAATAGATACTCCAGGTCCCATATATGTTTGTTTCCATACCATTTCTATAAAATTTGTTTGGATTTATTATAATGTTGAATGGTTTGAAACTCAACTATAATATCTTAGAAAATATCATGTACCATAATATTCATCTCTCTAACATCAACCTTTCAAGTTGGATTTTGACACAAATTCCCATACATATCCTTATAAGGATCCATTTAAATTATAGAAATAAAATTGTTGTTATATGTATTCTTCACTAGTGGAAGATGTTGATCCACAAAAATTTGGATTCCATATAACATAATGTTAGATAATTTTATACAGATTTATTTTTTATAAAATAGTAAACATCAGTATAAGGTTGATAATAAGTACTAAAACATAGCTCTATATAAAATTCATACAGAATGATTTTCAATAACTATGAGGAAACCATCATATATCAATAAAATACAAGTCTAAGTGGATGGCATGAATTCATAACACTTCCCATATTTATATATTTTTGAGTTGGTCAAGCTAGAAATCTTCCTTTATATATATGAAATGATTTTACTTTGTATGATGATAAATTACCACATAGATGGACTTATTACTATATGATATCCTACGGACTCCATTGAAAACACAAATGGTTCTGTAGTCTCATTTCCACACCAGTATTGGAAAATAATTTAATAATAAATTTATAATTATATTTTTCATACATTAATTGTTATAATACAAAAAATTAAGATACAAATTATACAATATCCTTCTTCATGTAATCCCACCATACATTATTCATCATGTTTATATACATCTTAATGTTTCCTAGATGAATAAAAAAGGAATACATATAGACATAATATACATGAATCCAATGAGGTTATATATTATCAAGAGGAAAAAAATTTAGGTTTCCATATTTATTACTCTTAATTTAGTTTTTTGGTTCTTCATAATATTTTAAAATATTTTTCATAGCTCCTCATCGACTTTTTGAGCCTCATTGATACCTTCAAGAATGGATGGTTTAGTAGTTATTTAAGAAAGGTGGGAAGATGATACTCTAATTACACCCCGAGTCATCATTTTTATGGATAATAAAATTATATCCCTTTGAATCCTCATCATGTATATGGTTTCAAGATCTTTTTTACTCAAAGAATCTACAACTTTTTTCAAGTTCTAAGGATGGTAGTGGATAAAATAATCATAATACAATATCAATTACAACCACCTTAGTTAGTTTATTTTGATATAATTTTGATTGAATACATAATTTTGGATTTTATGATTTTTATTTATGTCACACTTTTCCCCATAGATATAATGATTAAAAAAATTACTGTGAATATCAGTGTAGAAACATTGAGATAATATGTTGTGTATTTTTTCTCATGGATCTTTAAATTGATTATGTCATAAAATTTCACTTTGTCATCTTACATGATCACACAACACAAAATTTCTTCAAATTCATCATTTTAGATAAAAAAACATTTCTTGATGGTTGTTAATGGTAGAATAAGTTTAGTGATTTACCTCTTCATTAACTCTTCAATGATCTCCTCTCATTCATCATTCTCAAAAAACATTAATTCCTTCTATGTAATTATGTTAGTGGTCATGAAAAGCATGAGTATATTCTCAAAAATAAGTTATTGTACCAATGAAATATATGGAAACTATGGATAATTATCATAGATATTGTTCTTGGCCATCTTTTAATTTCCTCTATTTTTGAAATATTTACAGATATAAATTTTCTGCTGATAACACACCCCATAAATGAATCTTTCTCCTTAAAAATATAACATTATTTTTACTTCACATACATCATTTCCTTTTTCAGGACATTAATATAGAAATCAAATTATCCTCTTTCAAATTCTTTATTTTGTAGCTGATATGAAAATTATCTATAATGGGGACCGAAAAAATATCATGGAAATACGTAATGATTCTATTAATTAATTACATTGTGATAGCTATGTAATTAAAAAGTCCAAATATAATCAATATATTCCTGTACTTCTAATACATTATATAACAATCCATATTGAGGATATCCTGATTCATTTACTTTACATGATAATATCACCAATGAAGATCCACCAAGAGAATTACTTAGATCTATATAGGTTATCAAAGAAGTGATTAACCAATTGATATGGATACTTTTCATTATCATGATATTGTTATGATCACAATAAAAAATGAAGATGTCTATCAACCAATTCATCTTCTTGAAAAATAAGAATGATTCACAACATAGTGATGAACATGGTCATATAAACCCTTTATGTAGAATCCCCAGTAGTTTATTCTTTATCTCTTTAGTTCAATATTGTCCATTTTATATAGAGTGTTGGATATTATAAAATCACTAAGTATTTTATCGATTGAAATCTCAACCTCAAGGATTGAAGAGAGACTAATTTATTCTTTGTGAAACACATCCACATATCCACATATTACTAGAATTACACCAAGGATAATATTTTCATTAGTTATTATTATTAGGGATACATAATCTTTCTTATAATAATATAATAACCATGATTGATGTGGTGATTCCAAATAAGATTCGACCTACTCATTTAAACTATATAGAATCAAATAATGATTCATGATATGATGGTTATTTTTTTCTATTAAAAAATTATGATGTATCAAGCCAAAATTGTAGATAATGAAGAAGTTATATACATGGGATGAAATAAATTCCCAATTTTATATTTTCACTAATAGATCCACTTCTATATTTTGATGTAGTATTTAAATATTTATACTAAATGTTTATTATATAGAAGAAATAATTGATCCAAAATTAAATAGCATTAATGAAATTATTGAATTAATAAGTCACCATGATAATATGAGGCTCAACCTTAGTAGTATTGATTGAATAATATATCCATATATCTATATTACTGGGAAGTTATTTCCATCGATTATCATCCATAGACCCATAGATTATTGTATTGATTCATATAGTGTTCATGTTCTTTGTATATGAATTATCGGTAAACAAAATGGGGGCCTATTGAAGAATTATTTTATTCAATAATATTGGTGGGTTTATCCCATTTTTATTCTCTACCTAGGATACCTTACATTATATATAGAAATCATTTCCTTTTTCCCATGATACATTTTTCTATAATAATTATTCAACAAATTTTGAATAATCCAATGATGGATTTTATTCACCATGAGATTTATAAATCACTCCACTAGAAAAAAATTGCATTATTCTATTCCTATATCAAGCCCAATGATACCCTTTAGATTTAGTGATCCCAATTTTGACTATGAGGTCACATGAAATAATTTCCTCAAATATATCATATTTTATAATCACCAAATAATTTCATAGAGTTGGATTTATATTAGAAATGAAGAGGTTATAAGTAATATTGGGATAAATTAAAAAGATGGAGGCTTATCATCAATATAGTGTGATGTCATCCCCATACACCATGACCAAATTTTCAACTTTTTCTTGATGCCAAGGAATCACCTCTCCATATTAATTTAATGAGGGAATAGAAAATATTATTCAAAAAATATTTTATCGAATTAATTCCACACAATTACTTTGATCTCCTCCTCATATTTCTTATTTTTGATAAACTACCACTATTGATAACATTCTATGACCATAAAATATATTCCGAAACACAATACTAGTATTGTTTTTATTTACTATCACAATATTCCCCTTGGATCTCTGGTTTAATTTTGTGTATATTCTTTAGAATATGGAATTTTTTATTGTTGGAGGTTGGCTTATGGGTAGGGGAAACTAAACAATACCCATGGAAAAACATGTACCCCGTAGAGTGGCTCTATCTAGTTCACATAGTTTGTTTCATGAACATCCACCACCCCTGAAACTCATGTGGCTTCCACATGCAAGGGATGCAATCACCCATATAATTGATGTGTGGTTTGGAAGACGGTGATATCATCCCATGATTTTATTAAAAATGTTTAAATAATAATAATATATATTGTTGGTCCATATCCCTCAATTCCTCAACCCCACCAATTAATGATCGAGAATATGGGGGTCCCCCCCCCATGTGCGCTACCCTTTGCTGGGAATTCATGTCCACATATTTTCTCCCCCAATCATGTATTAGATATTAATTGTTAATAGTTCTAACACCTTTTTTCTTATTTTCTTCCCCCCCCCCCTTCTTAAGGGAAATTGAACATGTGCAAACCCTAAACTAAATTGGGGTGTTTTTTTTCTTGATTCTTAATAATTAGTGTAATTCAACACGGATTAATTGAAGATATTATATTTTTCATTTATGGAAATAAGATATTCATTGATTCTAGATATTTTTTCTATTAAAATCATTAATTATATATTTTATCAATTAGAGAATTGTTACTTGTGTCATTATTTATTAGGGTGTCTTATTGTTCTCTAAAGGTGACTTAAATATATATATAATTGTAAGAAAATATATAAAGAGTAAAATGTATATATTCACTTATCATAATATGAATATATACATTTTGGCAATGCTTTCCTATATATATATTTGAATGTTAATATGTGTACAAGAGTAAAATTGTGGATTCAAGTCATCATTCTCAAAGGTGGAATGTTTTGAGGTGGGTTCCCTTTTCTGAAGACATGATATTGAATTCCTTGAGTTCCAAATGGTTTTTTCATTATTATATAAAACATATATACTATGAAAAATATTTATGGTACATTAAAAGTGGTTTTCACTTATCTTAATCATTTTACAAAACATACAAGATTATTTTTAATTGTTTAATCTTATTTACAATCGTATTTTTAATTAAGATAATATTAAAATTCATGTTTTTTTGAAATGTGAATAATTTGGTATAAAAATCTATATTCTAAATAGACAATGTTTATATATAAACTTGAAATTCCGAGTTGGAACATTCTATGATCATTATAAATGTTAATTGCACTCTAATGGATTCGCAAACTCTATGTTCTTTGTGTAATATATATTTGATATGATCTTCCATGATGGGATGGTATAATGAAATGGTGCATTCACATTGGTAGAGTGGGGAGGCGTGGTGTTTTGTATATCTTATTTATAATGTTTTTTTTCAAAACATTGTAATTCTAACTGTATCCATTATTTGTTTCGTATAGTAATGGAAGAAGGGAAATCTCGGTACCCAATTGGGTACACTGAGGACTAGTACACCTGACAAGTAAACAACACCTCAGATCTAGATCTCTGATAGTTTTAAATTAAACCACTCACCACACATATGATATTACCTGGGATACCACTAGAATATTGGATTAATCCATTCTACTTGATCATGAATTGGAATAGTTATTCAGTATATATCACTAAGGGAATGAGGCTCCTTGTATCCAATCTAAGTGAGAAATATTGGGATTTCCGTGCTGCGTATTCTTATTTACTCCATTTAATATGGAACGGTTTTGAAATTCCCTACGATTTATTTTCTTTTTTTAGGCCTAAAATTCATAAACGAATATTTCTCTTCCATTGATTTTATATAACCTTATGTTTTCATTATTTCTATTTTTCTCTTTTAAACTCTTCATTTATCAGTTCAATAATTCATTCAAAATGTTTCATATAAAATCTCACAATATTTAGAAAATGTTTTTCGTAGTAAAAGAAGAGAAATGTTTTTTTTCAAATAGTAGCTTATTACTTTTTTTTTAACATATTTGAAATAATTTACATTCTTATTATTTATTTTTAAACTAGAATTATTCTAGATTTACATTAATGGTAAGGTATATAACGTTGTTTAATCATGGAAACCCAACTAGGAATTTTGTTCTAATTCCTTCATTATCTATTATTTTTTAGTTTCAGTTTCTACCGAGATTTTGATTCCTAATGGATTGTGTGTATTTATGATCTTAGAGGTGACTCATAAGTTAACAAGGTGTTATTTATAGTGTTTATTTATTTATTTTCTTCTTCAAGTGTTAATTTTTTTTTGTTTTTAGTTAAAATTAATTCTTTAATTTATTTTATAAATCATTTCCAATTTAGTATATTTTATTCCCTGTACTAGTTTCCAACCTGGGATAATCAGGAATGCCTTTGGAGACATATTTTAGGATTCCTTGGTCGACTGGTTTGGGGTGAAACCAGCTGGTTCCTGAAAATGAATAAACTGTATAAATTTATCTTAATAAATTTATTTAAAGATGAAAAATATATTTTTAATGGACTTAATACATTTTTCAATGATTAAAAGAAAATAAGATCCACTAAAATATAAAATTCATTTTTCACAAAAAGGTCTCAATTAGAGGCATCCCTTTCTTATTAGGGATGTGGGATTCCCCCCTGAATCAATTTTACATTCTAATCATTAGTTAATAGAGAATATATTTTCCTAAATCCCATGATTCCTTCTCACATTAGGTTCAAAATGACATTTAGACAATCAATATATTTTCCATCACATTTTTTATTGATACAGTTCCTCTTATTTCAGACCAATGAAAAAAATATAGTGAATATTAGGGAATCAACTTTTAAAAAATTATTTATAAATAAGTGAAATAATAAAAAATAATTGGATAACTCATAAATAATAATCATTCTAAAAGCTATGAATTTCTATGATTCAATCTATGTTATCTATGTACTATTTACTAATGTAAATATTTATGTGATATTTTCCCTTAATGATAGTTCATAAGGGGAATGTGAATTTATCCAATCATATCCCCCAAGGGTTTATAACCATTTTTTCTAAAAGGCCCCTTTTCCACAAACTATGTGATGATGAAGATAAGAAAAAATGCTACCTTTTAGGGCTTATTACAGCTTGGTGAAACTATCTGATATCTACATCAACTTTTTTTATCTAGATAAGTATTTTTTTCATGGAAGCCACTAAATTTATACATTACCATAATTCATTATTTTTTCTTATTATTAGTCTTATCCCTAAGTATTTTACTAATTTTCTCTAATTATATAGCCCAAAAATAATTAAGCCTCTCTCTGATACTAATTATTAAATCACATGTATTTGATACCCAATATATAATGGTTTATTATATAAATAAACACTTATTACAATCCCCAAATATAACGAGGCCTATTATATTTGGATAATTATATAAATAGAAAAATAACATGAAACATAGGAGCAAAGAATATTATTAGAAAATGGGAAAAAAATTCCACAAATTTAATAAAACATATAGAACATCATGAGATAACTTGGGGTATTTCAAAATAGGGTGGTGAGCTATAAATCCATGTTAGAGAATAATAAATGAATAACATGATTAATGTTGTAAATTTGAGTCAGGATTCATACCAAGGTCACATAACAGTGGCAGGATCATAAAAATGGATATCAAATAATGATATAATATGATAAAATCTCTGAAACATAGGAATTGTGAATGAAACCGAAAACACGATAGAGTAAGAATATGTTCATTATAATTGTTGATAATTTGTATTAAATCGTTCTTATGATTACATTTGTGAACCATATATGGTATTACATGAGATAAAAACAATACACAATGCATTGGATCCCAATATAAGTCTGGTTCTGCCCTTCTCATTCATGTCATGTACATGAATTAGTGTGTAACATAGATCAAATAATGTAAGATTTACATTCGAAACATTGAATAACATGATGAAGGATTTTGGTTAAAATACATGTAATTACCCAATCGATGTTGGATATGTGCATATATGTGAAATGTAAAATCCCCAGATCTTGAGAATTAGATTTTTCAAAATAATTTAACTTTAAATATTTTTAATTTCAAATGAAACTAAAAATAGTAATATATACATATATATATATATATTAAAACAGAAATTCCATCATTCCATTCACACACAATACCATCTCGGCTTGCCCTACACACAATATAAACATGGCTTGCATTACTAGCACCACCAACTTGGTGTACGATGAACGAAACAATGAGTTTCTATGAAACATATATATATTTTTTTTAATATTTAAATATTTTAATTATTACATATAAATTTAACATAGTATTACTACATTTAAAAAAATTATATAAATTATACATTTTGGCAATGAAATATAATATTTTTGTTAAAGACCTATTATGTTAAAAATATTAGATTATAGAGTTAATGAATTTTCATAAAAAATTATATTTAGATATAATAATAAATTGAATTGGATAAAATAAACATCATTTTTTAATTCAAAACATCAAAATTATTCTCGGGTTATATTTTTGTAATTTTCTGAGAAATATTATTATTTAATGTAGTGTTAAAAATACTGTTTTTTTTAAAACAACCTTTTTCTATTATTAATTAGAAATAAATGATAGTATTATTATATTATAAGGTCATATTATATAAATATTACATATATTTAAAATATTTAATTCATTATAATCAATTCCACTTTGAAATTGAATATCAAATCTATAACGACCCATACTTTACATACATTGTTAATACTTCGAAATTAAAGCACACTTATTACAACATATGACAAAACCACAAAGGACCGTATAGGTATAGTGTCTTTAGAAACTGGGAAACATAAACAACTGGTTCATAAATCTTCTACAGTGTCTCCCATTTATTTCATCATATCTAGGGTCCCTTTTAGCATATTCTACTTAATATCCATCTTCCTGACCTGGGGAAAAGAAAACATAAAAGGGTGAGCTCAAATGCTCAGCAAGGGAAAATAAAGGAAATAAAAATCATATCATATCTTTATGAAAATCAAAACCTGCAAAAGAGATCATAATATCTTAACATGGAATAAATCATAGAAGTGAAAATGAGATCCCCATAATCATAACATAAAACTTGAAACTTTGTGGCATGCACACATAATCATGGAAAATCATTTCTTGTTAGTGATGACTCATTGCCAAGACTATCTTAGTGGACAAAGTCCCTTTCTGAACTGAGTTCACTCCTCGTTTCAGTCCTGTTTCACTGAACCGAAATAACCTTCCGTTCCAGCCATGTCTATCTCATGAGATATAAATCTTTACCCAATGCATTGGAGGGAAATATAGGTCCCACCCATCTTATAATGAATCCTTTCTTATGTGTGCCACATAATCATAAAACATACATCATCGCATAACACATGTAACAAAAATGGGATTCTTGAAACATCATGACATCATAAATCAATTCATATAAGATAAAGGAATTCATAAAAATAATTCCATCACAACATGAACAAATCAATTTAATAATAGGGATAAAAACAGAACCCTTTATTATCTTAGATGGAAAATCATTTTGATAAAACACTTGAACTCCATTCTTGAGGAAAATATCCTTTCTTCTTAAAAAACATTTATCTTTTCATAACATGTCATACAACTTTAAAATAAAAGAAGTTGATTAAAAATAAACTTGAAAACTTGTAAAGGAAGCTTTTTGGAAACAATGTTTTAAAAATCCATTCATGCCGTATAAGTTAAAAAAAACATTCTTCGTACTTTTGTCGGAAAGTCAAAAAGTACCTCGTATGAAAAACGACAAAAGATTCCTTTCATATCTTTTACAAAAAAAAACTTACCGAAGGGTAAAATTGGATATAAAATATTGTAGAAGGATGGAAATAATATTACATATTGAGGGAACATGGATGTGGATGATAAAATACACCCCAGTAATTACCAAAGTAAATACAATCTCGGATAAAAGTGAGATTGTGATATTTCCCTTACCTTAGGTCCGATTTGCTTTGTTCGTGTCCGAAGCTCCTGTATCATGGTTTAAATAATGTTATTGACTTATTCCAGAATCATACATATTGATATGAGATCATATATGGTCATATTATTAGCTTCTTGTTAGTAATATTTCATTGTTACTTGTTACTCGGGTCTTTATAACTTTTTGTTCTTATGCGTGTTTTGTCGAATAAATTCTTATTCTTATCTTTAGGTTATAGATAATTCATTTCCAGAATGGTATTAGTGTAGTATATACCATATTAATTCATTCAATTCATTTATATAATCATTATGAAATGAAGATCATGTAGAACGAGTCGCATCACATCGTGGAGACGGTATTCCGTACGTACGCACGAGTGATGATATCGTTCCTATGATCGTGGAATTGTATTGGAGTATATATATATATTATCTCAGTATCAATATTACTTAATAATAATCATATATAGTTACTCATTACACCATTATACCCATCCTTGTAAGGTGATGGTGGAAAATAGATTACACCACGGCGTGGAGACGGTATTCCGTACGTACGCACGCGCGGTGATTTCATTTTTCCGTAGAATGGATAGAAGGTGAATTAGGTTTGTTTCATATTTATAATAACATATCAGTATGTAAGTAATACTGATGTTATTACTTTATCATGAAAAAACTAAATAAGAAGAAGTTGAAGAAGAAAGAAA
Organism: Viscum album; assembly: GCA_963277665.1. NCBI lineage: Eukaryota > Viridiplantae > Streptophyta > Magnoliopsida > Santalales > Viscaceae > Viscum > Viscum album. The sequence goes on along the minus strand of OY728150.1, from coordinate 569,698,681 downwards.
TTGAAAAGATCGGTAATGGATATTACCTCTTCTTTGGAACGCCTCTTTGAATCCTCCACTTAAGGAACTAATATTGGTCTTTGGAGAAGACCAGGACCTCTAGGATTATTATAGGGAAGTGGAGAGGAGAAAAATGGCAGGGGTTGGCCGAGCTTGAGTGCTCAAATTGGTGTGAGGAGGAGGGGGAGGAGGTGCCCTTTTATAAGGGAGGAGAGGGGCACCTTAGGAATATCTCAAAATATTATTTTTTATTAAAGTCAAAATCGGTTTATAATGGTTCCAAAGGGTCTTATTTTGAAGATAAAGTGGGGATGGGTCGAAATACTATCAACCAATAGGATTTAGACAAGTTTAGGGTATTATTTTAACCTTATCAATTAGATTTAACTCTAAGTTAATTAATTTAACTTTTACCGTGTCTTTTTGTTTTCTTTAACTATATGGTTAATACACTTACTATAACATGCCAAACGAACCCCAAATTGTTTATTATTAATATATATATCCTTATCTAAGTCATTTGGCCGAACCATAGATTTTTAGGAATAAAATAACAATTAATAATATAATATTTGATTTAAAAACTTTTTTGTGTCAATTATGACACTATTTGATATATGATTTTTTTGAAAGTCATAACAGAATTATATGTTCGAACCAAGTTTATTAAATCAACATTAATATATCATAGTAACCTATAAAATTAGTGGAATTCATAAAAAGTCTTAAATTACATTTATTTTGGTATTTATATTATCAATTTTGTCAATATTTCATTAATAAGATAATTACTGCATCATCTTTGTGTTATAAATAAATTAAATTATTTGATGTCTAAAAATTACAAATAAAATATCATCATGTAGGAAATATTTTTAGTTTTCTAATGAATATTTACAATTGAATTTATCTTATGTATAACCCCATATTAAAAATTATTTACTTATTAAACTTTGATTTTAACTATTTTAACACTTCTTTAAATAAATTAATAATAAATGTCCTAATCTAATCCAAGTGGGCCTAAATGGTCATATTTTATTCCTAAGTTTTTTTTTGGTCGAGTTACACTTGTCCAATAGAATTAGGACATGTGTTAGGGTAATATTAATATCATATTTACCCTTAGTTACCCTATTTACTATTAACCGCGGTAAAAATAGTAAAAAGTTACTATTCACCAAAAAATTATTTTCATCTCATTGAACCACATTTTAATCCTTGATATTAACCGTGTCTCTCGGATTTTTGAAATTCCATTCACAGAAGCGGTAAAATTAAGTTTTATGCAAAATTCAGTTTTTAACCTACCACTTAGTGGTTTTACTATTCATCAAAAATTGAAAGTTTTCAGAAAAATACCAAAATTTCACCCTAGGCTAATTTCGATATTCTGAGTCCAAAAATGAAGTCCATTTTGAAAAATAAAATTTATAAAATTTCAAAAAGTGGTTATTACTATTCATAACGGCTAGTTTTAATAGCATATTGTTGTTTAGTGAAACTCGGTATTACGTACGACGCAAGCTATCGAGGAAGGTCGCGATTTCGTGTAAAGCAATCCAAGAAAGTGTTGTGTAGAAAAAGATCCCTTTGATGATTTATATAACATAAAAGTCTCAGGTGTTACAAAATCATAACAATCTTCTAAACATTTTTCTACTTTAAAATCCAGTGATTTCGTCCTGTCTGTGGGATTAAGAAAAAAAATTATTTTTTCATATTATGTGAATTTAATTGAAAAAATTTGATACAAACCATTTTATCTTGTCTAATTTTTAGATTTTGATATGTCCATGAATTTTTTTTGTCCAAAATGATTAGTAATTGTGATTAAAATTAATCTCAGCGGTTCATGCCAAGTTAAGATTAATTATGGACTAATCCTTAACATTATGGGACCAAATTACCTATAATCTTGTCCAATGACTATTTATGTAAATATTTAGTCCAGAAACAATAAATATATTGTGTGTGATTGATGTTTTATGACTTTTTTAGGTAAGAACACATGAACACATAATTTTTTTCTAAACATTACATGTGAGTCATTTTTCCTTCCCTATAAAATTCCACCACATCTATCCATTCCTATAACATCTCAAGACTATTGTGATCATAAATTACCTTCCAAAATTTCCCCCCAACAATTCAAACTTGTACATTGATGCCTCCATTCATGCAGAAACCCTCTAAAGGAAGCCTTTTGGAACAAACCGAAAAGAGTAATCCGATTTTGAGGTAACATCCTCTCTCAAACGTTTTCCATTTATTTTCATTCCCCACCCCATAAAATATCATTATTACCCTATTTTGTGACTAAAAATTTATCCTAAATACATTTTTTTGTCTTTATGATTATTTTATGACCTACACTTACACACACCTGTATCTTATAGATGTTGAACATATATTTTCTATGTATGGCGAACTATTGCCTCCCAAAATGATGATTGTTCATTTTTACTTTACCACCACTTTTGATGGTAATTATGATGGAAGATATGTTTATATATGTAATATATTATAATTATTATTTTTAAAAAACATATTCTTTTACCATCCATTGGGTGTTAATACGATAATCTTTTTGGAGGAAGTGTGGACTACTACCCCTCAATGCAATGTGATTCAATCACACACCACATATATTGTATAAAGGATGGGTTTAATTAAATTATATGATATATTAATTCTAAATTAATAAGGATATATATTTCTAAAAACATATATATACATATTTTATTTACAAACTGTTTTTCAATATGACATTTTAAATGGAAAATAATGTTCATGCATACATCCAACTTACTATCTCCACGTACTATGTATTCCATTAAATATGTCATTACGATATTGATTGTTATAATATAAATATAATTAATATACCTGAAATTTATATAATTTTTAAAATTATGTAATTATTATATACGTAAACAGACTAATGATCTTAAAAATTAAGACACATTTAAAGAAGATATAGAATATTACATGATGTAAATACGTAACGTAGGTTCATTAACAAGAGAGTACAATATGGATATAATAAGATCATTTATGGTAATTGATATAAGAATATTATTTTTAATAATATGTCAAATAAATATATATTTATTTTATAGGAATCTTGTCTGAGTACGGAGAGAGTCAAGACAGAAGGTTTGGGGATTTCATCTGACTTTTAATTAATGTGGGATACAAGAAATGATATACACTCATTAATTTTATGTGGTGTATATAATACTCATTATTTTATTATATGTATCATGTAATTAAATTTTAGGATATTAAAATTACCATATTATGATCCTTATTTCATTGGGTTTATTTTTTAAAAGATACCAAATTTTTAAAAACTATTGTCTCAATTTTCCCTCGTTGAGACTCACGTTTTGTTATGAAACTATAATCTTTTTAGTGGTTCTTGTAATAAAGTTTACATTCAATATCAATAATCTAAATCATTTTATGATATTATATTCTTTATTGAATCTCCTTACCTTAAATGGGTAGTATGATCCCAATATACTATATAATAAGAGTTTATTGAGACAATATCAATTATATTTGAAATTTTTTTATGTTTGTGTTTTCATTGATAAAATATTATGACCCATATTTCAATATTATTCTTATGTTTACTTCTATTATTTTATTTCATGATAGAATAATGTTTTTTACCATTTTCTTCTAGTTGGTACATATTTAAGTTAAGAATGTGATTTTATGAAAACTCTACCTTACCCTCTCTTCGGTAATAAAAATATCTTTTCTAAAAATGCTTTACAAGACTATTAAACCATTCCCCTAAAATATATAAAATAAATTCTTATAATTTTTTTCATTTACCAAAATCTTTATGGGAATACTCTTTTCTCTCTCTGAACTAGACACTTTTCTATTCTTTTTACCATGACAAATGAATGTTCCTTTGACCTCACATGACATGTACAACATTACCCGTCATCATTTTTTTGATGTTTCAGATTCATTATTAAAATGGTTAATCATTATAAAAAAATTAAAAATAAAATTTCAAGGATTTTTTTTGTCAAAATGGTTTCCAAATTTTTATATTATATTTCAGGGAAAACATTTTCCAAATTTTTTTAAGTATTATTTACATGTTTTCAATTTTCTCTCAAAATATGGTTTTCAAAACATTTTCCAGATTTATTTATATTATTTCCAAATTTTCTACAATGAAATGGTTTTCAAAAGGGTTATAATTTTTTTGTATATGTTTTCATGAAAAATTATTTCCATATGATTTTCATGATTTATTTCTACGTTTTCAAGGTATTTTCAATGAAATGGTTTTCCAAACATTTCCTATATTTATTTAAAAGCATTTTAAGTGTTTTCATGGAAAAGTGGGTTTTAAAATGATTCGATGTTTATTTAAAATGTTTTTTAGGAAAATGGTTCTAATAATTATTTCATGTCTTATTTATAGTGTTTCAAGCTATTTTATAATTAATTGATTTTCAAATGGTTTTATATCTCTTTCAATCATGAAATTATATTTTTCATTTAAATCATATTTAGAGAATTGTTTACAAAATACATTCCATGTCAAATAAAATTTATTGATGTTACTAATTTCATTATAGGAAATGATTTAAAGGTTTTATTAATGTCCATTGTATGAATAAGTTATGTTGAATACGATGATCTTTATAAAACCCAATTCCATTTCATGGGTAATATGTTTATGAAACCTGACTAACTTTCACATGTTATATGATTTTGAGACATGATTATTTTCATGAGTTATGTTTATGTTGAAAAGATTTTTAAACACGTATCTTTATATAGATTAAGATATGTTTACATGTTTATGATACACTTTTTATTTCAAGGGTTATGATATGTTTGTTTATGATAATGGGGGAACATGTATGTATGATTACACTATGTGAAGTGTGGGACCAATATATTCTTCCAATGCATTAGATAAATATTTATATATGATGTTATAGATATGGAAGGAATGAAGGTGTACTCGGTTTTGTAATGTAGGACTGGAATGAGGTTTTACTCAGTTTAGTAATACAGGGTTTGAATGAGGGTTTACATAGTTCAGTAATATATGTCTTGAACACAGGATTAATCAGTTTAGTAATATAGGGAAGGAATGAGGGTTTTCTCAGTTTAGTAATATAGGGCTTGAATGATGGTTATTTTTATTAGTAATATAGGATGGGAATGGTGGTTCAACAATTTCAGTATAGGACATTTTCAACTAAGATAAACCTTGTAGTGATTCTTGGGTACTATGGAAATCTGTATATGCCAATGTGTTTCCACAATTCCATGTCTTATATATATATTTTCCTTTCCAAATTTATACACTATATTACACCAAGATTCATGTCTTATAAACTCCTAATCTTTTTTCCTTGATCTTTTATATGTAGTGTGTGATCTTATATTTTCATGATCACATTCACATACCCTTGTTATCACGTTTATGCTTACATATATACCTTGTTTTTCCTTATGTAGCATTTGATATCACCCTTTTGTGTATCTTTTTTTAACATGTTATGATGATATATAAAATATTTGATATGTCAAATTAGGGTGCAAGTCATCAAGATCCTAGTGGGAGATGAGTTAGCTCACCCATATACATGTGTTTATGATTCCATGTTTCCAAAGTTAGTATACCAACTTCGATATATTGGAATATTTTTGTATAATGTTTAAGTATGCAACAAAAGTTATTAATGACAATGTTTATAAAGAAAGTGTCTCTATAGTTTTTGTCACAACCCCATCCCCACAATGTGTACTCATCCTAGGTCAAAAATGAGAAATGGGAGATAATGACCACCGAGTCCCACCTCCAGTAGGCCTCAGGTTGTCGACTAGCACCGAGGGTATAATAAAATCACAACTGGGAGGCAATACCCTCTAAGACAACGCATGTAGAAGACATAGATAAGATAGACACCAACCAACTGCAACTCAAACCTGATACATAAAAGAATCCCAAGTGCACATACGTAATCCATGGAAATGTTCTAAAACTGAAAAGGGAAAAAACTGCATGTTCCCAAAAGAATGTAAAAACATCAGCCACAAGCCCGAACATCTCCTACAACCACAAGCTAGAAAACACCAGCCTGATCTCCAACTTGCTCCATGTGACCTAAAAACATTTTATATATACATAGGGTGAGTATAACAGTATACTCAATAAGATCCTCCCCGAATCCTCTCATGAAAAAGTAAAGAAATCATGCTAAAGAACAGTGAACAATATGTGAAATTAACTCATTAACGAAATAGGTATACTAAGTTCCCAACCTCACCATGGCTACTCTCACCGTGTAACGCATACAATAATATAGCATATAGTAATGAATATTAGGGGTACCCTGCTACTAATTCTCCACTGGTTTTCCTCTTTTCCCCAACGTCACAAGTCCTGAGCATCTCTCTCCAAAAAAGATTGCCCATAGACACTTGGGCGACGCACCACAATGTGCACCTCAGGCAACAAAGAGGCTTGCCCGTAGACACCTGGGTGATGCACTACACCATCCTCACAACAAAAAAATAACCATGTTATTTCTGGGAGCCACCATAGCTTTCATAATATGTATCATACATCAGGTATTATACCTCAAGCCATTACCGCCCATACACCGAGTAAGGATCCTCAAGCCATCACAACCTATACATGTTACACCTATAGTATTCCATAGGAAACTATATTCAGAAATTATGTGTGTGAATAACCACAAGCCATTACAGCTCTCTATAGACATCTATGGGGAAAACTGACCATTGTGCCTACCAGCACATGTAACTACCAAGAGAAGAGAGTGGGGCCAAAGGGGGTAGTCAGCCATTCATCCTCCCACCAGAATTTTGGGGAAAACACCCTCAGGGAATATAATCCTTAGGGTGTCAGTTTCCCTTACTGACAGGGTGGAGTACCATATAGAAACACAAAAGTATAGAATATACTACTTTCCCAATACCACACTATGGGCATAACCTAGACTTAGACACAAATGCATCTAACATCTCTCAGACTCCAGACTGCTATTTCTAAGTCTATGTATCCTATAAGCACACCACAAAACAAGCGCTTTATTAGATTACTGCATTCCATTTTTATCAGTTCCAATGTATGTTAATTAATTATTCAAACATTAATTAACCATGAACAATCACACCATAAATTTCATTAGCATCACACTCAAAGTCCAATGTTCCTTCAAAAGTATTCAACCTCATCATTATGTTCTCGCAACTCCAACCCCATGAGTTAACATCATTTAATCAACACCTCCTTTACAGAAACACTTTCCCATATTCCCAGGCATTCTAAAAAATCAATCTATGCTACTTACACAAAGGGGATCAACACTGTGAGTAGATTTACTACCCGTCGAGTCTTTGCCGCTTATAGCAAGAGCGTAGACCCAATCAGCCTTGAGAAGATAAACACAGAAAGCATGTGGCATACCCCACATGTCTTTGGCTCTTTCGGAAGAAGGGTAAGCAAGACTAGTTTCCTTGAGTTGCGGGGAAAGGTAAAGCAGATAAACAAACTTAGAAGAAGCATGCCTCCAACACTCACATCCATCCCTTTTCCATCATCCCCGGTCTCATCCCTGATACCCACATGCATAAACAGATGCATCTCGCCACTTTAGGTGTCACATGCTGCCACAACCAAAAGGCCTCTATGCCCACACATATCTCAATACCCCTCCAGGGTCATGTCTCAACACAAAAAAGCGAGAAAAACAACCATCACATCAATTGGGCTAATGCCCATTATCAATAAAGAGGTTAACTCTGAACACTTCACGGAGTTATCAAACAATCAAATTCATTAATCCATCTTGAATTAATAGATTTATAAATAATTGGTTCCATCCTTTGAATCCTGACTAGTAAGCTATCCCAAATTATTAAAACATACATACTACACCAATTTGATTAACATTAAATTACAAAAAGAACCAGATTCGTTCGCATGCCCCTTTGTCATTAGCCAAACAATGATCAATTAATCTTGGATTACATTCTATACTGATTTTCATCATGAACAACCACAGATATCGCACAATATAAAAAAACATGAGGCAAAAACATACGATAAATATCAATTTCAGTATTCGGTTTAAATATTTATTACGTCAATTCCATAATCATCCAGTGATATAAAACCTTCTAACATTACAGTTGCATGTAAAAGATTGAGATGCAATGAATTCCTTACATAAATGGTTTTTGACGAAAAACCCAAAAAACAAATAATGAAAAAGAAATCCAATTTGATTCTCCATTAATCCTCCATATATCTCTTCTCCTAGAAAGAAAATGGCAAAAACACATTATATTTGGCATCGACAGACCTAGATATACGCATAACGGATGTAGGTCTATGAAACTGAGAGAAGAGGGGAAGTAGATCCAAGTGGATCTATGAATCTGATCAAGAACAAAGAATAATGAAGAAGAACGATAACATACCTCAAGAAAAAGGCTTAGATTTACCAAGGGAAGCCTTCGGATCACCTCCAAAATTCTTGGGAGAGGTTCTCTTACCTTCAAGGGATGGTAATCCCGAGTTATGGCTACTTAGGAGCTTAAACAAACCATTTATAGGAAAAATAATTTAGTTCCACGATTTTAGGATCTAGTTTAAGTTCCCGCACAGTTTTCTCGCATAGTTAAACAAACCGTGCGCTAACCATGTGGTCGGTACTGCCTCGTCAATCACTCATCTCATAGTTAGGCCGCATGGTTAGACAAACTGTGTGCTAACCGTGTGTTAGACACTGCATCCAGTATTAACTACTCAAGTTATGGCTGTAAGGTTTAGGAAAACTGTGCGCGACCCATGTGAAGGCAACTGAACTTTAGTTTTCCTTAATGATTCACCCAAACGCACCCCCAAGTCCCTACTCCAAAACAAGGGTAGTTAGAAACATCCAAAGTACCTAAAGATGTAATGTGATGTTACTGTTCACAACTGTATACCATTGAAACAGTTCATCGAAAAGGATGATTTTGGAAATGCGTTGGGGATAAGTTACCTTGACCTCCCAGATCGCCTCTAACACTGCATTTTCACAAATTAGTGGACCGGAGGGGTCCAGGACATTACATCAGATACATCTCAAAACATTCTCGTCCTTGAGAATCCAAAACCCACATAAAGAGAAAACAAAACATTGTCTGAACAACCACCCATTGAGATACCCCTCAAAAAAGAGAAATCCACCAAAACAACAAAGGTATCCATCTCATGAACATGATGTTTCACAACCACAAAAGCTACATTGATACATGAAAAGATTAAAACATCATGAAACTCTGGGTACTGAGCACGTATCTGTGACTCATGTTCCCAGGTACTCTCCTCCAAGCCACTGTGTCACCACAAGACACAAACTAAAGGAATATAACACCGGTGAAACACCTTATACTTGAGGTCTTGGATATCCAATGGTCGATCCTCAAAATTTGAAACATCGTCAACATCGATCTCTCCACAATATATTATATGAGAGTTGTCATGAAGATAACGATAGAGATGTGATACATGAAAAACATCATGTATCTAACTGATCAATGGGGGAAGTGCTACTCGATATGCCACAGCTCCAACATGAGCTAACACCTCGAAAGGCTCAACAATCCAGGGAGAAAGCTTACATCCACAACCAAACATTCGCTACCCACGATGGAGAGTCACCTTCCGAAATACATGATACCTGACATTAAACACTATGGGTTTCATTATTTGATCAGTATTTGATTTCTAACGATCATGTGCTATCTTCTTCTTCTCACGAATCACCTGAACCATCTCCATTGTATTCTACATTAGTTCTGGTCTGAGAATTACTGACTCATTGACCCCAGTCCAGTACAACGGAGAATGACAAGGCCGACCTTACAAGTCTTCAAATGGTTCCAAACTGATGTTGGAGTGAAAAACTATTATTGTAAGAGAACTCCACCAAGGATAAGTTCCTCGTCCATGATCCTCCAAAATCATGAACACAAGAGCGGATCATGTCCTCAAGAGTCTAGATGGTTCGCTCTATCTGACCATGTGTTTGAGGATGAAAAGAACTGCTTAGCCATAGTTACGAACCTAAAGCATGTTGGAGAACTCTCCACACCCTTGAGGTAAAATGAGGATCTCGATCATAAATTATCATCCTAGGGACTCCATGAAGTCTCAACACCTCCTCTAGAAACTGCCTCGACAAAACTTCCACAGAGTATGACTCCTTGATTGCTATAAATTCAGACGATTTTGTTAAATGATCTACTACCATCCAAATAGTATCATGTGCTCCCGGAGCTTGAGATAAACCAGTAACAATGTCCATTGAGATTTCCTCCCACTTCCACTAAGGAATCTCTAGATGCTAGAGAAGACCACCATGAACACGGTGTTCGACCTTTACTTCTGGCAGACTAAACATCGAGACACAAACAAAGAAACTATAAGTTTCTTCCAAGGCCACCAAAACTGACTCCTCAAGGATCATTACTTCTTTTTCACGCCAATATTTACTGCTAAAGGTGATCTATGTAACTCTTTAAGGATTGTATCATGCATCATCAAAGGAACAAAAAACCTTCTGTGATAAAATTTTTGTGTTGTCCATCCTCAGACCAACCACCAGGGGCCACACCACAAAAAACTCAGTCTCTCAAGACTTCCACCTCTAGATCTCCCAACAGGGACTCTTCCACATTCTGCATCAAGGATGATTGTACCATCATCCGAAAAAGGAATCCTCTACCCCCTACTTCACCCATATCAAGATGCAATGCTAACAGATCTTCAATTACTCTCCAAGAATCACCAGATTCACGCACAGAATCACTATATGACTTCGGTACATCGCATCAGCTACAACATTCCCATTTCCATGTGTATATGATATTTCGAAGTCGTATTCCTATAAGAACTCTATCCACCAACGTTGTCGTATGTTCAAGTCACGATGGGAGAAAACTTCCTCAAACTGTTATGATCAGTGAGAACCACAAAGTGCTCACCAATGAGGTAATGCCTCCACAACATCAGAGAAAACAACATGGCTTCCAACTAAATATCATGGGTGGCATAGTTTTGTTCATGGAGATACAACTATCGAGACCCATAAGAAACAACTGAACTCTACTGCATGAGAACCCAGCCTAACCCCAAATGTGAAGCATCATAGAAAAAATCAAACTGAACTCATTCAGCTAGAAGACAAAGGACTGGAGCACTTAATAACTTATCTTTTAGACACTCGAAATCTTCCTGACACTAATCAGTCCATATTGATGCCTGATAGTTCCGGGTCAAAAATGTTATAGGGGTCGTAACTCATGAGGAATTGGCTAAGAACATCTTTTAGTATCCGGTGAGACCAAGGAAACTTCGCCCCTCTGACACTATCTTAGGGGATACCCAAGACAAAACTGATTCAATTGTCGATGGATCCACTGCTAATCCCTATTGGGATACAACATTCCCCATGAAACAGACTTCTCAAGCCCAAAACTCACACTTAGACAAATTCCCAAATAGTTGATGTTGACAAAGGGCTCCCAAAAGGGCTTGTAGACATTCTTCATGCTCCTCATCAGATGTAGAGTACATAAGGATGTCATCGACGAAAACTACAATGAACTGGTCCAGGAACTCTCAGAACACATCATTCATCAATCCCACGAATCCAAATAGAACATTCGTCACGCCAAAGGTTATTAAAATGTACTCATAATTCCCATGACAACAATGGAAAGAAGTCTTCTGAATATCCTCTTCTTTAACACACATCTAATGATATCCTAACTACAAGTCGATAATTGAGAACCAACTTGCACCTTTTAGTTGATCGAATAAGTCATCAATCCGCAGAAGAGGATAGTGATTCATTATTGTCATTTTTTTAAGCGATGATAATCAAACCACAACCGAAAACTGCCATTGGCCTTCTTCACGAACAAAACAGGTGCACCCCATGGGGAAACAATTGTCCGAACAAAACTTCCATTTAACAGACCATCAAGCTATATTAGTAGCTCTCGTATCACAAAAGGGGTCATCTTATATGGATACCTAGAGATAGGAGACGTTCCTGGCTATAGCTCGATCCCAAACATGATCTCTCGTCGAGGGGGTAATGCTACAACATATTCTGGAAAGGCATCAGAGTACTCCTCTACGAGCCTAAGAAACACCAACTAGTGAACCTCTAAAGAACATAGCATCATCTCATCCATCATGAACGATAAGGATAGAACATGCCTATGAACCATCTGAGGATCTCTCTCACCAACAAACACCACTTTCTTTTCACTGCACCAAGGTAAACGACCTTCTTCCTGATGTAATCCATGATAGCATACACCGAATACAACCAATCCATTCTAAGGATGACATCATATGTTTATATTCATAAACATAGGAAATATCCCCAAAAGAGTTGTTTCCCCAACACTAGCTCACAGTCTCTATATACATCAAACAAGTCAACTCGACCTCTAACTAGCATAGTCAACTCCTAGGTCTCTCGAAGCCTCTTTACCTCATGTCCCAAAGAATTGACAAGGGTAGGTGATATGAATGAGTGTGTCTCTCATTAATCAAACAAGGCATACACTGTGGTAGAAAACAAGCAATGGGTACCTCAAACAACATTTGGGTCGCCAGGAGCTGGCAATGCTAGAACATGAAGCTAACCACAACCTCCTCCACGACCTCTCTAACCCTGATGATGACCACCACCATGGCCACACTATGCTCTCTGAGGATTGGGAGTGTCATGGGTTGTCTCTACCTTCCCAATCTACCCTCTTCTAATCAAAAGATAGTGCAACCTGCTGCTGATGTTGCCTCGGATGGAACAACCTCAAAAGAGGAACCAAAAGCGTAACACATGATGCATGATGACTGCTCTAAATGGTTGGGCACTCTCGCTGTTGATGGCCAAGACCACCACATGAAAAATAAGAACTTGATTCCTTGGAATAGGCCTAAGGGTTTCTTCCTCTAGAGAAACGATATGTCAAGGGATGGGACCTACCCCCGACAGAACAAAAACTATTCTACCCTGAAAACCGGGAACCCCAGACCACAAATTTTCTTCTTGAGGGATAATGACAATCCCCCCTCGTGATGATCTGTTCCTATCCAAATTCTTCTCGGCAAACTCTACCCTCGCCAACACCTCAAGATATGTATTCAACATAAACGGGGTGACCTGGAGCAGAATCTCTGGATGCAAAGCCTCCTATAAATGCTTCTCCATGGACTCCTTATCTGCTAACAGGTCTGAAGCATATCGTAAAAGTTTCATGAAACAGATTCCAAACACTCAAATAATAGATCTCCCCTGTCAATGGGTAAGAATATATGGCCGACTGGACACCATCTCAGTTGAAGAAAGGAACTCGATTGTAAACATGTATCGGAACTCCTCCCATGATATTACGGACTCCTCACGATCCTCGTGGTTCAAAAACTAGCACTGCATTGCTTCTCCATGCAACATCGTCATAGCTACGGACACCCAATGCTCCTTCTGAACACATATTGAACTAAATCCTATCTCAACATCCACCAACCAGTCTTCTGTGACTACATCTGAAACGGATCCCTCCAACTTCATTAGACTCTGGTGCTGAAACTCTTGGAGTGTCTTCCTACTACTTTCATCGTTGTCAGCCTCTACACTACGACGACTTGCTAGAATAACCTGCTGGACATTTTCTGCACAATTTTGATGAGGATGTCAAACTAGATCCATACCTTTAAAATAACAAACTATTTGATCTCCTAATCATGGAATATTGAATACTCATCATTAAATAATTAATTATTTTATTTTATTCATTTTAGGTTAACATATCCCAAGGTCTACACTTTCAAACACATGCACAAAGAAGAATGATGCTTGGTACATTCCTATGTCTCTACCCTGAAACTAGTATCACCTTGTTTAGTAGCCATTGTAAACATAAATGTATGTACATTCGATCATATGGGGCCCATAAACAACTATGAATCATCTGGTCTCTAGTGATTACCTCACTTTCTAAATATGAATGTCATTGTTTCCCTACAAACCCATGCAACCTCGTGTGTTCCTAACTTCAAACTAAACCCTATCCCTCAGCCTAACCTCTAATACCACTATGTCACGCCCCCTCCCCACGAAGTGTGCCCCTCCTGGTTTGGAACTGTGAAAAGTGAGATAATGACCCTTGGGTCCTGCCTCCAATAGGCCCCGAGTTGGCGACTAGCACCGAGGGTATAATAAACACATAAATGGGAGGCATTACCCTCTATGATAACACATGCGAATGAAAGAGGTAGGATAGACATCAAAGAAATCCAACTCAAAACTAAAACATAATAGAAAACCATGTGAACATATGTAATTCCATGAAAAAGTAATACAACAGAAGAGGGAAAAAACTACAAGTACCCAAAAGAAAGTAAAAACAGTAGCCACAAGACCGAACAACTCCTACAACCACAATCTAGCAAACACCAAAATGATCTCTAACCTACTCCATGTGACCTGAAAAATAGTTTATATATACATAAGGTGAGTATAACAGTATATTCATTAGGATTCTCCCCGAAGCCTCTCGTGAAAAAGTAAATAAATCATTCTAAAGAACAGTGAACAACAGGTGAAACTAACTCGTCACCTAAACTGATATACTATGTTCCCAATCTCACCATGGCTACTCTCACCTAGTAATGCATACAAGAAAATATCATATAGTAAATAATATCAAGGGTACACTGCTACTACTTCCCTACAGGTTTTCCACTTTTCCCCAACGTCTCATGTCCTGGGAATTTCTCTCCAAAAATACTTGCCTACAAACACCTTGGTGAAGAACTACAATGTGCACCTCATGCAACACAATGTCTTGCCCGCAGACACATGGGTGAAGCACTACACCATCCTCACAACCAAATGTATCCAGGTAGATTCTGAGAGACACTGCAGCTCGCTTAACATGTTTCATATGTCGAGTATTATAACTCAAGACATTACATCCCAAACATCAAGTAAGGATCCTCAAGCCATTACAGCCTATACACGTCACACCTATAGTTGTCCGTAGGGATCTATATCCATACTAGATGTGTGTGAATAACCACAAGACATTACAGCCCTCTAGACACATATATGGGGAAAACGAACCATTGTTCCTGCCAGCACAAGTAACTTACCAATAGAAGAGAGCAGGGCCAAAGGGGGTAGTCAGCCATTCATCCTCCCACCAGAATGTTGGGGAAAACACCCCCAAGGTCTCAGAATCCCCAGGGTGTCAGTTTCCCTTACTGAAAGGGTGTAGTATAGTATATAAACACAAAAAGTACAGAATATACTACATCTCACATCCACACTATAGGCATAACCTAGACTTAGACAAAACTGCAGCTAACGTCTCTCAGACTCTAAACTGCTACTTCTATGACTATGTATCCTATAAGCACATCACAAAACAAGAGCTTTAATAGATTACTACAATCCCTTTTTATCAGTTGCACTGTACATTTACTAATTCTTTAATCATTAATTAACCATGAACAATCTTACATTAAATTTCATTAGCATCACACCCAAAGTCCACTCTTACATCAAAAGTTTTCAACTCATCATTATGTTCAGGTAACTCCAACCCATGAGATAACATCAATTAATCAAAAATTACAATAGAGAAACACTTTCCCATATTCCCATGCATTCTAGAAAAGTAATTTATGCTACTAACACAAAGGGGCTCAACACGATGATTAGATGTACTACCCATTGAGTCTTTGTCGCCTATAGCAAGAGTGAAGACCCATTATCCCTTGAGAAGAAAAACAAAGAAAGCACATTGAATTCCCTGACTGTCTTCCCCTCTTTCGGTAGAAGGGTAACCATGGCCAACTGCCTTGACCAGTGGGGAAATGTAATGTAGATAAACAACCAATGAATCAGCAAGAATCCAACAATCACATCCATCCCATTTCCATCATCTCTAGGGTCCTCCCCGACACCCACATGAATAAACTAATGCATCTCGCCACTCTAGGCATCATTCACTACCAAAACCAAAAAGCCTCTATGCCCCCAAACATCACAACACCCCTCCAGGGTCACTTCTCAACACATGCAATAGGAAAAACAATAATCACATCAATTCTGCTAAGGCCATTTAACAATAAAGAGGGTAACTCAAATCCCTTCAAGGAATTATCAAACAATTAAATTCTTTAATCCATCTTGAAATAAGAGATTTATAAATCATTGTTCCCAACATTGGAAACCTAACCAATAAGCTATCACAAAAGATTAAAACATTCTTAATACACCAATTTGATTAACATCAAATTACAACAAGAACCAGATTCACTTACAAGACTCTTTATCATTAGCCATACAATTATCAATTAATCATGGTTTACGTTCTCTACATATTTTCATCAGGAACAAGAATAAATATCACACTATCTAGAAAATCAAGGGGGAAAACATATGATCGATATCTATTTATTTATATAGTTAAAATTGTAATTATGTCAATTTTATTATCATCATGTGGGATACAACATTCTAACATTACAGTTCCACGTAAAAGAAAGAGAATAAATGAATCCCCTACATCAATGGTTTTTGACGAAAACCCCGAACAAATGAAGAATGCACAAGAACGACAGGATGATTTTTGAAGAATCCGCCTTAGATCTCTTATCTTAGAAAGATCAAGACCAAAAATCATCATATTTGGCATCGACACATATCGATCTACGCATAATGGACATAGGTCTACAAAACCGAGAGAATATGGGAAGTAGATCCATGTTTATCTAATAAACCGATCAAGAATGAAGAAGAATTAAGAAGAATGATCACATACCTCAAGAAAGGAGCTTCAGTTCACCAAGAGAAGCCTTCAGATCGCCTCCAAAATGCTTGGGAGAGGTTCTCCTACCTTTAAGGGAGGGTAATCCCGAGTTATGGCCGCTTAGAAGCTTAAATGAACCTTTTTTAGGAAAAAAGAGTTAAATCCACAATTTTAGGATCTAGTTTATGTTCCTGCATTGTTTTATCACATTGTTAAACAAACCATGCTCTAACCATGTGGTCGCTACTGCATTGTCAAACACTCCTCGCATGGTTAGGCTGCATGGTTACAATAACCATGCACTAACTGTGGATTAGCCACTACCTCCAGTATTCACTATGCATTGTATGACTACACGGTTTAGACAAACCGTGCGTAGCCCATGCGAAATCCACTGCCCTTTAGTTTTCCTTAATGATTCACCCAAACACACCCCCAAGCCACGACTCCAAAACAATGGTAGTTAGAAACATCAAAAGTACCTAAACACATAACATGATGTTACAATTCACAACTGTCTACTATTGAAACAGTTCATCAAAAAGGAAAATTTTGGAAAAGCATTTGGGATATGTTACCTTGACCTCCCAGAACGCCTCTAACACCACATTTTCACAAATGAGTGTACCAGAGTAGTCCGAGCCATTGCATTTGGTATAAGAGAAATGGTATAGCTATCCATTGGAAACTAGGATAAGAAAACCTTAGTGATATCCCTATGTATATTTTTAAGGATATTTCTAGGGATGTCTCTAAGGATAATTATAAGTATGAGTTAAAATTAATGAAAATGTCCTTGAATTTTGGTAAGGATATAGTGATTGGTTTCATAGAATTACATCAATGCATATATAATATCAGTGGATATGGCTCTGGAATAGTTTTACCTAGTGGTAAAAACTCCTACAAGATGTTCTAGCCTTGACTCTGTGTAGTATGGTACATGACAACAGACCTTGCTCCACAACTGGTTTGAAACTGGTGGGGAATATTCTTAGGGCATTCACAAACTCTTCATAAACTTTAAAGAGTTATTTTTATATAATTTAGCTATGAATAACCTAGGAAAATCCCAATGTGTCATATATTATAGAGGGTGTTACAATTTAGACCTCCTATAAGTAATTATTTTCAGGGATATATGGTTTTCTACAATAATATTTCATGATCATACTATGATTTTGGTTTTAGTAAATGGAGGGAACCAGAATGAAATAGATTAATGTTGAATGTGATGGATGATTTTATATTGTGAATTCAATAAAGATGATCACTAGAGTGAATTATTTCTTGATCATGTCTAATGAATTTTCACATAAGATTATTAACAATCTTTACATTAACCAACTCTCAGACTCACTAATGAAGAGAAAGAAGGAGTTTGTTGAGAGTTTTTTTAATGAATATGGTGTTGGAAAGAAGCTTTGGATTCTATTGTGTCATGAATTGGGATTAGTCATCTAAGTGAATGTCTTATAATATCAAGAAATTGTTTTAACATGGGAAAATATAGACACAATGAAAGTTATTTTAAGGGAAAATGGTGAATTAAGTGAACAAAATAGATGGTAATTTTAGACTCCCTAAGTCCTAATTGAAGGTTAAGTGTATTATATGTGTAGAGAATGGCCATTATACATCTCTATGTCCCATGAGGAATGTTCATTATGTGAATCAACAAGGTTGTTCAAGTAATGGTCACATTGCTGATTATAATGAGACTAAAAATGAAATGGGAAGGGAAAAAAGTATTGTGTAATAGGATGAGGTAGCATTTCTAACAGAATAAGGGTGATCTAATGAAATTATTTTTTATTTTCAATCAGAAGTAATGGATGATGAAATATAAAATGGGTTGTTCTACTTATTGTTTTGGTCTATTATTTTCATGTTTATGTAGAATGTTCCCTATGGAAAAATTTTGTTATTTAATGACAAGATGATATTTTACTAACGTATGTTTACCATTAATATGTTCTTTATGACAAGATTATGTTTCAAGGATGAAGATATGTGGGTTATGAATAAGTAAATAGGATATTATTTATTACCTTTGAACTATGTAAGGATTTTTTTATTGGTAGTTTATGCTTCCATTGATGAAGTTTGGATCATTTTTAGATTTTTGGGCTAAATCCAATATTATTTGGAATGAGGAAGCATGCATGTTTTCCAAATGGAATTTTGGTAATTCAATTTGTTACCATGTTTCTAGAGAATATATTATTGGGTTATTCACATTATTGAAATGTGACAACAAAGTGAGACAATATTTTATATAGGCTAATCAATTTTAGTTTATATTTTTGAATCACTTTCTGATTTTTTGATATTCACATTTGATAAGGGTTATAAGTTTAATCGTTCATGAAATGATTACTTTAAGCTCTGGAGAAAGCATTTGTACACTGAGTTTGTGTTGAAAAACTTGATTAAAAGGATAATCAGAGATTAACCTTATTTCAAGGATTTCCCTCAAATATATTATATTAGTTTTGATTTAATAATGGGTATCATGTATGCCATGTGACAACCGATCATGTCTAGTAAGTCTACGGGTCATAAACCCATGACTGAAGGATGATAATGGTTTTATGCCTACAAATGGCCTACATGATGTCCTGGTTAATATTTATTTATTTGTAATTAATAAAACTTTATTATAAACTATTAGTGTTACTTTTTATATATTAATGCTTGTTGTTTTTCTAGGAAAATAGCTATAATTTTTATACTTTTATGGGACTTAAGATTTGTTAAATGTGTATTTTAGTTTTTTAATCATCATTGTTAATTAACGGACATTCATTCCATGATTCAGTGGATGTATTATAAAATTTTCAAAGCACAATCAAAGAATAATTTTTAAAAAAAATATATTGATCACGAATTACTCAACATTTTGAAAGTGATTAATTTTTTTGTCACAATTCTTTAATTTTGGTTGAGATGATGGAATTTTAAATCATTAAAAATTTATGACGTGGAGGCCCTTTAAATTACTTTGATAATTCACTTGTTTCTAATTTATTATCTCAATCACTCCCCATAAATATTTATCTTTTTCCTCCTTGTCAAATCTTCACACAGAACCAATGTTATTCTATGTTGAAACCCAGTTATATGATACTTTGGGGAACCATTATAGGCCCAAACTTCACTTTTTAATTGATTATTAAGTATATATTTTTTAAAAAAAATTATATGAACGAAACATTCAATTATTAAACCATTAATAACCGAGAAAAATTTCTATGGATAAATTCATTTTATGGGGGGTTGAATGTAACACCCTGAGATTTTGAGTATTATTTTTTCAAATTAATTTAAATTTTCATTTTTTTTATTTAATATAACACTATAAATTGTTCTATATATATATTTATATTAATACACTAATTCCAACATTCATTTCACATGCAATACCAACTTGGCTTGTGCTACAAGCAATACCAACTTGGCTTCTCCTACAAGAAACAATGATATGGTATACGATGCACGCAACACTGAGTTTCCAGAAAACAGCTATTTTTAATGTTTTAATTATTTAATACAGTTAATTATAAATTTCCTTTAAACATAGTAATAAATATGATTCGAATATTTATGTTTTATATAAATAAAAATTATTTGTAATGAAATATAATTTTATTTGTTAGTCATTTTATGTGAATATATTTTTCTTAATGAACCTCTTTAAACACATCAAGTATTTTTAGAAATATTTAGAAAATTAATTGGATAAAACTAAATGAATTATTATATTATGAATGTTAAAATTAGTCTAAGGTGAATTTTTGATGTTTTTCTGAGAAACTCTATTTTTTAATGAATAGAGAAAAATATAGCTTTTTAGTTAAATACTACCTTTTGACCAATTATTTATTAATGATAAATGATATTGTATATATTATATAAGGTCAAATTATATATATATTTTACCTAATAAAAAAATTAATTCATTATAATCAATTCCACTCTCCTATTCAATATAAAAGCATAACATACATTTGAACTTTTCATACTTTAAAACCCTGTTATTTTGTCTCATCTGTAGGATTTACAATAATATTAATATTTCAAATTATATTATTGTAACTTTCAAAATAAAACATAAACCATTTTATTATGTATAATTTTTACTATCTAATAAGGCCATTTTAATTTTTTACCAAAATCAATAGTAAAAGTAATTGAAATTAATCACATCGATTAAGTCCAATTTAAGCTTAATTAAGGAGTAAATCATAAAATAAATGGCCTAAATGACTAGGAAACTTGTCCAAAAAAACATTTAATTTCTATATTTCTTCCATATAACTTCAATTTTTGAGTGTTTTTTGGGTGTTTTTGTCTTTTAAGAGCGACGAACATGTGCACAGCTTATTTGTTTCTAAAAATTCTATGTGAGTTAATCTATTTACCTATAAAAGGCCACCACATCTACCCATTCCTCACACCTATCAAGCCTATTTTGTTTGGAAAATACCTTCCCAAAATTTCTCCCCAAAATACTACATTAAACCATAAATCCTCCCTTTAGTAATAAATGCTATAAAGGAATCCTTTTCGCACAAACCTAACGGAGTTACTCGATTCAGGGATAAAGTCTTCTCTCATGCTCTTTTCCCTTGTTGTCCTTCTCTAACCCATCCAATATCTATATAACCTTCTTGTGTGACAAAATAAGCTTAATATATACTAGGATATTATTACTCAAAGGTTATGGCTTTCACTTACACACACATCCATCTAAGGTATGTTGAACATACCGTTTCAGTGTCTCGTATACTGTTCTCTCATGAAACGATGATTGTTCATTTCTCATTTAAGACCAATCATAGTTGTCATTTGTAACATCCCAGGTGAAAAAATATAATGAAACATTTATATATATTAATATTTGTGAATTATATATTAATTTTACAATAAAGGTGATCCTTTGTTCGATGGTGTACCCGACACCAAAAAATGGATTTTTCTGAAATCTCATGTTGCACACAAGGTAGAGTGATACTAAAAAATAATAATATAATATTATTTTAAATGGTAGTCAAGGCCTATGTTTTTTATTGGTACGAATGAATATAAATAACTAAAATTCTGTTTTAAATTTTCGTTAATTGTCTTTACAATTATTCAATAAATTTTAGAGGTAGAAAATATAAATGCATCACATTTTAAGCATAAAATACAATAATATTAATTAAGAGGTCGATCTACCACCTTTTGATGGAAAAACCATTTTAAATATAGTTTTTTACATTTTATATTCTCCATTGAAAAAGAATGTCTTCTTTAGAAGATGGACAACAAAATTCACTTTGGGTAAATTTTTGGTATTTTTCTGATTATGTTCATTTTTTATAAATATTGAAAAATACTTCATTTTAATTCTAAACTACCTTTTAATATAATTTATTATTATACTAACATGGTCCTTTTTATTGGTTTAAAAGTGTAATTGTATTATATTTTCACCATTTAATCCAATTATTTTTGTTTTATGTTATTTCAGTTTGAAATTAGGCATAAGAAAAGTCAATATGTTAATAGTTATTTTTTTAAACACACTTTTTGGTTTTGAAAATGGGAAATATGATTAAATTAATTTCATCAACTTCATTATTTTGAATTTAGAAAATTGTATTCCATATTTGGAATCAGGATGTCAAAATTATGTAAATAGGTATTTTTTATTTATAGACATTACAAATAGTAACATCAAAAAATATTTTATTTACCATGGTTGAAGCGTAAATATGGTAAATAAGGTTAAAAAATATATTAAAATAATATTAAATTACCTTAACATGTGTGATAACACTAATGGGTGATAATGTTTTAACCATGGGCATCCTTGGATTGATTTCAGGACCCCATGAAGCCACATGTGGCTGAAAATAACATTTTATGAAAATGTATTTAATGTTATGGAAAATTTAACATAAAACTATATCTTTTAGTAAAAAAATTATGTAGGGTTATATATGTGATATTTTCGACTATAAATATAAATTAAAAATTTATTAATATTTCCAACATCATTAAAGATTATTTATTATTTTTATAAATCAAATAAATTTATTTATTTATTACAAAATAATGATTTAATGATTACATCATTAATGATTGTTTTAAATAAATTAGACTATAAATATTAATATAATTTTATTTTGAATCATTTTATGTCATCTATGAATTTTAGAGATAATTATGACTTGATATATTTTATGTAACGACCCGAAATTTCATTAATGGAAAATCCCTCTTGATCCAGTTAAATGTTTCTTTATGAAAAATGTTTTTATAAGATATCAACTTTTTTAGTTTTACTTTAAGATTTGTGACCTTTACTTTTTTAGCCGTTGAGCAGTGATCATCTTGGTAGTTTAAATATAAGGCTTTAACGAACCAATTTTCTACTCAGACAAAGGAAGCGATGGCCTCATCCAGTAGAATTGCCCCTTACGAAGCCCATTTGTCAGAGCTCGGAAAGGAGGTGGCATCTTTGGGCAATGCCCTTGACCAAGCCCAAGCTGAGCTTCATCAAGTCAAGCTCGAACGTGATCGTCTACGGGAAAAATGGAAGTTGATAGAGATTACCACTCGAGCAATGTTATCCGAGCAACCCCAAGAGTCTGTCACCATCGCACACCTTACCCTTAGGTCTTATGCGGCTATATTAAGGTGTTATGTAACAAATAAGTAGCACCATGTTCATGTACATTATTTTTTTATATAATAATGAATATAATTTCTAGTCATTTTTGATACATTGTAATTAGTTTTTAAAGTACAAACGGTGTTTTTAGTTATTATTTAATTAAGAATTATATTTTATTAAATTAAAAGATTTTTGAATTAAATAATATTTTAATAAAATATTATTATTAATATTAAATTAATTTTTATTAAATATAAATGATCTTATAATTTTATGAATGCAATTAAAATTTTTATTAAGGATTGAAAGCCATTTCTGTCAAAACCCGTGAATTTTTTATAAAAGTCGGTTTTTATTTTAAAAGTGAAAATTCACATATTTAGAAAATTATTTAGATAAAATAAATATTATTTTTGGAATCAGGATGTAGAAATTATCCAACGGTGAATTTTTCATAATTTTCTGAGACAGTCAAATTTTTGGGTAAAAATTAAATACCATTTAAATATATAATGTGTTTTATGACATCATAATGACCCAATGGTGATGTAATAAAATACCATAATCCTTATGTTTGGTCAATATGTGTTTTATCATTAAAATAATGAGGTTTTGGGTTTGTTTGACTCACTTTTCAAAGCATTAATGGAGCCCTCAAGACTTATTCAACACTTTGCCTTTTTAAATTAATTTCCATGGGAGTGTGACTCACCTCCACATAAGAAACCCTAATTTTTTAATAAGTTCGTGCCATGGACATGTAAAATATTGTTTTCCTCTTTCCTTTTCCAGAAAACATGGGCAAATACCATGGGATGGTTTGTGGTTTGGATTATTTTAATATAAGGGGTCCCAAACCTAAATAATAAAGAATTCTCTCACCTTTCCTATATAAACCCACCCAAGCTCCCACTTCCTCCTCACTCAAAGCCCTTGAAGTTCGTCCAACCTCTGCCCTACTCTCTCTAGAATCCTCCCAAGGTGCCCCAAGCTCCCAAGAAGCATCTCACAAGCCTCTCTCTAGCCTTTGGAAGCACACTTCCAAGTAAAGGTTTTTCTTCCTTTCTCATTTTTGTCAATTTTCTTTAAGTTGTATTGCCCTTTTAATTTCATTTATGAATGTTGGGGTATGGTTTCGCACCTATCCCATACTGCCCTATTATTGTTTGAATGATGGGAGACCCCTTTCTCTCTCATTAAATGCCTCCCATGTACACCCG
Organism: Viscum album; assembly: GCA_963277665.1. Lineage (NCBI taxonomy): Eukaryota > Viridiplantae > Streptophyta > Magnoliopsida > Santalales > Viscaceae > Viscum > Viscum album. The sequence continues at coordinate 569,673,886 of OY728150.1, read as the reverse complement.
TTACTATGCCAAAATTCCGAAAGGAACCTTTTTCTCCTCTTTTATATTCAAGCAATACTTTTGTATCATGAATCAAAATTCCTTTTCAATTGTTGGGACATGTATCTATATGACCTTCTTACTGTCCATTACATGTAAATATGATTAGGAACCCCTTTCTCTCTCATCAGCCTTTTTTATGAATTCTTATGTCACGCCATTACGCTGCCAAAATCACACCAATTTTCTAAGCCAATATCATTGTGTAGTGAATACCATGCCCATTTCTCCATCAAGGGTATTCACCTTTATGCACATTTACTTTTTTATTGTAAAGTTTCATGTATGAATTCCACATTCCTTTATTGTGGAATAAATGATTATGTTTTATGAATCCATGTTTTATGATCCATGTGGCACACTTATGCATGAAATGAAATGTTTACGAAGGGTGCGCCCTGATAGCGCTCCAATGCATTGGGTAAAGTATAGTATCATGATACGTCATGTGCAATGAGTGTTGACTCATGCTAATTCATGTGCAACGAGGGTTTACTCGTGCTTCAAGTGTAATGAGGGTTTACTCATGCTCTATGTGCAATGAGCCTTGGCTCATGCTAATTCAATGTTAAGTGTTGTTGCCACATTTCCATGTTATGATTATCATGCTTTATCATGCCTTTATGTTCATGTCTCTCTTATGCTCTATTGATATGCCTATTTCCTAACATGTATTGTACTCCTCATGTTATTCATTGTGTACTCCCTTACTGGGCTTTATAGCTCACCCTTTTCTTATGCATGTCCTCAGGTTATCCCATGCAATGCTAAGTACGAAGGAATGTAGTGGTCATGTAAAGGAAGTTTTCAATAAGGATGTTGTATTTCAAGTTTAAAGTTTTTATGTAATGATCCTAAGACCCAAAGACACTAAACCTCTCAATATTTTTTGTTGTATCAAGTGAAGTTTTATGTAATAAAGAATGTTTAAGTTGTAATAAAAAGCAGGGTTGTCATAGTTGGTATCAGAGGATAGGTTTAGTTATTTTTGGGATTAGGAAACCCTAGTAAAGCCGTAGATACAAGACTAATCATAATAAAAACATCCCTAAGTTTTGGTAAATACTAAGTAAGTGGTTTATCAAAAAAATACATCCCTGTCTGGATACGAGCAGGTAGAGGTGGCTCTGGCACAGATGTATCCTAGGGGTAAAACCCGAAAACACCGCTTTGAGCTAGACTCGAACGGGAACTGGTGCAGGACAACGGGCCTTGCTGCACTCTTGGTTACGACACTCCCAGGGGATATGTTTTGATAAATTAACAATCTTAGTATGAACCCTTATTAAGGGAAAAATGCCCCTAAGGATATATGTTAGAAGGAAGATCATGAAAAGCCTAGATTGAATCCTATAGACTCATGAGTTGAAGAGATTAAAGTTTATTTATAAGTCATCAACTTTTGTCTTTGGATTACCCTTTATGTGTTACCCCTAACTTTCCTTTTATTCCAGCCAATGGCCGGTAATAGGAGAACTCGGGCTAACAACCGTTGTGAAGATCAGTGTGATGATTGTACTTATGAGATGCCCAATCCAATTGGAGCGGGAATCGCAAACTTTGTCACGCTTCTCTCTCAGCTAACTCAAGTTTTGAATAGATACACTGGTCAAGAGGAACGTTCAACCCCCCCTAAGAAATAAAAAGTCGCTATTGAAAGCTTCATGAGACAAAGGCCTCCTACGTTTAGTGGATCATCCGATCCCACGATTGCTGAACAATGGATCAACTCCATTGAAAAGATATTCTCCATCCTCCAATGCTCTGAAAAAGAGAAGGTTCTCCTGGCGGCTTATCGTATGGAGGGTGAAGCTGATCAATGGTGGACGTTGATCAAAAATACGAAGCCTGAGGAGGAGATCGAGGCTTTGGAATGGAAGGTATTCCAGAAGATGTTTTTCGATAAATATTTTCCACGCACCCTCCGTCTTAAGATGGAAAGGGACTTCATTTCCCTCAAGCAGAAAGATGAGGAATCTGTGGGAGCGTACGAGGCAAACTTCACAAGGCTTGCACGATACGCTTCCGGCTTTGTCGTTACCCCCGAATGCAAGGTTGACCACTTCTTTGGTGGGCTGAAGCCTAGCTTGCAGAAAGCATTAGCGATCCGTGACTTCGACAGCTATGAGGAAATTGTCCGATGTGCCCTCAAGGTTGAAATGGAAATTGGAGAATCACATGGGTATCATGGGGACAAGAAGCGGAAGGTGGACTTCAATGCTGGTGGTCCGATGGATAAATCCAATGGCGCTAAGAAATTCCAGCACCCCACTTGCCAAAAGTGTGGAAAAAAGCACCCTGGAAATTGCCTTAGGGGGACAAGAAAATGCTTCAAGTGTGGAAGAGAAAGGCACCTAGCTGTTAACTGTCAGCAAGAAGGACCCGCGGCTGCGACGGAGGGGAGGAACGCTCTGTTCGAACCTCAACGCGTTGTTCAATGCTTCAAATGCAAAGAACTGGGTCATTTTTCGAATCAGTGCCCTAATCCAAGGGTTATTGGAGGCAATCAACAACCTCCAAGACAGCAAGGAAGAGGTTTTTCCATCACTTCTGCCAAAGTGAACCCCGACAACGAAGTGGTGACAGGTACTCTAGTTATTCATTCAAGAATAGCGAACGTACTTTTTCATTCAGGTTTTACGCATTCTTTAATATCTCAAAAGTTTAGTAGAACAATCCCTGCACCACCACAAATAATGGAAGTAAAGATGTCGGTGAGTACAGAAAATGGGGCAATCATTGCATCCCATGAGTATAAGTCCTCCCCTGTTATAATCTGTGGATTGAATTTCCCGGCGAACCACGTCATACTCCCTTTGGAGGAATTTGATGCAATTCTTGGCATGGATTGGCTTTCCTTATATAGAGCCAACATAAATTGTCGGGAGAGGGAAATCACACTCCATATGGAGAATCGACCCCCGATTCTTTACAAGTGTCAGGAGGAAGATGAATCTCCTTTAGCTCCATCATCTCAAGCATGGATATTACTTCCTTATGAGCACACATATCTGGCTCAGATGATTGAGTCCAAGGAAGAAACCACCCTTGAAGAAATGCCTATTGTGAGGGAATTCGCTGAAGTATTTCCCGAGGAACTTCCTGGTCTTCCTCCAAGAAGAGATGTTGAGTTCTCAATTGAACATATACCTGGGGCACTACCAATATCCAAGACTCCATATAGAATGGCTGTGGTTGTGCTTGAAGAACTGAAGAAACAACTACAGGAGAATCTGGATAAAGGGTTTATATGCCCAAGTGCATCACCATGGGATGCACCAGTCCTCTTCATCAAGAAGATGGATGGGTCAATGTGGCTTTGCATTGATTATCGTGAACTTAACAAAATCACAATAAAGAACAAGTATCCTCTCCCAAGAATCGATGACTTGTTTGATCAGCTGCATGGAGCACAATACTTCTCCAAGGTCGACTTGCGGTCGGGATATTATCAAGTAAGGGTAAAGAAGGAAGATATCCCCAAGACTGCTTTTCGTACAAGGTACGGGCACTATGAATTCATAGTAATGCCTTTTGGACTCACCAATGCTCCAGCAATATTCATGGACTTGATGAATAGAGTCTTTAGAGATTACCTAGGCAAATTTGTGGTAGTCTTTATAGATGATATTCTAATATACTCCAAAACCAAGGAGGACCATGAGGAGCATTTAAGAACTGTACTGGAGACTTTGCGCAAGGAGACGCTCTATGCCAAGTACAGCAAGTGTGAGTTCTGGTTGAAGGAGGTCTCATTCTTGGGCCATATCATCACAAGCAATGGGATATCTGTGGACCCCTCCAAAACAGATGCAATTGAGGGATGGCCGAGGCCAACATCGGTAACTGATATCCGTAGCTTCTTGGGGTTAGCTGGATATTATCGACGATTTGTGAGAAACTTCTCACGATTGTCCAACCCTCTTACCAAGCTAACTCGAAAGGGAGTAAAGTTTGCTTGGAGTGATGAATGCGAAGAAAGCTTCAAGGAGTTGAAAAGGAGGCTTATCACTGCACCTGTGCTCACTTAACCCACAAGTGGGGAGATTTTTGTGGTATTCAGTGATGCTTCGAAGAAGGGCTTAGGATGTGTGCTGATGCAGAATGATAAAGTGATATCCTATGCCTCAAGACAGTTGAAAATCCATGAGCGAAACTATCCAACGCATGATCTGGAGTTGGCGGCGGTGATCTTTTCCTTGAAAATCTGGCGGCATTATCTCTATGGAGAGAAATGTGAGATATATACTGACCACAAGAGTCTTAAATATATATTCACACAGAAAGAGCATAATATGCGCCAGAGAAGATGGATAGAGCTCATAAAGGATTATGACTGTTCAATACATTACCACCCTGGGAAGGCGAACAAGGTGGCGGATGCCCTAAGTAGAAAGGATCCAGCAATTCTATCAATGATGATAATTGAAAAGGATCCAATCTTCTTAGATTTGATGAAGATGGACGTGAGAATCATAAAGAAGGGAACATCATCAATCCTATCACAAATGATTGCTCAACCATTTCTTTTGGAAAGGTTAAAGGATGATCAAAAGGATGATGCGAGAATCCAAGAAAAAGTGGAAACTATCAAAAAGGGAAAATCCTCAGAGTTTAATGTTAATGAAGAAGGAATTGTGCGGTTTGGGAAAAGACTATGTGTCCCATCATGTTCGGAGCTGAAGAAGGAACTTTTGGATGATGCACATAGTTCAAATTTCTCTATTCACCCAGGGAGCACAAAGATGCATCGAGATCTCCGAGAAAACTTTTGGTGGGATAATATGAAGAAGGAGATCGCCGAATATACATCAAAGTGCCTGGTGTGTCAGCAAGTGAAGGCAGAGAGGCAGAAGTCTAAGGGGATGATGCAACCATTGCCCATACCAGAATGGAAATGGGAGAACATCACCATGGACTTCGTCACTGGACTTCCAAGGACATCCAAAAGAAACAATGCAATCTGGGATATTGTGGATCGTCTTACAAAGACTGCACACTTCATTGCTATTCGAGAGGATTTCTCTTTGGATCAACTGGCACAGATATATATCAGGGAAGTGGTACGGTTGCAGGGAGTACCACTATCTATTGTGTCTGACCGAGATCCAAGATTTACCTCTGAGTTTTGGAAGAGTCTTCAACATGCTCTGAATACTGAACTGAACTTCAGTACGGCCTATCATCCTCAAACTGATGGCCAATCCGAGCGGACTATCCAAACACTTGAGGATATGTTGAGAGCGTGCTCAAAGGACTTTAAAGGAGGTTGGGATCAACATCTTACTCTAGTTGAGTTCTCTTATAATAATAGTTTCCACTCGAGCATCCAAATGGCACCATATGAAGCCCTGTATGGGAAAAGGTGTAGAACACCGGCATGTTGGGATGAGGTTGGTGAACGTAAGCTGCTTGGACCAGAAATGGTCGAAGAAATGGTGGAGAAGGTGAAAACCATTCAGCAGCATATCAAGGCAGCCCAAAGTCGACAGAAGAGTTATGAAGATAATCGTCGACGAGACCTTGAGTTTAAAGTCGGAGACATGGTGTTTTTACGCATATCTCTGTGGAAGAAGGTCATGAGGTTTGGAAAGAAAGGGAAGTTAAGTCCAAGGTACATCGGCCCCTTCGAGATTCTTGATCGTGTTGGGGTTGTGGCCTATCGACTAGCACTTCCACCTACTATGGCCATGGTGCATGATGTCTTCCATGTATCCCTCTTAAGGAAGTACATACCAGACCCTTCACATGTACTCTCTTCTGAGGTGGTACAATTAGAAGACGATCTTTCTTATGAGGAGCAACCAGTAAAGATCTTGGATCGTAGAGAAAAAGTTCTACGAAATAAGACAATGCCCCTCGTCAAGGTGTTGTGGAGAAACCACAAGTTTGAAGAAGCAACTTAGGAGTCGGAGGATATGATGAAGCTAAGTTACCCACATTTGTTTTAGTGTGGGAAAAGGAAAATTTCGAGGGTGAAATTTCTTAAGGGGGGAATGTTGTAACAACCCGAAGTTTCATTAATGGAAAATCCCTCTTGATCCAGTTAAATGTTTCTTTATGAAAAATGTTTTTATAAGATATCAACTTTTTTAGTTTTACTTTAAGATTTGTGACCGTTACTTTTTTAGCCGTCGAACAGTGATCATCTGGGTAGTTTAAATATAAGGCTTTAACGAACCAATTTTCTACTCAGACAAAGGAAGCGATGGCCTCATCCAGTAGAATTGCCCCTTACGAAGCCCATTTGTCGGAGCTCGGAAAGGAGGTGGCGTCTTTGGGCTTTTCCCTTGACCAAGCACAAGCTGAGCTTCATCAAGTCAAGCTCGAACGTGATCGTCTACGGGAAAAATGGAAGTTGATAGAGATTACCACTCGAGCAATGCTATCCGAGCAACCCCAAGAGTCTGTCACCATCGCACACCTTACCCTTAGGTCTTATGCGGCTATTTCAAGGGGTTATGTAACAAATAAGTAGCACCATGTTCATGTACATTATTTTTGTATATAATAATTAATATAATTTCTAGTCCTTTTTGATACATTGTAATTATTTTTTAAAGTACAAACGGTGTTTTTAGTTATTATTTAATTAAGAATTATATTTTATTAAATTAAAATATTTTTGAATTAAATAATATTTTAATAAAATATTATTATTAATATTAAAATTTAATTTTTATTAAATATAAATGATCTTATAATTATATGAATGCAATTAAAATTTTTATTAAGGTTTGAAATCCATTTCTGTCAAAACCCGTGAATTTTTTATAAATGTCGGTTTTTATTTTAAAAGTGAAAATTCACATATTTAGAATATTATTTAGATAAAATAAATATTATTTTTGGAATCAGGACGTCGAAATTATCCAACGGTGAATTTTTCATAATTTTCTGAGATAGTCAAATTTTTGGGTAAAAATTAAATACCATTTAAATATATAATGTGTTTTATGGCATCATAATGACCCAATGGTGATGTAATAAAATACCATAATCCTTATGTTCGGCCAATATGTGTTATATCATTAAAATAATGAGGTTTTGGGTTTGTTTGACTCACTTTTCAAAGCATTAATGGAGCCCTCAAGACTTATTCAACACTTTGCCTTTTTAAATTAATTTCCATGGGAGTGTGACTCACCTCCACATAAGCAACCCTAATTTTTTAATACGTTCGGACCTTGGACTTGTAAAATATTGTTTTCCTCTTTCCTTTTCCTGAAACCATGGGCAAATACCATGGGATGGTTTGTGGTTTGGATTATTTTAATATAAGGGGTCCCAAACCTAAATAATAAAGAATTCTCTCACCTTTCCTATATAAACCCACCCAAGCTCCCACTTCCTCCTCACTCAAAGCCCTTGAAGTTCGTCCAGCCTCTGCCCTACTCTCTCTAGAATCCTCCCAAGGTGACCCAAGCTCCCAATAAGCCTCTCACAAGCCTCTCTCTAGCCTTTGGAAGCACACTTCCAAGTAAGGGTTTTTCTTCCTTTCTCATTTTTGTCAATTTTCTTTAAGTTGTATTGACCTTTTAATTTCATTTATGAATGTTGGGGTATGGTTTCGCACCTCTCCCATACTTCCCTCTTATTTATTTAATGATGGGAGAACCCTTTCTCTCTCATTAAATGCCTCCCATGTACACCCGTTACTATGCCGAAATTCTGAAAGGAACCTTTTTCTCCTCTTTTATATTCAAGCAATACTTTTGTATCATGAATCTAAATTCTTTTCAATTGTTGGGACATGTATCTATATGAACTTATTACTGTCCATTACATGTAAATATGATGAGGAACCCCTTTCTCTCTCATCAGCCTTTTTTTTATGAATTCTTATGTCACGCCATTACGCTGCCAAAATCACACCAATTTTCTAAGCCAATATCTTTGTGTAGTGAATACCATGCCCATTTCTCCATCAAGGGTATCCACCTTTATGCACATTTACTTTTTGATTGTAAAGTTTCATGTATGAATTCCATATTCCTTTATCGTGGAATAAATGATTATGTTTTATGAATCCATGTTTTATGATTCATGTGGCACACTTATGCATGAAATTAAATGTTTACGAAGGGTGCGCCCGGATAGCGCTCCAATGCATTGGGTAAAGTATAGTATCATGATACATCATGTGCAATGAGTGTTGACTCATGCTAATTCAAGTACAACGAGGGTTTACTCGTGCTTCAAGTGCAATGAGGGTTTACTCATGCTCCATGTGCAATGAGCCTTGGCTCATGCTAATTCAATGTTAAGTGTTGTTGCCACATTTCCATGTTATGATTATCATGCTTTATCATGACTTTATGTTCATTTCTCTCTTATGCTATATTGATATGCCTATTGCCTAACATGTATTGTACTCCTCATGATATTCATTGTGTACTCCCTCACTAGGCTTTATAGCTCACCCTTTTCTTATGCATGTCCTCAGGTTATCCCATGCAATGCTAAGTACGAAGGAATGTAGTGGTCATGTAAAGGAAGTTTTCAATAAGGATGTTGTATTTCAAGTTTAAAGTTTTTATGTAATGATCCTAAGCCCCAAAGACACTAAACCTCTCGATCTTCTTTGTTGTATCAAGTGAAGTTTTATGTAATAAAGCATGTTTAAGTTGTAATAAAAAGCAGGGTTGTCATATTTTAATTAATGAAATTATTTTGAAATAATATTGTTATTTTGGTTTTTTTAAAATGTCATGATATAAATAGTTTATAAATATTCATAAATTATTTTTTAAAACAATATTATTTTTATTAAATGATAAAATAGTCCTAAAATATAATATTCGTCAAAATAACATATCTGATCTTAAAAATGCAATTAATAATCTATTTTGGGTCATTTGGCATTTTATATTAAAAATATTAACCATGTATTATGAAAATAGAAAATGACATGGAAAAAGTTAACTATGTTAAAAAAGGGTTAAATAAAAAAGACAATTATTAAAAAATATCCACAACTAGTCCAATTGTTATTGGATGATTTTATTTCGACTTATATAAATTTTATATTCGAATTTAATGAGTTATAGGCTTTTTAAAACTAAATATCATTTTATAATAAAATAATACTTTTACACATTCTTAAAGAGCCCCCCTCTTTCTTATAAAAAGCCACCACCTCTAACCCATTACTCACACCTCTCAAGACCCTTGTATTATCAAAACAATGATCCCAGGAGCTCCCAAAACCTCTAAATTCCTCTTATAAGCCTTTCCATAGGCAGAAGGAAATTCCAGAAAGCCTTTTGGATAAAAAAAGGGAGTTACCCTATATATAGGTAATGTCTTATCTTAAGTTCTTTTCTTTTATTTTCCTTATCCAACCCCCTAAAATATCTTTGTTCAATTATTTTATAACAAAACAAGTATGTTAAATATAAAATATCATTTTTAGAAGGATTCAAGATGCACTTCCACACACCTCCATCTAATGGACATGAACATACTGTTTCTGTGGACAACGAACTACTACATCATGGAACAATGATTGTTCAAATATCTTATAACACCTCCCATAGTGGACATTATGATGGATCTATATTTATATGTGATATATATTTTATTTTTTCTATACTTATTTATTTTTCAATTATAGAATACCTTTATGGTTTCCATAATGTGTAAATATGATAATTTCATTTGAGGAAGTGCGCACTACCACCCCTTCCAATTGATATACCTCATTCATGCCATACATGTAATGTATAAAGGATGAAATTAATGAAATTATATATAATATTATAATTGAATTGAATTCATATGTATTACTTACCCTCTCCATAAATAATGTATTTCATTTATTATCTCAAAATGTAATGTACTATTATAAATAAATATATATATACTGGATATATATGATATCTAAATCATGAATTTCCTCCTGGAGATAATGGAATTTTTACCACATTGACAACATGTAAATATAAGAAGTTAATTTTTGACACAAGTACCAAATATCTACAAAAAGAAAATTATTAACTTACATGATTATATAATGTTTTTAATGTGGTAATATATAATATAAAATGTATAATAAATTTGAAAAAGTATCTGATGAATGTTTAAAATAACTTCAGTTTATTATTCTTGAGAATAAAGAACAAATGAGTCATGTCGGACACGAGGTAAGATCACTTTTTAACCTAATTTCTATTATTTGGGCTAATCCTCTCTATTAAATTATGTAGTGTTATGATTATGTAAGAAATAACATTTAATGTACTATATTTTATTTATACATTACGTATTTGTACTTATAATTAATACACATAATCAATCTATTTTATTAAAAAAATGATCATTATAAGGGGCTTCGTCTCATTATCGTTTTATTGTGGCATACTTCGATTTGTACAAGATTTTATTCCATACACTGTATAATAAACCGCTTTGACATTTAATATTATTCAAAAGAATTTTTTTTCTAATGAAGTTTTTTACTAAATGACAAAAATAATGTTTATTTTTAACGTGTTTGGTGACAATTACCCTTCTGCCGCTGCGAGAATTTTTTGATATTTGGCTCCCTTAAAATTTGTATTGTTTTTAAAAGTATAATAAATACCATATACACATTTTATGTATTTTTTTATAGAAAATGCTTTTGATAATAGATTTATTTTTTCAATATATAGAAATGATACATTATGATTACAATGTGAAAATTGTATCTTTATTTTATGCATGTGTTATATGTTATGATTATATTATGGTTCTTAGTCATTGTTTATGTATACGGTTTTTTTGTGATAAACCTAGGGTGGGTGGGCTTGAGATTTCTCTCTAATGCATTAGGTAATGTGATGGTGGTAAAGGTTAATGTTTCTCCTAAGAGAGTTAGGTAATATAGCATGACGTGTATTCCAATCATATATCCATATGTAGTTGTGAAAGCTACAATGTAAGTATGTCATGCATGCCCCAAGTTACTTTCATGATTTGTGATTACTATGAGTTATCATAAATATTATGATTTAACAATGTATGTTAAAGAGTTTATTTTTTTTATGTATTGAGGGAATAATGTTTTTATTCCTTATTTTATAACTATTATTGATATTTTTCTGCCCATCCCAAGTCTTTGAATTGTTTTTCATAGGGTATAATGCAGGGTAAGAGAAAGGAAGAATTCAAGAATATTTATACCCTGAAAAGAAATCTTTTTTCCTTTTAATAATTTTTCTTTTATGAAAAATGGATACTGAGTAGAAGTGTATACATGTAATATTCATGTTGTTATATATAAATTTTGACCTAATTTTATAGATCTCTTAACATGATAATATCCCCATTATGAATTATTGACTTAATTAATGATTATGTAATGTTTAAGGATGGGGCCTAATGGTTGGGATCAGAGGTCAGTTTAGACAAATTTAAGAGTTAGGGTATTGTAAAATTAATATCCATAAATTAATTTATGGAATGATTTATATGATATATCATTTATAGAATACCATGTTTCTTCATCTAAGATATTGTTGTTTTCGGAATGGTTTTGTGAAGAAGAAATAGGGCAGCTATGATGGGACGACAATAGAAGGAAGAGAACTTTCCAAATCAGCACCCTAAGATGGATAGAATCAGAACTGATCAGTATATTGAAATGATGGAATAATTGACTCAATCTATAAATGGTGGTGGTATCCATGGTCAAGATCAGCCAGATCGACCACATAGGAACATTTCTATAGTATAACATTTCATGAGTCAACATCTTGTATCATTCAATGGATCATCAGACCTTGTTCTAGCTTACGTGTGGATTAAAGAACTAGAGATGATCGTTGTTGTCCTGGGGTTCTCAAAACATCAAGAGTTTCATCTTGTTGTTTACCATTTTGAAGGTGAAGCCGATTAGTGGTGGTCAATGGTGAAAAATAGCAGGGATAGTGAGGAGATTGATGCACTTGTTTGAGATGAATTCAAATGTATGATTGATGAGAAAAATATTTTTCTAAGGAGGTTTGACATAGGATGGGGAAACAAATCTTGGAATTGAGGCATGAGGATGACTCAGTGGCATCTTATGAAGATAAATTCACACGACTGGCAAGGTATGCTCTAAATTTTATATGGAATATTGATAGTAAAATCAGTCATTTTACTCAGGGATAAATACCATGTATCAGAGGGCTTTAGCTTCTCGTTAATTAAAAATTTATGAAAAACTTGTTCGATGTGAGGATAAAGAGGAAATGCGGTCTGTCGACGATCAGGTGTTCTTTTAAATACAATATAATAAGAGGACGAGGTAGTAGATGAAAGGGAATAACTCTTCAAAAAATTCTGATGGAAAGAAAATTATGTTAACAGTCTTGAAAATTATGGTAAAAAAGTAGACTTTGGGATGCCTTAAGAATTCTATTAAGTGTAACTGATGTGGTAAAATTGGGTATAAGGCTCATAATTGCACTGAAAAACATCTGGGTAATGGTAAGCCAAAATCTTATTTGTAGTCAGTAAAATATTTTAAGTGTAATAAAATGGGTCATTATATAAATGAGTGTCCACCTAAGAACTCAACTGAGTGAAAGTATCTTGACTACAAGTAGAAAAGGGTGGTGAAATCCTTTGAAACTAATTTAGTAGATGATGTGCCATCAAATTAATTAGTATCTGGTATACTATTTTTTATTAAGATTATTCCAAAGTGATTTTGATTCGGGATCTACGCATTCTTTCATTTATAAGAAGTTTTCTAGTAAATTTGGAATTCTATCTCAATATATGAATCCTAAACATATGGTAAAAACACCATGAGGAAATGTTGAGAAAAACAAAAATTATAACTACCTTCATGTCCTTTTTTGAAGAAAGAATCAATTTGAAAACCATATTGTTTTTAATTGAGTAGAGTTTTATATTATTTGGTGTATGTATTGGCATTCCTTTTATCAAACTATGATTGTATGAATAGTTAATGAGGTTTCTTTTCAGAAATAATTTTGGTTTTTTTAAAGAATTAACCCTTTCATTGGATAACATATCATGAAGCTGAGAAACTAGTAAAATATGGAAATGAATGTTACCTTGCACATATTACTGAAAACAGAGGAACTATTCATATTAATGATGTGCCAGTGGTAAATGACTATCTTGATGTTTTTTCTAGAAGTGTTTCCTTTATAATAGTAGACGGAGAAGATGAATTTTCTTATTGGCATAGTTCCTAATTCTACAATAATTTAAAAACCCCAATATCAAATGCATCAAATTGACCTTTTAGAGTTAATGAAGCATTTGGTGTAGTTTTTAGATAAAGGTTTCATCTAACCTAGCACATCACCATGGGGTGATCCTATCATTTCTGTTTAAAAAAAAGATGGTTCAATGAGACATATAATTCATTATAGATCATTGAATAACATCACTATTAATATCAAGTATCCTTTTCCTCATATCGATTATTTGTTTGATCAGCTCCAAGGTTCTCAGTGTTTGTTGAAGATTACATTAGGTTGGGGTATAATAAGTTTAATGTATATGAAGTAGACATTGTGAAGACCGCATTATGTATTAGATGTATCGATTATGAATTTTTAGTTATTCCTTTTGGGTTACCCAATGCACCTTTGGTATTCATGGATCTTATGAATAGAATTTTCTATGACTTCTTGGATAAGTTTTTAGTTGTTTTTATTGATGATATTTTTGTTTATTCCTAAAGTATATAAAAACATGAAAGTCATTTAAGGGTGTCTTAAAAACCATAAAAGATTAGAAACTATATGGGAAATTCAGAAATTGTGTTTTTTTGTTACCACATATTCCATTCATTGGACACATTGTTTCAAAAAATGGAAAAACAGTTGATCCTACTCAAAAAAAGATGTTGAAAAATGCAGAAGACCCACAAATATAACAGAGCATCGTAGTTTTCATTATTCGGTAAACTATTAAAGAAATATTTTTGAGAATAATCTATTTTTATATATCCCATTGTCTAAGTTAATTTATTATACTTTTAAGTTTATCTGGAAAAAATAATATAACAATTTTTTAATAAATTGAAAAGAAAATTGGTGAATGCTTCAGTTTTTGAATTAACCTACTGAGAATCAAAATTTGATATCTATAGTAATGCTTTGTTGATAGGACTAGGTGGTTTACTAATACATAATGATCAAGTAATTTCTTATGCTTCATATCAGTTGAAACCTCATGAGTTAAAATATCCTAGACATGATTTGGAATTAACTACTATTGTTTTTTCTTTAAAAATATGGAGGCATAATCTGAATGGAGTAAAATGAGAAATATATAATAACCAAAAAATACTAAATTATATATACACTCAGAAATAATAGAACATGTGACAAAGGAGATGGCTATAATTACTCAAGGACCAAGATTTCCCGACTCCTTACCATCCTGGAAATAAAAATAAATGGGCGGAAAATTTGAGTCCGAAAAGTAAAATTACATTAACAATGTTACATTTAGAACAAGATCCTTTGATTAAAGATTTGATGAAATTTGTCCTAGATGTTTTTGGTGCATGAAATCCCTTTATTTTGTTTCAGGTGTCAGTGAAATAATCTCTATCAGATAAAATTATACTAGCACAAAAGGAAGATAGTGAGATGCAGAAAATGGTAGAGTTGGTTCAGAAGGGTATGTTTCATGAATTTATCATTTATAATGATTGTATTTTGAGATTTGGTAAGTGATTATGTTTGACTTATGATTCATAGTTGATGAATGAGTTGTTTTGTGATGCTCATAGTTCTCTGTTTTCAGTTCGTCCCAATCGTACAAAGATGTATAGAGATCTTCGGAAGTATTACTAGTGGGATTGAATGGAAAGATATATTACTGACATTACTGGGATGTATTTGAATTATCAACAGGTTATAAAAGAGTGACAGTTTCTAAAAGGGATGCTTCAGCCTTTACCGGTGCGAGAGTGGAAATGGAAAAATATATCCATGGACTTCATTGTGGGATTACCAATGACATGTCAAGATAACAATCCAACATGGGTTATTGATGATCGATCGACTAAATCTGCACATTTACATCCTATTGAAGACACTCTATATCAAGAAAAACATTCCTTTCAATATGTTAAAGAGATAGTCAGTTTGCATGGAGTTCCCCTCTCAATTATATTAGATCGTGAGCTCAGGTTCACTTCTAACTTTTTGAAAGTAATTTATAAGTCTTTGGGTACTGATTTAATTTTTAGTACATCTTTTCATCCTCAATCAGATGGGAAGTCCTAATGAACAATTCAGAATTCATAAGATATTCTATGTGCATCATTAATGGATTATCATGTATGTTGGTACCCACATCATTCTTTGGTTGTGTTTTCTTATAGAAACGGTTTCCATTCGAGTATAAAAACAATTCCATTTGAGGCATTATATGGAATGTTGTTCCGAACTCCAGCTTTTTGGGATAATGTAGGTGAAAGGATGTTTCTGGGACAAGAATTGGTAGAAGAGATGGAAGAATATGCTCAGTTGATTCAGAAGCACATGATAACAGCTTATATTAGGGAGAAAAGTTTTGATGATAACCAGAGGAAATATCTTTCTTTTTAGGTGGGTGCTCACGTTGCTCTCAAAGATTCTGCATGGAAAAGTATGATGTGTTTTGGTAAGAAGGGAATATTGAGTTAGAGGTTCATTGCACCCTATGAAATCATAGAGAAATTCGGATTAGTTGCCTATAGAGAGGATTTACCTCTATGTTTATCACATGCACACAAATGTTTTCATGTTTCAATGATGAGAATTCATATGTCGTATCCATCTCATGTTTTGAGTCTAGAGGTAGTTCAGTTGTAAGAGGATCATTATTATAGGGAACAAGCAGTCAAAATTCTTGACCGAAGATAGCAAGTGTTTCAGAATAAGGTAATTCATCTAGTAATGGTTTTGTGGAAAACCATATGGTTGAAGAGGAAATGTAGGAATATGAAAATTCTATGAGGGTTAAGGGACCCAATTTATTAGATAAGTGAACATAATTACGATGACACAAATCGCAAAATGGGGGAAGGATGTAACATACTAGGTAAATAAAGAATATTAAAATTTCATATTTATTAATATTTTTCAATTAAATATTAATTTTACTTTAAAGGGGATTCTATGTTCGATGGTGTACCTGACACGCAACAATGCGACTCTCTAAAATCTCACGTCGCACACAGGGCTAAGCCGTACGAAAAAATACTCATATATTATTATTTTAAATGGTAGTTAATTGCTAGATTTCTTATTGGGGGGAATGAAAATAACTACTTATACTTGTTTTCTATATGTATTTACACTTACCCAATGAGTTTTTAGAGTTTTGAAATAATAATGGATCCGATTTTAAGCATAAAATACTCTAATAATCAGGAAAAGGTCAATTTACCGCCTTTGGATGGAGAACTCTTATTAAATATAGTATTTGTAACTTATATATGTTCCATTTGACAAAACAAATTTATTATTTTGAATTGGGGAATTAAAATTTACTTTGGGATAATTGTTGGTATTTTTCTGATAATGTTCAATTTTTTTATGAATAGTAAAAAAATAATACATTTTAATTCCAAAATGATTTTTATTATAATATATTTATATAGTTAGGTTGCACTTAAAATTGGTTTTAAATTGTAATTGGATTTTATTTTTTCCATTTAATCCAATTTTGGTCATTGGATGTAATTTCACATTGAAATTAGTCATATATAATTGTCAATCTTTTGATAGTTATTATTTCTAAAAAACAGGCTTTTTGGATTTGAAAATGGGAATTACTTTTAAATAGATTTATGTTTATTCTGAATTTTTAATTTGGATAAATGGATTCCATTATATTAATTAGGAGGACCCCAAAGTGTAAAAAGGTAACATTTATTTTTAGACATTATTAATAGTAACTTTAGTAAATATTTAATTTACCAAGTTTAATGGGTAAATATGGTAAATAAGGGTACAAAATAATATTGTAATTATATAAAATTACACTATCACATGTCCTAATCATAATTTAAAAATAATTTCGGACCATAGGAATCCTTGGATCTATTTTGAGACCCCAGGGAGTCACTAGTAAGTGAAAATGTCAGTTTATAAAAATTATTTTAAAGTTGTAAAAAAATGTAACATAAACATTTATCAATTAGTAATTTCTTTATATAGGGTTATATAAGTGATCCTTTAGACTATTAATATTAATCATAAAGAAAACAAAATATACATTATGTTATTTTATTTATAATTTTTAGATATTTTCTAATTAAATTTATTTAGGACACATTGATGATGTAATAATTACCTCATTATTGAATGTTTTAAATAAATGAGATTATAAATATTACAATAAATTTATTTTTAAAAATTATTATGATATCAAATAAATTTATAGGAAATTATGTCTTTTTATATTTCAATTAATCAATTTTTTTAGAAATAATAATGTTGTTTTGGTTTTTAAAAAATTCATCATATAAATAGTATATAAATTGACAAAAATATGTTTTTAAAACAATATTATCTTTTTTAATTATATAATAGTCCTAAAAATATAATATTCCACCAAATAACATATATTATGTTTAAAATTTCACTAATGGTCCATTTTGGGTTGCTTTGAATTTTATAGTAAATATATTAACTATATTTTTTGCATATACAAAAGTACATGGTAAAGGTTAAATAAGTTAACAAAGGGTTAAATAGAAAAGATAACGATTAAAAATTATCCAAACCCAATACCATTTTTATTGGGGGATTCTATTTTAACTTATATTTCTATTATCTTTGAATTTAATGGGTTTTGGACCTTTTGAAATCGAAAATAAGTTTATAATAAAATAATACTTTCAAACATTCCTAAAGAGCCCCTCTTCCCTCATATAAAAGCCCACCACCTCTAACCCATTACTCACACCTCTCATTCCCCATGGATCATTGAAAATCTGCACCAAAAAGCTATAAACATCCCTATCTTCATTTTGTAAGCCATCCCCAATGGAGATGGTAGTTCACGAAAGCATTTTGGTTCAAACCAAAGGGAGTTACCTAATTTAAAGGTAACGTCTTCTCTCATGTTCTTTTCTTTTATTTTCCTTCTCTAACACCCTAAACCCTCTATATTTCTTTATTTCATCAAAACACCAGCAAATTCAATATACTATGATGTTTTTATGAGAGTTATTCTAACTACAATTCCACACATCTCAATCGAAAGGATATGAACATACTGTTTCTATGAACGGATAACTACTGCCTCATGAAACGATGATTGTTGAAATATCTCCTACCCCCTCTAATGGTGGCCATTATGATTGCACTATTATTATATGTGATATATATTATATTGTCTCATTGATTGATTAATTTTCATTTATATCATAATTTTATGATGTCCATAATGGAAAAATACGATAATTTTATCTCAGGATGTGTGGACTACCGCCCCTTCAATGTGATATGACTCGGTCATGCCATACATGGAACATATAAAAGATGGTGTTAGTAAAATTATATATGATATTATACTGGAATTATAATATACCCATGTATCATTGTGTTTTCATTCCATTAAATATGAAATAGAAATAAAAGTAGCGTTCATGCGTACGTACGTCTTACTGTCTCCATGAACGGTACATTTCATTTCTTATCATCAAATGTTATTTACTATTTTAAATAGATAAATAGATAATGGATTTATATGATATTTATAATATATATTATCTCTAAATAATCAATATTATTCTGCTGATATTGAAATTTTTATGACATGGATAACTTGTAATTATAAGTAGTTCATTTAATCAACATAGGAATTACACATTCTCAAAGAAATAATGAAATTAAACCCAATATCTAGCCACACTCATAGTGGTAATACATAAAGAAATTATGTAAATGAAATAATTGAGGATCAAATATTAAATCTCAACATTAATTTCATTCATATATAAAATAAATCGTACAATCAATCCCCATTCATCATACATGCTCTATAATGAAGAAATCACCCTATCATACTATCGATGAGATGGTTCAGAAAAAAAAAGAATCCTATAAAATTGTGGTGAAGTAGGGTGCCACAAAAAGTGAACATTCATCAGGAACTAGTCCTCTACTAGATCTAGAATCCCCCAAAGAAGTTGGAATCTCCTATATTTTAATGTTTGTGTTGGGTTCATCCTAAAACATTTACTGAAATTTAATGGGTTTACACATCGTGTATTCCCAATCCAATGTTGCCTCTCATATTTTTGAATACACATGATTATCATGAAAAAATCATTCATAGATTGTTAACATTGACTCCTTTCTGGATGTGTAATCGAGACTAATGATATATAACTAACGTTACCATCTTTTAATAATATGAACATTGGTCATTGTGAATTATTTCCTCCCCGATGAAGTCAGCATGTGTAATCGAATGACAAGACATGCAATCAACTTACACGATGAGTAAATGAATTACACGACCAGTAATTGACTTACATGACGGGTAATTGTTCAACTATAGTATTATAACTTCAATCATAAAAAATTAGTTGTCCAGATACATGAAATGCTTGCAGCATTAAGAGTATATTAGCTCCATTATTCACCGCTTATCATTCTTTTTAAAAATATTCATTACTTACTGAAAACAATCATGAAACAAGTCAATTCATTCTAAAATTGGGAAGATTATTCCATAAAATAAAAAATAAATGCATTAAAATAATCCAAAATATATACATGAAATACATTTATCAAACATATATGTATAGTCCAACCCATATAAAGGGTCGCCCAAAAATGCCACATATCACCTGGCACCCCAAGATCAATAATCTCGTGAGTCATTCCTTAAAAACTAGGCTCCCCCATCTATCCCATATGTAACATCTCATAAAGGACATTACTTTTGAAACAATACCGTGTATTCATATCTTTAATATCATATCAGAAATATCATGAAAAATAACCCACTATAGGGACTCAACAATATTTATATATATTCCATCACATGTCGAGTCACTAAAAAATAATGAAATGATTCTCACCACAAACCCATACATGAATCCATCCCAAGGAGAATAAATATCACACGTTTAACCTCCCCGAACCTCCTTACATGAAGGTCACAACTTGGGGATCTAATTATTGTTTTTATCATGTATGTATAATAACTTATTCTTATCATCTTGCTTCTTGAGAAAACCAATAGTAATAATTTTATATTAAGTTGAACTCACCTACTGATATATATTGTAAAATTCCATATCGGTTTCTACATGCACATTAAATAACCAAAACCATTTTTTTCTAAACTAGTATCATTATCAAAATTTACTACATGGGGACCGTCTCTATGGTGGTAAATTCCAATACAATCATAATGGGGTCACAACACATCAATTACACTGAGGAATTGCATATATATCACCATCAATAATACCTTACTAAAACCAAATGAAATATACATAGAATAAATAATATATTGTTAATCCAAGAAAAAATCCATAGAAATTGTGTATTAAAAAACAAACGCCTATTTTTTATGTAACCTTAAACAAATGAACCCTTTTTATAGTGATATAAACGGCATACCATCAATAATTTTTCATGTGAATCCTATGAGAAATATATTGTGTGTGAACATAGTAATATTTAAATCTATCTAAGATAAAAAAACATAGTTAATAATCGCTATAAATAATTGATAACAAATGTGTTTTTAATAATAAAAAATCAAACCTAAAAACCATCCAAATCTAGAAAGATATCACAAACCAATGGTAATCAAGAAATCCTAACAGAAAATGTTTTTTTATCACATTAGTATGATATCTATAGATATATATAATATATTGATATATCATATGTCCACTGTATCCCCCAATATCATAAAAACAAACATAGATACATTCTACGATACTGGAAAAGAAGATGATTTGATACTAATTGATAATATCACGTCCCTCTGTATTTTGTCACTAAGCAGTTTTCGAGGGTGGGGAGTCTAAACTGGGATATCAAGTGCACCTCCTTATATTTAGGAAGATTACTACAAGTTGTGGGTATCTGGGGTAGTATAGTGGGAAGAATGTACCCCCATATTAGAGTG
Organism: Viscum album; assembly: GCA_963277665.1. Lineage (NCBI taxonomy): Eukaryota > Viridiplantae > Streptophyta > Magnoliopsida > Santalales > Viscaceae > Viscum > Viscum album. The sequence continues at coordinate 569,652,736 of OY728150.1, read as the reverse complement.
AATATTAATATTCAAAATAGCCAATCGATATTCATATATTTATATATTATGATTTCATTGGATAAATAAGAATATTTGGGAATAATAAATATTAATTTGGAAGAATAGGGTCATATATATTAAATTTCTATAAACTGGATTGACCAGTTAATCCATGAAATTATAGAATAATATTAATGTGGTTCTACAGATTCCTTGAGTCATGCATCGTCACAGTCTTTAAACTCTATCCAATCCTATCAAGCTGAATGATTCATAATTGAGTAACTATCTAACCAGATCGTATGATCCATAAGATCCCCTCAGCTACCCTGGTGCCATGAATCCCCAATAAGGGTGTGATTAAACATAGTAGTGACCCCTGAAATAAATCTCTTAGATTACTAGTATTGAAATATAGTCATGTGACATGATCTTATGAATTGATATATTGTCACGAACCTGTGTCGGCCAACCCTAAACCAGTTTCCTAGGGTACTCAGTGAGAAGTCCCGAGAGGAGTTCCCGAACCTCCTGGGAGGGAGACAAGAACCAATGGCATTAGTTAGAGTGATAAGGGAATAATTTTGACAGAAAAAAATAATTAATAAGAAACTGAAATAGACAACCCAATATACATTTATATAAAAGTTGTTCTAAACATTAATTGTACATGAAACTAAATGTATAAAGGAACCAAAAAAATCAAATGACCAAACATGGGAAATAACTTTATCCATGTAACACCATTGTTCTCCCTCTTATACATATATTATAAGTAACCCAAGGCTATTAAACTAAAGATTAAACATAAAAACAGTAAAAAATAGAAAAATACTAATAGGCTTGAGTATGGAAACTCAAAAATTTAGCCTAATATTATATTCCCGAATCACATCCTTTAATATAAAGGAAACATCAATTACATGTTTTAAATACAATATATGAATATATTTTTTCCAAAAAATGGATCCATGCTATAATAATTATAAAATAAATTGGTTGCAACTTTTCATATCCAAGAAATTCTACTAACCGATTTCAAAGAGTTGAAACATAAAAATAATCCCAGTTTGCAAAATAACTTCTTTATAGAATGTAAAATTTTAAATAAAAAACACATTATTCTGAATTTAGGAACCAAACACATTGTATTCTGATGGTGAGTACAAAATATCCTATGAGTAGATGTCGCAAGAACTACCCAAGGCACTAGTTCATTTTAGCCACCAGGTACGACATATCTCGGGGTAAAAGTAAACATAAAAAAATATGATCTCATGTTTAATCCTCTAGTAGGGAAAAAATACGCATCACCTATTGGTCCCAAACAATCATCATCGTATTTTAATTAGTTTTATCATCTTCAAACATGCTACATGAAATAGGTATGAAACCACTCCAGATCACTAGCCTACTAGTACACACTCACCCACCTAGATACCTGAGTTTCCCATTAGTGAATAATAATGTTACACACATTATCAAATAAACATTTCACATGAAAATTTAATTCCCAAATTATAGACACTCAAAAAGAATACAAATAGGCTTCATATTTATTTCAAAGAACAATAAACCACTAAATATTTTCAAAAAAAAAACTTCAAGAAGTATAATGAGGATTTACACATAAAATCCATTCAATAATGCTATTCTAAGGAAAACCACCCGCCATAATAATGTCAAAACAGATTTGGAAGCCCCAAACCCATTTAATAAATCAATTTTATGGACAATAAAATGGTTCCAAATGATATAATATGAAGTACGCATGAAATTTTTTTTTACCAGAATAATGCCAAATTGTACACTATGCATTATTTACAAGATAAAACATTTTAAACTATTCATAAATATGCATAAAAACACCATGGAAATAAATATAAAAATTAATTGAACCCCTCAAAAACATAATTTACACATTCAAACACCATCTATTTCTATTAAGGTGGAAAATGGGCCATTTTACAAGAATACATGCCACAACACTGGAAAAACTGATACTCACTTCATTATAAAACCCAAAACCATATTATGACCCACATATAGAACCCAAAAATATTTATTCACATTCTGAAAATATTTTTAAAAAGCCAAAACAATCATTTTATATCACCTTGAGAACATAAATGCCAATAATGCACATTCCCAAAAATGAGGTACACAATAATTTATAAAACAAACTATATGTTAATGTTAAGAGATAATAAAACCAAATTTTGATGAAAATAATTTAATTAAATATCTAAACCAAGATCTAGACATTATATGATAGGTGTGAATAAAAATAGATCAATTAATAAACACTTAGTTTTCACATTTTATCACAAACAACATAATTTGAACTAAATAAGGTATTAAATACCCTTCTTTCACACTAAATTATTAATCAAAAGGGTGAAAAACAATACCATAAATTTACGGTTAAAACAACATGAAAAAAATGATTCATGAATTATAAATGTAGTTCTTGTGAGATAATATGTCAAAACCATGGAAAAATTGAAACGCACACTCGGAAACTATCCAGGAGGGTTCACAAACCCTATATCTATAAATACAAGCTATAAATAAATGCTAAAGCTATAAAAAATAATTGGATAACATAACTATAGGTCGTTGATAATCAGGGAGGAAGTGAGAGAAAATAAAAAATTGAAGGAGGTGGATAAAGGAGGAGAAAGTAGAAGAAAACTCACCTTAAAAACTAGAGAACTCCTCATCTTCCCCAAGATCCACACCATTAGAGGAGAGAGAATGGATTTTAACTCAATAGAGGGGATCCATAGTTTGGGAAAAACAATTTAAAGAATATTTAGGGGAAAAGGGAAAAAAATTAATGACTCGTGAATTAAACAAATTACCTTACCAAATCAGGATGATTTGGGAATCCATGAGAAATTCAACCTAACACTTGACTGAGATAATCTCCAAAGCAGGAAAATGGGACATGGGGGTAGAACTTAAGTTTTATGATCAAGTGATAGGTGTAATTACCAAAGAATTATGAAAATTATATTACGATATAATAGAAACATGGTATTTAAAAAATTGGAAATGGGCTCTTGAGCAGGACCAATCACTGAATAAATAACCAAAATCCACCATGATTATGAATTACTAAGGGGCTATAAATTGATATAGAGGTTTGAATATGTTTTGGGAGAACATATTTGAAGTTTAAATAGTGAAACAATTTAATAAATGAATTAGTTTTAAATGAATTATGTTTATTATATAGAAATGGTCTCATGGTTGTCCCATATATAGAAGTAACCGACCTTTTATCCAGAAACTCCCATAAAAGCGACGAGGAATGCATGATGGGATTATTAGAAATATCTTTAAGTTCAAAATTATCATTATTCAAACCAAAAAACCAATAAAACGATCATGATTTATAAGGTACTGGAACAAAACCAAGATATGAAAAACTTGGTGTGACAAATCTCTCCAACATGAATGCTTCATACCATTGGAAAACCGTAACACTGTCCAGTTGAACGATTAAAACCTATCAATCCTTTATAAACATAGTCCAGCCTTGAAATTCTTTTACATATCATCCACCATTAACAGAACATAAGCCTTTTGCTAGAAAAACAACTCACATCCACTTCCATTGAATCAACAGAATATTCAAGCTACCGCCTCCAAAGCCAAGCCAAGAATCAGATTGTTGGGCCTTCTCCCAAAGAACACAACACTCACCCAAACAAGATTTCACTCACAAAATCCAATGACTATAGGTGTGGGGGAGTCCATGATGGGATCCCCAAAATCAGATATCAAAATCCATATGACCAATCCTTAGAGAAAAGCTTTTTGATGCCCGTAGTGGGTCTCCAACCATTAGAGACCAACTAGAAATGAAAAAAAATCATGAATTAAACATGAACTAGAATAGGGACCCACCCACATAGTCCCTCCAAATATCTCCCAAAAATATACAATCCCAAATTAATAGGGTTACGACATGAACACTTGACCCTCCCACTCCCGAACAGAGGGGAAATGAACTAGGCCAACACTTTCGTCATGCGTCCAAACCCCCACCACTTGGGGCATGGAGGGAAGGGAACCCAATCATTGGTCCACTCAAACCAGAAATTAAATAGAGGATCCTCCCAGAACTATCCACATACAAATAGGTAAAACCAACACCGCACCTGATTCATATTGGTGGTTTACACAAGGATATTGATCTAAAACCCATATATGAGATGGCATAACCACTGAAACATAGTGAGGGGTATGTCATCCACTCTCTTTGAGAAAAGAGAAAAATAACAGTGATGAGAAAACACATCACAATCATAGAAACTACCTTATGAAAATACTTAAGGAATGAACATAGTCGATATCCCCACACCATTGACGATTACATGACATCATGGAAAGGTTCGCTCCAATTACTATAGTTGGAGCCCTGATGTTTGATGCATCTGCAGTGCTACATCCTGAGGTTATGGCTAACAAAACCACTTGAAAGTCACATTCTAAACAACACACCTTCATCTATAAAGAAACTCAAATATAGATAGAAAAATTCCCTCTCACTCTAAAAAAATATAAGAATGGACATGGAATACTGAAAAACACATCAACATCACCAAATATAACTGAAATATCCAAAATAATTATCACAATAGGAAACCACTTTTAATTAAGTCCAAATAGCCCTATATTCCATCAAATGTGTTGAGGAATCCTCCGATGTGGTGGATATAATAATGGAAATGAATCCTTCAGCTGGTAATATGAATGTCTTGCGAATGTATAACCATTCATGTCCACATCACAACATCCACCATATCATTAGAAAACCGCTAAAATTTTCTCCAAAACCGAGCCATAAACAAGATCCCATCTCATGACTCACAAATATTGTCACTTCCAGATCGTGAGGAAGAATACCAATCAACCCACACTTCTAAATCATGAAAATGAAACTCAAAATAACATCATTCTACAAAAAAACATAACAACGTTTCAGCATAATTTTTTTTTGAAAAACCTATAACTTGGTGGATATTCACATTCACCAAGTGTGTTTCATCAAGTCTCACTCACATGCATATTCATGTTCTACCTCTCTCACCCAACAAATGTTCTATACCGAGCATCCACCAAAATATCTTTACAAGACCATGCATATGACCACCCATGAAAACAGAAAAGGTAAGAAAACATCCAATTTTTACAACCTAAATAATTTAACCCATTTAAAAAATCATGTACCTTCTATAGGTACACTAACCACCAAGTGAGTACCCATTTTAATTTTTCCACAAAATAATCCATTTTACCAATCATGAAAAAGAAACCCCACATGTCTCTATAAAAATCCTCTCCCTTTTTTAAAAACCTTTATCAATATCTCAAAAAACCACAGTTTTTCAATAACCAATTGATTTATAACCCATTTCATTTATATTAAAATAACTACAAAAAAATCACGCCATTCAAACATCCAATTCCTATTTTAAAAAAGTAACCAAGTTCTATTTTCATAATCTAATAGCCATAAATACCAAAACACTTTTTAGGAAAACACCTATAGCTCAAAACCAATTCCCAAAACTAATTCATCACATTCAAACACTCTTCAAAATCTGAAAACATCCCATTTTAAATAAATTTTAAGATTCATATTAAAATAATTCATGCCTTACAACCATTTTATTACAATAAACAGTATGTTTAGAAAACATAAATTCAATCCCATTAAAATCATTCCACACTATCCGCAACAATTTGGTTCATAAAAACCCAAAAATATCAAAAATATTTTCATATTACGCTTTGAAAACCTGATTCCAAAATTCTATAACAAGGATTTTTAACACAAAAAAAAAATTCAATAATGGTCTAAGAGATGAACAATTGGGAACTAGTGTCGGAGTGTGACTTGACCATATGGTTGGAGGTTGTATCCCAAACGCAAAACCAACATGAAGAGACTTATTAGGACCCTTACCCAGCTCCACATGGATTTACAGGCCCTACGAACTCATAGAGGCCATTATTCCAACACCCCATGTTGTATTCCAATCATAAAACAATCCTTATGAAGAAAAAAAAATAATAAAATTGGGCTTCCCATGGACACCTGAGGATAATAACAAGCAAGATTTCATGACTGTATTTCTGAAACTATTCCTAATGTTCCAAAAATAATACCCCATATAACTTGACATCCCCCAAATAAGAAGGGTGATCTAAATATAATGTCCCACTATGTTCCCACCTTCTTAGATACCATTTTGTCAGGAACCAGTTTGGGTCGACCCTGAATTGGTCAACTGGGCCACTCCCCGACAAGTCCTGAGAGGTGTTCTAGATCCTCCCGGGATAGCAATGATCACCAAGGGAATCTGTCAGAGTGGCATAGGAATGCTTTTTGAAAAAAAAATCAATAACTATGTGGCAGAATGAAATGGACATCCCCAAATAAATTTGTATAAATGTTGATCAAAACATTAATTGTACATGAAACTGAAAGTACCACTAAACCAAACAACTCAATCGACCATTCCAAAAAAACTCCATCTAACCCCACTAGTCACTCTCCAATACATCGGTTGGATGTAACCCAAGGTGATTGAACTCATCCTAGAACCTACACAGTGACTAAAAACAGAAGAAGACTATATGCATGATTATTAACACTTAGTAGGTTTTCATGATTTTCTATTCCCAATGCACTTCCTTTAAAATTAATGATACATAAATTACATGTTTTAAATACTACGTATATAATTATGTTTTCCCAATATGATTCAATGTAATAATCATTATAATATAAAATTATTTCATATTTTCATTACAAGGAAATTCATCATAAGGGGTTGCTGATAGGATGTTTGAGAGACTACTTCTGGTGGAAACTAAGAAAGAGACAACATAGTGAATTTACAAGTACAATCTTATTCTTGTAAGAGGTATTCATCCAGAGAAAATGAATATGTATGAGTATATTCAATCCTAGTAAAATGGATGATTGGTATGTAGATATCCCTAAGGATGATCCAGATAATGAGGTAATCTTCTTTCATTGGAATTTTTTTAATGATTCCACGTCAAATAAGCTAAAATTAGAATTTAATAGTTCTACCATCGTTTTTGGTACTTGATGTTTTTTACAATTTGTGTTCCCCCATTCCCTTATCTTTTTTAAAATTAGATTAATTATCAATTAGTCTATAAAGTTATATAAATGATGAAAGTTTCCAATACATCATGTATCATGGAATATCCTCTTGTATTATGACACAATTTATTATATCATTCCATGGAAGTGACTATCATTCTTAGAAAAAATATTAAACATCAAAATAAAAATAATTTTCAAGTTGGAACCATTATATAATGTACACATTTAAATAAAACATACAAACTACTGAATTTATAAACCAAAAACTCTGTATGCCAAAAGGAAGTAAAAAATATGCAATGGGAACATGTCTGGAAACACCACTAGGAACTAGTTCAATTTGGACATAGGTTCCTCTTCTGTTGGTGTAAAAGTAACCATGAAAAATATATGTTCTCATGCATGATCCCCTAGTAGAGAACAAATTCCAATAACATAGAAGTTCCAAACATTATCATCATAGTTTAGTTACCATTTTCATCACCAAACTTGCTACATGAAATATAGACTAACCCCTCTGGATCACTAGAAAACTTGTACATGTCCACCTACAAAGACAAACAGGATTACCTTTTGTTCGTAATCAAGTTAAACATTTTACAAATACACATTCGACATGAAAATTTCAATGCGATGTTATTCACACACAATCATATCACAAACAGGCTTCACATTTCATTCATAGATCAATAAACCACTTAAAATTGTAATATTTTTTTAAAATAGTATAATGATTCTTTGAACATAAAATCCATTAAAAATGATCTTTTAAAGAACAAACTCACCATTACCATATCAAAAAATATTTAGAATCCTTAATAGAAATTAAAAAAAACTTCTTGGACAATAAAATGGATACCAATGATAGAACATGAAATACAATTGAAAACTGTTTTACATGAAAAATATCAAAAAGACCGTTAAGAACTATTCACATAATAAAAATTTTCCAAAAAAATCCTACTACACTATTCATAAAGAAGTGTAATAACACCATTTAAATCATTATAAATTTTACATAAACCTCGAAAAATCCAGGGTAAACATTTAAAAACTATCCATTTCTATAAATGTACCAAACGTTCTATTTACCGAGAACACATGCCAAAACCCTAAAAACCGATACTCACTGCATTAGAATACACAAAACCAGATTGGAACCCACATAAAGAACAAAAAACATTTATTAACATTCTTACAAAAGTTTTCATAAGCCAAACCAATAATTTTATATCACCTTGATCATTCAATATCCAACTGGGCGCATTCCCAAAAAACGAGGAATGCAACAATTAATAAAACCATATATATTAAAAATAATAAGGTTAAAAATATAAACATTCACGAAGAAATTTAATTTAAATAGCTAAACCAGGTTTTATATATTATATTTTATATCCAAAATAATTTTTCATTTAAATAAATACATAGTGGGCACACATTATCCAAAACAAGAAAATTCAAAAAAAAACCAAAACTACCCTTCATACAAACTAAATTATTAAACCAAAGGGTGTTAAATAGTACATAGAATACATATAAGGTGAAAAAAGAATAAAATAGACGAATCTTGAATTATATAGGTAGATCTTGGGAGAACCTACCTCGAAGCTCTGGCGGAATGGAAACTTTCACCTGAAAAAATTCCAAGAGGGTTCAAAAACCCAATATCTATGAAGATTAGATCTAAAAGAATGAATTCCATATAAAAAATCATTGAATAACAGATCACTAGGTCATGAATTTCCAGGATGATGATATATCAACGAAATAATGGAAGTAGGAGGCGGAAGGAGGATAATGGAGAAGGAAACTCACCTTCAAAACTAGAGAACTCTTCTTCATCCATTAGATCCACACCCTTAGAGAAGAGGGAAATGCTTTGAAAAAAATTGATATTCCCCATAGATCTGGTTGAACTAGGTAAAAAATATTTTGGGGTGGGGGAAATAGAAATAATTGATTCATTAATGAAAGAAACAAATGAATTTACCAAATCTTGATGACTTGAGAATCCATGAGATATTTCTCCCTACTCCGTGACTAAGATGAGATCCGAAGAGCGAAAATGGAACATGGTGGTGTGACTACAGTTTTTGTTCTTGAGTGAAAGTATGAATCACAAAAAAAATTAAATACTGAATAAGATATATTAGATACAAATTATTATTTTTCAAAACATGAAATGGAGACACAGGCTGGCCCAATACCGGAATAAATAATCGAAATAAAAAATGATTATGAATTACTAAGGGGTAAAAATGTATATAGTGGTTTGAATAGGCTACGTATATCTATACGAGAAGGGGAATGATTAAAAATTGATTAAAAATAAAGTAGGGATAAAAGAAACGAAATTTGTTTTTTAAATCTTGAAATGGGATCATGGTTGACCCAAATCATGAAGTAAACACCCTTTTCTCTGAAAAACTCTTAAAAACCTATGGGGAACCCATGGTAAGTATATTATACCTAGATGGAAGTTCAAAAAATATATCATATCACACAAAACCCATGAAAAGGATCATCATTTTCAATGCACAAGATGAAAACCAAGACATCAAAAACTAGGTGTGATATATATAAACTTTAAAAGAATAATAAATAATCACAAATGATCCACATGTTCTAAATAAAAATGTATATTAACCCAATACAACTTGATACCATGTAATGATGTCATTGATAATGATGGGTAATAATCACTATAAATATCTGGTTCATGGATGATCCCTATGTTAATCTACTAAGTTGTCAGAAACATGTCTCATCTGAATCCAACGACTATGTATAAGGCATTCAAAATTGTGTCGTTCATCAATAATGGGAATGTATATAATGTATTTCATATTATCCAACTTCTAATTCAATAAATATTTTCATAGTAAATCCAAACATTATCACATCTGAAATCAAGGCAGGTGTTCATTAAATCCCAAAAAGATGTAATAATTATTCCTAAGAGAATATCCTAGGATATACAATAGTTTTATTCTCTATAGACAATTTTTTGTTATCCTATGAAATATAGTAGTGTTTGTCTCATTAGTAGGTTCTTTGAAATAATAGAAAATCTATATATATATATATCATCTTCTATATCATATCATCTTGGGATTACAATCTCATTTGGATACTCTTGGTATTTCCCAAATGTGAAAAAGTCGTAATATGACACAAATGGGTCCAATGAAGATGTACATGCCATCAAAACCAATGCATCAATATATCTATGGAATTACAACTCCACCAACCATGAGATGATCCATGTAGCATTTATGTATAATTTTAATCATATATTTCATTCACATATTTTTTATAAACAAATACATTGGTTTTGATAAGTTAATTATTAATTGATACCTATATACATATCATTTAATTATTCATGGGTTAGATACCATTATTTAAGGAAAATTAAAAAGTGGGACTAGAAATTCAATTATTTCATGTAAATGATGTCCTCACATGATATAACATAATCATAGGAAGATTTCATGGCTCAAAAGTGAATTTTAGATGTGAAAAAGAGGTTCTAAAGCAAGGCAATGGATGTTAACATCATGAATAATGTTTATTTGCGAACAATTTACATGGTTTTATGTGGAGGTATAACATTATGTGAAGAAAAAATTTGGGGGTGGATACTTTTATGGTCAGATACCCACATTCATGAAATGAATGTGACCTAGCAGACCCAATTTCAATATTTCAACGAAATATCAATGGGAGCCTCTATATATTGACTAAAAAGTGGCACTTATTACCCATTCCATATTTATGAGTAATAATGAGTCACATTTAATAATAATTAAATAAATTTAGAACAATCTAATGATATATAAATAGAGGGCTATTACGGTATACGTGGTAATGTTAGAGCTAAAATCCTTTGGTGAGAATATGAGATGTGTATTTTCTTCACCAATCATTATGTCAACTTTTATTTATGCTCTATTACTAGTTTACCATTACCTCATAATCCAGCATTACTAGATTTATGGGGTAACTCTCACCTTGTACTAGGGTATTGTTGAAATGTTTTTAGGGTGTAATGGATTATTTTTCTATATTTTGTAATGCTTTGGGTTATTGTGATTTATTAATAAAATTCAATGAACATTCTTTTTTAATCATGACCATTTATTCCAAAATAAAAAAGTTTCTATTTTATTCTGAAATAGTTAACCGTTATCAGACATTGACATTATCACATTAATATGATTTGGGTTCAAAAAATCATCGAGGAAAAATAGATCTTGTAATTCAAAAAATTACATAACCATGAGATTAGGGGGATTTTGATGTAAAGGACGGGATACCATGACTATTGGGTTTACCTTGTCTCAAACTAACACCACCATTATTTAATCGTGAATATTTTCAAAATATAATTACACCTAAATCCTATGGCAGCAAAAATAAGAAATAACTATGTCAACTTATATTCAAATCCACTTTTGTCTTCCTCTTTTCTCCTTTTATAGATTTCTTCAAACAACAAAATTGTGTCACACTCTTTTCTCAAAACCCCATTTAATCAAAAATATTTTACATTGGGTTTTCATAAAAATATTATAAGTAATTTATTCATGTTATCGAGATATGTACCCTAATTTCCTCATAAAAACATTATTTTAAAATTAGTTTTCACTTTTTAAGTTTAATAATTTTATTATTTGATACCACTGAAGGAATTAATGATAAATAACATTATAGTTCTACAAAATAAGGGAAATTATTGTTATTGTCTCGTAAAATATTGACCATAACATTAATTTAAATAATAAAACATAAACATATATTTGATTCCATATTGTCTAGCTTCAAATTGACCATTATGTTATCCTCTGTAAAGTATTCACTTGAGGATATACATCCAAAGAAGGGGTGCTCAAAAATCCAAATAAGAGGAAAAATGTGAATGTGAATTAATATAACATGTGGTGAGAATAATAATAATAATAATCTGGATATGATGAATTATATAATGTCCTAGAATGTGGCAGTCCATCAAAATTAAATATCATGTCACAGTGGTCAACTACCACACATTGTTATGAGAAAAGCCTCTCATCTTGTTCATATGTCTTTAACTATGGATCATGATATTCACCACATAACACATTTCATTATAGTTTTTTATAATTATGGTTTCACCTATCACATAATAAAATTTACATGCTCTATGTATTTCTATGGTTAACCATCACATCATAACATTTAAAAAATATTGCATGCCACATAGAATATAGATCCATAATAGATATAAAAATACCATTGGAGACTAATGGGATTCATTTAATAATTAAATCCTTCATTAATAACATTCAGGGATCCCAAAATAAAAATGTAATAACATACATTATATAATAGTCCTTGATCTTGAGTGAAGAAGATAAAATTATCAAGAGAAGTGAAGGGTGTGTTTTATAGAGGAATAATTATTTTCAAAAATAATCATAACATTTTTATAAAAATAAAATGGAAAAGTGCATATTTGAGAAATGAATTTTTTTGGAAAAATAATTGATATTTATGGATCATTAAAGGGACAACCATGCTGAAAATGGTTCAAAAAAGGGAAACCCCAAAGAAAGAGATTTGGTTATAAGAGTCCCCTTACCTTATATCTTGTGATTTTTCACTTTAATATATTGTATAACAGAATTAATTTAATTAATTAATAATTAAATACATTTAATAGATTGAATTTTCTCATAATTGTTTTATTATGTTCATTTATAACTATTTATATGAGTTATAGAGTTCAATTTTCTCGTTCTAGAGTGTTCGTTTCCTTGGTTTACATGATCATTTCTCCAGTATACAAGTATGGATGTTCAGAAAAAATGGGGAATATTATCCAAAATTGATATTATTAATTATTAATTAAATTAAATAAGATTAGATTGTCTTAAATATAATATGGTATTATGGTATGATGATGAATCATTAAAAAATGTTTACTGGAGATGATTTAATTTATATCTTGGTTTTAACGACCACCCTGAACTCAAATCATTTTATTTAATATTATGTTGGTATATTGGTTTCGGAACATTATATAACTTATAATATGTATAATACATTTTATTTAACCATAATAATAGTTTTATGACTACATTTGAAGGAGTTCATGGAAATAGAATATATATAATCCATGATATTGGTAAATCAACACATCACATGCCATGTTAAATTTTTTGAATAAAAGGGAGGGGTTATAGATTTTAATGAAGAATTATTCCATAAACGTGATAAAAATGTTGAATATATATTATAATGGAGTTTTCAGTATTCATGGATAATTGGCGGTGGGGAGAGGATAAGAAACTAAAAAAATAAAATAAATTGAAAGAAAATGAAAGATGATTTTACGTCTTGATTTTATCCTCCTTACGAACCTCCATAAGGTAAAATATTTTTTATTTTGAGGACCAATAGATCATATTATAGGGGAACTGTCATAGGATGAAAATTGGGTAGAATATGGACAATGATAAAATCATTGATGGTGTAATGAGAAGAGGTGGCGAGGTGCGGTATTTATATGTGAGGAGAAGAATGGTTTCTTGTAGTTGTTTTCATTAGATTAATATAGTGGAACATTAATAGAAATATTTTAAAATATATAACTCATATGTAAAATAAATGAAGGGGTTAGAGATTTTGGTATTAAATCTATCATACATTAACTATGAATCAATAATTTATGAATTTGTTATTTACCAGTAATTATGGAATTTCATTATTCAGTATATATTAAAATATTTTAGATGAATGAAAAAAATAAGCACAATAATTTATAGAGGTTTTTAATATATAAATGGGATAAAGTTTTTAAAATAATTATCAAAATATGAAAAATTAATTTTTAAAATCAAATAATCATTTGTTAAAAATATCGTATTTTTAAAATTATAGTTGATTTATAACACATTGAAAACATACGTAAGGTTTCATAAAATTATATTATAATATTATGAAACAAAAATTATAGTTACTGAATATATTTTTTGAAAATATAATTTAATTTGAAAAATTATACTTATTATATAATTGAAAATACACATTTATGTTTTATAAAATACCATAACTTACTTAATAAATTTTTAAATAATTATTTACTTATACAATGATTTAATAATTTCATATGATCATATATAAGATTCCTAAAATATTATTTATACGTTCATATGTTAGGTTACTATTCTATTGCCCATATTACAATTTTTAATGGTATTGTTACTATTCCATTAGTATAGGTTTCTTATTTTCATGAAAAACATCTTAATTTATTCATTCATCATTTAAAATATTGTTATTCTATTTTCTAGTTTATTTAATATTTATTATAATATATTAAAAATTATAATAAAGGAATGTGTCATTGATTGAAGTTTAGTTCATTCCCTCTTTTAAAAATTTTCCCTTTAAATTTAATTTTGACATAAAATGGTGATGGTATTTATCATTTATAACTTCCTCTAGTTCCCAAGTCACTATTTCATACATATGATTACTCCAAAACACATCGACATGGTGGGTTGTCAATATGTATAAGACCTTATCTATTTGATCAAGAATCATTACCAGATACTCCTCACTAGAGAGATCATCTCCAAGCTATACCACCTCAATGTTCAGTACATGTGAGGGATCTGGTATGTTCTTCTCCAGTAAAGAGACATGGAACACATCCTGAATTTGTTCCATAAATAAGGGATGTTAAAGATAATATTCTAATTATCCTATGTGATCATGGATCTCAAATGGGATAATCTTCCTTGGGCTTAAAATCACATTATTCCAAACCACATGATAACCATCCATGGTGATATTCAGAGGAAAAATTAATATCCAACATATTTGACGGTTATGAACATAGATCAATTTCCAATACTAAAGAACATTGAATAATTTATGGATGAATTGAACCTTCTCTATCAATTATTTCAAGAGATTTAGTCTCTGTAGCATTCATTCTGTAACTTCTTCCCAACAGGTTAGAGTTCTACATCTCATTTTATACAATGCTTCATATAGAGACATCAAAATACTCAGGTGAAAGATATAGTTTTATAAGAAGTAATATAATTGGAGATTATTACTGCATCCATCTCTTAATTCCATTTATCTGGATTATAGAATATCTTCATGCATCATAATAATCATTTCTGATTTTCCCTTACTTGGGGGTGAAAGGCATGCTAATATCCAATTCAGTCCTCATAGAATACAAGACACTTCTCCCTAATTTTGATGTGAACCATGGAAAGTGAATTGATATAATCGATAGTAGACCCCCATGTAGCCTTAACACATTCTTCACATATATTTTGGAATTCTCTTCATGTGAGAGATCTTCCCAAATAGTGATAAAGTCAGTAGTCGTTTTCAGTCGATCCACCACAACCCATATTTTGTTGTTTCCTTGGGATGTATTTTGGATACCAGTGAAAAAGTATAATGTTTTTTTATCTCATTTTCACATGGGAATAGGTAATGGTTGAATCATTCCAATGGACAATTTTTATTCAAGATTAATATGTGGACATATCAAGCACCTTGATATATACTATAGAATCTCCTTCTTCAGGTCATCCCACTAGAGGTGTTCCTAGATATCACACTACATCATGGTACTCATAGGATGGATAGAGAATGGTGAGATATGTGAATTATAAAATATCTACTTATTTATCTTAGCTGACTTAGTCACAAAAATAATATTTCCAAATACAACCATAACATCCTCATTGATATAGAACTCTTGAAGCATTCTTTCCTTTAATGCAGTCATCTTATTTTCTAACTCTATATGATCCCCTTATTCCCTTTAATCTTATCCGGGATAGATGGCTGGGAAATAATTTGGAAATAAAAGGATGTATTTGAAAACATTATGATATCCATATCAATCAATTCAATATCAATGATGAGTGCAGTGTTCTCAATCTACATCAATGATAGAGTAATGGATTCTTTTATTCTATGTTCATCAGCTATCATGTTCTCACTTATTTGAGTATATTGAAGAGGGGATTCAAGGTATTGATTTCATATAAACATCTAAATTGATTAGTGTTGAGATCCTATTGTTTTAATATATAATTTAGACTCTTTTGATCAGTATATTTTTCAAACTTCTCAACATAGTGGTAGTCTCTCCATAGTTTCAATGAAAAAATCATTGGTTCTCATTCCAAATCATGTGTCGTGTAGTTATTCTCCTCTAATTTCTATTTAAATGAGGAATATTCAATGAAATTTTCATTTTTCATGAGTACACAACTCAAAACTATCTATTAAGATTCATTGTATATCAAAAAACATTCTTATCATGAACCATTTTGGGTACCCTGGTAACCCGACAACCGAGCCAGCCCTGGAATAGCCTGAAGGGTGTTCCTGATCCCCACGAGTCGATGACTAGCTCCTGACATCACACAACATGCAAGTGGGAATGATTTCTTCCACAGGAATGTGGATGAAATCGAAAAAGGAAACATTATGTATTAAAAAAGAAACTCCACCAGGAGTCATGTACCAGAATACAAAGACGCACAAAAATACCTAAGTACTACAACCAAAGTACAAAAAAGGAAAAACATCCCCAAAGTCCCTAAGGACAAAATACACCAAGAGAAGATCAATTTTTTGATCATCCTCCAAGAGATTCCTTCCCTTTTCTTGAGCCTGGAAGAAGGAAATCTAAAAACACGCAAAGGAAAAAGTAGGGTGTGAGCCTAAGCCTAGTAAGATACCACCAAAGGTTTGATAACAGATTCCATATATAGATTATCCAAAGGAAAAACATTCAATTTTCAAATAAACATGTTTGGAAATTCAAAAGTATATTCTAACAAAATATGCAGAACATTTTCAAATGATGGGAATAAATATTTCATGAAATTTCATTACAAATGAAGAAATGTTTCTAATATAATGACTTATGTAAAACATTTATATAAAATATTTTAATTAAATTCAGAAGGCATTTAAACCTGTTCACACGCATTGGAATACATTTATTTATCAAATATAAATAAACAAGTCAGAAACATGGTCATCTTCCAAAAGGAACTATAGTATTAACCAGATATAGGATTCCGCACTTTCAATGTGAAATCATCAAAATGTGTATAGACACATCCCTATGAAACTGGCCAATGTAGACTCGTCACCAACCCCTTGGGGTTGTAACCCGCCGCAAGTATGATTTAGAACATTGTTGTAGTGTAGAGTTTATCCAAATAACTCACTAACTACCTAAGGATTTCATGCACTCTTACTTGATGGGTGAACTGTTTTAAGAGTGCTTAAAATACAATCAATCCCATTCTTCCATTTCAAAAGTTCCAATTTCATTCCATTTAAAACCAAAACAGGTTTTATTCAAAACATGCATTTTTCACAAGATAAAACCATTGGGTTTCTAACAAATAATTTTAAGCCATATTCACCAGTTTGAAATCCAATCAAAACCAATTCCATCATCACAAAATTTATTCCCACAATTAAATTTACAATTAAATTTAAATCATTTCCATCAAATCCACAATTTAAACCCAAAAATTTAAATCGGACAATTTCAATAAACACACCCAATTAAATGTAATTGGGGATTTCCAAATTCCAATGCCAAAAGCATTTCAAATACCTCGATCCACTGAAATCAAGTTCATATCAATTTAATTGAATTAAAACATGAGAAATTGAATTTAAATTAATAATTAAAATAAGTCAAGAAAATACAATGATAATTAATTTTTCAAGTCTGGACATAACAACCTTCCTCGATGGTTTTGACCAAACCCAATAAGGTCTGGGACACTAAACAAATGGGTTTCTTCTTCTAGAACCAACCTTAGATATCTTATCTAAGAAAGATAAAGACCAAATATCATCAAATTTGGTACCACACACATCGATCTACACATAACGAGCATAGATTTATGAAATCAAGAGAAGAGGAGAAGTAGATCTAAGTAGATCTAAGAAACCAATCAAAAATAATGAAGAAGGATAAATACCTCATGAATCTGGCATCAATTCACCAAAAAGAGCCTATGGATCACCTCCAAAATGATGGGAGAACCCTCTCTGACCTTAGGAGAAGACAAATCCTGAGTTAGGGATGCTTAGGAAGAAAAATGAGGCACTTAGATGCAAAACCGAGCGAGATCCACAATTTAAGGATCTCATTTAATTGGTTTCACGGTTTGGATGCATGGTTGACAAACCATGCACTAACTGTGCATGATCTACTACCTCATCCACCCTTCTCTGACAGTTTTCCCGCACTTTTAGACACATCGTGCTCCGCCCGTGTGGATGATACTGTCATGGTTTCATGGTTGGAACGGTTTGTCAAAACGTGCGCAAACCGTACACAACACATTGTCCTTTAGATTTTTTTTAAATGTTCACCAAAACACACCCCAAGTTTCTACTCCACATCAGTGGTTCTTAGAAATATCAAAAATACCTTAAAACGTAATGTGATGTTACAACCTCCCCACCATAAGATCTTTCTTTCCCGAGAAAGCATATGAAGAAACATCCACGTCATAAAGATGAGGCCACTGCTCTCTTAATAGAGTCTCCCTTTCCCATGTCTCATGAGAATCCGAACCATGCTTCCATAGTACATAGACCAGAGGTATCGTTTTCCCACGAAGTACCTTGGTTTCAAAATCAACAACCCTAACTGGTCGTTCAGTCACTGATAAATCTGTTTCAATCCCAAGATCACTTCACCTCACAACATGAGATGGATCATGGGGATACTTTCGCAAATACGATACATGGAACACATTATGTATCAATGTTAGCTTTGGTGGTAGAGCTAGACAGTAAGAAACATTCACTACAATACCACAACCTCAAAAGGTCCCACAAAATGAGGAGCAATCTTCCCTTGCTTCCCATGCCGTCGATGACCTAATCAGGGTGGAACTTTCGGGAACATCTAGTCACCAACTGAGAACTCTAAAGGTCTACAATGATGACTAGTATAAGACTTGTACCGAATCTGTGGTGCCAAAATTCTCTGACGAATCAACTGGATCTTAGTTATCATCTCTTGGACCAAACTCAGCCCTACCAAGGAACTTTCACCAATCTCCGACCAACATAAAGTAGATTTATATGTATGACCATAAAAAGAATCAAAAGGAGCCATTTTGTTCACAGACTGATAATTTTTGCCATAAGAAAACTCAACTATCCCCATATAATCATCCCAAGATCCACCAATGTCAAGAACACATGCACGGAGCATATCCTCAAAGATCTGAATAGCTCTCTTTGTCTGGCCATCTGACTATGGATGGTTGGCCATGATCAAACAGACTTGAGATCCCAGTGCCTCTTGAAGGCCTCTCCAAAAGAGAGATGTAAACTTAGGATCTTTATCAAAAACTATAGCAGTTGGAACTCCGTAAAAATGAACAACTTCATTCACATATATATATCCCATGTTCTCAACTTTGGTTGCATCTCGAATGGGTATAATGTGAGATGACTTGGTCAGTCTGTCGATCACAACCCATATCGCATTATTCTATCTCTAGGTTTGAGGTAACCTAATGAAAAAGACCATAGAGATTTCATCCCACTTCCATGTAGGGACTGGAATTGGTTGAAGCAAACCCGAATGTTTCTGGTGCACAGATTTCACCTACTGTCATGTATATCAATGAGATACAAACTGAGAAATGTCACATCTCATACCTCGCCACCAGAACTATCGCTACATGTCATAGAACTTCTTCATGGTTCCTAGTTGTACAACCCATTGAGAGATATGGCAACCCACCATCACATCCTTTCTCACCGCTAACGACACAACGTAACAGTTTAGATAACATAGAACATCATCTTTGGATAACGAACCCTAAGTTTCAGACTCGCCACCATAAAGAGACTCCCTAATTCTATCGAATTCATCATATAGTTGTTTTTCCTGAAGAATTAACTCTAGGAGAGAAGAAGTTAACTGAACACTATCTAAAGAAACAACATTCCCCTTCCACTGAAACCCAATATTCAACTAAGAAAAAAGAACCATCAAACTCCACTCATCTGAAGATTCTTTCACAGTATATAATGGATGTTTCCTACTTAATGCATCTGCAACTACATTCCCTTTCCTCGGGGTATAGGCAATGTCAATGTCAAAACATTGTAGGTACTCCACCCAACGCCATTGGAGGAGATTCAAATCTATTTGAGAGAAGATATAACTCAAGATCTCATGGTCTGAAGACACAATTAACCTTTATCTATAAAGGTAATGTCTCCAACACTTAAGCTCGTTCATTACATCTACACGTTCAAGGTCATGGGTTGGATATTTATTCTCATAAGGCATAATCTGATGAGACCCATAGGCAACAACCTGATTACCCTACATGAGGACACACCCCAAACCTAAACCCTATGCATCAATGAAGACCACATGACCTATCCTAGCCTCTGGAAGAGTTAACACCAGTGTAATAGTCAAAAGTCGCTTTATCTCAACAAAAGATCTATGACATTTATCATTCCAGAAAAAATTCATGCCATTTCGAGTCAGAGTAGTCATTAGAGAAGCTAAATTTCAGAATTCTTTATCAAACTGGCAATAATATCCTACTAATCCAAAGAAGCTCCGAACCTCAAAAACATTCTGTGGTTGTTCCCATGTCATTATATCTTTCACCTTTTCAGGATCAACTGATATTCCTTATTCTGACATGACATGTCCCAATAATTTAACAGCCCAAATCCCGAAAATGCACTTTGAAAGCATGGCATAAAGTCAGTGATTCCTTAGAAGACTCAGAACTGTTTTCAGATGATGCACATGTTCCTCCTCGGAATTGGAGTATACAAGAACATCATCCACAAAGATTACCACTAAAGTATCTCGATACTTACATAAAACCTTGTTCATCAAAGCCATGAAAATTTCAGGAGCATTTTGTAGGCCGAAGGGCATAACAAGGTACTCATAATGGCTATACCTACTACGAAAAGCGGTCTTATGAATGTCAGATTATTTTATCCTCACCTGACGGTAACCTGATAAAAGGTCAATTTCAGAAAACCACTTTCCCACTTTCAATTGATTAGAAAAATCTTCAATTTGTGGTCATGGATATTTTTTATTTATCATAACTCTATTGTGATTTCGATAATATACACATAAGCGAAAAGAAACATCGGCCTTCTTGGCGAAGGGAACTGGTTCTGCCCAAGGTGACACACTCAGACGTATAAATCCTTTCTCAAGAAGATCATCTAACTGAGAATTTAGTTCTTTTAGTTCAGCTGGATCCATTCGGTAAGATGGAATAAAAACTACTTGAGTACCAGGAATTAAGTTAGTATAAAATTCAACCTCTCTTACTTGTTAAAACCATAGAAGTTAGAAGGAAACACATCGGGAAACTCAGCAACGACTGGAGGAAGACCACCACACATTGAATCTCTCTCTACCTCAAATCCAAACACTAATATAACTTTCCCCACCTCTGGATAAGAGGTTCCAGCTCTCCTTGACCTTGGGTCCCATTATCTTTCAAAATCAAGGGGCACACCACTGGTCATATTAAGATAGACACGTTGAAGGTAACAATCAATATGGTCTTTATTGTAAATGGGCCAATCCATCCCAAATATGACATCAAAAGATTTCATCTCGAGAACCATGAAATTCCAAGCATGATCAACATCTGGTTGAATGAAGAAACAAGTAGGACTACAGAGACCCTTCTCTCTCAGTGTACCAAAGGGTGTAGTAATATCCATTACACAAGGTAAAATTTCAATAAGTAGATTAAGCAGATTAACAATATGGGTTGAAATAAAAGAGTGAGATTCACTAGTATCAAAAAGACTTGTCACTAATAATGAAGCTATGGTAATGGAACATATCACAGTTTCAGGACCTGTATCAGTTACCTCTGGTGACTCTTCCACTGCGTGAAGAAACTTCATTCGGGATTCTAGTTGTAGGTACCATTTTGTAGGTGAAACATTTCATTGACCTACTATTTCTGAAGGTGTTGACGATTCTGTTCCATGATGTGGAGTAGGGAAGTGATGGTCGAATCTTTGTATGTTCTCTAAACGTCCGAAGGAGCTACATATCATGGGCGCGTCAATGAAAACCCTCTTAGAATGACCAGGCTTTCCCCAATGATAACAAATCAATGAATCCCCTCCAGGTGCCACTAGAGGTCTTGGATGAATCTGCTGTAGAGCACATTCATGAGAAAAGTCACGCTTCCATTTTCTTTTAATGCAACCCACACATCCACTAGGAGGGAAAAGAACCTCCTAAAACACTGAATTTCCTACCATGCCCATCTCAACCATTAACGTCCTATCTAGCACATCAGCATAAGTGGGAAGATTCAATTGGAAAACCTAAGAACGAATATCTGATCGAAGTCTCAACTCAAATCATCAAGACTTCATCCTCTCATTAGATATAATCTTAGGACCAAACTGTACCAGATCAGAAAATCCATTAGAGTACATAGGCACGGTTTTTTGGCCTGCTCAAGCAATAAAAACTCCACAGCCTTGGCCAACACCATTGATTCTGGATAGAACTGGTTAGTGGAAAGAACCCTAAAGTATTTCCACTCCAATCCCTCATGTTTCCCAATTGTCACCATCGTCTCCCACCATCTCCTACTTAGTCCCTCTAGTACGAAGATGGAACACTTCACCTTGATCACATCAGGTGTCTCCAATATCCCAAACAGACATTCAATATTACTCAAACATTCCTCAGCATGTTGAGGATCAGTGGACACTTTGAAAACTATTGGATTATAGCATAATAACTCTTGATAACGACTTCGAATAATATCACTATGATGATCTGTAGCTGGAATCTGAACAAGAACTGGAGGAGGTGCATGTCCCATATCCTGGATAGTGCGAACAATCACCTCATCCAGACTCAGATCCACAATAGGGCTCGCTTGCTGCGATTCAGCAGCATCTTCTTTTTGGATCGTATTCTCACGTCTTCTTGGAGGCATGTTTCTACACAATATAAAAAGACATTTGATTAACTCTCAAACATAGTAACAAAGAAAAAATATTCTTCATAGAAGGTATTTACATGATTTGGATTCCACTATATCCAAATCAAAATAGGGAAAATACTAGAACTAATCCGCAAGACGTATTTCCCTAACCAACCATGGTGACTTAAGGTTCATTGCAGTAAGTGCTATCTAGGCACTCAATCACAACAACCTCATATGTCCCGACAAGAATACTCCCATTCATACTTTCATAAAGGCAAGATACTCAACCTTCCTCTAATAACACTTTGCTAGGAACCAGCACAGGTACCCAGGAACCCGATAACCAAGCCAGACCAGACATAGCATGAAGGGAGTTACCAATCCCCATGGGTAAGCGACTAACACCTGGCATCACACAACATGCAAGTAGGAACGATTTCTACAACAAGAATACAGAAGCAACAGAAAACGAAAACAGTATGTATTACAAAAGAAACTCCACATGGAGTAATGTACTAGAATACACAGAGGCAAAAAAATCCCAAAGTACTAAAACCCAAGTAAAAAAGGGAAAAACAGCCCCAATGTCCCTAAGGACACAATACCCCAAGATAAAATCAATATTTGGATCCTCCTCCAACATATTCCTTCCTTTTCCTCGAGGTAGGAAGAAGGAAATCCACATAATCTCGAAGGAAAAATTAGGGTGTGAGCCTAATCATAGTAGGATACCACCATAGATCCCATAACAGATGAAAAATATAAATTATCCAAAGGAAAATCTTTCAGTTTTCAAATAAACAGCTTTGGAAATTCAAAAGCATATTATAACAAAATATGATGAACATTTTGAAACGATGGGAATAAATATTTCAAGAAAATTCTTTACGAATTATGAGTTGATTAAAAAACAATGGATTATGTGGAACATTTATATAAAATAGTTTATATAAATTCACCATGCTTGTAAAGCAATCCACAAGCATTGGAATACATTTATATCTCAAATATAAATAAAAAAGCGACCAACATGGTCATCTTCCTAAAGGTACGATAGTATTAACCAGTTAAAGGATTCTGCACAATCTATGTGAACTCAGAAAAATCTGTATACACACGTCCCTATGACACTGGCCAAAGGAGACTCGTCAGTAACTCATCGGGGATGTGACCCACCTCAAGTATGTTTTAGAATGTTGTTGTAGCATAGAGTGTATCCGAATAACTCACTAATAACCTAAGGAATGATTGATATCTTACATGATGTGTGAAATATTTTAATAATTCTTATAATACGATCAATCCATTTAGTCCATTTGAAATGTGCCGATTTCTTTCCATTTAAAACCAAAACAGGTTTTATTCAAAAAATTCCTTTTTCACCAGATAAAACCGTTGGGTTTCTATCAAATCATTTTATGCCAACTTCACAAGTTTGAAATCCATTATAAACCAATTCCATCATTATACAATTTATTCCCACAATTAAATTTGACAATTTAATTGGAATCATTTCCATCAAATCCACAATTTAAATCCAACAATTTAAAACGGTAAATTTCCATAAACACACCCAATTCAATGGAATTGGGGATTTCCAAATTTTCATGCCAAAACCATTTCAAATACCTCGATTTACTAGAATCATTTTTTTATCAATTTAATTGAAATCAAACTGGAGAAGTTGAATTTAAATCAACAGTTGAAATAAAACAAGAAAATACAATGATAATCAATTTGGCAGGTCGGGATGGAACCACCTACCTCGAAGGTTTTAACCAAAACCACAATGGTAGAGGAAGCTCAA
The DNA here is from genome assembly GCA_963277665.1 of Viscum album. Lineage (NCBI taxonomy): Eukaryota > Viridiplantae > Streptophyta > Magnoliopsida > Santalales > Viscaceae > Viscum > Viscum album. Next base: position 569,627,748 of record OY728150.1, on the reverse strand, counting down.
GAAAACCGGGATTCTTCTTTAAGAACCCGCCTTACATCTTTTCTCATATAAATACCAAGACAAAATCTCATCAAATTTGGTACCACACACATTGATCTAACTATAACAGGCATAGATCTAGGAAACTGCGGGAATATGAGAAGTAGATCTAAGTAGATCTAAGTAACTGATCAACAATGATGAAGAACGATCATATACCTCAAGAATCTGGTTGTGATTCACTAAGATAAGCCTATGGATCACCTCCGGAATAATGGGAGAACCCTATTTGACCTTATGAGAAGACAAATCCCATGTTAGGACTGCATTGGAAGAAAAACGAGAAACTTAGAGGCAAAATATAGTGATATCCACAATTTAAGGATCTCATTTAAGGGGCTTCACGGTTTGGCCTCATGGTTTGAAAAACTGTCCGCTAACTGTGCATGAGATACTGCCTCAGCCACCCTTCTCTCTTGTTCTGGATGCACGGTTAGACAAACCGTGCACTTCTCGTGCATAGGCTATTGTCTCGTATTCAAGGATGGCACGATTTTGTCACACAGTTTTTCAAACCAAGCGCAAACCCTACTCAACACATTGCCCTTTAGATTTCATTAAAAGTTCACCCAAACACACCCTAATTTGATAATACACAGCAGAGGTACTTAGAAGCATCAAAAGTACCTTAAATGTAACATGATGTTACAATTTTCGTCTTGTTTGTAACCTAAGTACACGTGCACTGGTCAGCCTCTTCTTTATCCCAATGAATCATTCCTAACATTTATCCATCTAGAAGTAATTTACCCCCTTATTTTTTTATCTTAGTTACCAAGATATAAAATCTTGTTTTGTTTCACACAAAACATTGGTAGTACCCTACCAATCCAAGTAAACTATGAATTTCAATGACATAAGAGGGTCTAGGTCATTTCCGAATACCAATGATTGTTAAAGGGTCCATAGAAATTAACTCACATGTGATCACATGTCCCATGAATGTGATAAACTTTTTTCTAGAGCTCTACATGCTAAACATGGAATAAAATATCTCCATCCATAATATTCCAGGAACAATCCATATATGTTCTTCATGTTCAAATTTACTTATATAGGATATGAGAATATCATATATAAAAACTATAAAAATTTATCAATGTAGTTTATGATGACTCTATTCATTAATCAATGAAGATTTTAGGCACATTAGAATGAAAAAACAGAATCAGTAGAATGTCATAGTACCCATAACTTTTATATAATGACGTATTCTTAATATCATCCATCTTCATATTTAGTTGTTGATATCTTAAACAATGATCCACTTTTGAAAAGTATTAATCTCTTCAAAGTTGATCAAAAAAATCATCAACACATAGAAGAGAATACTTGTTATTTATAGTAATCTTATTCATCTCGTGATAATTTATACACATCTGCAACGATACATCCCCATTATTCACAATGAAATCTGGTGCACCCCATGTTGATTCACTAGGGAGTATGAACCCTATATTCAAATTCACTTGCTTCTACATCATTATCTTGTGAATTTTGATTTGGTATATCCTATATAGAAATTTTGAGATAGGATTAGTTCCTGGAATGAGTCCTTATAAAAACTCTACCTCATGATCTAGGGGATGTTTGAGTAACACTTTGGGATATACATCAATGTATTCCCTCACAATGGAAATTTCTCCAAAGATAATTGCTTCATCTGACTCAACTTTTATAGGGGGGGTATTATTATTCAAAAAAAACACCCACATAGTTGATGTATTTTCCAAAGGAGACTCATGACTTCTTCAATTTTTTAATGAAATGTGGGTTGGTTTAGAATTTTAAAAAACATTTCCTTTCCTGACACTATATGGGTGCTCTATATAACGAGAGACATTCCATTTCCAGTATAACCTAAATGTATCCCATGTGAAGAATCAAAAGGTTATCTAGAATAATCTTCCCCATATTCCAGATGGATAAGAGTCCAACACGTGGGTTTCAATTATTGAACAACTAGGTGTTTTTACAGATATCTCTACATCACAGTTTCAAGGTTTCGATCAAATAATTATCCCAAAATAGAATTATATAAAGAAATTTGTAGAAGAAAAATCAGATAATAATTTTTTTATTTGTTAGTGAATATTATGTGTAACTTATACAACATAATTATCTTTATCCACATTAGTAGTACTGATTGAATAAGAATTACCATTATCCATTGGTATAGGTTGTGCTAACTCTAATTTCCCTCAAGGACTCATGGATTAGTGCACTGGTATGCATAGTTATGTTTCTACCAACAATTGAATCATTATACCATGGGTGGTTCTGTTCTTTCCTGTATCATATCAGTTGAATAATTTATGTCTGTTCGATATTAATGACAATTCTTTCATTCTCTCACACAAATATTGTATTTCCCCATTATATTGAGGTTGTTCCGAGGACTTGTTTTACACATTTTTCATATATGGGTGGGTGATATTTCTTTCCACCATTCTCATATTATCCTCCAACAAGAAACTCACTCTTTTGTTTCTTATCACCATATTTGTTTAAATATTCCCCAAAATCTATTTCCACTTTGATTACAAAAAGGAACCACTTCTTCATAACCCCCAAAATATCATATAGCGAGACCCTTTTGATGGTGTTATTTAAAAACACTAAATAATATTTTAATTTTTATATATGTTTTTTATTACAAATTCCTAGGTGTACCTTACATGCCTTTAGAAATTTTCTTCATCATCCGTGTTAGATCTCCTTCCATTTGCTTCATCTCTATGAATTCTCCATCAACTGTTGTATTAAAATTTAGAGGGAAATACATATGAAGAGACATTATCTTAATGTATTCCCTATATATCTCTTCAATTTCATCTCTCTTCTTACTGTTCTCAATTAATTACCACCGTTGATCTACCTCTTCATTTAAATTATAATTTCCTAGAGTTACCTTCCCAACCATAGAACAACATACTACATAAAAGATCGTCTCTTTTGAGTTGATCCACTGTTGAATGATTTGTGGATCAGAATATTCATTAAATGTCGGTGGTTGTTTTTATAAAATGTCTCATTATATAGTTACTCTCAGTATGGTAAAGGTGGAAGATCTCCATTATTCAGGTTAATGTTCATAGGCTGAGATACCAAGGTAAGAATCACTATGAAATTTTGAACTTCACCTCCCCATGATATGTTGACGCAATTTTGGAAATCACTACATCGTCCCTTTCATGTGTTGTCAACCTAGATGCTCCTGGTCCCCACCATTTTATTATATAAAAAGCGGTAAACATAACATAAGTTGACAAGTCATGTATGAATAGTTTATTGTTTGTGAAATTATCCCTAAATTCATGTCTTGAGGGATCCCTATATCCGTAGTCTCATATTAATGGATTTCTCTTGGTTATCTATTATTAATATCAAAATTAACTAATGAATTCATATATACAAACTATAGTGACCCTCAATTTTCATAAATTGCTGTTAAACCATTTTAATGATAAAAACTATAATAGTGCTACAAAATTAGGATCCAAATGATTAGTGTCTTTTGAAACATAGATTCATACATAACTTTTACATAGTAAAAGATTAAAATTTATTTAATTCATTATTCTATAGATTCATAATGTCCCTTGTGTTCTCCTTAGTTTAGGTATTCACATGACAATATACATCAAATAAAGGGGTGAGGTAAAATCCCAGTAAGAGGATATATAAGAACATAAAACAATATAAAATGGGATGATCATAATAATAATTATCATAAGATAAGAATATGATCATCATCATAATCATGAAAGGATGCAGGGATAAAGGCATGAAATGTGAAAATTGATAAAAATAAAATATCAAGTCTTAGTGGTCAAACACCACACATAGTTGTGAAAATAGCTAACATCATTTTCCTGCTTATTTTAGTTTATCTAATTGGGTTCATCACATTAACAAATGATTTGGAGATCTATATAATTCAATGAGCATCCATCACATCATAACATTTACATGTGTGATATAATTATGAGCGCACCTATCAAATCATATCCTTTAAATAATCACACATGTGACATTGAACGCAGATCAATCATAGATATAAAATATCCCATAGAAAGGACCGATTTTCTATTTTTAAAGAAATATTTCACGAATAATCTTTTTGGTTTCCAAAAGAAAGAGTGAATAATATTCTTCGTATAATAATCATATATCTTTGGTGAAGAAGAAAAAAAAATCTCATTAGAAGTATAATATGTGTTTTTAGAATGAAGTGTACAATTGAAAAAATAATTATATTTGCCTAAAAACAATATTTGAAGAACTTATATCCCAAAAAATAAATTGTAATGGAATAATATGTGATATTTAATGTTCATTAAAGGAATAACCATATGAAAATTTTTTGAAGAGGTAAATCCAAAATAAAGAGAGTTGGGATTGAGAGCCCCCTTACCATATATATGGGTTCTTTATTCTCTTTAATATATATTATAATGAATTAAAATTAGTTAATTAATAAATTCAGAAACGTTAATACATTAATTTGAATTATTATAGTTTTATTATGTTCATTTTTATCCATTTAAATGAGTTATAGAGTTCAATTCAATCGGGTGGACGTCTCCATGATGCTCTACTCCTCTGATATTCCCTAGCAGCCGCAATTGATTATTCTTTAGTCCCTTCCCCACTAGAGGAGGAGGGAACTCTCCTTAAGAGGGAATGTTTCTCATTAGTCCCCTTTTCTGACCCCAAATCCATTCCCCCTTTCCCCACCAATTTTCTCATCCCTAAAGATCCGAGCATTCTTGAGGGTTTTCCAGTTCTACCAATATCAAAATTAGAATTCATAGAATCTTCATATAATCTATTCCTGACTCCGGTAGCACATCCCCAACAACACCTAGCTTCACTGTATTTGTTTTACCGTTTTTTTGTTCATATATTTTTTTGATAGTGCTTATATCGATCATCTTGATCAAAATAACATTATGACTCATTTCTCCTCATATAGAGATATTATTCAAGACTGGTCATGTTCTCCTCATATCTTTGATCGATCTTTCTTCTTCTTGGTCAAATGATCGGACAACTACTTATTGAACCTAGAATCTCCTAATGCGGTAATGTAGCCTAGTTTTTCTGAACATCCACTACCTTTCTTGAATCCTTCAATTATCCAGATTCTAGGTAATATAGTTCTAGATTTCAATGATATGATAGTAGAATAAGGGCTGTTTCCACCCAATTTGTCCCTAAATATGTGTTGAAGTTGATGTTTCTGAAGGACCAGTCAAATTCTTATGTATTTTTGTCGATGAAAATTCCATTACAAACATCATGATGTGTTTGTGGCATGGGTTTATTTTTGTTATTTGTGAAACAAGCTAGGAAACTAGAAGTAAGAATGTAAGCAAGGACTTGGGAACACTATTTAGAAGAAGGCAACAGATGGGATAGTTCTTAGAAGAAAAGATTTGATGTCTATGTTGGAGAGGATTGTGAAGGATTTTACAGGAAAGTCTCCGGTTCTGGAGTCTTATGGTTCCCCTAGTGGATCACATCATATGAGTGGATAATGTTACTACTCTCACCCAAAATATGAAAAGTCTGAATCCTAATACAAATGTAGTAGTCATATTACATAGGCTGAGAAACTACTTTTATTGGTCATAATCTATCAGAGTAGTTTGTTCTAGGGTTAGGGGTTACTGGTGCAGTGGATCCCTTGCATTTTGAGTCTACCCAGATTCTTTCTTATTTTGAAGTTGCTCAATTTGGAAAGGGACATGAGGCAGTGGACAAGAGGGGACACAATATTTAGCAGCATGACGTACCATACGAATTGGGATAGTTGGTGAAAGGTGTGGGAAGAGAAAATTAGATATTGATTTGTTCCATGATTAATATTTGTAGACATTATTATGGTTTTTGATTTGGAACTCCTGATCAAGAGTTAAATTGGGAAGGGTGTTCTTTAGGGATAGAGATGGGGGGTGGGGAGAGTGATGGTCGTCTCTCGGAGGGCAGTGAAAGTTGATGTTATATTAGAGTGATTCAATGTACAATGAATAAGAAGGTATAGAATGAAAATAGGTACCCATGTAGATGCATTGTAAGCAAGAGGAGTAAATCCAATTTCCATAAGGACTACTCATACCACCCAAGACCTATGAAGACAAGGTCAGTTAAAAAAGGAAGGAAAAAGGTAATGGAGTGCGAGTCATCTAAAAAGGAATAGCTGAAAGATATGAGATTGAACATGGTGAGTGGAAGTGGAACAGTTGAAGGTTATAATTCAAAGGATAATGTTCTCGAGAAAGAGGTGGATATGGTCAAATAATGGTCTCAAATCCAAGAAGACTAGGTGGGTCATGTTTCCCTACTAAGTATACCTATGGTGATTTTGGGAAAGGAGGCGTGGATGATGTTTTAGTTTTAATGACATCTGGATCATAGTAGGATACTAATGCAGAGACCATGTAAAATCTATGGGACCTTCTTATGCACACTTAGGATGAGATACTAGAGAAGGTCTTGATGATTGCTGCTTCTAAGGAGGATACAGAATGGTTGTGTGGGGAACCACTTCAAGTTGACACAAACCTGAAGCAAGGTTATTGGATCATCAAGAAACATTTAATCCTAACCAGAGACTTCAAGTTTAAGAATATTACATTGTAATATTTTACGTAGACATGGGAAAATCTTTCCTATCAATTTGTTGAAATTATCAAAGATGATTTGGATAAAAGGTTAACTGAACATTCCAAGAAATTATATATGGAAGATACATCTAATAGGTTAAAGATGTATTTTAACAAATCTATCATCTTCATTACTTATTTATGCACTTGTATCAAATTGATAGATTCAATATTTTTCCATAAAAGTGTATTTAATAAAAAAATTAATTTTTGGAGGAGTTTAATTCAATCGTTCGAGACTGTTTTTTTCCTTGGTCTTCATGAGAATTTCTCTTGTATATAAGTATGGAAGATCATGGAAATTGATGATAATTATCTAGAAATGATAATATATGTTATAAATTAAACTAATGATGATTAAATTATATTATATATCATTTGGTTATATGGTAGATGGTTGAATAATTAGTTTACTAGTTAGTGAAAATGATATGTTTTATTTGGAAAATTTTCTTACCATCACAAACTCATATAATTTTATTTAATTTTATGTAGATATGATGGTTCTAGAAAATTCTACCACATATTTTATGTGTAATAAATCTTATATATCTGTAATAATGAATTTAATACCAACCTTGAAGGGTGTAATTGAAACGTAAAATACATCATCCAACATGGCGACTGACGCATCACGGACAATGTTCTCATTTTTAGAATTAAATTATGTAGATAAAGAGTTAAATGAATAATTATTCAATAAAATTGTTAAAATTATAATATATATATCATACTAGAGATTTAATGTATCTCGGTGAAGATTTGGTGAGGAGAGGTGATGAAAATAAATGATAATAAAAAGAAATTAAAAGAAAAATGAAGTTGATTTTACCAATTTGTTTCATCCTCATTGAGAACCAATTTTGGGAAAATAATTTAGTCTTCTTGTGAGACCAGGAGATATATGATGTGGAGGATGGCATTTGGATGATTATTGGGGAGAAATTTGGAAATGGTTAAATTTTTGGAAGGCATGATGAGAAGAGGACTAGAGGGATGATATTTATAGGGGATGAGAAGAGTGGTTTCTCATTATTTTTTTCACTAGTTTATTATTTTGGAATAAATCTATAAATATCTTGACAATAATCACTAAATATATTAACCTAATAATATATGTTTTTAGATTTTTCTCATACATAAGCCATCTATCATCTATGATTCAATAATTCATGACTATTTTAAATACCGTAAATTAATGTACATCACCATTCACAAAAAATTAATTAATTTTAGAAAAGTAAAAAATATTCATCCTATCAATTTTTAGAAATATATAATTCCAAAATGAAATCAATTTTCATAAAATAATTTTAAAAAATAAAAAAATTAATTTTTAAATAAATGCATCACTTATTAAAAAAAGTGATTTAAAATTTTTAACTAATTTTATAATACCTTGTAAAATTATATCTAGTATCATTAAATTATCATATAACGCAAGGAAAAAATATATATTAAAGAACGTATTTTTTGAATAGTTAATTTATTTTAAATGAATATATTACTTATAAAATTTGAACTAAACATTTTTGATTTGTTAAAATACCAACACTTAATTAATAATTATTAGAACATTTATTTAATTATTCAATGATATAATTTTATCATATAATCATACATAATATTTCTAGATTTTATTTATAATTTAATATGTGATGTGACTTTTTAATTGTACATATTCCTATTACTAATGGTCACATTTCTATTCAAAATGTAAAGTTATTATTCCCTTACTATATGTGCTATAACATCTTGAGATACCAATAAATTAAATAATTCATAAGTTATAATTTTTTTTATTGTTTTCTCTAAGTTATTTTATTTTATTTATAATATATGACATAATTATTAGATGAGAAAATGTTGTTTTTTTAGAAATTGGTGTTGTTAGAAAATGTTTTAATGGAAAATTGTAGATGAATAAGAACTACCATCCTACTAAACTCTACTACCATATCAAGATTCATTGAGGTAGGTAAATATTGATGAAAAAAATTTAAGGTTGTTGTAATGAAACATCATATAATGTTACAAATTTCTAAGTAAGTAAAATATATTCATATATATTCAGCGTTTATAAAGGATCTAGTAATGATAAAAAAGAATCTAGAAGAATTAGACACCATTACAATGATGTGATAATTTTCAGTGGTGATATCGTGCAGCACATCAAAAGAAAAAAGGAGACATAGGTTGTTTTTATATTTTGATTAATATTGCTTCTATTGATTTTGGAAGTGTTTTTTGTGATTTCTGTGTAAGGATAAATATAATTTCATATTTTATAGTAAAAATTTTGTGATTGATGGATATGTATATATATTAAAATGAGATCCAACTAGTATATTCAATAGAGAGATGTTCTTGAGGAATACATGAATATGTCAGTGTTATGTTACACACGTTTCACTATCCAACATATTTTCATGTGATTGGAATGGTTGAAAAAAAGATCAAAATAATCATAGGTAGATCTTTTGTTTCTATAAGAAGAGAAATTGTTGATGTTTAATATGGGGATATGAGTATAATAGTTTTTAAAGATATAGATAAGTTCAAATAATATAAGGAAATGTAATATATGGTATATAATATTAAGGAGTTAACAAATTATAGACTTTTTAAATTCAAGGACATGGCTATCCATAGATAAAGTGATAATGTAGCTGGTATAGAATGTATTTAAGAAGATAATAATGAGTTTAAGAAAGGTTATAACGTTTGAGTAGAATGAAAAAATAATAATGAAATTCCAAAAAATAAGAGTTCGTAGAAAGAAAAATGTTTTGTGAATTGAGAGAAATGACCTTTGTTTTTACATGAATGGAAAAACTATAAGATTAGACCCATGTAGGTTGCGAAGATACATACAAAAGGAAGAGTGAAGCTTGTTTTAGAAAATGGGGATGTCCTATATACCTAATGGTGTCACATGATTCACACTCTATATATTTAGACTTAGTGATCTTCTTTCAACACTCAGTCAACTAAGCATAAAAATGTAATGTCGAGCTAACTATGAAAACAATATCATTACTATGAGGGACTGTTTATGTATTTTCACTTATTTATTTTTTATCTTATGTATTCTCCTAAAATTATTTCAGATATCATTGATAATGGCCAGTATATTCCCTTTTTTATTTTTAATGACTATGAAGATCTTGTAAGTCAACTTGATAATATGATTTAACAACAACTGATATTTTAAAACTTATTCACATAATGAGTTTTAGAAAATACATTTCATGATACCCAATCCTTTTAGGAATATAATGTAGGAAGAACCTATCCAACCATATTTGATATATCATTAAAAGGGGATTAATCATTACAATTATGAATAGTTCATCTTTATTCCCCATATTTAATTTTTTTGATATTTCTAACTACTAATTTCATGCCATTCCTTGATTCACTAATCAATCACTTGTCTAGGGGAAAAACATTAGATAAATATTGTGAATTGATTTATAAATTTCCTTATCAGTATATTTGAATTAGAAAAATGAGAAAAATAATAAGTTGATATTACATGTGGTATTGGATTTAGAAAATCATGATTTACTGTATCTTGTTAATTCATGTAAATACAAATTTTATTATAATTTTCCATGATTTTAATTTCATATTTTTTTATTAACTAATTTAATTCCTTTTTATTACCACAATAAATTTTCCCTACAAATTTTCTAATTCCTGATACATCATGGGAACCTAATATTTCTCACCCTTTTCTATAGTATATTTATTGCGATATTTGAGGTTGTTCTCTCATATAAATTTCTTGACAACTTATGAAATATGAGACTATTGAAAAAAATTTAAATATAATAGAATTATTTTGTTGTTTAATCTTTTATCCATTGACCAACATAACATTAATTAATTTGAGTCATATATAATCCATGAATAGCCAGGTTAGGAAATGATCTATGTTACAAGACTATATTATCCATTCATGCACTACTATGGGTGCATTGAATGATATTTTAATTAATATATGGGAGAAGAATCTATCCATGGTGGGTGGGAATGTAGAGTATTAAGGATTCATTATTGGGTGATTTCTTAAAAAAATTGGTCTATGTGATCATTCACTGTACATTACCATTTACTTGAGTTACAAAAAATGATAAAATAATCAAGAGGGAATATTCATTTATTTTTCCTATATTTATCAAGATACATCATATATTTTTGTAGGGGGATGAAATATATATAGGGATATTTATATTAATTGTATCTTTTGATACGATGCATTATTGTTCAGATTCAGATATCATTTTTTCAGATTTATTTTTTTACAAACTGTTAGATAACTTCCATAAAGCCCCAGATTCATTTGATCAATGATACAAAGCACTCAGGATTAATTCTATTATTTTTCTTTACAAGGTTGATATATCAAATTCCCAGGAATCCAATGTTATGTGACTTTTTCTTAAGGTATGTGTTGAACTATTTTCACATTTTTACCTTGATGGTGTGTGGAAAAGATAAATGTGTTTTAAATTGAAAAAGAAATTAATTTTAATAATGAACTGAAAAATAAAAATGAATGAATAAAAAGGCATGTCTATTTCTAAAGAGGAAAATAAATATACTTAGTTGATTTGTCTCATTTTAATAATAATGCAGTGATGAATATTCTTGGATTGATAGAAAATATAGTTTTCAATATTATCAGTTAATATTATTGAAACTTAATTTTTATCATGATATATTCAGTATCATTCATTGTATGTGGAGATTTAAATATTGTGGAAATTCATAAATTCATGTTTTTGTGGGTGGGAAGGGGGTAATATGTATATTTAATTCACACATATTTATTTCAAAAATTCAATATTTTATGATAAATTAATTGTTAATTCCATAATATATGTTTAATGGTTTTTAAAATTTTAAGGACTTAATGATTTACATATTATAAGATAAAGGGGGAAAAGAAAACATGATTTCCCCTAAATGGTAGCCTCCCATGATAATGGATGATCATTGGATGATTCTGTGTTTCAAAAGACAGGAACCATTGTGAAATGAAGGTTCTAGAATTACAAGTTAGAGATTTGTATCAGGAACCATGATAGGAACGGGAAGCATTTATAATAAGTAATATGAAGAAAACACAAAAGTGGGGGTTGATACATTCATGGATTGGCACCCACATTCAATCTATGTTGGTGGCTAGGTTAGAAAATTTCTTGTTTTTAATGGGATTTTAATGGGACACTAATGAGTTATGACCCCAAATGTCCATTTATCACTTTATACATCATTATGATTAATAATAAACCTTATTAACAGTGAATTGATCCACCTAAGAACACTATTATGATATATAAATTGACGTTTTTTGACTATAAACAAGAGGAAATACTAGATACTGAATATTTGGGAGAGAATCTGAATTATAATTGTCCTTACCTTTCCATATCTAAAAAAATTATTTATGTTTTAATACTTTTTTTCTTTATCTCTTACTCCCTCATTAATAAAATGGGGGGCCAACTGCTTCCATGTTATTGGGTAATGTACCAAAAGGGGAATTTTTTTTGATCATATTTCTATACTTTGTTAGTTCTTTATATTTTTTTGATTCCTAAATAAAATAAAATTATAATTTATTTAGTTTAATAGATTGTATTTATCGTAGAATAAGAATAGTAAACTTTTTATATCTCAATTTTTAATGAAAATTAAGCCGGACTACTATTAAATTTTGGGAAATAATGTTGAAATAGTATATTAAGAAAAACTCAATTTGAAAATTCCCTAAATTACTAGCACTGGGAAAAGGTGTATTTCAACATTGAGGTGGGGATACAATGACTATTGGATCTTCATCATCATGACTCTGACACCACTATAAATTAATTAATCATATTTTCAAAAAATTATTTGAACTAAATAATAATTATATATAACTTTGACATCCCCTTTTCAATTGATTTATAAAACCATTATTCTATAACATCTTTCCCTCTTTCTAACAATTATAAAAAATCAAACTCTATCACTAACTACTAAAAAATACATTTCATCATTATATATTATTTCCTGTTTTTTCAAAAAATATTATATGTAATTTCATCTCATTTCAAGAGATCAATCTCAATTTAAACATTTCTATATATATCTTCATATATATTAGTGATTTCTGAGTTTCCTAAATTTGAATTTTGATATCTCGTAAGAAATTAATGATTCTTCATAGGTGAGAAAAATTCTAAATCACAGTATCTTGGGGGACTATACATACCACCATATAAATTTATTTACATATTCAATTGAATCCCAATCCATGCACCTATAATATCTTGACTATTTGGAAATCTTCCCAAACTCATCCTACAAACCGAGGTCAGACTCTCTAGTGAATGAAATAACATTTTCATAATTATAATATGCTAAAATTGCTAGTTCATGATCTTAAGTGACCCAAAATAACAACCCCACACATTACTAAAATACACACCCTATTAATTGGGTTAATATATAATTTGAGTACCCATCGACATACCCAATGTCTCACCATAGGATAAACATTCTTCCTCATATCTCTTGTCATATCCATATTTCTTGTTCCAATACACATCAAATGGATGAATTAGGTTCCATTGATATCTCTAACTTATCTATGTTTCCTCACTGGCCTTCTAGAACAGTCTCATAAGTAATATGTCCTCATGCCCATCCCCTTTGCAAGTCATTATATGTCAGTCTGACCACCAAACCAATATTATAATATCTATAGGATCTACCCATATATGTTGTAACTATATAGTGGGGGGCCACCCCCCCCCCAATGATATTCAATGAATAAAATATATCTATGACAATAATTTATTCTCGCATTCCCTACGTGAGAGAAAAATCCAAGTCCCACACTCTTCATTACATGGATGTGTCTGGTACCCATATACTAGGGAAGCTAACATATCCTCATATAGTTTAGTTTAACCCAATCAGGTTATAATTGTTATAAAAAATATATAATCATGATGAATTTCATTACCATAATTATAAGAGAAAATTCAACCAATCCACAAGATCCCATCATATTCAATGGCATAATGTGCAATCCATAAAAAAAAATTTAAATAAAAAATTTCATTAATTTTTATAATAATTTGATCTCCCTTGGTATATTTTCAACACAACACATGCCCTAAATACTGATGTACTACTATTAGGGTATATAGGATGTACTCCCTACATTAAATGTACCCAAATTACATATTAACACATATCCTAGAATATCTATCTAGGCTCTACCATGTGAAACAACCATCATCCTAACAACATGGGGCCCTATGTCAAACCAAAATATCTAATTTAATTAATTATAATTATTTATAATTATTTCAATAAATTATAATTAATTTATAATTTTTTTACCATGTAATAAATGCCTTATTAATTAATAGAATATCTTGTAACACTAAAACCCTAACAAACCTCAAGTGGGAGGTCCATAATGCAATCCTGATTCCATTTCTAGAAAAATCCATAACTTGGGGAAATGATTTAATATATTAATTAATATAATTTTAGAATAGACCGTTGAAAAGAATGGGTAAAGGACAATTTCCAGAAATGAAATGTAACATTGTCTGATTAAAATCTCGGGGCACCCTTTATCGATGCTACTATATAACATGCGATGATTTCCAACATAATATCAAGGATATAATCAATAAACCCAAATAAAAACATACATAAATTTTAATTTATGATGAATGTCATGAATATAGGATAAAATTTAAAAAAACCATCTTAACGACCATTAAAAATAATCAAACACCAACACATTCAATGTGAATTGGAATAAAATATAGGGGGATCCCTTTAGCTCATGTGTATTTCAGAAATAAGAGAAGCGATACTAGAGTACATAAAAAGAGATTTGGGTAGAAAGGGGGATTCACCTTTTTAATACCATTCTGGGAATAGAAAAAATATATATTTAGTCCTCCAGCATGGTGTGGTATACATCCTTATATCATGAGAACCCAACACAACTAACCCAATGGAGTGGCTCTTATTTTCTATTCTATTTATACCATACTACACACAACTAGACTAGAACAACTAACATTCCCCAATTTGGGAAAAAATATCATTTTATTATTCCTATTCAATACACCCAACATGGATATATTCCTTCCCAAAATATCTATCTTCACACCTCTTAACTAGCTCCACAATGAGATTCTCTACAGTATGGGTGATGCACCCTTATTATTTTACCCAAACCATAGGTGGATACAATTTATTTGTCTCAATGATTTTGATATGTGGGTGTCTCGGCAATCATTCTCATGCTGACTAAACAATCCATCCAACCAAGGCATTTATCCCACAAACATGGGGTACACTATAGTGCTGATCTCCCTAACACAGTGATAGTATAATGGAATCATGTTTTAGGTTCAACTACCATTAATTTTTGTTCCACTATAGAAAAAAAGTAGTACACTTTTCACAATACAAAAAATATCCTCAAGATGTTTCAACCATTAAAATCTTGATATGAGTCTTAGTGTTCAAAACAAACCTCATTACAATGACAAAAAATCAAATTCAATACTGAATTTGAAGATCATACGGAATCAAGGCTTTACACACACTCCTCCATCAATCATATAATCATTGAGAATCCTCAATGGAAATATAATATTAAACATGAACTATCTTATTTATAAAATCACTTTTAACTCATTTTGTTTTACTTGTGAATGTATAATGATATTCAATTATACACCTCTAAGAGCTTATTTGACTATTATAAAAATGGTTCTACCAATAATTACTAGTATTAAATCACAAGTAATGAACTAACTCTCTCTTTTATAACCCATGATTACATGGAGACCCCAATCAATTTATATTCTGACTCATAGTTCTCCCCAATATAAGACTCACATCATTGCAGTTCATTCTGATCAACAATACATCCTAACATCAAATGACCTTTTAAAAATATGTTCATAGAATTCTATGGTCTTAATCTATGAATTTTATGTCTCACCATACCAAATCATATTCAACAACATTGGTCATACCTCCAAAAACTGATGATTATTGTAAAATCTCAATTACACCCACTAATACACTTTCACATTCAACTGATGAAATGGCATAAACTCCTGAAATAATCTATTGATTTTCCAAAAATTCTACAAAAAATAAATAATTCTAATTATTGTTAAATTCAATTATGATGACCTTAAATAACAATAAAAACTATAATGAAGTCAACATAAAAATCGTGCACCTCCAATTTGAAACACTCTTGGATCACATCAGGGTCATATCAAGATGTATACAAATGAATGAACTCCATTAAATACCACATTAAAATCCAAAATCTGGTAATTTCAATGGGACTGAGTAACTATGATTTACTTGTTAGAAGCATCCTAAAGGGACCTTTGAAAACTAATGATAGGTCTCAAGTATATCTAATCTTACCAGAACATGTTCATTCCAGCATGGGCCATTCTTTAACTGTTAATGCACCTAATGAATAGTCCCAATAATCCCACTCGTACCTAAGGTGGAAAAATAAATATCAACTATCACAAATTTCTACCTCAAAGAAATGACTTACTAGAAAATTTCCAAACTTTTCTGAAATAAGAACACACCCTCCAATATGAAATGGTATACTCCCCATGATATGGTTATCCTTATATTACTCACAGAGTATAACCTTAATTGGTGTCAATGAATCAAACATATTATAATTATCTAGATCAATGTGAATCTTCTACTAGTAAACATATATTATGGATCAATTTAATTTATTGACCAATCCATTACACAAAATCGTTTTCATAGATTATTTATAACATGGAAGGAAATTTATCATTTCCATCAAACAATTGAAAACCCACATTAAGAATTACATTGAAATCAACAGTCCTCAACCAAACAATATTTTCTTGTTGATTTTTAGTTAAATAAAGACATGAATAAATAACTTAGACTTCCAAGATCTCATCTGAATTCAACAAGAGTAAAATATTATAGGATGTGATCATATAACCTGAATCATGATCCCTAAAGTCACATGTCATTATATTGAGGTGCATATTCAAAATCAATTTACCATTATACAAAATCTCCCAGACTCCTCAATTAATAATATACATCAACACTCCTAATCAAAACAATGCATTTTACCAATTAAAATATATATCTCACAACCAACCTATATCCAATTATCATTCCGAATCCATAAACTTCCATCTTTTCTATGACCACACAACCAGAAGTGTATCCAAATTAAAATTATTTAGGTATATTATTAATCATTCCATGAATTTCATATTTTATCTAAAAATAAAAAAATATATCATTTTCACAACCCTTTAAGGAATCAAAATAACAATATGATATACCTTGTATAGCATCACATGAATTTATCTCAACATAAATCATTTAATCATGAATCAACAACCTAGTTCTCTCACATGCATTGTATGACACCTATTCTTGAGAAAACTCACATATAACATCTCAACCAAAACACACATATCACTAATATATTCATTCATATATCATGTTTTGTTCCCTCTTAAAAAACCCATAGTTCATATCTCAAATAGGTCAAAAAAATAGGAATGGTCCCATTATTACATTCCAAAACAACTATATTCAACTCAAATTTAAAAAATCCAAATCCAAGAGGTCACCTGCATATATTTATCATGCATCATAGTCCATTTCATCACTAATTTTCATCATGAACCCATACATGAGACTATCCATTGAAAATTATGATCTTAGGTAGATCCGAATCATACTTCTGTACATGATAGTCACCCCATCATATATGAAATTATAACACATAATTATATTTTCTTAATAAAACTCCCTTATAGGTCAGTTTCGAGAAAACCCATTTACACATGTCTATGTTATATATAATTTTACCACCAATCTATATGGGAAATCATTTTAATGGTTTTTATTGATATATTGAATAACCATACACATTTTATTTTCGAAACTCAAATCATAATCAAATTTACCAACAACGGTTCTATAAAGAAGACATAAATTTCATGTACCAACCTTCTAGGGTCACTAAAAATATTTTACATGAAGGTATTTTATATTTAACATCATCTATAAGAATCCCATTCTAGTTGAATGTGATCAATCGTCATAATATATAATCCCTTTTTTAGATGAGTAAAACTCCACAAATGAGTTGTATAGAAAAAATACCATTTAAGAAATTACTAGAAAAAAAATAAATTATTTCTATTATCAGTGTCATATATATAAATCAATTAGTAATATTTAATTAGATATTAGATTCCAAATATAAATCATGAACATTGGTTTCATGTGATCAAGCTATGATATAAAACAAAAAATAATTCATAAATCTCTAAAAAAATTCAAATGTGCATCCCACTATGTGAAATCCTTATATATGTATGATCAAGTGGAAAACAATAATCTCACATTTCTGGTAATATAGAATTCTTATCAGAACAAGTAATCTCAAAACACCAGTCCCATATCCATTTCATGCTCAATCACATTACTACATCTCAAATAATCTATGTCATTAAACAATATCAAAACAACAAAAACCAATGTATAATTTGTGACAAAAGCCACATAAAATCTATTATAGAACTTTTTATTACCCCCCCCCCTCAGTACAAATGCACTGAGTTGAGCTAAAGGAGGTTTGAGGCACCACTGGGATCTTAGGCTTGCATCTACTTTTATAAAGTATTTATATTAAAAGATAGGGTCTCAGATAGTGTATTGAGGAGTACATTAAGCCATATTAAAGTGAATAATAATCTAAAAATTAAAAAATTTCATCCATGATCAGTAAAAAATTAGATTATATGAAAAATATAAACATATAAGACCGTAATATCAATGAATGAATAAGTGTATAAAAATACAGACTCACTGGCCTCCCATTGGACCAACCATATATGAAAAAAATAAAAGAAAAAATTAATGTAATATTTATTACATCCCAAAGATTTATCACATAATATTATTGAAACACCATCAATGCCTACCCAAATAAGTGAACTGAAATCATGAAATTACCCATCATGAACCTGTTATCAGTGTGATTTACTCAATTACACAAGGGTCAAAGCATCCCTTGTGGTTTATGATTACAACTCTGTAGGGAACCAAAAAAAATTCTCAAAGATAATAATTAATATACTATAGTGTTGTGAAATTATCAATTAAATAAATACATATATAATAGATGTGTAAATAAATAATATTTTTCAATATATTGGCCTTGTTGTAACAATTGGTGTCAACACAAACCTACATTGGATGGTATCATGGTTTCGATGAGAACTCTATAAAATCATTCCTGATAATAATTTACCCACAAAAAGTCCCTACTAGGATTTACATGGTGATAAAAAAATGTCACATTAAAATCCAAAGGACACATCCAAGGAATTATAAATTGTCACCTACCCAAATTAGAGAATCATATCGCAGGAATTCCATACTATATAATTTATGATTCTTACTTACTTATCCTTGGAAACCTAAATAATATCACATTAGTATCTAAGTGGAATACCCAAGGCATCACAACCAAATTTCATAAATTTTCATATAATCATGTCTAATCCAATAGTTCCTCGGTTAATAAAAGATTTCTTGGTTTCTTGGCCAATCTAGTTGTGAGAGGCTCAGTTTCCAATTTCGAAACATTAGGGGGAATCTATATGGAGCTCAATATCCGTATTCTATTATCATGGAAATCCAGTATCATAAAAAACTCAATGGATTTACCCATAAGAAAAAAATAGTCACACTGTAGAATATCTAGATCAATGGACCATGACATATTAATCCAAAAACATATCTCAATCAAAAACTGGGAAATTTTACATTGAATTCTAAGTCAACCAACCATAATCTAAACACATGTAATGTATCCGATGTATTTTGAATAATGGTATGTCCGGTGAATTACCATCCCAATATACAAATATAAATACATAGTCCAAGGAATCTGAAGATGTGCATAAGTAGTATCTTAATGGGTTTTCCATCTTCACGAACACTTTCTAAATACTAAGGATTGAACCTCAGGGGTATTACCTACCATTTCACAATGTTGGTAGGATAAAATAATTAGTTTAGGATGTTTGGTAAAATAATAATCCAGCATTACCCATTACCCAAATACACACCCTCACACTAGGATAAATATGTCTGTGGGGCACCAACTGGGGTCCCCAATGTATCATCATACCACGCAAACCCTTTTTATGATCCCAGAAGACAAATATATCTCTCAGGACAAAAAAAATCAACAACACTAAATAGCATCCCTTGTTATCATCAAATTCTTAGTGAGGCCTCACTGACCTCCTAGGAAAATATTATAAGGGAGACATCCAAAATCCAATCCCCTTCCAAAGTCTTCCTTGAATAGTCCTAACACATGAACTATCCACCAATCTCCTTGGGGTCTACCAACGTTTGTTATCATAACTATGTGGATGATGGATAGTCACCCCATAGTAATATTCAATTTCAATTGAATCTAAAGAATTAAATAGTTCTGAAATGAAATATTCAGGCTAAATAAACCAATCCCACACGGTCCTCTATATAGTGGTGTTTAAAAATCATATTCTAGGATGTATACCTTACCGTTATTTAGTTTAGATTGATATCCTTAGTGTCTTACTATAAAATGACACATGTAATCATAAATATATCATAAAAATTTATTTGTCAAAATATTCATTCAGGTGCTCAATTTTCCATCTTGGCGCTTGGAAAAATTTTCATTCTATACAACAGTTTTTTAAATAAAATTGTTTATTATGTTATAAAATGGGTTAATTAACCTAGGTGGAAATCCCATACACCACATGAAAAAATAAATTAAAAAATTCATATGAGTATATATTGGGTAATAAATACAACAATTTATATCCAATTTCTTCCTAACATATGGCATGGAAACCCTACCCATATCCATCCAAGTGTAAAGCCCAACATCCAAACATCCTGAAGCCCTAAATCATTCCAAAATATATAATTTAATTAATAATAATTAAATATAATTATTTAAAATATTTATAATTTACTAGGCACTTTTATTATCTTAGGAATAAATTCTTAATTACTCATAAGGTGATGTCATCAAACACAATCCACAACCAATCACACCTGAGCGGTCCAAAACAAACTCTTGAAACTATTTCTAAAAAACAGTAACATGTGACCTGGATATAATATAAAATATATTATAATTTATGTAAAACTATATAAAATTTATCATGGAAACATACATTTGAAAAAATGGAATACAATAGGGTCATATCAATATATCATTACATCCATTATTACTGTCGAACAATATTAGTATAAAGTAAGAAAATTTCCTCAAAGATCTAGTGAAAATATTCAAATAACCAAATTTGATAAAATTAATTAAATTATAGACTATGATGATATTAAATAATGGAGGAAAAATTAAATGAGTCAAAACATAAGTATATATGAAAGAAGATCAAAACATCCACCACATTCATTGGCGTAAACGAAGAAATTGATGGAAGGAGGGACTACCCTTAGCATAGTCAGACATGAGAAGGAAGATATGAAAGGCTTGTACTATTTAAATCAATAGTGGAAAATAGTAATTCACCCATTTAGAACCATGTTAGGTGGATAAATATCTGTAAAATGACCTCTACTACTATTGGGTGTGCCTATATGCTCCCATTTAGAAGATGATGTCCTTGACATAACATCGTGGATCTTCCATTATTTATCATTTTTACCAAAAACAATCATCAAAACTATACACAAATAAATTAAAAAAATATGGGTGTTACCAAATAATGGGATACACTCTCAATACAACCAATAATTCTCTATTCCCTAAAAATATTATTATTTCCTCATTGATGAAACATATCCCTCAAAATGATCCCTATAGTTTTAGCGATCCACATGAACTATTTTCATGCACACCACACCACTCACAATGGTCATTTTGGTATTATTAATTTTAGTCGGTAGGTAGCTTCGTCAGTATTCTCAGCAAAACAAAAATGACATATCACCAATGTATTTTTCTATCAACCATGTTGTCCACTACACTGTGTCCCTCCCCAGCATGGGACACTAGTAATGAAATTTCATTGTTAGTTCACACTACATCACTCAGTTTTCCATCCATTAAACCGAACACTTTAGTACCCCATTCAATGTTCCAAAAATATCTACTATTTATGTTAAATATATTGGAATGTTGATTGATGTCTTAGTTCAAAACAAAATTCCCACCAAGGATGAAAATTAATCTTACCCTTGAAATTTCCCCACACATATGAACATTGGGGATTAAAGTATTAAAATTAATGTTGTCTACTTTTAAAATATTAATATTATTTAATTTTAATAAATAAATCCTTCTGTTATTTTACTCATTTATGTAGAAAAATAAAATATATTTTTTCATTTAACACATATATTTTGTTTTATATTCAATAAATGTAATAATTTTTCTAGATAGTGAATCTTAATTAATTAAAAATGTGGATAAAATATATATTTCAAATTTAAAAAAATACTATAGATATAAAATTTTTAATACCTTTAGATTTTTAATAATTTTATATAGATTGTTACTTTTTGTAATATTATAGAATTTTTTATGAACAGACACACACACACACACACACATATATATATATATTTATATATATTATAATTTATAATTGTAAATTTTTTTAGGATGAAATGATAAATTATTATTTAAAAATATTTTAAGGGAACTTTTATTGTTAAATTTTGATCATTTAGAAATTTTACATGGAAGTAAATATTCTTCCACTACATTTTATTATCAAAATAAAATTTATTTGGGTAGGGAAGTAACCCACATGAAGAATACAACACGATGATATTAAAAAAAACAATATGAGTGGGTAGTCCTTGAGTTCATAGTGAACATAAAAAATTCATAGAAAACTTGTTCAATTCATGATGCACATATTGTTAGGGGTTTATGGAAATTCAATGGATTCAACCATAAATCCAATTAAATTACTATATGTTTTAGTTTTTTATAATAATATTAATTTAAATATGGATGAATGGTTTGATTTGGGTGTCAATGGGGCGATGAAATTGAGACATATGATTAAATATTCATTACTGGTACTACACGTTCATTAAAGTTCATTATAGTGTTTAAAAATTCATATATACTGCCTGAGGATATATTTTTAGGAGATTGAAAAAATGGGGGTTCCACAAGATCATATTTAATACAAGAACAAAGAGGGATCATGCCACCACTAAAAAAATGTTGAGCATCTATCCTATGATATGATTACATAATTACTAATAATGAATAATTGAAGCAGAATACGGCCCTTTTTTGTGTAAATAAATTCTTTTTAAATTTATCTATTCACCAAAATCTCTCCCAAGGGGTTCTCTAATATATCTCTCTACTACAATGGACCACCCTTGACTCACATTTTCCAAATCAAGGTGCTCTCATGCTATGATAGATAATCATGGAAGGCTCTCTTGAGTATCTTTTTATAGCCAAAGTGGGAGGTGTCCATATTATAAACAACTATTAGAGTGACCCTCACCAATCCACACCAATACACATGGCCTAAAATGGAGTAGTTCTTATACATGTCAAAACCATGGGACATGTCCATAGTGGGTAGATTTGGTTCACTAACCCCTACCATGATATCCATAAAAAACAATCAATTATCCCCACCTATTATAATACACCAAATAATCTACTATATTAAATATTTACTTGGGGATCCACCTTTTACAACAAGTCTTCTAGGTTCTTCATTACATGGATCATCAGAAGTCATATTATTTTTCAATTTTTCACCTCACATTTCACATTATAGTTAAAAACAATATTCCTTTTTTTATATCCTTTATGAACCCCACTATTCATTAATAAGTAATCTATCCATGAATACATTTTTGATTGAATATTTATATTGAAGATTATTGATGAATTTTAATGATAGGGTGTAGAGGTAAAACAACCCCAAACTCTTATTATTATTATTTGATATTTTTATATTGATAATTGAGTCTCCCCCTTCTTAATATACTCCTTTAATTTTTAAAGTCTTCAGCTGATGAGTATTTCTTCACTTCATAAATTTTAGTGTGAGGGGTGATGGTATAGTATTTGGATTAATAACTGATTCATCTATTATTTAAATTTATCAATTCTTGTATTTTTATTGTACTATATATTCTATTTCTCCAAACAGAAGATGTATCTACTTACAATCAGGTTCTTTTCCTTCAAGTCCTAAATCTATTATGTTAAAACCACATAATTATAGGAAATGGACATGCATGGACTCAGTCACCCATTTGGATTCAGTATGTGATATTTAGGTATATATTAATATTCCAAAATCCAAATAAATATAAATGGCAGTAAGAGATATTCTTACAAATGAAATGTTCTACTGAACATAGAAATATAGCGGGACTGGTGGTGATCTATACCTGAGGTAGAATATAACTATAAAAGAGTCTCCATTGAATATATTTTTATGCTTTGGCAAACTCATAAGGACCATGATGTTCTATAAGATAGTTTTATTCATCCAACTTGTAACTCCATTGTTTTATGGTGTGTGTCGGACAACCATCTCATGTATGATGCCCTAATTCCTGGAATATGCATCAAATTTGATGGATAACTAATATACCCTATTTACTAAATGAATTCACATCATATTAATTTCAGTTTCATGGTCCAAAATGGTGTGGAACATCCTAATGTAGTTCAATATACAATCCTTCATCCAAAATAATAACACCCAAACCATTGAAATGAATTATCAATAAGGGTATGGAATATTTTTTTCCTTCTTGTAAATCCAAATCAATGGGACCACACATATCATATTGGAATTGATCTATGAACTATGATATCATTGACAAAGTGGTATTGAATGAGACATTATATTTCTACCCATAAATTAAATAAGTCTAAGTATTTAGTGATGTATCGTCATCAATAGTAATGTACATCTTCATCATTAGGATAGATAATATTATTTCAATGATGTGGATTAATATCAAATGCTGAAGAAATAATGATGTATCTTATTCCAACACATTCAATATTTCTAGACATATAGTCATATGATTTTTTATAACATACAACATGTGTGTCCTCAGGAGTTGATGATGTATCCTTTCATCATATTCCTTGATCCATTGCTAAGGATATTTTCATGTACTTGTTTATAGATGAATATACATGATAATAGGTTTACATAAAGACTTCGAAAATTTTAATCTTCCATTAGGGTGATTGTGTATGAAACCTTCATAATGAAATAGATACCAGCCATGTTAAAAATCAACATATAACTGGTATTCCACATCTTCTGTAGCACAATGTCGCCAACATGTTATGCCATGAAATAATCATTATATAAAGTTATGTAGTATGATTCTTCTTTTTTGAACACCCATTATGTTTCATGGATTAATGTATAAAAACATGTATCTTATTCATCATTGATGACACAAAAAAAATTCTATAGTGATAAACACTTTTGATTCTACATTTATAATTTATTGGTTACTACATTGGCTCTGTTCTTATAGCACATTTCTATATTTCTTATTCATGTGTCCCTCTACATCACAATGGAAGAATTTTTATGCTAGACTCCTACCATCAGTATAACATTTCCCATTATTATATTGAACTGTAGTTCATAACCCTCGACCACCTCCTTGTTGTCTGGCTCACTTGCCCAAAATAATATCTTCTTCCCTGTTGTATCTTTGATCTGACCATCATACATCTTCACTAAATAATGTACCATTTATTAATTCCACATTATGTCTTCTTTGGGGTATATAATTTCTAAGGGAGTATATATATATATATCCCATGAATCAGGTTCTGTACACAGTAGGTGGATCTCATGGCCATTATCATTCAGATTCCTATTTATAGCCACAAATTTATTCACCTACATTTTGAGCACAAATTAGTGTTTAGAAATAATGCTTTTACCCATTAGTATAATATTGATCTATTTATATAACAATAGAACAATGTTTTTTGAATTATTTGACACCAATATATTCCTTAATTTATTATAGAGTTTGTACAAACTACTATCTTCAGAAACATGGTTATAGATACTGTGATTGATCCATTAGTGTATTTGAGTTAACATTTTCTTATTCATATTCTAGCACTCGACTTCTATGGTGGAATTGTGGGTCCTTCCCTTATTCTCAATGGAGTTAAATTTTTTTATAATTAAGGAGATCATATATTCATGATATTCAGACTATGTAGTTTGAATAAGTCGTTATGATCATCACTCTTTGAGATGGACCTTCCATTTAATTTATATTATGTAAAAACATGGAATAATGATTTCAAAATTTATTGTATTGTTTTTTTAGAATGTTTTTGAATCATGGAATCAATTCATTGATCATAGAAATTTGGATCTAATTGATTAAAAATTTATCAAAAACATTTCAGTGGTTGAGATTGACTGTTGAGTTGGTGATGATGTGTTGTCGAAATGGAATAATAAAAAAGGATCTATAATATAACAATAAATGTTTTTCAAATGTTAACAATACTATCTTTTCAGGAAATGAGTACTTTAACACTTATACATTGGCCGAACTTTGAACGAGCATCATTAGCTTGTTTTAGACAACTTCTCAACTTTTTTTAACCAGTTGTATTTCCTCGACCTAAAATTTGACAATCTAGACTAAAATGATGAATCCAAGAATCATTTATTTTTCAATCATAAAAATGTTTCCACCATCCTATTCTATTTAATAATGAAAGGTATAGGATACCACTTTTTGGAATCACTAACCACTCAGTGAGAATATTATAAGTAGTTACTAGAAATTATTTTTTTCGAAATAATAATAACATAAATCCCTCTATAAACCTTTCTCTCATATAGGGATCACTCATGGATCAATGTAAAAATGGATCTCTCTTTACTCACTATATTTGAATAATGTATATCTCTAATAGTGATGAATTATCATGTAAGGCTCTATTTGTACTCTTCTTTTAGGAAAGGTATTAGGAGTCCATATTTGACACAGATTCTCCACATATATCACTAATCCCACATAAAAACATTGAATACAATGGTAAAATTATAGATAAATAATAAGACATGGGATTCATCCATGGTGGGTGGATTTGGTGTACCATTCACCTACCAAGAATGTTCGAAACAAAATTCATCTCCAAACACAGTGCATGGTGATTGAGTCTACTGATACTAGATGTAGCCTACTATAATTGAGATCAACATGAAGTGTTTTGTTCTCCAATGATCAAATATAAATGTTGATGATATTAATGAAAATTTCTATTAAATCATTGATATCAGTTTACATGGAGGTCGAACATTAATTTTTTGATATGTTTTCATACAAAAAATTCAAGTACGAGTAAATGAAAATACATATTTACTCTTATATCCACTAGGAATCTGTAAATCGGAAGTGACATAACTAAATTCATCATCACTGTAGATCAATTAGAATTTCACCTACTCTAGGTGATGGATTTTAAATACAATATTCCATTTGGGATTGTTCATGAATGGATAAAACATGTTCCACAAATGTCTAGAGTTATGATGAGGGTCTTGGTTGAGGAACATGCATTCATAGTTACTCTAGGTTTTCAACCTATAGTTCTGGAGTCCGAATGTGATTAGAAGACTTATTAGTCAGTATTATTCCATGAATATAAAATGGTCATTTGGATTATATTATAGTTACTAGTATAGAATAACATAACATTATGAAATCCCTCAACCACCATAATCACTGAAAACCAACCTCCACATTTTTTTAAATCCCGATAAACATTCAACCATTCTATAATCTTACAAATATACATTATATTCCTTAATTTAATGTGAATCCCAACTTAATAGTTATCTACAATGGTAGGTTGTGGTATATGATATCTTGGATAATGGTAGTGAAGGGTTTCGAAACTATTTATTGTTTTTATGACCATTAAATAGAGTAATTATTTATGTTTCCACCCAGTGGTACCTAACAATCTCTATAATTCTTTTTTTTTGTATGAGTTTCTCTTGAAAAATATATATCCATTTTTGAATAATTCTATCTCATAAGACTAACCATGAATAAAAAAATGTAATTGGAGTTTTGGTTGATCATTATAAACATTTCTGTTTTGTTTAATGGCTGGATAATTTTAATCTATTTGATGAATTATACGTCCACTCTTCATTACCATCATTATTCCATCTTTTATTTCTTCTCACATTTTTCTCAATGAGAATGACTTTTTTACAATAATTTTGAACATTAATATCCCTTCTCTGTATGTATTTAATTATAATTTAAATCTATTTTTCATAGTTTCTATGTTGAGGTTTTTACCCAAATCATAGTGATTTCTACAATATTAAACTCACTTAATGATATCCTACCTCCTTCATGAAGGACTAAACATATTATATATATAAGAATTATACTGATTTTTTATTTCTTAATATTATTTCAATGTTTAATATTTCATTTTTCATTGAGGATTACACTGAGGGAATGTGAATTGAATCTTGTGATATGGGTTGTGGAATGATAGAAACCATCGATATATACAATAGAGAAGTTTGGTATACGGAAAAATATTTCTTAATATATGTTTTAGGTTTGTTATTTTTGACAAATATAGATAATGGAAAACTATTGATTATTCCTTGATTCAGATTAGACATCATGATAATCATTGATGGATTATTAGATGGGATTATTTTAGGTCATTCTGTTTAATGTAATGCTTGCTATGGGCTTTGCGATATAGGTTGGATGTGATTACTTTTAGTTTTTTTGTAAAATTTATAATCATAGATGGTATTAATTGGGATATGGATTATGATATAGTGACTAGTTTATGTATTTATGTGACATGACAATATAAACCCTCACACTATAAAATATAGTTATAGTCACTCTATAGTTGGGTAAAACCTATGGTAATAACATGTATTGTATTTATAATTATTTATTTATTTATTGTCAATATTTTACATTTAATATGAAATTTATATACAATATATTTTAGAGACATAATTATTAGTGAACTACTACATTTTACAACATTATTTTTTGTTATCTAAAACACTTTTTTAACAGTGTAGACAATGTTTTTAAAGGGGAGGGAAAGGAAAATATATTTTCTTAGATAGTTGAGTTGGATGCCTTTGGGGAAGTCATGAGATGGGATTATGTTGATAATTTTTATCAGGTGCTGAAAAAATAATAAATTTTATTTATCTTGGTCTAGGTTATAAGTGATCTATGCATGAGATATCATGTTGCTGCCTGCTTCACTCATATCACATTATTATAGTTTATTTTTCAATACCATATAGAATTTTTCACGTGTTTAGAAGACCTTTTTGACATATTATTTTATTTTATTGGACTTATGAAAACTTGATATATATTACAACCAATATATTTTATTTTTGTTTTTTCAATATGGTATTGTATCCCAATGGTTTTTCTGTATATCCCCACGACTAATTGATGACTTATAGAATTTCAGAAGGCATGAATGAGATCACATGGTTCTTCAGTCTAATTACTATTTAATGAGCTGGAAAATTGATTTATATATATACATAATATCATATTATAGAGGATTTAATAGAAAAAATTTTATAAAATCCATAATAAATGACACCCAATATGATAAAACATTAGTGGTGTTCTAAAATTAGAGAAATTAGATAGTGTATTTATTAAAATATTTAATTTCAAGAAATTTTTTGAACGTTTCATGTCAGTATGATCATCCAAAAAATCACCACAAAACCATATCTATAAACAAGATTCAGAAATTTTATTTTGTTAATGAAACTAAAAATCACCTTTATATTCAGCACTATTTGGAATATAAATTAATACACTATACAAACACTTAGGTAAACCAATACATGAACAACGAATTTGAAAACATATTTCAAAAACACTAAATTATATTCTTATATTCTTAATAATCCATTAACACTTCTATAGTAAGACCTATAAATTATATTGGTATTTTGAATGGAAAACCACACATATAAGGATTGGTGTAGAGGGTTTATGGTTTCATTACAAATTAGTTAGAAAAAATAAAATTAAATAATTAATTTATGTTTCCCCTTTATGAAGTAAATATATCTAGTTAAGGAATCATATGATGTGGGATACATGTCTATGATATAACATTATATGTATACATGAAATTATCTTTCTTCAATTTAACACATTATGTTGAATCCATATATTTTTTGGTGTTTCATTGCTTATCTGATGATAAATGTTTTGTGAAAATGACAGCAACTTTTAATACATTATCTCTCAATGTTAGTCACCAATACCAGATTTGAAAATGAGTTTTCATGTAATTAAAATTGAATTATTTCTATAGTAGATATTCCATTTATAATTTCATAGGTAAAAGTTTTTTGAAATTATTTTAATAAATTAACATTGCTCAGACTTCCTTCAGATATATTCTCACCATTCTATATATCTATGACAAAATTATTCTTTTCACTTATTGTATCTTTATGTTATCCCATACATATATAATTATTGATTATCATTACTCTTATATGTCTATAGGAATTACTATTTTTGATTTAGTAACATATATTTTGATCAATTCAGTAACTAATTTTTTCTCCTTTTTTATTTCTACATTCTCTTTATATATAGATAGATCCAAAGTATGGTATTAATTCCATTAATTCATTTTCATGTCTACTCAGTAAATATCTTAAGGATTTGTTCATGGTTATTTTTATGTTTTTTAACAAAAAAATTAAAATTAGTTTTTTTAGTTTTAATGATATATTTTTTTGATAATTATGGAGATTATTATTGATATGAGAAGATTAGTTTCAAAATCCTAACTAATCACATTACAGTGAACTAGAATTTAAAATGGATATGTATGATTAAATCATTAAATGAAACATTTATATAAAATTAAATAGGATATTATAAACATCCTGCAATATTGTTTTGTCAATGTTATGTGTTTTAACATATAAGGTTTACATGAATCCCATGAAACAATAAATATGACGTTTTAAAGGAAAATTTTGTGTGATTTTGACATTATAATTTTTTATAATAATATTACCAAATACCATATATGTTATTCCAAAATTAACATAATATAAATCGTATATTTATATGTATTATTTTTTATAAAATGATTTATTCTTTTTAATTAGTGAAAACATGTTTTTATAACGAATGAAATGAAAAATTTGTAGATATTTATAATGATATATTGAAAAAGATATTTAGTTTTTAAAGGTGTTGAATTTCATCTATGTTTTGTGATTTTATGGTTTATTATTTTAGAGTGGAATATCACATGATTAGTTACATGATCATTTCAATATTTAAACATATAAAATAACAATAAATTTTTAACTAAGTGTATATAATGGTGACAAGTTTATTATGAATAGAAAAATAAATAATTATTTTGAGAGGGAGGGATATAGGGATGTATATACTACTTATTTTTATAAATATTATATATGTTCATATTTATTATGAAATATCTCATATTCATCTTGAAAATACTTATTTATAGAAAAAATATTTATATACTAATTTTGATACATTATGATGTCAACAGATGAACTATCCACATTGATTGAATACTGTTGTAGATAAAAGGGATCCATTATAAATAAATAATCTAGAGACTTAGGATAGTATAAAATAGTAAAATATTCATGATGATACCATCCCTTCTTATATTTTATAAATTTAATTAATAAGATCACTTCTATTTTAGATTTTACAAAACAAAACAATCTCAATCACCAATATTATCGTTAAATATTTTGAACATTTCATGTTATAAACTGAAATTATTTTTATTATGGTTAATGGTGATTTATAATATTTAAAGGAACATGAAATTAACTTTCAAATTTTTTAATTTCATTGAGAAATAATAAAATTAATTAAATCTAATTCAATCCCCACTATTCTATTATTACATCATACTTCAACATGGAATCTCAAATAGAAATCATGCAATGTAGGATCCCTCTAATAGATCTATTCTTTAATGACGAAAATTCGATGAATCAAATTTACATCAATATTCATAGATTACTAAACATTAATAGATAGAATTATCATATATATAATAATTGAAGATGTCTATATCTTTTCTAACATATATTGAAGATTATTAATGTAGAAATTATTATTTACAAATCTATTACGAAATATTCAGGTTTGACAATTTCAAATTCATTTAATGTTTGATGTAATATTGATTCAACATCCAACTAATTTTTAAATTCATTTAGTCACATGGAAATTACTAGTGAACAAATTGAAAATTTGTTTATCGATAGGATGAGAGGTTGTGTACACCACAACCATGTGATTGGGAATATAACATACTATAGGACTCTATTTTAAATTTTGGTGGTAATCATGAATTTTTACCAAATCCTATTGTGGATATGTTTTTTCTAGGGACAATGATATGATCAAAATCATGTAGATATGTGTAAAAAATAGTGTGTTAAAGGTTATACATCATTGTCTTTTTAAATCAAAATATTGTGGATTAATACTAACTATCTGGTCTCAAGGGAGTTTATCAACATCTAGGGATGAGGTTCATTTTTTGGATATTGGATTAAACCTTACATAATAATCCAACCTATACAATAATGAAATTAAGAAAATCCCAAGAAGTTATATTATATGGTTGGGTCTTAATTTTGGAAATAAGATATCTAATGGAAGCACATTCATAATGATGAAGGAATTGTGATAACTGATTTCAAGAAAAATATGATTTATGGTCATTGTACCAAATATGTTTTATTGAATATTATTATCATTAATTTATAGATTTTAATTTAATATTAATGGGACTTACACCTTGGAGGAGGCACATATATGGGAACTAAGAGGATTTCAATGACACTAGGCATATTAACGAATATTACAGAATTACAACCAAGAGGGTTCCTAAATACGATTCCGAAATTACATCATGAGGGTGCCCATATTTGGAGTAATCTATGAGGAGTATATGGGTTTGGACTAGTGATGCCTTACGAAGATAAAAATGTCATTTAAAGATATTTTTTTGATAGATTCCACATAGAGAGAAATTTTCATGTGGTTTAATGATACGAAATCAATATATTGTAATATTGACTGGGTAAAATTAAATAACACTAAATAGAATACATCATGACATAAGGTATTTGATGGAATCGTTGAGGAAAACATCTATATGGAAACACATGTGTTTAACGGTGCCTTATCAGCTGATGTACGAGGAATAGTGATGATAATCATATTTGAATATGTCTCTATGAGAAAGATCAGTTGATATTTCACACAATATATGATTTCCATATACATAAGACTATCTTAACTATATTTGATTTTGTGGGGATTACTCATTTGATTTTTCCTAAGAGAAGATTTTTAGTTTAGTCCTCGTAGGAGTCCATTTAATCGTTTCCATCCCACATATTCTAGTTAAATGAGGAGTAAAAGAGATTATTGTAGTTAGCGATTAATAAGGAATAGGATGTCCATAAATGATACACAGAGTATCTAAAATACTAGTTTATATTTTCTATACAGGATTTCAGTTATGAGACATTAGTAATTTGGTCGCAGACATGGGACCATAATAAATAGAATCATAGATCTAGTAAGGTCATATCAATGGATTATATCCCTATTTAGTGTTGAATTACGGCTCTTAGTCCTATTTAAGGATTAGATACGGTGATTATTGTCATTACCCATCCTAGGGGCGCATGTCGGGACTACCCCAATCCCAACTTCCATAGGCCAGGGGTTGGCGACTAGCACCAAAGGTATACATCCCTATGTTGGGAAGGCATTGCCTTTATGAATGTAGACAAACACAATAGAGTATGAAACATGGAGTAAACACTATGTAAAACTGAATACAAATGTAAGTGCTGAAAAGTGAATGGGCTAGTATACAAACCCAACTGTAAAGTATGGTAAAAATGAAAATCTTGTACAACTGTAGTAATGTAAAATAGAAACCACTGAGTAACCCTCAAGGAATCCCACCTGAAGGGTGGGTACATATGATCTCCTCAGCCCCTCGGGTCCGTCCATCTACTCCATGTACGTAGCGCCAAGTAGTCCACCTCCGGGTACCGTCCAACTCTACAAGTCTCTACCTCGATCAATATTGTCCGTCGTCTGCATCCATCACAATGTAGTGAAGGCATAACATGTTCAGGGGTGAGTATACGATACTCAATAGGGACCCCGAGACCATGAAGGTCTCCCAGAATCCACGACGGATAAACCATAAATTAAAGACACAAACACGAAGTATCAACCAACTCTAATTACGTATATGCCCATACATATAACTAAGTTATCAATATCAGCTCAGATTCAACCATCAAGCCCATGCACAACCCAGTCCATAGAGGAAAGAAAGTCAATCACATCAATGATAATGATTGAAAGTCAAGACTCATCTCACAAAGGTATACATGTTTCGTATAGTGATAGAGATGATCAGATGTAGTCACTGATTCATCTAAGTTGTTGGACCCACGCAGGATACAAGACCAGCTAAGCTGTCCAACCCACACAAGAGACAAGACCAGCACACACAAATATACATCATTTGTATAGTGATAGAGATGATCAGATATTGTCACTGATTCATCTTGGTATCAAACCCACATAGGATACAAGACCAGCTAAGTTGTCAGACCCACACAGGATACAAGACCAGCTACTCTATCAGACCCACACATGATACATGCATAGAGGTCAAACTGCTAGACCCACCTAGGATACAAGAACAGTAATCATCGCCATCAATCCCACATAGTATTATAGTAAAGTAGTCGTCGTTGCTGAACCCACAAGGGATTCCATAACAGTAGTCATCACTGTCAAACCAACGGAGGATTCCAGTATAATATTCGAAGCAGTCGCACACACCTCTAGGGTTCCCGCACACAACACACTCGATTCTGGGAGGGTCCACTCCTCAAGAAAAGGGGTTTGATATATCAACATTCACAATGTCGAGAGCTGATGTATCCCAAATTTTCGTCTCATCAAATTGAACCCAATGAAATAGATGACGCGTCAATCCGACACATGGTCTGAGAGTTATTGGATTTTCCGTTCCAGGGCCTTGGTTGAAATTCGCTCGTTCCAAACACAGCCATTTTCTAATGTTTTCCAAACCTCACATAGAGTATTGAAAAAGTACTGACTTGTCAAAAGGGTCCCAGTACCACAGACGACGTGTCTATCAGACGCACAGTCAAGATGTTATTCGCATTTAAGAAAAACTGGCCCAACCCGTCAAGCTCGATAGGCTGGCAGTTTGGCCCGTCCATGCTCTGGGAGTCCAACCCAGCTAAGGGGTTGGCCTAGCCCGATGGGGCGCGGCCTGGCCCGGTTGGGCGCGGCCAGGCCCGGTTGGCATGGCCTTACCCGACAGGGCATGGGCCGGCACGCGGTAGGCCCGGGCTCGACCAACTGGTTGAGTGGATCGGGGGGAGTGGCCCCATGTTTTCCAAAACCACAGTGTCGAGTGGTGCCGCCCCTCTTGCCCGGCAGGCCGAAGCCATTCAGTTTTCTCCGGCAAGATTGGCCCGCACAAGAGGGCCCCTATTCTCCCACGCGGCACCTTCGGTTGCCACTACCTTCTTCAACCCGGTCGGCCGCCTGCCGGCAGGTTCACCCTCCGAAACGGCCCGCTAAATCACAGGAGACGGTTCACTATAGTTTAACTCCATGAGGCATCCCAGTTATCTAGCCAGTTGGCTTTAGACGTCCGGTTCTACCTTCTCGGTTGGTCGAGTGACCAGCAGGTTCTTCCTCAGTAGAGTGGCATGCGGATGCGGGCCGCGGTCTCCTCCACCCGCACGGCACCCGGTTCCCCGCTCCTCTAACAGGCTGATGAACGGCCTCTATTTTCACCGCTGCCCTCAGTCATCTACACCTTTTCCATCTCCTCCTCCATATTGAATAAGAACTTGGATCAACAGAGGGTCATCAAGCAGTGTTCGTTCGGCCCGCACCCTTCGTGTTAAGAAATAACAGATGGACGATGATAATCCACGAAATTCAAAGAAGAACGGTGTAGAAATTAATCACTTAAAATTATATAAACCCATACCTTGATTCGAGGAGTGTTGGATGTCGACGAGACACGAATGAAGAGAGTCGTGGAAAACTGTGTCGTCCCATCAACATCGGAGGGAGAGAATTCGGAGACAACGTTGATTCGTTAACGTCGGGGTGTGTCTAGGGAAGAAGCGTCATTGGAAAAGTTCTTCATGGGAGGATTCTTCTCCCTTGATGTGGAGGAAGAAGAAGAATGATGGAGTTCCTCGTGGGTGTAACCTCACGTTCTTTCCCCAATTGAAGTTGTTGAGGAGATGTTCTTTGTCGAGAAGAAGATCACGTTCTTCATGGGAAGAAACCTTTCCTTCTAATCCTCCAAAGCTTCTCCACAAAATAATTTCCAAGACATAAAATAAAATCCTCCTCTATAATTTAATAATGCCATGAAATTCAAAAGCATTCAAATCCATATCAATTTAGTTAATGAAGATATTAATTAGATGATTTGGAATAATTAATATAAAGAGAGGTGGATATTTCACCCCAATTAAATGAAGTGTGGTGGCCTAATTAACTCAAGGGGGATTCCATGAATTTAATTGGTGTTTAGGGAGTTATAAAAGGTTTATGTGCTCATGTGGGACCCACCACACAATATCCTCCCAAGGGAGGTTATGTGGGTTGTGGATCCCACGTCTACTTCCCTTTGGTGGATTTAACCACCACCTAAATAATAAGAATATGTCTCACATATTTTTATTATTATATTTTTTTAGAAATACCAATTTATAACTTCTACTCTCGACCAAAAAAACTGTTGTAGAGGCCTCCTTAAGTGAATACTGGAATTGCGAGTTCATTGGAGCCCTCATATTTCAATTTCCAGTAGCGGTTCAAATGATAGAAAACCCTACACATGTGTTTACTAAACGTACATGACCAAAATATCAGAAATTTATTTTGGGCACACAGTGCCTTGGAATCAGGCGCCGTCAGGAACTGCGGACTCATAAAATGCCAAAGTATTTATGAAAAAAATTTATTTGAAATTTCTGGGTCATTACATTACCCCCACCTCAGATCTTTACATCCCTATAAAGTTAAAACACACACTAGGTAAACAAATGAGGGTACTAAGCACGCATCAGAGCCTCCCGCTCCCATGTGCTATTCTGGAGGTTCCCGTGCTGCCCACGAATACGCACGAGAGGAATTGACCGTCTCTGTAGGACCCGCTCCTATCGATCTATGATATCCACTAGGTCCTTCTTGAATGTCATCCCATCATCGATGTCCATCTCCCTATGGTCGATGATGTTGGACGGGTCATGCATGTATCTCCTCAACTGAGATACTTGGAAGACGTTGTGCACCTGGTGAAACTAAGGTGGACGGTCCATGCGGTAATCCACCTCTCCTAATCTACTGTGGGCATGGAATGTTCTGATGAATCGTGGAGATAACATGACATCCCATCCAAATCTCCGTAGTCCTTGTCTAGGTGAGACCCGTAGGAAGACTTGGTCACCATCCTCAAACTCATGTAATCCATGTCTCCTATCAGCATTGGACTTCTGTCTACTCTGTGTAGTCTTCTTATAGTCATGGATGATTTGGACCTTATCCATCATAGCCTCCACCAGCTCTGGTCCTTCAAGGGTTGACATCGTAGGGTCAGCCCAGCACATAGGTGATCTGCATGGTCATTCGTACAGTGCCTCGTAGGGTGCCATCCTGATGGTAGAGTGGTAAATTTTTTTGTTCGCAAACTCCATCAATTGTAAGTGATCCTCCCAGATGTGACCAAATTTGAGGACACATGCACGGAGAATGTAATCAAGAGTCGGAATAGACCTCTCAGTTCGACCATCTTTCTGAGGATGGAAGGTGGTTCTCAAGAAAAGCTTCATGCAAGAAGCATCTTTTAGGCCCTTCCATAGCCGTGAAGTGAAACATTCATCTCGATCGGAGATGATAGTCAATGACACACCATGAAGTCATATGATCTCCTGAACGTAGAGGCATACCATTCTCTCTAATAATCCCGACACTCTAATTGGTAGGAAGTGGGCCGACATGATGAGTCGGTTGACAATCACCCAGATACAATCGTGTCCTCTAGATGTACGTGGATATCTCGTCACAAAATCCATAGATATCTCATCCCACTTCCACTCTGGGACCTCTAATGCCTGAACCAAGCCTGCTGAAACCTGGTGTTATGCCTTCACCTCCTAACATGTGAGGCATTGTGAGACAAACTCTGCTACTGATGGCATCTCATTGACTATACAAAGGGTTTCCCCTTCTTATTCAATGCTATTAGTAGTGCTTCAAATATGGAGAAGTCTGGAACAAGGTATGTCTGGCCGACTCCTGAGTGATCAACTGCACCCTCTTATGTATGATTCCATCCTATGCTTCCTGGGTTTTCATTTTTTCCGACCATGGAAAAACCCCATCCCAATGTTTTAGATAAACCACAACCTTTTGGCCTAATACATTCAATTTGTGTGTGAACTGTGGTTGCCCAGTCCATACCCAATCTAACTTCGTAAGGCCTCGACGCATCCAACAAGAGGTTCCAACCGAAACACTCACCTCAAGGGTCATATCTCATGATCGGCTTAAGTGTGATTATGAATTATGCTCCCAATGGTATCTCCAGACGTGAGGGTGAAGTCAACAGTTTAACCAGAAACTCTAGGTCTCAGAATAGATTCATGGAAGGAAGGATTGATTTGTACGTGTGTATTGATATAACAGCTAGTAGTAGACACAGACTGTACCTCAAATCATTCATAGATCCGTTAGGTCACAATTCATGACAACATGCAGCTACTCTCTTCCCCTCCCCTCCAACTCCATGATCCAAGAAGGGACTATAAAGGCGGGTGGTTGTAACATGTTGAAATGTTCACCACCTCAGGCTTCTCTCCTGGCTCTGCTTCCATGTCTGCTTCCCTACAGATTCATCAGTTCTTAACACTTCCTCTTCCTGAAACATCTCACACACCCGTGTCTCTGAGACTGACACCAGTTTCATGATTTACAACTGTTAACATTCAATGGATGTATCAACCCAGCCAATGAACATTCAACAAAAAAGGTTCTCTCTAGCACCCTAACATAAATCAGAATGCATAGATGAAAAATTTGTGGCTCGGATTTCCTTATACACACCTCGCTCAGAGGTCCAAGCTTTAGAGCACTAATAGACTCATATTCATCGAGTACCAGGAATGATCGGTATGTCTCGAAGAATACTCAGCTACCGACACATCATCCAAACGAAGCTGTATAATCTCTAGAATGCTCTCAGCGACCTCCTCCATCCAGTCCGCAGCCGCCTGTGGGTTCAGATAGCCTTGGAACATGAGGGATATCTGGTGCTGAAACACATATACAACACTAATCCTATAAGTTTCCTCTACCAGTACCAACGGTAGTGTCTGCAGACAAATGAACAGTGATATAAGTGTCACAATTCCCGAA
This sequence comes from Viscum album, assembly GCA_963277665.1. Classification (NCBI taxonomy): domain Eukaryota; kingdom Viridiplantae; phylum Streptophyta; class Magnoliopsida; order Santalales; family Viscaceae; genus Viscum; species Viscum album. The sequence continues at coordinate 569,588,275 of OY728150.1, read as the reverse complement.
GGAACCATCTCAGAAAATGGTCCACGTACTGAAACATCATTATTATGCGGACCATCCTCATGGTCACTCACTGAAAAATATTAGTAGCTAGGATTAACATCTTCTCTACTAGTGTCTCAACTAGGAGGAAAACTTTATTAATTGCCTCCATCCAGTCCTCTACTACATGGAAAATTGTCTCGCCTCAATACCTCAGAGGCCTCTGCTGCTAGAACTCGTGCATCGTGCACAGTCGGCTTGCATCGTCTGCCAGTGAAGCTGGTGGAATCTACTACCCTATGGGTAGTGGTGCTGCTGGTACACCACTCGAAGGTGCCAACATAGTAATAGGGCCCTTCACTGGAGCATTGTCGCTCGGTGGGCTGTCATCGTGTACTCTATATCTGGAAAACTAGAAGGTTGTCTTCGTAATGGAATCCTAATAAGGAAAAGGTGTTCCACAGTCAAGAAGTTATACCTGGTGAGAAGACTCAAACAGACCACAAAGGAAACTCTTGAAACATACATGCAATCAGTGTTTTCGCGCACTGAGTTAGAAATCATAGGTCAAGGTCTTGGTGTACGGATACATCGGCCGCCACACTAACATTGGACTCCCTTGACTGAAAAACACAATCAATACTCTTTCACTATTTCTTCACAGAAAAAAATGAATAGAGTCCTGATTTTTGCAGTAGAACAGACTCCTCTGATACCACTTTGTCACGAACCTTCCTAAGGGCCGGTGCCGTGACAACCCCAAGTCCGCCTTCCATAGTCCAGGGGCTGGCGACTAGCCCCAATGGCATAAATCCTTAAAATGGGGAAGAATTTCCTTTATAAAAGTATACAAACACAATATAGTATGCAAAATCAAGTTAACACTAAGTAAAACTGAATACAAAAGTAAGTGCTGAAAAGTGAATGTGCCAGTATATCAACCCAACTGTAAAGTATGGTAAAACTAAAAAGATAGTACAAATACAGTAATGTAAAACAGAAACCACTGAGTCATCCACTGGGAATCCCACCTGAAGGGTGGGTATAAATGATCTCGTCAATACCTCGGGTCCATCTGTCTGCTCCATGTACATCTCGGTAAGTAGTCCACCTCTAGGTACCATCCAGCTCTACAAGTCTCTACCTCGGTCAGTGTTGTCCATCATTTACATCATACACAATGTAGTGCGGGCATAGCCTGTGCAGGGGTGAGTATACGATACTCAGTAGGGACCATGAGAACCTGAAGGTCTCCTAGAATCCAAGATGAATAAACCACAGATGAAAAAAATAGAAATGAAGTATCAAATGACTCTACCATGGTATATACTCATACATATACCTAAGTTATCAATCTTAGTTCATCTCCAACCCTCGAGACCAATCACAACCTATTCCACATTGGAAAGAAATTCAATCACATCAATGTTAATGATGAAAAGTCATGACTTATGTCATATAGGTATACATCCTCTGTATAGAGATAGAGATGATCAGATGTAGTCACTGATTCATCTATGCTGTCAGACCCACACAAGATACAAGACCAGCTAAATTCTCAGTCCCACATAGTATACAAGACCATCTCACACAAATATACATCCTCTGTATAGAGATAGAGATGATCAGATGTAGTCACTCATTCATTTAATCATTCATACCCATATATTATACAAGACCAGCTAAGATGTCGGACCCACACATGACAAAACACCAGCTACTCTGTCGGACCCACACAGGATATATGTACAAAGGTCAAACTGCCGGACCCACATAGGATACATGAATAACAGTCATTTCTATCTAACCCATGGAGGATTTCAGTATGGTAGTCGACGCTTTGAAGCCACAAAGGATTCAAGTACAATAGTCATTATTGTCTAACCCACAGAGGATTCCAGTATAGTAGTTGACGCAGTCGCAGCCAGCTCTATGGTTCCCGCACACATCACACTCAATTCTGGGAGGGTCCCCTCCATGAGCAAAGGGGGTCGATACATAAACTGTCATGATGTCCAGAGTTGATGTATCCTGAAATTTTGTCTCATTAAAAGGAAACCAATGAAATAGATGCAATGTCAATCGGACGCCCGGTCTAACAGTTATTGGATTTTTTATTCTGGGGCCCCAGTTGGAATTATGCTACTTCAAAACCCAGCCATTTTCCAAATTTGTTCAAAACTCACTTAGAGTCTCGCAAAAGGACAGCCTCATTGTAATAGTCCTAGTGTCGTAGATGAAATGTCGATTGGATGCACTATCAAGATGTTATTCACATTTAAGTGAAATGGGTATGGCCCATCAAGCCCGGTGGGCTGACGGGTCGGCCCATCCTAGCTCGGTGAGTCCGACCCAACTAAGGGGTCGGCCCGGCCAAATGGGGCATGGACTATCCCGGTGGGGCATGGCCCGACCTGACTGTGCACGGCCCGGACTGGGATGGTCGCGGCTCGGCCAGTTGGCCGAGCGGATCGTGGAGCATGGCCCCCGATTTTCCGAAACAGCGGCACCGGGTGTTGTTGCCCCTCCTGTCCGGCCAGCTGAAGCCGACTGATCTTCTACGGCGCGAGTGTCCCACACATGCGTGCCGCTGTTCTACCAAGCAGCACCACCAGGTTTTTCTTCCTTCTTCAACCCGGTCGGTCGCCTGCCGGCCGGTTCGCCCATCGAAACGGCCCGTGGATGCACATGCCACGGTTCTCCACAGTGCGGAGCCATGAGGCGTCGCGGTTCTTTACAGCGCGGTTCCATGAGGCACCATGGTTCTCCAGATGGTTAGCTTTAGCTGGCCAGTTCTTCCACCCCGGCTGGTCGACAGACTCACAGACTCCTCCTCGGCCGAGCGGCCACTGAATGCGGGCCACAGTCTCCTCTCCCCATATGACACCGAGTGTCATTGTCCTCTAACAGGATGGTGCGCGGTCGCCATTGTCGCCACCTCCTCCCTCGTTCATCGCCATATTTTCCATCATCACCTCCATCGTGAATAAGAACAAGAATCAATGATGGGTCATCTGGCCATGTTCGTTCGGCCCACGCCCTCCACGTTAAGAGATAAAAGATGACCACAAATAATACAAGAAATTCAACGATGAACGGGGTAGAAATTATTCACTTAAAATTATACAAATTTATTCCTTGATTCAAGGAGCATTGCACATCAACAAGCCATAAAATATGAGCGTCGCGGAAAATGGTGTCGTCCCATCAACATCGGAGGAAGAGAATTTGGAGACAACATTGATTCATTGACGTTGGGGTGCATCCAACGAAGAAGCGTCGTTGGAGAAGTTCTTCACATGTGGAGTCTTAACCATAGATGCAGAGTATGAAGAAGAATGAATGGGTTCCTCATGGGCACCACATCACGTTCATGCCCCAGTTGAAGAAGTGGAGGGGATTTTCTTCACCAAGAAGAAGATCATGTTCTTCGTGGGAGGAAAGATTTCCTTCAAATCCTCCAAAGATTATACGCAGAATAATTGCCAAGCCATAAAATAAAAAGGCTCCCTTATAATTTAATAATTCCATTCAATTAAAAAGGATTCAAATCCCTTTAAATTTAATTAATAAAGATATTAAATAGATGATTTGGCATAATTAAGAGTAAGGGAGGGGGAGAGTTCTCCCCGATTAAATTATGGTTGGTGGCCTCATTAACTCAAAGGGGAGTCCATGAGTATAATGGGGGTACAATGAGTTATAAGTGGTTTAGGTGCTCGTGTGGGCCCCAAAATACAATATCCTCCCATGGGAGGTTATGTGGGTTGTGGGTCCCACCCAAACATCCCTTTGGTGGTTTTAACCACCACCTAAATAATAAAAATATGTCTCACATAATATTATTATTATTTTTTTTAGAAACCCAAAATAATAACATCCACTCTCGACCAAACAGAACTACGGTAGAGGCCTCCTTAAGCGAATATCGGCACTGCGAGTTCATCAGTGTCCTCAGATATCAATTCTGAGCATCCATTCAAAAGATAGAAAACCCGCACATATGTTTACTGAATGTACCTGAAAAAAACATCCGAAATTGATTCTGGGCACGCTGGGCCTCGGAATCATAAGATATCATAAACAACGAACTTGTAAAATTAAAAAGAATTTAATAAAAATATTTCCTTGAAATTTCTGGGTCTTTACAATTATCGTCATTAAGGACTTAACTATTTTTATTATTCCAAGAGATGGACAAGATATTGTGTTTAGTGATTGTGTGTGAATGACTAAGTTTTATATCCATATAATGGACTTAGAATAACATTTTTGTCCCTTATATTGATGTATATCAGGGGTTAATCCCTAGTGAGGACCTTTTAGGGTGCTTAGCCATAGCGACTGCATAGTTATGATAATTATCTATTGTAAGTTCTCAAATAAAGTGTTTATCCCTAGTGGGGGATTATCTAAAGGTGTGGTACCTCTCATTAGTTTTCCGTAGTGGAGAGATTCATGATTTTGAGGGATGAAAGGATCCTTAAAACTATTGTATAGGGATTGGTGAAATCCTTCTCTATTATGGGGCCTTGGGTGAATGGCCTCCCAAATATTGGGACCTGGGTGATCGGTCACCCAAGTGAACGACACTAGGTGGAGTGCTTCCCAATTGAGGGCTCACAGAAAATGGGCACCCATGTGTTGCGGCATGGGTGACTCGTCTCCAATGTGAGGGTCTCTAAGAAACTATTATCTTATTAGAGTAATTAAACATGTGGTATCTCTTTAATAGGTAGGGTGATGGGAGCTCTGACATCTATTTGATGTCCATCAACACAACTATTTCTCCACATTAAAATCAGTTGTGTGGGAGTCTATTTATAGGTCATGATGAGTAATTGTGCTAGTAAGAGCATCATGGTATTGGTGTTTCATGTTGTTGACCTAGGTGAATCAACCTATGTGGACAGGAGATGGTTGGGCAAAATATGATGAGAAACTAGAGGGGATATAGGTGATGGGGACTAAAAATTCTACTTAATATTTATCAAACATTATTTTTTGTGCATAAATTTAATTAGGGTTTATGAGTATTCAAATTGAATCCATTTATGTTAATAATGTCGTTAGATATTTTTTTATTCAAAATACAAATATGATTTACATGGATAAAATGTTCTATAAATATCCTTAAAATTGGGATTATTTCATTAACAGCCTATTCACTAGTATTCTGTGAAATCCATTACTTAATCTTAGAGGGAGGCTCTCACCACTATATCTCCAAATTAAGAAATATTTCTGTAGATTCATAATCCCTTATCATGGGAGTAGTGTTTCACACTTGGAAGTCACATACTATTCTCTATTTGACATGGGGATATATTTTTAATTAAATATGACATGTGTTATATGAGTGATGATCAAACATGAATTCTAATGAAAATTACGGGGAATAGATTTTTTACTCTTAAAATAATAAATACAAAGAAAAAAATATTAAATTTAATGGAATTTCAATGATTTATATTTTGAATCAACTATATGATAATTTTCATTCTAAGGTGATATGATTTAAATTGAAAACCCAACTAGGAATATATGGACAATATTTAGGATGGAATTATTAATGTGAATGATGATAAAATTAAATTTTGGTTATAAAGGATTGAGTATATGATGATGGATAGTTTTGAAATGATTTATTAAATTTTTATAACAGTTTATGGAACATTGAGTTACATCAAATTATTTGGTTAAAATATTGATTATTACACTTTGGATAAAAATTTATGAAGGATTCTACTAAATACATTTGACTCTAATTTATCTAAACATAAATTTAGTGATAAAAATAAAATTTATAACCATGAGCTAAAATTAAAACATGTTTTTTTTATGATGTCATAAAAGATATTATTTCCAAAAGGATGGTCAAATAATTAAAGTAGGTTTCATTAGAAGAAATGAAAAATCTTAACCTCATAGATAATTATGAAGAAACCCCCTTTGAAACTATATATCATGAAAACTTGATGAGGAGTATTAAATTTCTTGTATTTCATTTCAAGGACATTAAAAAATTAGAATTAATATAACAAGGTAAAGCTCCCATAAAATTTATTTATTTTCAATTTTTATATATTTTACTATTTATTTTTTAATGTAGATGAATATTGATATTTTAGTTGATGAAAATTAGGTCCTTATTCTAAATATAAAATATATAAATTATAATAATACATTTAGGGGATGAATAAATTCTCTAGAAGTAAGAGATTATTTTTTCTACGTACAAAAAGATGAAATATCCCTCCTATTTATCTACTATGAGGACATGGGATACTAATACACATAAAATATTAATGTATAATATTGTAAAATAAGAATAATCATTGAGTAGTGATGAGTATGATAAATAAATATATACTAATAAAAAGTTTAAAGATGATCAAGAATCTTTTATTGATAAAATTCTCATTCTCTAAAGACATGTTAGACAAATAAGGAAGGATATTGATAAACGAAAACAAAATAAGACTATATTTTTTATGAAATAATTTTAACTCATTAAATAATTGGATTCTCTCAATGATTAGGTTATAACAAAATAAAAAATATTAAATGCATATTATGAAATTTCTACTTTAATCGAGTATTAGTTGGATGATATTTAACTGTGGTTTCTTAATACTCTGAATAAAGATATAACTACATGAAAATATTATAATAATTTTGTAAAAATAATGTTTGAATCATTAAAATTCCCTATATATAATATATTGTCATCTTAGGGGTTTATTTTCCTTTTCTATTAAATTTCTTGACATAAAATGTGTGAAACTCATAACAAAATTATAGACATTAAATAAGGTTAATGGAGGGTTAAAACTATTAGGTATGAAATGAAATGTCACATAAAAAAATTATAAATATTATTCTATGATGTAATTTGAAGTATATACATAATATCAATGAAATATATCTCTTTTATACAACTTGTAAATAAATGATAAATTATATTAACTTTAATATTTGAGGAAATTTCATGGGTGACCCTCTCCTCTCTTATAAAAGGACAACACGTCTTCTATCATTCTCATACCTAATGACCCATTTATATGAATACATATATCAAAAATTACATAGAAACTATCTTATAAATTTCAATGATGTAACAGTCTTATTAAAATTCCATTCTAGAAGTATTATGCTGTATTCCAAAGGTTGTTTTTTGAAGAACTGGTGTAACTCTTAACTGAGCATTTTTGTTTTATTTCACCGTCTACCTTCTTCCAATATTCTTAACCATAATGATATAATAACATTACTAAAAATATAATTTAATGTTATTATGAATTTAGTAAAATACCTTTTCTCCTTTTCCATCATATCGTTAATTAAATCATCATTTCTGCGCATGTGTGGACATCCATCCCAACAAAAGTAATGTGTTTTGTCTTTTATAATACCCTTACAAAGATGGATATGTTATGGATTTAGTGAATACCGAGAATTATGTTTTATGTTTTAATAAATTACCTTATAGTTAAATGAGAACCAAATAATATACTATGGTGAACATAATTGATTTAGTGTATATGTATATAATTTTATTAATGAAATAAATATGATTTTTTAAATTAAAGATTTTACATAGATTCCTATTTTTTCACATATTATAAAATTACAATGTTTCCCATATTTATGTGTGGAAGACGGATTCTATGGGGTTTTTTGATTCATTTTTCATGTCCAATATTCATGGAAGATTATAATATTGAATTTACTTAATTAATTTTATAATTTTTTTCATGATCAACCTATTGATTTTCTAGTTTGATTATGACTCAATCAACTTGAAAATGACTGAAATGGATTTAAAATATTTTATATAAGAAACTATAACAAATGAAATTAAAGTGTTAATAATAATGGAATTAACATGAAAAAGTATCATAAGACGGTATAAAATTTATAAATTTTATAATATATATGAGATAAAATATGTATGTTGAACGAACTACATGAGGTAAAGGGTTTCATTACTAAATTTCTATTATTTGGGTTATAACACTTATTTATTGAATTATTATGAATAAATTAAATGTAAACTAACATATAAATTTTTTATATATCCGCTGCTTTAATATTTTTTACATATGATCACAAAATTAAACCATTGAAATCTTTTTAATTTCAATGTTATAAACATTCAAAGGGTTTTATTTTTTCAAACCTCATTTAATTGAGATATGATACGTACCACACACCTTAATTTCATTGTATGGTGTATATATTATCCCATGATTATATTTTGACATATTAAATTATGTAATTCAATGGATTCACATATAACTATGATATTAATGATTTCATTTACTTTTTATTTAATTGTTTCCAAATTGGTATGAATAAATGTTATACACTCATTTATTTTTGGGACCTTATATGTTAAATATCAGTTATGGATTCTTATATGGATATTATAATTTTGAAACCATTTATTTTTTCATCACTATGGTTAATAAAAGATTTTATATGTATTGGTACCATTTAAATAACTTTAATACAAAAAAAATTAGATTTTTTTTAAGAAAAGTATACCTACTTTGATCTTTATAAAATGAAATTTTTATTCCATGAACATGATCATAAAATTGTTTTATAGATGTTTTTACCTTTAAATGATATGTTTTATAATGTTCACTTTAATTTCCTACATTTAATATACAATGGTTAAAAAATATTTTTTAGGAAACATTTTCTGAATAAGACAATTTTTAATTTTTAAAAAATTGCGCAAAGTATATTCTATTATAACATCTTGAAAATAAAATGGTATTCCAAGTATCATTATAATTATTTTATTCATAGAGTAATTTTTCTGTTTTCATGTTATTTTCAATGAAATTAAATTCAAAAATTTTATGAAAATATTTATTTAATATTTCCTCAAAAGAAAACAATATTTTTTATCTTGTTTTCGAATAATGGTTTTATTGTTAATTTAAAAATATTTTTATCTTGGTTAACATATATTGATAAATAATAATATTTTTTAGCTATATAATCTATTTATACAAAATTCTATTATACTCTTGGTGGCTTATGATCATGATGTTCTATTTCTAATATAGGAAATTTTATGATAGTCTCTATGCTAGTTTTCAAATACATATATTTACGTTGATTATATATTATATGGATTATTCCCCCCATTTATATGATGAAATCATTATGAAAAATAATTCATGTTAGTGTCTTATTATGTCCCTTATTTTCATTGACTAGTCTCATGGTAAAAACCAATCTAGTTATTTTATATATCTCTACAAAATTAGTATATAGGTTTTGGTATGAGGCCTTGAATCTTTGTTTTTAATGTCTTGGGAGAAGGCATTACTAGAATGATTATGATGTTTGACAATATTAATTATAAAATTATTAAACAAGTTACTATTATCAATGTAGTTATTTATATTCATATATTATTTGTGGATGTATTGCTATTTTATAAAATTATTTATACAGGTTATTTGATCTTTATTTTTATTTTCCTTGTTATTCGTGTTTTATTTATTCTGTTTTATCTTACGTCATGAAAATTTCTCTTATCAGGAATTTAATCTCACAATTTATTAGGTTTTAATTTCCATAGCATATGAAGAAAGGATATATGAATGATTTTCATGGTATACTATAGTATATAAAATAGTTCACCCTACAATATTATGTTTTATTTCATGTTTTTATATATAATATGATATTAATATATGTATCTATTCTCCTTAGTGTGGTAAACTATTTTATCATTGAGATATGATAATTATAATAAAATTATAGTGTTTTAAAATAACCACAATGATCTAGGATACAAAATTTTGGATGAAATAGTTTATATCTAAGAAAATCAGGTAGGACCCTTTGGAACAATATATCGTAAAAAATAGATTACATAACACAAACCTATGATGTATTATATGTAAAACTTGATGTATAAAGTATAATCAAAAGGCATTTATAATCTGATGAATAAGTGGTCATCTTAGAAAATGAATCCCTTTCAAGATACTAAAAAGTGGATTCTATTTTTTTCCAAATGTATCTAGTGGTAATAAAAGAGAATGGGGAAGAATGAGTATTAAAAGATCATTATCACTGATTGATGAGTGGACCTCTAAATATACAACTGGATAGACACTATTGGGGATATGATTGGATTAATAGGAATTTCCATTATGAACAAGCATGGTGAAAGAGTAGGAAATCCCTATAGAAACCTATTATATTCCACAGTGATATGGTATAAACCCAAAGTTTATTGGGTTGATATATTTATGGGTTATAAAAAGATTAAATGTATAGATAACAATTTTGAGATTTTATGGTATGGATGTGTTAGACAATTAATTATATTTTGGGTGACATTTATTGGAATAAAACACATTTATTAAATACGTTTTTAGTGAAAATGTTATTTTGGAAAAAATTACATTATATTCATTGGATATAAGAGAAATAGAATTGATAAATGTTCTGTTTAATATGATCTATGATGTTAATATGGTTAATTGGGATAAAATTATTTTTACATTTTTGTAATATACTATTTATCATATATATAAGAATGGGATTACAATCTTTTTTTTCAAAAAAAAAATTAAATTTAAATTTTAAATAAGTAGACTATATTAGGAAAATTATTCCTGTAATGTAAATAGAATAATATTGTCTAATATGAGATAATATAATTAGAATAATGATTGGGTTAATTTGTTGAGGTATATATGAATTTGATGTGGAATTAGGTTGATTTAATTAATTTTTTGGAAAAGGGTATAATATTTTTAGGATCATAGGATATGCCATATACTATTTAGATATATCAAATTAAAAATTTATAATGTTATTTGGATATAGATATTAAATTATCCTCAAAAGAATATGTGATAAAATATTTTCACATTTTGTGTTTTCAAAATGGTCCTAACTATTTTTCGATGACTTTAAAGGTTCATTACATATGAAATGATTTATGTTTAACATTGGAGTTAATTGTTGAGTATATGGATATTAAGGAAGTATTTTCACATATGAGGGATTATTCATGTTAGTTATTATTTTTGATTGTGGTTACCATTTCAATTTTATAAAGGAGGAATAAAGTTTCATCATTTGTTGAATCCTTTAATAAATTAAAAGATGACTTATTTCTTGAGGCATGAAAAAATTATCATGATCATGATATTCCATATTATAGATGAAATTATTATTATAGAAAAGGAAGAAATTGTTTATGAAAATTTTATTATATTGTCTATCATAATTTTGAAGGAATTTATCAATCCAATGAAATATAATGATAAATAAATTGTGTCTTATGTTGAATGTAATAATGAACTACCGAGTTATGTATTCAAAAAACTCCTTTTTTTCAGTATGTGTCTTATAAAGATGCATTCATAATACTATTCCTAGTTATATCCTTAAAATTTTAATCTTAGGATGAAATATATATAATATTTTATTACAATGTTATATTTAGTTATAAAAATTAAAATTCTATGGATATAATTTTTTAGGGGGGTAATGTAATATCAAAAAAACTAATTTTTATATTTCCTTTTAAAAATAACACTGCATTTGATAGCATGTAGCATGTAAAATATTCAGTTTAAATAAGAATTAAAATAAAATTATTTAAATATGAAGTATATAACGAGTAATTGAATTAGAATGTTTGAATCTGAGTAACAAAATGATGATATATATATATCCTCATCAACACAAATGAATTGACTAATGATTACTACATATGAACTCAATTTTTAGTAGTTATTTTATTCTTTAAAAAAATGTTTCCATCAAAAATGATTTTATTAATTTTTATGAGATAATATTATAATTACTTTCCACTGCATTTAGTGATTTTATATGGAATTAATCATATAATTTTTTAAATCACCATGTTAAAATTATCATAGATTGAAATTATATGGTTTTCATAAAAATGTCCAATTTTAGGTAAATAGTGAACATAATGATTTTATAGAAAACATTCATTTCTTTTCATGTATATATAATGTTCCATTTTCCCGAATTTTTATTAATATTTATTTAATTTATATTTTTTAAAAATAATTCAATTGATTCCATATGAATCACCATTATATTTTATTTTGGTATATTTTTATTTGTATACATAATTTTTTTTCCTAATCACTACTCTTCATTCAATTTTACACAATTATATTAAAATTAATTTCTTATTTTTATATAGTTTAATATTTATAACTATATTTCATATTTGGAATCAGCATGTTTAAATTTATTAATATTGACAATTTCCTTTTTGTTCAATATTTATTGTAACTATGGGAAATATATTTCTCCATGGTACATGGTAAGTCAGTTAATTAATGATAAAATAATGTTATAGGGCTTGAAATATATTTAGAAAATAAGTTATTTATATTAGATGATTTTATCTCTTTTAACCATTCATATATTTTTATTATACGGCCTTTTTGTGCCACTTTTCATTCCTAATGACTGTTATACTATATTCAATGAAAGAAAATTCTTAAATACATCATTCTTTTTATTAATATAGATAATATTTTTTGATAGGGTCAGAACCATGTTATTTCTATTTCAAAGTGTTTATATAAAGATAAATCATATTTTCGTGTCAGAAATTTATTTTTATTATTTAGTTTTGAAATAATTACCTAAAATTCTTCTTCGATGCTGATATAGTGATTGTTAAAGATCTAGATTAATAAAGGAAACTATTTTTTAATTATAAAAAGTATATTTAGTTGGTAATTTATGGAATTGTAATAATTTTTAGATTAATATAAATTATATTTATGTGATATATTTTTCTATTTTAATTAAATTATTATATTTATAGTTATAAAATTAAAAATATATAAATGGTCCAAAACAAGACATTATTATATTTTTATATTAATTAATATTATATTAAATTATTTGAAATTTATTAAAAAAAATATGCTTTTCCAAATGAATGTGATACGGTCGATCATATAATCTATTTGAAAATAACTAGATAATTTTTTTATTTACATTAATTAGGTATAATGTGTAAATATTCATTTATAATATAAATCATTAATATTGGTTATCTAGGGTTAAAACTAGGAGATAATAGTTTAAAAAAACCGATTTTTTTTAAATATTATTTTAGGAGATTATTTGAACCGATATCTTTCCAATATTTAAAATATATGAATTTTTCCCACTTGAAAATGAAAATTAAATTATATTAATTTATCAACTTAAATAATTTAACGGGTGCTCATGCTATCAATTAGGAAAGAAAACCATCAATAATATCTTCCTCATACATAATTCTCCATTTTAATCCAACAACATCCACCAAAATACATTTCCATCATTCCTACCCACAACCAAGGGTCTTTGGTCTAATGAAAATTACAATCAAGGAGTCTTAATATGTATGCTAAAAATGGTTTCAAAAAGAAGAGGTATTGTAACATCCCCTTAAAATAAAGAATATGAAATTATCATATTCATTAATATTTGGGATTTAAATATTAATTTTACTTTAAATGGGATTCTTTGATTGATGGAATTACTGACATGAAACAATGGGTTTCTCAGATGTCTTATGTTGCACACAATGTCTAGTCACAATAATAATAATAATAATAATATGATATTATTATTTTAAATGATAGTCAATACCTATTCATTTTATTATCTGGAATGAAAAGACCTGAGAATGTTATTATTAAACATGTTTTTAAAGGTTTTTACATTTATCCAATAAAATTTAGAGGCTATAAATGATAATGAATCTGATTTTAAGAAGGAAAACTCAAATATTTTGATGTGGTTGTTTTACCTCCTTTTGTTGGTGAAATACTTTTAAATTTAGATTTTTTACTTTTATATGTTCCATTTGACAAAATAATGTTTTTATTTTGATTTGGGACATCAAATTTTACATTGTGTAAAATATTGGTATTTTTATGATAAATTAATGTTTTTTAATGTATACTGAATATTAATTTATTTTAAATAAAAAATGCCATTTTATCTGATTTAATTATATATATTGGTTTTCCTTTTAATTGGTTTTTATATTTTAATTGGATTATATTTTTTTAATTTAATCCAATTTTTTTCATTGGAAGAAATTTCACATTGAAATTGGACAGAAACAGATGTTAATATTTTGATAGTTATTATTTCTTAAAAACAGGATTTTTGGATTTGACAATATGAATTAATTTTAAATTAATTCTAAAACAACATTGTTTGCATTTTGGAAGAGTTTATACCATATTTTGAATAAGGAGGTCCAGGTTTTCTTAATAGGTATCTATAATTTTTAGACATTATGAATAATAACTTCTGTTAATATTTTATTTAACGTGGTTAAAAGGGTAAATCTTGTAAATAACGGTAACAAATAATATTACGATAATATTAAATTACCCTACCATATGTCCAAACCATTTTTTTGTTACATTTTTGACCATGGGAATACTTGAGTCGTTTTTGGGACTCCATGGAGCCACTTGTAAGTGAATATGACACTAAAAATTAATTTAATATTAAAGAAAAATGTTATATAAGAAAATATCATTTAGTAAAAACAATATTTATATTTGGTTATATAAGTGATATTTTCAACTATATATATTAATTAGAAATATGAAACGATTTCATACAACTAGGTATTTTATTTATAATTTTTAGAAATCATATAAATGAATTTATTTGTGACACAATGTGATGTAGTGATTACCTTATTGATGAATGATTTAAAGAAATTAGATTAAAAATAAAAAAAAAATTGGAAACTTTTTAGGAAATCCATGAAATTTGGAGATACTTATGACTTTTTATATTTGAATCAATTATTGTTTTTTATAAATAATCATGTTTTTTTTATATTTATAAAAGTCCTGATATGAATAGTATATAAATTGACAAAAATATGTTTTTAAAACAAATATTATTTTATTAAATGGTCTAATAATCCTAAAATTCTATGATTCTTCCAAATTACATATACGATGTTACGAATTTCATCCATGATTCATATTTTTTTCTTGGAATTTTATTTTTAATATGGTATCCATATTGTATGAACATACAAGAAGACATGGTAAAAGATAAATAAGTTAACGAAAGGTTAAATGAAAAAGAGAAGGATTAAAACATACCCAAAACATATCCAATTACTATTAGATGATTTTATTTCAACTTATATTCATCTTATTGTCAAATTTTATTAGTTTCGGTCCTTATGAAATCGAAAATCAGTTTATGATAAAATAATATTTTCAATCATTCCCAAAGAGCCCTTCCTCCCTCTTATAAAAGGACACCACCTCTAACCCATTACTCAAACCTCTCAATACCCATAGGATCATTAAACATATGACCAAATACGCTCCAAACATCCTTATATTCCTCATATAAGCCTTCACATTGGAAGAATCAAATTCTAGAGATCTCTTTAGCTCAAATCCCAAAAAGTTACCCAATTTGTGGTAACGTCTTCTCTCAAGTTTCCTTCCATTATTTTTTATTCTCCACTACCTTTGATATTATTATTATATTTTTCTATAGAAACACATGTATCCAAAATATAATATGATTTCGTTACGAGATATATTCAAACTAATCTTACACACACATCCATCTAATGGACACGATCATAATGTTTCTGTGTACGGTGAAATACTACCTCCAGAAATGATTTTTTGATTTTCCCCAACCACCTCTCATAGTGTCCATTATAAAGGAATTGTAATTATATATGATATATAAGATATTTAGTTTTTCATTTTCTTCTGTAATTTTCATTTAGAACCTACCATTATGGTTTTCAAGTTCTACAAATTCTATAATTTCATTTGAGGAAGTGTGGACTACCGCCCCCTCGAAGTGATATGACTCCATCACACCATACATGGAATGTATAAAGGATTGTGGAAATAAAATTATGTAACATATATAAAATATGATATTACACTGTAATAATAATATACCATGGTATCATTTACTTTTCATTCTCTTAAAAATAAAAAAAATGAAATCAGTGTAGTGTAGTGTTCATGTGTATATACGGATTACGATATCCATGAATTGTGCATTCCATGTTCATATATTCAAATGTTATGAAAAATTATAAATACATATATAATGAATATATATGATAAATATGATATCTAAATCATTAATCTAATTATGGAGATAAAGTACTTTTGACCACACGGACAATTTGTAATTTTAACATGTTCATTTTTTACCAAAGTTCAAAACATCGAGAAAATGTCTGACATGAACTCAAATTATTAACTAATTCTGATATAAAGGTAATAAGATATATAAATCAAATAATAAAATTGAAAATGTTTCTTAAGAAATTATAAATTAACTTATGTTTATTATTTATGATTAATAAAGAACATACAAGGTAAGTCAGACATGAGGTAAGGGTCTTCATCCCAATATCCATTCATTGAGGCATACCTTGATTTATACACGACAATATTTTATATTATTTATAAGAAACCCCTTTGGATTTTACTTTAACTCAAAGGGAATATTTTTCTAAAATGTGTTTTACAAAACGTCAAAAATAATATTTCTCTTATATTACGTGGTGACAATTACCATTCCTCTACTACATGCATTATTTTTTGTTTCACTTCCTTAACAGACCATAATATTTTTAAAATGAAATTAAATACAACATACACATATTCAATATTTGGGTTTTTAAAATGGTTTTTATAATTGATTTTTATGTCAAAATATTGAACTTTTATATTGATATTTCAATATGGAAATGTTATTTTACTTTTATGATTGTTCGTGTGTTTTGATTATGTTTTGGTTCTTGTGAATTGTTTACGTATATGGGTGGATCTATGATTAACCTAGGGTTTGTGAGAATGATATATCTATACAATTCATTGGGTAAAATATCAGATGTAATGTTAATGTATCTCCAAA
The DNA here is from genome assembly GCA_963277665.1 of Viscum album. NCBI lineage: Eukaryota > Viridiplantae > Streptophyta > Magnoliopsida > Santalales > Viscaceae > Viscum > Viscum album. The sequence continues at coordinate 569,571,325 of OY728150.1, read as the reverse complement.
GAGATTAATATAATATACTGTGATGGGTATTCTAAACATAACTCTCTATGAAGTTGTGAAATCTACAATATAATTATGTTATGGATTCCACAAGTTACTTTTTGATTTATGGTTTATATGCGTTATTCATAAATAATATGATTTGATGAGGTATATTTAATAGCTTATGTTTTATATGTGTTTGTGGACTAATGTTCTCAAGCCTTATATTATACACCTTACTGAGATTATTATGCTTACCCGTATTTTTGAAAAAACAATTCACAGGGTATAAGAAAGAGTTTGAGAAAGGAATAATTATAGAAGATTAATATCAAGCAAATAATTCATGTCTTTATTTAAGTATTTTTTTTGAATAAATGGATACTAAGTTGAATTTATTACTATTTAATATTTGATATGTACCTCAATGTTAATTTATGATTAAACTAAAGGTTATCTAATGTTTTAAGGCTGCAGCCTTACTGTTGGTATCATAGGTTATATTAGATAACATTAGAGGTTAGGAAATTGTATAAGCATAAGTGACATAACCATAATTCTTAGAATATTGGAAGGATACATAGTTATTTTAGATAAATTTAATGAGTTTAAGATAACATGAATAATTATATCTTTGTGTTTACCCTCCTCATAAGATATTATATGATGATTTTACTAAAATACTCACACTTAAAGTTTTGGTTCAATAAATGGCTAGATCGTGCATGAAACAAAGTAACAATGAATTTTAATAAGATTTTGATGATTTTATGAATAAGAAACTGAATGAATTGGGAGCAGGATTTAAGCTCCTGTTTTTATTCTCAACTAACTATCTGGACTCACGATTGAGCACTTGAACCATGGTGATTTTTAAGGCATCATATGTGTGAGAAGTGAATCCTAATGGATGTTCCAGTAATAATCCTAAAGGTATTTTTATTAAAAAACATATGTATCAAGGATGAGGAATGAAATACTAAGGAAAATACATCAATGGGATAGGAAGATACAGTAGATAGGTTAATGAAGGTCATAATGAAAGAACACAACATGGAAAAGGGAAGCATGAAGTAGAATCTAGTAAAAGGAATGGAGTTATTTTTGTAGAATCAATTGAATGTTTTAAATGTGGTGTGCATGGTCATTATAAAACTAGATGTCCTACGAAGATGGTTCTGGGATGTGATCAGCAGTATTTTAAAAATATATGTTTACCAATTTTTAATTCCATTCCAATTGAAGATGTGGAATCTGAAAATGACTTATGAATGGTATGGACTTTTTCTTATCACATGTTTTGACATTACTAAAATCATTGGACATTATGCCTGATTTAGTTTGTTTGAATGATTTATAGAAGAATAATATGGAAACAATTGGGTAAATGTTCCATAAGAATGTTTGATGATTAATATGTTTATATTTTTTGAATTAAAGAGTTATGTTGGATCTATGGATGATAATATGTTTAAATGTATTAATGATATGATTAATTTGGATGAATTTTTCTTGTATGTGTAAATATGAAGTTTGATATTTGAAAATTTAATTCATAAAAGTATTTTATTTTCTTGTGTGGACATAATGTATAACCTTAGGGTTTCATATGATCTTTTATTTTTGAGCTGAAAAATGGTTATTACATTTTTGGATATGAAATGAAAGGTATTAGATAACCTTTGACGATAAACTATGTTATAGTTATTTTTAAAGAAATCATCTCATTTTTGGGAAGGTTATAAAAGTATATAATTTTCGTAAATGGAAAACACACTGACCTTGTGAAAACCCATCACATCAGATAATGTTTTAGGAATTGAACCCACAACCAAAGCACAATTGGGATTTATTGCCTACCTCTAGACAACGAAAAGATCCTTGTTTGTATGACTAATTATTTATAGTTATCTGATTTTATGGATCAATAATAAGAATATTTTTGGAACTAATGTTTGTATCAAATGAATATCCCTAGTATTGGAATATTATATAGTGATTAAGTGGAAAAGGTTATCTTGGAATACGTTCTATCTTTTGGAAACACTATATACATAAGGAAAATAGAACACTATAGGATCTTATTTATGGAGCAATGGTGGAAATTTGATTTTGGAATAATCTATGATTTTATTCTAGACATATATTTAATGGGGTTATTTATGGAATTTGTTAACCAATCATAGTGAATATATTAATAGTTTAATTACTTTTTAGTGTGATACATAGAGTGTAGCTGAAGATATTTAGAGGTAAATAGTAACATTTTTGTGGAAGCCTGTGTGATCTAATCAATTTAAATTTTGGGATTCAATATTAGTTTGGATTATATGGAAGTATTTCATGGAAAATTGTTTATTGAATGGTCTTTGTTGAACATTGGGTACTCTTTGTTCGATTTTGGATATTAAGAGTAATACTTTGTTTATCCATTTTTTGTATTATCTGATATTATACTAATAATTTCTGTTTTTGTTGATGTCTAGAGGCAAGGAAATATATAGATCATCTTTTATAGATTATGTTATACTGTAATATTTTATTCTAGTGCTTCTGTTGCTACCAAGTATTCTTGAATATTCATCTTTTGGAGAAAAGATGAGTTTTTGGTAGGGTCATTTTAAATGATGAACCTTTACTTGAAAAGTAAGTATATTTCTTTAGGTCCTTATTCAATCATATGAATAAAATCACTAAATTTATGAAATGGAACTTAAATAAAAAAATTCGTATAATATTCTTATTGTGGAATTAATGATTGTTTATCTCATTACAAGTTTGGGGTTTTCTTGATATTAAGTTTCTATTAATCATATTTCCAATCATTATCCATATGAACATGACAATTAATATAACTTTTATATCCATGTATTTCTATATGTAATCCAAGTACTGGATATATTTAGTGACCTTTGTACTTATATTTATTTATTTTAAAGTGATAGTTTTTTTGAGTATTTCCTTCTACATGGGACTTTCCATGATGTTCTAAGCACAATTTTAAAATTGCGAGGATGCAATTCCCAAAATGGGGGAAGGATATAACATACCAGGAAAATAAAGAATATAAAATGATTATATTTTAAAATATTTGTGAATTAAAAATTACATTTTTAAGGGGATTATATGTTCAATGTCGTACCTAACACACAACAATTGTTTTCTCTAGAGTATTAAGTTTCACACAATGCTGGGTCATACCAGAAAAATTAATAATACAATGTTATTATTTTAAATGGTAGCTAATCCCTAGATTTTTTATTTTCAAGAATTCACCAGAAAACCCACATTATTATTAAATAATATTTTATATGTTTTTACAATTATCTAATAAAATTTAGAGGCTTAAAATGAGAATGAATTCAATTTTATGCATGAAAAACTGAAATATTTTTAAAAGGTTATTTTACTATATTTTAATGGAAAACCCATTTTAAATATATTTTTTGTGACTTTTATATGTTTTATTTGACAAGATAATCATTTTCCATAGAATTTGGACATCAAAATTTATGCTATGTGAAATTTTGGTATTTTTCTAATAAAGTTAATTTATTATGAATTATTAAAAATAATGCAATTTAATTCAAAATTAGTTTTTCATATGATTTATTTATATAGTTATATTTTCCTTTTAATTTGGTTTAAAGTTTTATTGGATTATTTTTTTTATCATTTAATCCAATATTTTAAATTGTAATTAATTTTTCTTTGAAATTTTACATAAACAAATGTCAATCATGTGATATTTATTATATCGTAAAAACATTTTTTTGGGGTTTGACAACATGAATTAATTTTAAATTAATTTTTTCGACTTCTTTTTTTTGAATTTGGAAAAATAGATTCCATATTTGGATTCCGGAGGTCCATATTGTGTATATAGGTAACTTTTATTTTTAGTCATTATGAAGATTAACTTCAATAAATATTTTATTTACCTTGGTTAAAGGGGTAAATCTGGTAAATAAGGGTAAAAAATATTATCATAATCATCCTCAATTTCCCAAAAACAAGTACTACCCCTATTTTATGATACATTTACTACCATAGGAATCATTGGATCGATTTTGGGACCCCAGATATCCACTTGTAAGTGAAAATGAAACGTTATAAAATTTAATATAAAGTTAATGAAAATTTAACAAAAACATTTATCGTTTCGTAAATCAATTTTTATATATGGTTATATTTGTGATCATGTAATATATAAATATTCATTATAAAGTCTAAAAGATTTACAACATCATTGTATAATATTTATCATGTTTAGGCATCATATAAAAAATTTATTTATGACACATTGGTGATGTATTTATTACCATGTTGATGAACGATTTAAATAAATGAGAATATAAATATAAATATAAATTTATTTTAAAACGTTTTATGAAATCCATGAATTTTATAGATACTTTGGACATGTTATATTTTAATTAATTACAGTTTTTAGTATGAATAAATATGTTTTGGATTTTTAATAAAGACATGATTTGAATTGTATATTAATTGACATAAATGAGTTTTAAAAACAAATATTGTTTTATTAATTTATATAACAATACTAAAAATAAAATATTCTTCTCAATGAAATATATGATGTAAAAATTTTTATTAATAATCCATTTTTGGTATCTTGGAATTTTATTGTTTTTATATTAACCATATAGTATGAATATACAAGAAGACATGGTAAAAGATAAATAAGATTAGAAATGGTTTAATAAAAAATACAACGATTAATAAAAAATCCAAAAACCAATCCAAAATTTTTTGGATGATTTTATTTATAATTATATTCTTCTTAACATTTAATTTATTGTTTTTTGTACCTTTTTAAATGGATAATTACTTTATTATAAAATAATACATTCAAACATTCCTAAAGAGCCTCTCCTCCATCTTATAAAAGGACACCAACCCAAACATGTTAATCAAACCTCTCAATCCCCTTGTATTGTTCAAAATCTACCCAAATAATCTCTCTAAATCCCTATCATCTTTATATAATCATTACCCAAATAATAATTCAATTCAAGGGTGGTATTTATCTCAAATAAAAATGGGTTACTCGATTTGAGGTAACATCTTCTCTCAAGTTTCATTCCATTATTTTTCCTTCACCACACCCTATGTTATTCTTATTAGTTTTTTATATAGAAAACCCATTATACTCAATATAATAGTTGTTTTGTATGAGAAGGATTCTAACTACACTTACACACACCTCCATCAAATGGATACAAACATACTATTTCTGTGTACAGTGAACTGTAGCCTCACAAAACGATGATTGTTCGATTTTCCTCTACCAACTCACATGGTGGCCATTATGATGGAACTATAATAATATATGATTTTTATGATTTTTTTTATATATATTCTTATTTAATTCCAATTTATAATATACATTAATTCTTTTCATGTTTTATAAATACTATAATTTCATTTGACTTAATTCAGACTACCACCCCCTCAAAAATATAGGACTCATTCTTACCAAACATAGAATGTATAAAGGATGTGGTTAATATAATTATATAACATATATAAAATATTATATTATATTGGAATAATAATATACCTATATTTAATTTGATTTTCCTTCCCTTAAAAATTAAAAAAATGAAATGAAAGTTGCATTTATACGTACGTACGACTTACCGTCTCCATGAATAGTGCATTTTTTATTCATTTATCCAAATTATATGGACAAATATATAAAAAATATATACTGAATATATGTGATATATATGATATATATATCATGAATATCATTATGGAGATAATTTAATTTTGACTACATGGAAAATTTCTAGTTATAATAAGTTTAGTTTTGACTCAAGTTGTGAACATTGACAAAATGTCTAATATGAACTCAAATAATTTACTAATTGCTATAGAAAATTAATAATTTATATAAAATAAATTATAACCTTGAGATATGATCCTTAATAAAGTATAAATTAACATATTTTTATTATTTTAGAAGAATAAGGAATATACAAGACAAGTTGGGCTTGAGGTAAGGGACTTCCTCCAAATCTGCATTCAATGCGGAATACTTTTATTTATACACAAATTTATTTTATATACTATATAATAACTCAAATTAAATATCAATTTCATTCAATGGAAATATTTTTCTATGAATTGATTTATTAAATGTCAAAAATACTGTTTCTTTTAACATATGCGCTGATAATGACCTTTCCTCCACCACATGCATTAATTTATATTTAGATTCCTTAGAAAACCATAGTGTTTTTAAAAAGAAAATAAATAACATATGCAATTTTATTTATTTTGGTATATAAAATAGATTTGAGAATGTATTTATTATTTCAATATATTGAAATTTTATTTTGTGATTTCAATATGGAATTATTATATTTTCTTTAGTCTTGTTAATGTAATATGATTATGTTTGGTCTCTTGGGAATTATTTATGTATTCAAGTGTATAGGTGATAAACCTAGGGCGGGTGAGCCCGATATTTCTCTATAATTCATTGGGTAACGTGAAAAAGGTAAATGTTAATGTTTCTAATAAGGTATTTGTGGAATATCTTGTGATAGGTGTTCCAAACGTAACTCCCTAAGTAGCTGTGAAAGCTAAAATGTAAGTATGTTACAGATGACACAAGATAATATTAGGATATATGGTTTCTATGCGCTATTCATAAATCTTATGATTTCATGAAGTATGTTAAAGAGCTTATGTTTTTTATGTGTTGATGGACTAATTGTTTCATTCCTACCTTTATAACCATTACTGAGCATTTTATGCTTGTCCCATGTTTTTGAAATGTTTTTTCACAGTGTATATGAAAGGGAATGATAAAGGAAGAATTCAAGAAGATTTATATCAAGAAAAGAATTCATTATTTATTTTAAAAGTTTTTTTATGAAAAAAATGGATACTGAGTAGATGTTTCTACTTTATAATATTTGAATTTTAATTTAATACTTATGGCCTAATTTGATAAAACTCTAAACATGAAAATATCGTTAATGTTAATTCATTCTTTAAGTCAACGTTAAGAAATCTTCTAATGATGGGGCCTTACATGTATTACTCTTCATTGGGTGATTTTATTCTATTTAATATTATAAATAATTATAATATTTTTTGGACTCCCCATGTATTAATCATGTTTTAAGGATCACAAATCATCTTCAACCTAGTAAACTCCAATACAATATATCAAATCTTGTATATTAATGTTTAATGTATTATAATGCTTTAAGAAGAGCCATTCAACATATTAATTTCTCAATATTTTTTTACATACTTTATAATACAATTTATGTACTCTCATAATACCTTATTTGACAAATTCTTAAGTCTAACCCTTTTAATTATGATTATTACTTATGTCTAAACACATTTACATTGAAACGTCTGAGACACCATGAGTCTGAGACACCATGAGTCTTCCACTGGCTATGTCTTTCTGGCACCATAAAGAAGACACCGTGATGCAAACACCATGAAGCAGACACCGTGAAGTAGACAACCTTAAGTAGACATCGTGATGCAAACACTGTGAAGCATGATGCCATGAGGCAGACACTGTGAAGTAGACACCGTGAAGAAAGAAAACATGAAGAAAAACTTCGTGAATCAAGACACCGTAAAGAAAGACACTGTGAACAAGACATCGTGAGGTAGACACCATGAACAAGACACCGTGAACAAGACACAATGTCCATGAGACACCGTGATACTCAGACCTCATGATCTAATGGTCATATTTGATGATTTTAATGCACTTACATGACTAATGTTTCATTGTAGACATATCATCAGAAATTACGAGGTAACATTTGTAGAATACATGCAACCTATCGGCTCAAACACATGCATTTTCCAAGATAGAAGTGAAGTGTGACAAAGAATCATATAGCGTGATACTGAATGAAAAACAAGGATATGAGCACTATAATGAACAATCCAGTTAGAGAAATGGAAGGCCCACTGCATACAACTCGACACTGCTGAAAAACACACGAAGCATATTTGAATCTTAGAGAAAATATTCGCTCTATTGAACCTTATGATGAACACAAGCTGAATCAAAACACTCTGTTTTACAGACAAGGACTTGAACATTGCATCTGCTTCATCTCAGAAGTCCAAATCTACAATGAAACCCCTCAGATCATCTCAATACCCATCTCTATATTTCTTCATTGTTGTTTATTTTTTTATTACATTTCGAGCAGAGTGTGTACCTGTAGAACAACACACTATGTTTCCTTCATTAAACTGAAGTATACAAGATATCCTTACACAACCATTATCTTACTCTTGTGTATACACATAGATAAGTGTGGAAGAGGTCCCTATGTGTCTTGGTTATTTTATACCCTCAAAAACTGTGGAATAGTTCCCTTAGTGAACTGGACAGAATGAGTACTATTTTTTACCCCAATCCAATGTTTGGATAAATGTTTATTTATATAAACTTCTTAGTAGTAGGTGATCACCAAGTGGAGTGGATTAGGTATCGACATGATAATGAACCACTTGTTTCATATTTTTTGTGCTGCATAAATTAGACTTCTCTATTTTATTTATTTACAATATAATTCTATAATCTATAATTTCAATTTGATAATTATTCTTGGAAAGAAGTTATAACTGGCTTCACTTAGTAAAATAAAATCAAAAGTAATATTAGTAACACGAATTAATATTACTAATAATTCTCCAATCTTCTAAGAAGTTATTTTAACATAAAAAATCATATAAAAATATAACCTTGATTAACTGTGATGTATTTAATATTTGGGGATACATTTTTAGAAATATGTTTTACAGAAATATTTATAGTTACTCAATTCAGCCTTCCCCTCTTGACTAATCTACTCCAACCAACATTTGTTATTAGATGATGTTTATTAGGACTCTGCGTAATCTTATTCAACTATTATTCTAGTTGTACATTAATGATCTATAAATTTTTGTTAATTATAAATTTCTATCTCTTTTAAAGACATAAATTATTATGGATAATTGATTTGAAGGTGCTATAACCAACGTACCGCCATTATTTAATGGTAAAAATAATGGTCAATCGAAAATTAAAATGAAAATCCATTTTGAGAGTATGAGTTTTGAAATTTGGTTATCCAATATAGATGAATAAAAAATTCCTACTACTGATTGAATTACATGGGATGAACCTACCAAAACTACTTATAATAACAACTACAATGCTATGAATTCCTTATACTATTCTTTAGGAGATGAATAGTTTAATAAAATTTCTGCTTATAAGACTTCCCATTAAATTTGGGATACCCTGTTTGTCTTACATGAAGCAACATCTAATGAAAAATAAATGAGACATAATACTTATACCATCAAATATAATAATTTTAAAATGAAACCTAATGATCCTATTTATGACATGTATCTTAGGTTCAATAATATTGTCAACATAATGATTTCTCTTGGAAGAGAAGTTAGTACCAAGGAAAAAATCATGAGAATCCTTATATGTCTACCATACAGTTAGAGGGGAACATGTGTCTCTATTAGAGAATCATGTGACATCAGCAAACTACCTGTAAAATGACTCATTGGGAAACTAATGATGTATGAGGAAGAGTTGAAGGTCAATAAAGAGGAGGATGAACCAAATAAGAAATCAGATGCATTCAAGACCACCACATATACGCACAATGAGAAAGGGAATCTGGAAGCTTCAGTTGAAAGATCCACTAGTAAAAAATAATCATCTGACAGTAATGAAGAGATGGCTCGACAATCTAGAAGATTTGATCAATTTTAAAAAAATAAAATCTTTTTCAGAAAGACCAACTTCAAGTGAAAATATAAAAAAAAATGGAAGAAGTACTAGAAAAGAAGTGAAAAAACTGATGAAATTGTCTACTATTAATGTAAGCGAAAAGGGAATATAATGGCCGACTATCCAAAGCTCATGTACAAAAATAAATATGAGGACAGGGACAGGAGTTAAAAAAAGGAAATTAAAGAGACCTGGAGTTCTTCTAAGGATAGTTCTAGCGAATCAGAGACATCACATGATGAATAGTTTAACACCCCAGGTAAATAAAGAATATGACATTTTAATATTTATCCATATTTGTGAATAAAATATTAATATTACTTTAAAGGGGACGCTATGCTTGATGGCGTGCACAACACACAACAACGAGTTTCCTGGGAATCTTACGTTGCACTCTAATAATAAAATAATATTATTTTAAAATGGTAGTTAACATATAGCTGTTGTATTGACAGGAATGGATAGAAATAACTAAAATATGATTATATATGTTTTTAAATGTTTTTACATTTATCCAATAAACGGTAATGGTTTAAAATACGGAAAGAATTCAATTTTAGGCGTATATGCCCTAGTTTTCACTAAAGGTTCACTTATCGCCTTTTGATGATGAACCATCATTAAATATAATTTTTTTCACTCTTATACATTCTATTGGACCAAATAAAATTATTCTTTAGAATCGGGACATCAAAATTTACTTTGGGTAAATGATTGGTATCTTTCCGATAAAGTTCATTTTTTTATGAATAGTGTAAAATGTTGTATTTTAATTCAAAACATCTTTTTAATCTAATTTATTTATATAATTATATTATCATTTTAATTGGATTTAAAGTGAAATTAGAAAATATTTTTACCATTAAATCCAATAGTGGTCGTTGAAATTAATTTCACTTTGAAATCGGACTTAAACTAGTGTCAATCTTTTGATACTTATTGTTTCATAAAAACACGTTATTTGCTCTGACAGCGGGAATAAATTTTTAAAATAATTAATTCAACTTATATGTTGTGAATTTTTTAAAATGGACTTCATTTTAGAATTCAGAATATCAAATATAGTATAGGGTAAATTTTTGGTATTTTTCGGAAAAACTTCAATTTTTGATGAATAGTGAAACCACTAAGTGGTACTTATAAAAACTGATTTTTCGTTTAAATGAAAATTTACCACTTCTGTGTTTTAAATTTAAAAAATCCGACATACATGGTTGACATTAATAAGTAAAATGTGGTTCAATGAGATAAAAAATTTTTTTCGGAGAGTAGTAACTCATTAAGTTTTTAATCGCGATTAGAGGTAATTAGTGCAATTCAAGGCAAAAATGATATTATAATAAAATGAAAATACCTTGACACATGTCCTACCCTTATTGGATGAGTCATGGCCGACCAAGACAAGCCATGGGTCAACTTGGAGACCCCATGGAGCCACATTGGTTGGGAAATGACATAAATAACTTTTTATTTAATGTTAAAGAAAAAATGACACACACAGGATATGTTTTACTAAAACAATTTTTACATGGCGATATACAAGTCATATTTTTGACTATAAATATTAATTGGAAAGATAAAAAGATTTCCTAAATCATAGTAATTTTTTTTCTTAATTTTTAGATGTTAAATAAATTAAATTATTTATGACATCATGATGATGCAGCAATGACCTCATTATATAACGATTTAAATAAATAAGAAAGATAATTTAATATCTAAGACCTACACATGTAGAAAACCTATTGGATGAGTCTATTTTGAACCCTTATCACCTTATACTCGAAAATACATCAATGTTGGAACTCCTAAATCAGAATACCATTTTGAAATAAAGTGACTTTTCTTCACTTTCCAAGAGTGCCCCTCCTCTCCTCTTATAAAAGGCCCCCACCTCCACCTCCTTACCCACACTCCCAAAGCCTTTTTCTCTGCCAAACCCTTCCCATTTTGGCTCTCCACATCCCTCTATTACTCCTTGAAGCCTCACATTGGGCAGAAGTCTTCCTAAGTAAGCCTTTGAGATTAAACCAAGGGGAGTTACCCGATTTTAAGGTAATGTCTTTTTTTGAGTCCTTTTTGTTTTATTTTGATTCTCCAACCCCCTAAACAATTTTTATTATTTTATTTTGTAACAACTCCAGTATCCTCAATATACTAGGATGTTTTTATAAGAAGGATTCGAGCTACACTTACAGAAAACAACATATAATGGTTAAAGAACATACTGTTTCCATGGATGGCGAATTTCTACCTCACGAAATGATGATTGTTCAACACTCATATGACACCTTCAAAGGTGGCCATTAAGATGTCACTATATTTATATATGATATATAATATGTTTATGTTTTAATTAAGCTTCTGTATTTTTCATTTGTGGCTTACCTTTATGGTTTCCATTATGGGTATACGCGATATCTTCATTTTAGGAAGTGCGGACTACCGCCCCCTCAAAGTGATTATATTCATTAATGCCATACGTGGGACGTATAAATGATGGATTTAATGTTATTATATATGATTTTATAATGGAATTATTATATACCTCTATATAATTATTATTTCATTCCATTAAAGTATGAGATATAATTGAAAGTAGCTTTCATGTGTACGTACGGCTTACCGTCTCCATGAACGGTGCATTTCATTTCTTATCCCCAAATGTAATGTACTATTATAAGTACATATTTATAATGTATATATATAATTTATGTTACATATAAATGATGAATATAATTCTGGAATTTAAATATACATACCTCTCATTTAGTTTTAATTCCATTAATATGACAAAGAAATGAAAGTAGCGTTCATGCGTACGTATGGCTTACCGTCTCCATGAACGGTGCATTTCATTTCTTACCTCTAAATGATTATGTAATATTATAAATACATGTCTATTCTGGATATATATGACATATATGATATCCAAATAATTAATATCATTCTGGATATAATGAACCTTTGACCACACGAACAACATGTAATTGTAAGAAGTTCACTTTCGACTTAAGAACCAAATATCGACAAAACTAATATTATTAAATTAAATGATTACATAATGTTTATAACATGGAAATAAGTGATATAAAAGGAATAATGAACTTGAAAAAGGTTCTTAAGAAAATATAAATTAACTCAAGTTTATTATTCAGGATGTTAAAGAACGACTGAGTCAAGTCGGACCCGAGGTAAGGGATCCTACTCCTCTGTTTCTTTTTAAGTACACTCTTTATGTCATTCCTTTTAAAGATCATCTTTCGTGTTTTTGGGATGTTCATTTATATTAATCTTACTGTAATATTTATGTTCATGTTATGAGAGACCCTATTCTCTCTCATCAATCCATTTTGGATGTTTTGAGTGGCGCCGTTAGGCAGCCGAATTTTCGTAAGAGATCTAACATCTCTCTTTCTTTTTAATTACTCTCCTTTATGTCACTTCTGTTAAGATCCTCTTTGTTATGTAGGGGGATGTTCTTTTATATTCCTCTCTCTATAAACTTTATGTTAATATGATGAGATACCCTATTTGATCTCATCAATCGATTTTTTTATGTTTTCTGTAGCGCCGTTAGGCTGTCGAGTTTTCGCAAGGGATTTTTCATCTCACTTTTATTCCCATGAAATTTTTGCTACATTTGCCACAATTTCCCTTGAGTGGTGTATGTACTGCCCATTATTTTACTCATTGTGTACTATTCTTTCATTTATGAGTATTTACATCAATGTTGTATTGTCCTTCCTTCACGGGGCATATGTTTTGAATGATAACCAAGTCGGTAAGGGAACCTTTCACCCTCCACTATTTAAAAGACTTCTTTTTTTGGGTCATTTAATTTACATATTGTTATGTTGGGATATGTTCTAATATATCCTTATTGATGTAACTTTTATGTCCAAGTGATGAGATACACTTTTTACCTCTCATCATCTCATTTTGATATGACGCCGTTAGGCTATCAAGAGAACTTCTTAACCCAATTTCGATTTCATTGGGATCAACATGTCGTTATTGAATATGTCATCCTTTGAATATGTGTGAATGACCGTTGATTATTTTACACTTAATATCCACTTATTTTGGTGTATTCATTTGTCACACATAATTATGTAATTGATTTATCCTTAAACCAAGAATACCGTCATTGTAAGGGACTTCATCTCAATATCCTTTCATTGAGGCATATTTCATTTTATACACACCTTTATTTTATATGGTGTATAATACCCTTTGACTTTTACTTTTATACAAAAGTAATCTTTTTCTACGAAGCATTTTACTAAATGACAAAAATGAATGTTTTTTTAATGTACGCAGTGATAACGACCTTTTCCGCTGCTGCGAGTATTATTTGGTCTTTGGATTCCTCAACAAGTCGTAATGTTTTTTTAAAATAAAATAAATACCATATACTCTTTTATGTTTTTTGGTATTGAAAATGGTTTTTATAAAGGATTCTATTATGATATATTGTGATTGAAATGTGGAAATGTTTTCATTCCTTAATATTGGTTTTATGTTTTATGATTTTATATTGGTACTTGGACATTTGACGGGTGGTTACGTGATAAACCATATGACGGGTGGTTCCGTGAATACCAGGACGGGTGGTTACGTTATAACCTCCAATGCATTGGGTATGGAAGTTGGCCGTATGGCTATTACATTAAGTATGTATGGAAGTCGTCCGTATGGCTATTCCAATAAGTATGTATGGAAGTTGGCCGAATGGCTATTCCATTAAGTGATATGTGTGGAATTCAACCATATGGTTATTCCACTTATGTATGTTTATGTCCCAAGTTACCTTTATATGTTATGTGTTCATCATATGGGTTTTATGGTAATCTCTTGTTTATAGAAGGGTAAGTAATGAACTTTTATTCAGCGAAGAGTTTTTACTACTTCGAAAAGGTGAAATTTATTACTATGATAACGTATACATGGTTTACTTGTTGTTTTGAAAAACTAACAGTTTTCAATCTTTCTATATCCCATATTGAGCTTTTTATGCTCATCCCATGTTTTTGAAATGTTTTTCATAGGACATAGCGTGAAATAGGGTCAATGATGGGTTCAAGGGAAAGTCATTCTACCTAAAACATGGAACTAGCAATGTTTCTTTTTAAGAGTTTTTATTTTATGGAAATTTAGTAGAAGCGACTACTTTGTAATCTTTTGAGATGTAATAGTTATGTCCTAATTCTCTAAAACTCTAAACTTGAAAAGATCCTCAATGTGAATTACTCATTTAATTCAATATTAAGTAAGGTTTAAGGCTGGGGCCTTATAGTTGGTATCAAAGGTCAGTTTAGATAACTTTAGAGGTTAGGGTATTCTTTTAAGCATAAGTGACATTACCATAATGGTTAGGATTTCAGAAGAATTCCTAGTTTTAGATAAAGTGAATGAGTAAGTATATCTTAGTGTTTACCTTCCTCATTAGTACATGATGGTTTTGTTGATATACTCAAACTGAAATTTCTGTTTTTAGTGAATGGATGGATCTATCATGAACCAAAGAGACAACAGGTTTGAAGGAAATTGTGGTGGTTCTCTGATTAAGATACTAGGTAAAATGGAGGATTCAATTAGGAAACTCATGGTTGTTCTAAACCAAATACCAAGGAGTCATTATCAACCACTTGAAACGTGGTATGTTCGGTAATGCATCATGTATGACATGACCAATTGATGTGGAAGTTCTGGTAATAATTATAAAGGTAACCATTAGAGTTTATATGATCCTTACTTTTGAGTTAATTATGGGTTATTATATGATATGCTGGAAAATGAAAGGCATGAGATAAACATGAGGTTAAAATATTATATGATCATTTTTGATGATTTTATCTCTTTTTGGAGAATTATTTAAGAATTATATAGTTTTGGAAAAAGGACAACACACAGAACGTGTGACAACCCGCCACGTCGGACAAAGCTGCGGGAATCGAACCCACAACCAAAGTGCAACTGGTATTTATCGCCTACCACTAGACTACGTAAAGTCCCTGGTTATTTTGATTGATTCCTTTTAGTTGGATTATTTTAGGAATCAAGAGAATGTTTCTTTTGGGTTTTATATGGAAATGATTAAACTATCATCGAGGATATGTGATTAGGTTAATTACTTTTCAATACGAGACATTAAGAGCAACTGATTTTGTTTGGAGATAAATGTTACGATTTAAATTGGAAGACTGTGTGACTAAATCTTTCAAATATTTGGGTTTCAATCTTAGTTTGGTTTACTTTGAATAATTTTATGGACAAATTGATTATCGAATGGTCCCCGTTGAACTTTGGGTTTTGTTGGACAAATTTTGGAGATTAAGAATAGATTTTCTTTTTATAAAGGGTTATCCTTTTCTGGATTATTTGATCATGTACTATCCTTTTTGGTTTTGGTTTTGGATAGAGTCTAAATACATGGGAAGTATATAGTTCTCTATTGTGGATTAGTTGATTCTCTAGAAATTTATTATAGTACTCTTAATGCGAACAAGTCTTCCTAAATACTCGTTTTTTGGAAAAAAAAATTATGAGTTTGATTAATGAAATCTAGTAAAAGTTGAAAGTAAACATGATAATTGATTATGTTCCCTTATGAATAAATTCCTCAATAAAAATTAACATAAAACAAAAATGTTGTCTATACACTTTTCCTACTGGGGAATCGAATACCGTTTAACCCATCACAAGTTTGTGATTTTCTTATGGTTAACTTTCTCCTAGACATGTTTACTATCACTCTCCATCAGAACACGACCCTTTGTTTTTTTCCTCCATGTCCATATTTTCATACTTGGAATCCTATTATGGGTTAACTCGGGTGACCTCTGTACTTATCTTTCTTTATTTTAAAGTGATTGTTTTACCGAATCTTATTCTGATGTGGGGCCTTTAAGGATGTTTCCATGCTCAATTTTTAAAATTGCGAGGACGGAATTCCCAAAAGGGGGTAAGGATGTAACACCCAAGTTAAATAAAGAATATGACATTTTCATATTTATCCATATTTGTGAATAAAATATTAATATGACTTTAAAGGGGACGATATGCACGATGGCGTACCCAACACGCAAGAACGAGTTTCTTGGGAATCTTACGTTGCACTCTAATAATAAAATAATATTATTTTAAATGGCAGTTAACATGTAGTTGTTGTATTGGTGGGAATGGATAGAAATATCTAAAATATGATTATATATGTTTTTAAATGTTTTTACATTTATCCAATAAAAGATAACGGTTTAAAATACAGAAAGAATTCAATTTTAGGCGTATATGCCCTAGTTTTCACTAAAGGTTCACTTATCGCCTTTTGATGGCGAACCGTCATTAAATACAGTTTTGTTCACTCTTATATATTCTATTGGACCAAATAAAATTCTTCTTTAGAATCAGGACATCAAAATTTACTTTGTGTAAATTTTTGGTATCTTTCCGATAAAGTTCATTTTTTATGAATAGTGTAAAATGATGTGTTTTAATTCAAAACCTCTTTTTAATATAATTTATTTATATGACTAGATTATCATTTGAATTGGTTTTAAAGTGAAATTATAAAATATTTTTACCATTAAATCCAATAGTGGTCGTTGGAATTAATTTCACTTTGAAATCAGATTTAAACTAGTGTCAATCTTTTGATACTTATTGTTTCATAAAAACACGCTATTTGCTCTGACAGCGGGAATTAATTATTAAATTAATTAATGAAACTTATATGTTGAGAATTTTGTAAAATGAAATTCATTTTTGAATTCGGAATATCAAATATAGCTTACGGTGAATTTTTGGTATTTTTCCGAAAAACTTTAATTTTTTATGAATAGTGAAACCACTAAGTGGTATTTATAAAAACCGATTTTTCATTTAAATGAAATTTTACCACTTCTGTGTTTTGAATTTCAAAAATCCGACATACATGGTTGTCATTAAGAAGTAAAATTTGGTTAAATGAGATAAAAATAATTTTTTGGTGAATAGTAACTTATTATGTTTTTAATCACGATTAGAGGTAATTAGTGCAATTTAAGAAAAAAATGATATTATAATTAAATGGAAATACCTTGACACATGTCCTGCACTTATTGGATGTGTTATGGCCGACCAAGAAAAGCCATGGGTCAACTTGGGGACCCCATGGAGCCACTTTGGTTGGGAAATGACATAAATAACTTTTTATTTAATGTTAAAGTAAAAATGACACACACATGAGATGTTTTACTAAAAAAATATTTACATGGGGATATACAAGTCATATTTTTGACGATAAAAATTCATTGGAAAGATAAAAATATTTCCTAAATCATAGTAGTCTGTTTTATAATTTTTAGACGTTAAATAAATTAAATTATTTATGACATCATGATGATGCAGCGATGACTTCATTATTTACGATTTAAATAAAATGGAAAGATAATGTAATATCTAAGATCTACACATGTCCAAAACCTATTGGATGAGTGTATTTAGAACCCTTATCACCTTATCCGCGAAAATACATCAATGTGGGACCTCTGAAATCCGAATACCATTTTAAATAATGTGACTTTTCTTCACTTTCCAAGAGTTCCCCTCTTCTCCTCTTATAAAAGGCCCCCACCTCCACCTCCTTACCCACACTCCCAAAGACATTGGCTCGGCCAACCCCTGCCCATTTTGGCTTTCCAAATCCCTCTCTTACTCATTTAAGCCTCACTTTGGGCATAAGTCTTCCCAAGGAAGCCTTTGAGCTCAAACCAAGGGGAGTTGCCCGATTTTAAGGAAATGTATTCTTTTGAGTCATTTTGTTTTATTTTGTTTCTCCAACCCCATAAACTCTTTTTATTATTTTCTTGTTTAACAACACCAGTATCCTCAATATACTAGGATATTCTTATAAGACGTATTCAAGCTAAAATTACACAAAACTACATCTAATGGTTAAAGAACATACTGTTTCTGTGGATGGCGAATTTCTGCCTCACGAAACGATGATTGTTCAACAGTCATATAACACCTTCAAAGGTGGCCATTAAGATGTCACTATATTTATATATGATATATAATATGTTTATGTTTTACTTAAGCTTCTTTATTTTTCATTTGTGGCTTACCTTTATGGCTTCCATTATGGGTATACACAATATCTTTATTTTAGGAAGTGCGGACTACAGCCCCCTCAAAGTGATGTGATTCGTTAATGCCATACGTGGGACATATAAAGGATGGATTTAATGTTATTAGATATTATGATATACTGGAATTATTATATACCTCTATATCATTATTATTTCTTTCCGTTAAAGAATGAGATTGAAATGAAAGTAGCGTTCATGCGTACGTACGGCTTACCGTCTCCATGAACGGTGCATTTCATTTCTTATCCCCAAATGTAATGTACTATTATAAGTACATATTTATAATGGATATATATAATGTATGTTACATATAAATGATGAATATAATTCGGGAAGTAAAATATACATACCTCCCATTTAGCTTTAATTCCATTAATATGACAAAGAAATGAAAGTAGCGTTCATGCGTACGTACGGCTTACCGTCTCCATGAACGGTGCATTTCATTTATTACATCAAAATGATTATGTAATATTATAAATACATGCATATGATGGATAAATATGATATATATGAAATCTAAATCATGAATATCATTCTGGATATAATGAACCTTTGACCACATGAACAACATGTAATTGTAAGAAGTTCACTTTCGACTTAAGAACCAAATATCGACAAAACAAACATTATTAACATAAATGATTTCATAATGTTTATAACATGGAAATAAGTGATATAAAATGATTAATGAACTTGAAAAAGGTTCTTAAGAAAATATAAATTAACTCAATTTTATTATTCAGGATGTTAATGAACGATTGAGTCAAGTCGGACCCGAGGTAAGGGATCCTACTCCTCTCTTTCTTTTTAAGTACACTCTTTATGTCATTCCTTTTAAAGATCATCTTTCGTGTTTTTGGGATGTTCATTTATATTAATCTTACTGTAATATTTATGTTCATGTTATGAGAGACCCTATTCTCTCTCATCAATCCATTTTGGATGTTTTGAGTGGCGCCGTTAGGCAGCCGAATTTTCGTAAGAGATCTAACATCTCTCTTTCTTTTTAATTACTCTCCTTTATGTCACTTCTGTTAAGATCCTCTTTGTTATGTAGGGGGATGTTCTTTTATATTCCTCTCTCTATAAACTTTATGTTAATATGATGAGATACCCTATTTGATCTCATCAATCGATTTTTGTATGTTTTCTGTAGCGCCGTTAGGCTGTCGAGTTTTCGCAAGGGATTTTTCATCTCACTTTTATTCCCATGAAATTTTTGCTACATTTGCCACAATTTCCCTTGAGTGGTGTATGTACTGCCCATTATTTTACTCATTGTGTAATATTCTTTCATTAATGAGTATTTATATCAATGTTATATTGTTCTTCCTTCACGGGGCGTATGTTTTGAAAGATACCCAAGTCGGTAAGGGAACCTTTCACCCTCCTCTTTTTTAAAGACTTCTTCTGTTGGGTATTTTAATTTACATATTGTTATGTTGGGATATGTTCTCATATATCCTTATTGATTTAACATTTATGTCCAAGTGATGAGATACACTTTTTATCTCTCATCAACTCATTTGGATGTGACGCCGTTAGGCTGTCAAGAGAACTTCTTAACCCAATTTTGATTTCATTGGGTTCAACATGTAGTTATTGAATATGTCATCCTTTGAATAAGTGTGAATGAAATTTGATTATTTTACACTTAATATCCAGTTATATTTGGTGTATTCATTTGTCACACATAATTATGTAATTGATTTATCCTTAAACCAAGGATACCGTCTTTATAAGGGACTTCGTCTCAATCTCCTTTCATTGAGGCATATTTTGTTTTATACACAACTTTATTTTATACGGTGTATAAACCCCTTTGACTTTTACTTTTATACAAAAGGAATATTTTTCTACGAAGCGTTTTACTAAACGACAAAAAGGAATGTTTTTTTAACGTACACGGTGACAACAACCTTTTCCGCTGCCGCAAGTATTATTTGGCCTTTGGCTTCCTCAACAAGCCGTAATGTTTTTTAAAATAAAATAAATACCATATAATATTTTATGTATTTTGGTATTGAAAATGGTTTTGATAAAGGATTCTATTATGATATATTGTTATTGAAATGTGGAAATGTTATCATTCCTTTATATTTGTTTTATGTTTTATGATTTTATATTGGTACTTGGACATTTGACGGGTGGTTACGTGATAAACCATATGATGGGTGGTGTCGTGAATACAAGGATGGGTGGTTACGTTATAACCTCCAATGCATTGGGTATGGAAGTCGGCCATATAGCTATTCCATTAAGTATGTATGGAAGTCTGCCATATGTCTATTCCATTAAGTATGTATGGAAGTTGGCTGAATGGCTATTCCATTAAGTGATATGCGTGGAAGTCGACCGTATGGTTATTCCACTTAAGTATGTTTATGTTCCAAGTTACCTTTATATGTTATGTGTTCTTTATATGGGTTTTATGGTAATATTTTGGTTACAGAAGGGTATGTTATGAACTTTTATTCAGCGAAGAGTTTTTACTACTTCAAAAAGATTAAAAGTATTACTTTGATAATGTATACATGGTTTACTTTATGTTTTGAAAAACTAACAGTTTTCATTCTTTGTGTATCCCTTACTGATCTTTTAATGCTCATCCCAAGTTTTTGAAATGTTTTTCACATGACTTAGCGTGGAATAGGGTCAAGGATGGGTTCAAGGGAAAGTCATGCTACCTAAAACATGGAACTAGACATGTTTATTTTTAAGAGTTTTTATTTTATGGAAATTTATTAGAAGCGACTACTTTGTAATCTTTTGAGATGTAATAGTTATGTGCTAATTCCCTAAAACGCTAAACCTGAAAAGATCCTCAATGTGAATTACTCATTTAATACAATATTAAGTATGGTTTAAGGCTGGGGCCTTATAAATAGGCTAACAAAGACAATATGTGTTTTATAAAAAAACACATATAAGGTAACACTAGACTATATTGTAGGTAACTCTTATTATTATGAAGATGAAAGTGACTCTGAAAAAATGACTAATGATTAAATGATAGAATAATGTAACATTCTTGAAGAGACATGAAATGAAGTAAAAAAAATATAAATCATTGAAGAAATAGTATGCTCTCACAATGAATGTGAAATAAAAACAAAAAACTAGAAAGGAGAAAAATAATCAACTTCTCAATGATAACAATGAGTTAAAAATATCTAATGAGAAACTAAAGAATGATTTAGAAAAGTTTAATAATGAGAAAAATACACTTACCCAAATCCTAGGAAAACATATTTCCCATAAATACAATAGTGGAATTGGTTATCAACCTGGTAAAAGAAATCGTGGTAGAACAAAGTTTGTTTCAAGATCTAGGACATATAATTTTACTCCCAGCTCAAGACATAAATCAACTAATTAAATTCATGATACATTTTCTACAGATTCAAGATCTTCTGGACGAATATAGTTTATTTCTGAAATATATTACACAATTCTTATAAGAAACTTATGAGGAAAATATGGGTTTTTAAAGCACTTATTACTAATATTACTGGCCCCAACAAAGTATGGGTACCAAAACCTATTTCTTCCTAATCTTTTTGTAGGAAAAATACTTCAAGAGCTCCTGCAAAAGTCTATGGTACTTTGACATTGGATGTTCAAGGCACATGATAGGCGACTACTCATGCGACAAGAACCTGATAAATGTAGATGGAGGACATTTCACATTTGGTGACAATTCCAATGGAAATATTAATGGCCTTGGCCAAATCAGTAACTCTAACCCAGTTTTAATTTCAAAAGTACTGTTTGTGGATGGTTTAAAATAAAATCTTCTTAGTATCTCATAATTATGTGATGATGGATTTCATGTTATATTTGAAAATTATTCATTTAATGTCTTCAATTCTAAAGATGAATTAGTATTTTCTGCATTAATAATTGAAAATGTTTATTCTTTTAATTTAGATTCATTAGCTTCTCAAATTTTTTCATGCATAAGTTTATTTGATAAAGAATATTGGCACTAGCAAAAGATACTAGGACATGGTAATGTTGAATCCCTTAGAAATATATCTAGATAAAACCTAGTTAAAGACTTACCCTAACATGAGTTTCTAAATGACAAAGTTTGTAATCCCTGTCAAAAGGGAAAAAAACACAAAGATTCTTTCAACCCAATGAAAGAAGTGTCAACTTCTCAACCTCTTGAATTCATTCACATGGATTTGTTTATACCATCTAGAGTTTCTAGTGTAAATGAAAAGCACTACTTTTATGTTCTTTTATATGACTTTTCTAGATATACTTGGACATTATTTATGGAATAAAAACGTGGATCTTGCTATTATTTTAATAACTATTTCATGTTTATAGAAAATATTAGTGGACTAATAATTAAATCCTTAAGATGTGATCATGGTCTTGAGTTTGAAAATAATGAGTTTGATTCGTTTTTCTCACAAAATTATTATAATCATAATTCTTCTTCCCCTAGAAAACCTAATAATAATGTAGTTGTAGAAAGAAGAAATAGAACCCTGCAATAAATTGCGAGAAAAATGCTTAGTGAATATGAATTATCTATTCATTTTTTTTGCTGATGTTGTCAATACAGCATGCTACATAATCAATAGAGTGTTGATCAATCCTATTCTAAATAGGACTCCTTACGAATTATGGAACAATAGAATCCCCAAGGTTAGCTACATTTTTATTTTTGGTTACAAAGCCTATATACTCAATACCAAAGACAATATTGAATAATTTGCATCCAAAAGTGATGAAGGTATCTTTTTAAGATATTTTATTTCTAGTAAAGCCTATAGAGAGTTCAATAAAAGAACTAAATGTGTGGATAAATCTGTTCATGTCAAATTTGATGAAATAGGTCCACATGATCCTAAAACCATCCAAGAGAATCTGAAGAATGATGTATCAAATCTGAACATTAATCCAAAATCCTCAATTTCTTCTATTAAAGAATCTATGAAAATGTACAACTTTGAAAACTCTCTAAAATCATGTCACAATGAACCTGACTCGATTGACGAACCTGAAATCACTAGTACCTCTTTTTCTAGAACAATTAGAACCCTTAAGAACCATCCCTTGGATGCAGTTGTTG
The DNA here is from genome assembly GCA_963277665.1 of Viscum album. NCBI lineage: Eukaryota > Viridiplantae > Streptophyta > Magnoliopsida > Santalales > Viscaceae > Viscum > Viscum album. The sequence goes on along the minus strand of OY728150.1, from coordinate 569,547,297 downwards.
GAGACCTAGACAAAGGAACTCAAACTAGATCTTCTCTTCATAATCAGGTTGAACATCAAGCCTTCTTGTCAAAACATTAACCTAAAAACATTAATGATGCTATCAATGAAAAAAAAATTATAATGGATTTTTAATAAGAACTTAATCAGTTTGAATGGGAAAAAGTACAGAAACGTGTAGAAAGACCCAAGGATATATTCACCATAACCACTAACTAGTTGTTTAGAAATAAGTTAGATGATACTGGTATAATAGTTAGAAACAAGGCTAGATTAGTTACACAAGGCTATAGTCAAGAAGAGTGAATTGACTATTAAGAGGCCTTTGTACTAGTAGCTAGACTTGAAACCATTAGAATCATGCTTGCCTATGCTGCACATTTGAATTTAGAAGTATATCAAATGGATGTTAAGAGTGAATTATTAAATGGGTATATAGCTAAGGATGTTTTTGTTGAAAAAACCTCTAGATTTACAAACCCCAATTTTCCAAATCATTATTTTAAACTCTCAAAAGCTTTTTATGGATTAAAGCATGCTCCAAGAGCTTGGTATAACAGATTGTGTACTTTTCATATTTTGAAAGGTTTTTCAAAAGGAATAACAGATCCTACCCTTTTTATTAAACAAATTTCTAATGATGTTTTATTTGTTCGAATATATGTAGATGACATTATTTTTTGTTTTTAGAAGATTTCTTTATGTGTTGATTTTTTGAAATTATGCAAAATGAATTTGAAATGAGTTTAATGGGTTAACTAAAATTATTTCTTGGATTTAAAATATTTCAAAATAATGATGTAACTGTTTTAACCTAAAGTAAATATACTAGAGATCTTCTAAAATTTTTTGGATTGGATAACACTAAATGTAGTGACACTCTCATGAACACCACTTGTATGTTGGATCTTAATAAAGATGGAAAATCTATTGATCAAACCACTTATAGCAGGTTGATTGGATGTTTACTCTACATAACTACTAGTCGTCCTGACATTATGTTCAGTTTGTACATGTGTACTCGTTTGAAGAATATCCTAAGGAATATCATTTAAATGCTGTAAAGTGAATTTTCAAATACCTCAAGCATTCAACCAATCTAGGACTGGTTATCCTAAAGGACAATAATTTTAATTAGTACATTATTCTGATGATGACTTCAGAGGTAATATGTTAGATAGAAAAAGCACCTTTGGAACATGTCACCTTTTAGGAAAGTCCCTGGTATCATTGTCTAGTAAGAAAAAAATTGTTTCAATATTTATTGTAGAAGCCGAATACATAGCTACTGGCAGTTGTTGTGCACAATGTTTTTGGATGAAACACATATTACTAGATTATGGATATCAATTCAGGCATGTACCTATAAAATGTGACAACACAAGTGCTATTAAAATCTCCAAAAATTCATTTTTCACATTCTAGGACAATGCACAATGATGTATGACATCACTTTTTGACATATCATTATCAAAAATGTGATGTCACTTTGGAATTCATTGGTATTGAATATCAACTTGTTGATATATTCACCAAACCTTTAAATTCCAGGAGAATAGACTACATCATACATGAACTAGGAATGATAAATCTCATATAGATACCTTGTTACTACTTCAGGTCTTACTGTTTGATATCTTACTGGTTTATACATTACTGTTTCATGATTATGGTTTCTCTGCTACTATCTCTCATGTATAATGTCTCACAATAATTTTTAATGATCATGGTTTCACAGGTAGTGTTTTTTACTTATTGTTTGACATTTACTATCTCACCTTAACACACACTGAGATGTTCGTTCACAGTCTCACTGTGAATCTCATTTACTATATCACCGTAATGACCAGACACGGTCTCACCCTAAAAAAATTCTTTATGTTTTTCATTAAACACATATCATGGTAATTATCCATTTCTAATTTTGTATTATCACGTGTTTTTAATTTTTGTGATGTTTGGCATTATTAAATGATAAAAAAAGAAAGTATCACTCGATTCGTCACTTGAGGTTTCTTCTGCTTACTATTTTCAAACCCTTCTCCATCCCTACAACCCTTCTCTCACACTAACCATCAGTGAATTCCATGAATGAAACATCTGTCATCATCGAAACCTGATGAGAAAAGCTCAAAGAGAATGATTTCTATTATGCTTACACCTGATGGACCTTTAAATCTGAATCTGGTAAACCACGTTGTTGTACATGAGAAAGAGTTTTTCCAAAAATTGATTGTGTCTAGTAATTCTCTCTTATTTAATGAGTTAGAACAAAAAAACAGGTTATAATGTTTCTCGAAGGAATATAGACCCATCTACCCTAAGTTAGTGGCTCAGTTTTACCAGTACATTCAGTTCTCCATTGATTCTAGTGATAGTTATGTTGTAAGAAGATGGGTCAATGGCTAGAGATTCTCATTATCTTCGAGGTTATAGACTATATTCCTTATAATACTTCATGAAGGCATCTTTGAGGATTATCAGAGAGGACCTCCCCCTTAAACCAAATTATTTTTTTAGAAGATGCCCTGAAAACCTTAACTAAAAATGTCACCCAGAGGAGAGCCATTGTTTCTAAATTAGATAGAGAATCAAGGCTTATGTTCATGTTTATATATAATTTGGTATGTCTTAGAAAAGGTGATTTTTCAATATTAAAATATAATGATGTGATTCTAATTCACCTCAGGAAAAATTGGAATATGGTCAACCTGTGAAAGTACATCATACACCATTATGTGATTTGGTCAAAGTCACATCCAAATCAACTTCTCAGATTTAATCACGGCTAATCTCAGCCACTCTTCTTTCCAATGGTATGGTTGGACCTAATAAAGAAGTAATTAAGGGCTATTTTTACTATATCTCAAAAATACACTATCAAAAGAAGGAAGATAAACTGGAATCCTTGGAAAATGAATGGGTGGAATACAATGATAGAGTTTATGAGAAATTCAATCCTGTGGATTATACCACAAGACCAAAAGAAATTCCTGATCCTGGTATAGAACAAGATGAGATTTTGGAGTATCCTAATGAATAGGAAGAGGAGGTTTTAGTGCCACCAAAAGAGGATGTTACTATTGAGGAAGACAAGATAAATGATCCTCTTAATGTTCTTGAAGAATAAGTCCCTACTCCTAAAGGATCTGTTAATATAGAAATCCATCTCGAGGCTGTAACAGAATCACATGTCAAAGAATCTGAAAAGCATGCCACTAAAGAGCCTTTAGTGGAAGAGCCACCTGTTTTGCAGGAGGTCAATCTTGAGGAACTCCCTAGGGAAAAATATGTTCCTGAAATCATACCTTCAGTTGATGAACTGATGGAGCTAGCCCTCCAGCTGGTTAGATTGAAAATGAGTGACAAACATAGAACTAAGACTGTAGAATTAGACCAATATCCTAAGCCTCTCAGTCCTAAGATGGAGTCACCTATTAAGGGGGAGAAAACCCCAAATCATGAATATATGGTAGACTCATATCCAACTGAGTCATGTTCTGTAGACACTCAGTATAAATTTACCAGTTTTTATGATGTAGATAACTATTAGTAGGTTACATCAACCATACATGATCATTCCTCTGAATTTTAGTTTAAATCAGTCTCCAATTTAGCAACTGTGAATGTAAATAAGGATGTACCTATTATTACTCCTAAACCCTTATCTGAACAACCATCTTTTCTGATCAAGGATGAACAGAAATAATTTGGTTCTACCCTTTAATCTGGAGTTGATAAACTCATGAATACTGAACCTCGTCCTATGACAAATTTATGTGAAGAGATGCCTCAATATTATTGGAGAAAATTATTTGGAATATACAACCAAAGTTGGTTCATGAGATTCATGAAGTAAGAGTTGAAAATAAGCATCTCAGTAATGAAGAAATGTCTGTAATAAGTATGGATGAAGACATGCTGAGAGAGCTAAATTCGAGATCTGAACCTGTTGCTCCTCAAATCCCACTGGTTGGTGTGTCTCAAATTAAACCTTATTTAGATTCCATAGATGAAAATATCGATGAAATAAACAAATTTTTTTTTGAAGGAAATGAAATATCTTGTTGATAATACTAATAAACTCACTAATTATTTTACATGGTGTCTTAAAAAGGTGTTATATCAACTAAAATATATGACCACTACTGTCAAAGCATCTGGTCATTCCTCTAAACCCTCCATGGATAGAGATCTCTTCAAAACTATAGTCAAATAAGTGATTCAGAATGTTCTCAGTGGTTTCAATATGGCTTCTTTATCTAAAGTGGTTATAAATAGTGATTGAATTATTGACCTTGTACAAATCCATTCAAAAATTTCTAATGATTCTCAACACGAGACTACTACGAATGTTGATTTCTACTTCAAAAAAATCGTCTCCATGACTGATATGACAATCATTTTCAATATTATTGTAGATAATCTATGGCTTCCCCATGTGAATCAATCATTCAACACCCACGTACAAAAACTCACAGAGTTTACACAGTTGTTGGATATGTTTATTTTGAACAGAGATTATTTTGAGAAATCCATGCAGTATAGTGGATGGATCATTACATATTTCATCAAACTCATGAGACCCTATCTTCAGGTCCAGAGTACAACCATTGTTGCTCCAGTGACTAAACCTCTCATACCTAGGATCCCTACTTTCACCACTTCCCTAGCCTCAACCACAATGTTTGTTGGCCAAGCATTAATCAGATATGGCATGTTATTCTTGATCAAAAACTACCTAGATCTTCTACTTCTCCTACCTTGGCTCCCCCAATATTTGAAGGTCTTCATTTACCCTCTTTATCAACCACCTATCTTCTTTCTTCTTCCTCAACATCTACCCCTATGGATTCTTCTTCTCCTACTGCTGCTAAAGGTAAAGAGAAGGCCATCCCCAGAAAAAGAATAGTGATTAATCATTTTTTATAGGTATTATTTTTCTTTTGTATTGATTATTTGTTTTTTACTGAACGTTGTTTAATATTAATGGAATGTGCATTTTTTGGTTCTCATACTCCAGCTTTTTGGTAATCCCAAATGGGGGAGAAATTTTTATCTGCTACCCATTTATCTATATAGCTGAATCCAATATACAATTTAAATTTACATTATTTGTGATCATCGAAAAGGTGGATATTGTTGGACTCCATGGGTATTAATCATGTTTTAATGATCAAAAATATTATTCAACCTAGTTAACTCTCGTATATTATATCAAATCATGTGTATTAATGTTTAAGTTATTTCAAGCTTTAATAAGAGCCATTCAATATCTTAATTTCTCTATATTCAGATTACTTACTTTATACTATCTTTGATATATTATCATAATACCTTTTTGACAAATACTTAAGTCAAATCCATTATATTATCATCATTACTTAACTCTGAACGCAGATACATTGAAAAGTCTAAGACACCATGAGTCTTCCATTGGTTATGTCTTTCTAGCACCGTGAAGCAGACATCAGGAAGCAGACACCGTGAAGCAGACACCGTGAAGGAAAAACTGTGACGCAGACACCGTGAAGTAGAGATCGTAAAGCATACACCATGAAGCAGACACCATGAAGTAGACAAAGTGAACCAGAAATTGTGAAGTAAACACTGTGAAGTAGGCAACATGAAGTAGACACTGTGAAGCAAGACACTATGAAGTAGAAAACCTGAAGCAGACAACGTGAAGCAAGACACTGTGAAGAAAGACATCATGAAGCACGACACTATGAAACTAGACATTGAGAACAAGACCCCATGAACAAGACACTGTGACCACGATACACCATGACACTCAGACACCGTGATCAATCTAGACATCGTGTGAAGGAGACACCATTTCCATAACTTAATATGACACCATTTCATAAACTATTTTTTCATCTTTGAATTTAATTTCTAACAGTCATATTTAATGATTTTAATGCACTGTCATAACTAATGTTTCTTTGTATACATATCATCAGACATTACGTGGTACGAGGTGCATAATACATGCAAAATGTCTGCTCCAAAACATGCATTTTCCAAGATAAAAGTGAAGTGTGACCATGAATCATAGGGTGCGATGCTGAATGAAATTTTTTTTATGAGAACTATAAGAAACAACACACATAGGGCAAGGAAAGGCACATTGAATAGAACTTTACACTACAAAAGAACACAAGAAGCATATTTGATGCTTTGAGAACATCTTCGCTCTGTTGAACCTTATAAAAAACAAAAGTTGAATCGTGACACTCTGTTTTATAGACAAGGACTCGAAATTTTCACCAGATTCTTCTCAGAAGTCCAAAGCTGCAATGAAAAACACTCAGAGCATCTCTACACCCATCTCCATATTTCTTCTCTACTGTGTATCTGTTTATTACCTTTCAAGAAGAGTGCGTACTTTTAGAATAACAAACACTATTTCTTGCATTAAATTAAAGATACAAGATATCCTAACTCAACATTTCTCTTACTATTATGTATACCCTTGTATAATTGTGGTAGAGGTCCCTGTGTGGCATGTTTATTTTATACAGATGAAAACTAAAGAAGATGTTCTCATGTGATCTAGATAGTCTGATTACTATTTCTAACCCCGATCCAGGTTGCAGATCAATGTTTATCTATATAAACTGCATGGTGGCTGGTGATCAACAAGTGGATTGGATTAGATCTTTGCTTGAGACTGAACAACTAGTTTCATATCCGATGTGCTACATAAATTAGTCTTTTCTATTTTATTGCTTTACTATATAATTCAAAAATATCAAATTTCACATTGATAGTTTTTATTGGAAGGAAGTTATATCTGGCTTGTCTTAGTAAAATAACATCAAAAGTAATATTCATAAGACAAATTAAGATTAATGATTATTAATAAATATTCTAATAAGTTATTTATATTTTCAAAATCTTATAACATTATAAACATGATTAAATAGGCTGTATTTAATCTTTGGTGAAACCTTTTTAGAAATATTTTTTCAGAAATTTTTATAGTTACTCAATTCACCCCTCCATTTATGTGTAATCTACTCCGACCAATAATATAATAAATTACATATGATATAAAATAATAGGTATCTAAAAAAATTGAATCATATTATGATCATATCAAGACATTTTTCCCTCACTTTTTTGATCCCATGAGGAATGGATACATCCTCTGTGCATATATATTGACTACCACCTCAACGAACTGGTGTTTCTTGTTTTTTATGAAAATGTTATAAGTATGTTATTATACTGAATGTGTTGAATACATATTATATTAATGAAATAATTATTATTTTTGAATGATATTATTTTACATACCTTTTTACCAATCCAACAGCTAAAACCATATAACACTACTCATGCATACGTGTGGACTACCACCTATATGATGTTATGTTAGTTTCTCTTCATGAATGATATCCATATATAATTATCAAATTATGTCAAATGTATAAAAAAATATAATTATTTCATGATTAATATTTTTGATATGATAGAACCAAGACCTTTTAAGCATTATCATTATACTAATAGTTTATATTATTATGAACTAAAAGTCATGAAAAAATATGATATGAACACAACTGATTTTCTAACTATATTAGGAATAGTTAATAATTAAATAAAATTTATAATAAAATTTTCATATAAATTGATGAGATCATTAATGAAATTTAAAATTAAAATGTTTTTATTATACGGAGTATAATGTAATTATGTGGTGAGGTGTATAAGGTGAAAGAGAGTTCATATCTCAATTTTCATTTATTGGGTTTTAACAATTAATTATTGAAAATCGTATTCCATGATTATTTTTGAATTGGTATATAGTTTTTTTATCATTTAGATAAAAATAATTTATAATTATTTACATATTTTCACATAATTACGTTGTGTATTAATATCACTTCAAAAGTCATTATCATTGCAAGGAATGTCTTTGTATTAGTCTCATTATCATGAGATATGATTCATATTGTACTCCATGAAATATTTACATGGTGTAATTATTGACCAATGAGTGAAATTATACATATTATAGAATTTAATTCATGGTATTTTCATATATACTTTTCACATTCTTTATTTGAAAGACTTGTCATATGAATTTTACAAAAATAGTATGGGTTTCAATTAAAATATCGTTTCGTTTTGAGATTGTCGATTCTAAATTTTTATGGAAGGTAATTTCATTGATATACTCATTTAAATACAATTTATTTTATTCTCAATTATTACCTATAATTTTTTCATTTTATAGTACTTCTTTTCTATACTTCAAATATAAAATTACAATGAAAATATATTTGAGGAAAATCTATCATTATTTCTTCTTTGGAAGATGAACATTCTATTCCATAACAATGCTATTCAAAAAACATTTGGATGTTTTTATTTATACAATAAATGATATAGAAAGATAATATTAACTACCATTTACATTATTTATAAATGTTTAGATGGATACTAATAAAAAAAATATTTTCAAAACAAGTCGATTATAACTTCCAACAAAAGTGTGAATAGAAATTAATATTTAAATGAACACAAAATGAATAGATATTCAAATTATCATGAGTTTTATTAATTTTATGATTCTATTAAAATTTAGAAAAGTTATTTTCCATGAAATATATTTACATATTATTTTGATAATTTTATTTCAAATTTTATCAAATTAAAACGTTATTTTCCCATGTTTCTAATGAACATTTTAAAAGTTATTTATAAGTATATTTTTCTACTCTATAATCCATTGACGAATCATATTATTTTTTAGCGAGAAAATCTAATAATAGTATTCACCAAATTACTATGGATGGATTATAATCATGATGTTTTATTTTAGAATGGTGAATATTATTATTATATCATATGTTATTTTTATAATGTGGACATTTATGTTGATTACGTTTTATATGGATTATTCACCTTATTAATATTATAAATTAATTTTACATAGTTTTTGATTGATGGGTCCTATCATATCATTTAGATGCATTTTTAGTTCTTATTAGACAACACAGCCAGGGTATATATTGTCTGGAAGCCCAATTTTGTAGTTTTCCTTGATTGAGGCCTTGATGGTATGTTTATGATCTCTCATAAATTGTACATGAATATATGATTTTGAGGTATATATTTATAAATTATATAACTATTAATCCAATTATTTTTATAATTTTTATTATATATGTTCATATGTTATCCATGTATATATTCCCCTTTTAGGATATTTTTTTATGTAAAATTTATTTATATTTAATCGTTGAAATATATATATATTTATTTGTTCTAAAATATTTTCGGTTTTATTCATTCACATACTTGGAATTTGAGTTATTCGATGTGGTTTTTCATGATTCATACCTTTTTATTTCATCATGTTACTCATTATAACCCATTTTCTATGATTTATTCATATGCTTATATTTTTATGAGGATTTTTATCTCATCCCTTTTGTTCTTGTATTTCCCCTAATATCCTATGAATATGTAGGAGATCAATAGAAGTTATGAGCTCTTTATGGATGAATATAAAAATATAATTTATACTGTTGTCTGGTCTTTTGTTTCATGTATCTAATCACTTAAATACACTATTATTTATGATCATTGGCATGTAATTTAATTTTTAATTATCCATACCATTATGTAATAATATTTGAAATAGGACAGGGTAACTATAGTTTGTATTAGAGAATGGTCTAGTTATTTTATTAAATTTGGACTACAGATGATTAGTAAGAACCATCTTGAAAATTATATCCCCATGGATAACATAGATTGAATACTAGGGAATCACAAGATAGAATATTCTTTTAACTTAAATGTTATCCCTTTAATGTAATAACATTCATTAAATGTGATTAAAAGATTTAAAAATATCATCCAAAAGTCTATTCATGATGAAATACATTATTATTACAAAAATAAAAAATTTATATATAAGAATATAATTTATTGTTTTGATATAGTATTGTATATATTATAGGTTTATTTGAACTATTAAAATCCCCACCTCAATATATGGTGGTTGAGTCATCTATCAAAACAGAAAATGAGAAAATTTATTCATCAAAAGTACAAAAATTTTCCCCACCTATTTTTTACGGGCTGTGCCAACCAATGAATGTTTTCCAACTTCCATTAGTGGAGTTTCATGCTTTATTGTGCATGGATTGGAAATATTTATAAAAAGAAAACATAAATTTTTGGAAATGGAGATAAATCATCATGTCATGTGGAATCCTAAAATTCTATACATTTTAAGTAGGAGTATGAATATCTACCAAAATAATTTTCAATATTTTGGATATTATTTCCTTATGAAAAAATAACTTTCTAAAATGATTGAGACCAATGAAATAATCATGCTCCAAGACATGGATATTGTGTACGACTACACTGATGTGTTCCCCTAAAGAGTTGTCGGGTTTTACTCCAAATATAGAGGATGAGTTCTAAATTTAATTTATTCATGGGCCTCTTACAAAAGAAAATATACTATATATTATAAAAACCCTTGAGTTAGAGTATCTAGTGAAGTAATTACAAGAGAATCTAGTTAATGGTTTTATACATTCGAGTGCTTCACCATTGGTTCTTCTAGTCGTATCCATCAATAATATGGATGGATCAATGAAACTCTACATTGATTATCTTCATATTAATAAAATCATGATGAAGAACAAGTATCCCCTAACATGGATATATGAAAATTTCAATCAACTGGGTGGGGCCATGTATTTCTCTAAGGTGGACCTTCATTAGTAAAATCGCCAACTACAGATAAAGAAGGAAGAGATTATAGAGATTTCATTTTGAATGAGGTGTAGACACTATGAGTTCATAATGATGGCCTTTATAATCACTAATGCTCTAACAATTTTAATGGATTTAATGAATAAGGTCTCCATAATTTACATATAATTTTTTTGTTAGACTTTATTGATGATATTCTGATATATTATAAGAGAAAAAAGTAATAAGAGGATTATTTAGATATTGTGATGATAACTTTGTGAATGGATAATCAATATCAAATGTTCAATAAATGTGATTTCTAGATAGGTGTATAATCATTATTTTCTAAAGTTTTATATTTCAAATGAATATATATGGACCCTTCATAGACAATTGAAATCGAAGATTTAACGGGAAAACATGTACAATAGAGATCCAATGTTTCCTTGGTCTAGCATGTTATTAACAACAATTTTTGAAGTAATTATCATATTTGTCAAATCCAAAACCAAGCTAACTCAGAAAAGAGTAATGCGTGTTAGGAAAAGTGAATGTGAAGACTGCATTAAATAATGGAAGTAGAGGCTTATCAATAAACTCATACTCACACATTTGAAAAGTGGGAAACAATATCTGGTGTTAAAATATCCATAAAATAAGATATTAGGATGTGTACTCATGAAATATTTTCGTGTGATTGATTACACCTAGATTAATTTGAAAATTCCTTGGAAAAACTATCCCATATAGGATCTGGAGTTAGTAGATTTGATATATGCATTGAAAATCATGAGGCATTATCTATATTTGGAAAAGTGTGAAAATTATATTGATCACCAGATTATCAAATATATATTTAAAAATATTGATCTTAATATGAACCCATGATGATGGTTAGAGATAATCAAGGATTATGATTTCTCAATCCACTACCATCCCAGTACCGAAAAAAATGTGGTGGATTCTCAAAGTAGAAAGGATCTTATCACCTTAACAATAATGAGTATTGGGAAGGATACAATATTGTATGATTTAAAAAAGATTGATAAGGGAATCAATAATTAATGAAAATCATAAATCCTTTCTAAAATTATTATTCCACTATCCATCATGTAGAAAATAATGGATTCTTGATGAAATGATGTGGATATTTTGAAAAATGTGGAAGCTATGAGAAATTAGATATCCTTATAGTTCAAAAGGGATGATGAAGGAATCATGTGATTTTTATACCTAGTATGGGTACCATCCAATCCAGAGAAAAATATAGAACTTCTGAATGAAATATATATATTTAACTTATCTATTCTTTTAGGGAGAAAAAATATGCATCGAGATCTCCAAGAGCACTATTGGTTAGATAGTATGAATAATAGATTACCAAATATACGTCAATGTTCCTAATAGGTTATTAAGAAATTGTTAAAATCGAAAAGAATTAATGAATCATTTAACCATTGTCCATATCAACATGGAATAGGGAGAACGTTATCATAGACATTTTCACTGGACATCCAAAGACATTTAGTGGAAATAATGATATATGGGTCATTATGGAACATCATACAAAGACATCTCACTTTATAGTAATTTGGTGGCACATATCACTGTATAGTCATTCACAGATATAAATAAGATTATTTATTTGGATACATTGAGTACCATTATCGATTGAATCCAACCAAGAACCAAGATTTACCTCCATTTTCATGAAAGGTCTCTTATATTATCTAATCACTGCGGTGATATGTAGTATAGACAATTTTTATCAAACCAATGGACAATATGAGTGGACAATTCCAACAATGTAATATATATTGAGATCATGTTATATGTACATTAAGGCATTGTTGTACCAATATCTTCTTCTGGTCATGTTCTCTTACAATAACAGTTTCCCCTCAATCATCCAAATACCTCCATATATAGACCTTTATGGTAAAATATGTAGAACACCTACAATATAAGATGAATTTTGTGATCATAAGATTATATGACCTTAAATTTTTAATGAAATGATGGAGAATGTGAATTCCATATAGCATCATATCAAGGAAACAAAATGTATAAAAAATATCTGTGTTGATAATAATAGATGTTACATTGATTTTAATATTGGATACATGTTATACCTCCAAATATTTATGTTGAAGAGGGTCATGATTTTTTGGATGAAAGGAAAGCTAGGTGCCAGGTAAATTTTCCCCTTCAAGGTTTCTGATCATGTTTGAGTCGTGTCCTATAGTCTAGTACTTTCGCCAACCATGTCTCATATACATGATGTATTCCATGTATCTATCAAAAATAAGTACATAAAATATCCCTCACATGTAAAGAATTTATAGGTGGTATAGTTGTAAAATGTACTCTCATAAGAGGATCAACCAGTGAGGATTTTGAATCATAGAGGTAATTTCTACAAAACAATACCCCTAAACTAGTAAAACTACTATGGAGGGACTGTAAATATGAAGAGTAAAAATCTTATTTAGAGGAAGCAATAAACGAGAAATACCCTCACGTGTATTCCCCATAGTTCGTAAATAAAAATTTTAGGCTGACATTTCTTACAGGGGAAGCATGTAAAGACCTAACAATTATCAATGGAGAATTCATTCTTATAATAATTCCATATAGTTTAGATAAAATAAAGTAACATAGTGACCAAAAAACAATATTAATGAATAATAGATGAAATAATATGTATTTCTAGAAATTAAAGAACTTATACCAATTGAATAGTTACATCTCCTTGGATAATGAAATATGACTGTTATGAATAGTAAACCGGACAACAGAAAAGTAACCTCCCCTATTAAATTATAACTAAAATTTATCCTTCATATAAATTAAAATGCGATATAATTAGATGAATATTTAATTAAATAATAGTTTTCAATGTGACAAATTAAGTGTTGATATTCTTATAAAACAGAAACTTTTATTTAAAATTTAATAAATAATAACATGATTTACAATAAAATTAATTTCCATAAAAGTTATTCATAAATTAATATTGTATTTTCATAAAATTATAATATATTTTTCCGATACCTTAATTAACTTTTCATAGTGTATTAAAATTAATTATGATTTTAAATTGAGTATTTTTCAAGAAAAAGAAGATTTTGATTAAAATTAAAATTTGACAAAATTGGGAAATTATTTTCATAAAATGGAGTTAATTATTTAAATAATACATTGAAAATTTGTTAGGGTGGTTATTTTTTATTTTTGTGAAATAGTTGAATTTTTTAAGAATAGGGAAATACAATAATTTATTGTACTTAACATTTTAAGCCACATACATGAATTTTAACATCGTGCATGATATAAGAAATAATTAGTTCAAACCCACATGAATTAGTTACATTATTTTGTCATAATAATTCAAACTAACGTGTCTGATATGATAAAATAACAATAAAATGATAAAAAATAAACAACACATGCCTCTTCCACTATAAATACCACCCACCCCACCTCTTGTAATAGCACATCTTATGTCTTGAAGTTGTCCAGTTTTTAAGAAATACCCCAACCAAGATTCTTTGTAACATTCAAGAGGTTTTAGTGTATAATACTAGAACCTTAGGATCAAGTTCACAACACTTTCATAAATAAGGTAAGAGAATCATTCTGAACAATACTTTTTTGTTTGGGTTAATATTTCTCTCTCATTACCCCATTGCAACTCTTCTTTATTTTAATATAATTATACCAAATTATAAATATATGATCAAATATCATGTATCCAAATTTGTACATCAATTTTTGATATAGAAACAATGTTTTAAAAAGATATTTTCTCAATTCTTCATAATAAGAAATCCCAATTAAAGGGAACATCTTGATTTTTATGAATTTACAATAAAACTCCGTAATACTTATTGATCCACCATTATATTTCTAAAATAACCCATTTTGTCATGAAAATTTATCTGGGTTCAATTATGGTTTTATATAAACAATTTTTCCCATTTTTTAATGAATCTTTAAATTCTTATCTTAAAGAACACAAAAGTATTTCATTTCTAATATTGCTTAAACACCGTTTAGACATGTTTTCACTTCCATTTGAAATAACCTATCATGATATATGGATTGTTTTCCTTATTTTTTTAGATAAACTTATTCTTTAATGGTCACATTTATGATACATCCACATTTTATTTTTTATGATATGATTATGATGCATTCTTCATTTGTTTGACAAAGATTATGTGAATTCCTTATGTATGATTCATCATTTGGCACACATATTAAAAAATATTTATTTTGGGTGCACTCATATATCACTCTAATGAATTTGGAAATCATTAGTATCATGATATTTCTTGTGCAATGGCCCTGATGGTTTTCCATGACTCATGATTCATGTGCAACGATTTTTGTGTCTTGACATGAGTGATACCCCATGAGAAACGATCTTGGTACTTACCCTTGAATCATTGTCATCCATATGAAATGATACTTTACACATTATATTGTAATGTTGTACATTTTTCCCACAATTATATGATCCCATGATTAAATGATTAAATGATCCCATATACTATATGTTATGCTTCAATATGTTTACTCATATTTCTGCCATTTTTTTGACATCATGTTATGCCTTATAACCCATTTGATATGATATATTTATATTTCAATTCTTTTAATGATGTTTTCATATTTTTCCTTTTTTTCCTGAATTTTCAATGTTATACTTTTCAGATATAGGTTCTCAATGGATGTTAAGATCCCTTTATGGATCATTAAAATAATGGTATTTTCTCCGTTTTAAGGTTTTCAGTTTCATGTACCTAATAATCCACAGAAACTAGAATATAGGATATTTTTATTGTAATTTCTATTTAGATAGGCTTAAACTCATTAAAATATATGTGAAGAAGTCTTGGATCACTATAGGAAACATTGTAAAGAATCCATTAGATGTGTTACATGGTTATTCAATCCATTATAAATAATTATATAATTTAGAAATATATTCTCAGTATTTAGCAAATAATTTTTTGTTACTTTTATATCACTATTCTATTAGTGGTATGACTCCGATTAAATTTATTCTTACCAAATTCCCATTATTTTTATGTATGTTGATTTTTAAAGTAACACATCCATTAAATATACCCGTATCCTCTATTAAACTATTTTTTTAATAAAATTCATAGTTTACTTTGTATACATTTATATATCTAGATACACCCACCTATTTTTTCACTATTTGGATGTATCATCAAAATTATACATTGTGTATAAAAATAATTTTTAAATATTTAAATATTATTCACCAAATTAATATTCCTTCCTACCATTATAGTATCACCTATTATAGATAGTTTTTAATCTATGTTTAGGTTCTGAGAAATTCAAAATTCCCATGATTCATCTTCATTAACCACAATTTTAGTCTCCCTCATATAAAACATTTTTAAAATTTTTTGGCAAAATTTTATCTTTTTAAAATTTTATTTGTTGTTCAACATATAGATATTTTCTTCTTTAAAAATAATATATATTATTTAGTAGATTCATTAAAATTGGATGTGGATATTTTCTTGTCTTCATCAAAATTGATTATAATATGGTTAACATGGTAAAAATATTTGTATTTCATCTTTATTTTATATTCCATATTTATTATTAATGGGTTATTTTCATTAAAAATATTTTTAGTAATAAAAATATTTCAGTTTTGTTAATTATTTTCATGAAATATCATATCCATTTCCGTTAATATACTGATCTTATTTCTATTTCATTATTTGGATGTTCATTATTTTATATCAATTAGAGACTCTATTTGTAATATTTTTTAATAACATAATTATTCGATTCATCATCATATTGTGAAAAAATGATAATTATGAGAGGCATTATACCATTATTGTTTCATCATGACATTATTTATCTTAGAAATATAAACAGTGAATGAAGAACATGTCAATCCAAAGACAAAATGGTGGGGTTTCATAAAAATTATTTCAACATTAGTGGAAAACATTGTGTTTTTATTTAAAAAAAATTCCATGGTTTGTTTTTTGATTATAAAACCATAATTATTTAGCTTAATAATAGGCTTTGAGGCTTTCATAACACAAAAAATGATCTTTAAGTGAATTATAATATACTATGGAAATATAATTATTTAAATATAACCATTATAAAAAAATGTGACTTTTTTGGGTATGAATATAAATAACAATATTTGTAAATATATGTGAAATTGACCCAATAAAAAAAATGTATTGATTAAATCATATAAAATTTGAACTAAAATTAAAATAAATTCATTTATACATGAAAAACAACTTTTCATCATAATTAAAATTGATTGATTTTGTGGGAAAATATTTTAATTAGTTTTTTATAATATTAAAATTAAATTCATAAAATTTAAATAATGTTTTTAATTTATAATATAATAATTATCATATTGTGAAATTTTTAGGTGTTTTAAAAAGGGTTTTTTAGTGAATTGTGATAAATAACCATTTCTCAAATATTGTCGTTTCTTTTCATTATATAATATAATTTAAAAGTAAAAATATATTTTGAATAATTAATTAATGTGTTAAATCATACATCTCTTTCATAATAATCGAAATAATATTATTTGAATCAATAATATTCATGTTGGTTATTTATGTTATTTTTTTGATTAAAAATAAATTTCCATAATTTTTTTCGTTGTTCTTTATAATTTTATATTAATGTTAATTTCATCCAATTACGTAATTTTAGTCTTCAAAAATTTATTCCATATTCAGAATTAGGATGTTAAAATTTTATAAATAAGTGACATTAAATTTGGTTATAATTAATATTAACCATGGAAAATATTTGTCACCTTAGTAACTATAAAAAGATAATACATGGTTAAAACTAGTTGATAAGACATTAAAAAAAATAAAAAAATAATTTCCTATATTTGTTTAGTTTTTTGAGACTATTATAATTCATGATTTTATGTTATATAATTATTTTATATGACAATGATTTAAATATTAATTTTTATAATAGACAATACAAAATGTCATGCTCTTTTATTTTAAAAACTATAATATTTTTTCTTAAGGATAAAAAGCCTTTATTATCAGTTATAATTTATTTATTATAAAATTAATAAATTATTTTTATTCTAGTACTTTATATTTAATTTTTCAGAATATTATATTTATGTTATATTTGTATGCATGTTCCGCACAATTCTTTGTGCAAGCAGTAGAAAAATTGTCCATATAATTTTATAAAATTTAAAATAAAACATTTCTAGACATATTGAAGTATTTAATGAATCTTATTGGTTTTTATAATGTATATGTGATGGATAAATAGTCTATATTGGAAATAAAGGACTTTTTCCAAATTTTTAAGGTCATATTTATAGAATATTCTCAAAATGGCATTAATGATATTTTATGTTACATAATTATTTATTACATTTTTAAAACTCCAGAAAATAATGAAATTGGTTAATGGGGATGAGATATGATATATAATGTCATCAACTGACAATTTCTGTGACTATTTTTACTTCACAAGTAAATCTATAAGCATTAATAATTAACTTTTTTTATCGTGGTTAAGGATAAAAATAGTTAACCCGAGGTGTTAACTAATGACATAAGGGTTAAAATGACATAATTACTTATTATAATATTTTGTGATTCTTTTATATAGATAATATAGGAACAAAATTTTTATATAAATTTTTAAAACCATGTGGTAATGAATGTGACTTTAAAACATTTATACATTTTGATCAATTATATGAGTTCCTTTCCCTCCCTTTCAAAAGGAAACCCCTAACCATTCTTATATGCTCCAAATAGCCTCCTTGGTTGATCAATACTTACAAAATTATATTTTATAAATATATATAACTTAATTAGTGGTTTTTTCTTTTAAAAATACCATTCAAATGGAATTTATGTAGTTATAAAATGTGGCATACTGAGGAAGAGGTTATCGCCCTACCCTTCGTCATTCTCAATTTTTCTTATTCATACTCTTATAAATGTATGTTATTAATTATAATACAATAAAATTAATATTATAAACATACTGAAATATTATTATGGTCATGGAACCACCATTATTTTCAATATCATCTTTTAAATGGTTAATAAAATAATTACACTACGATGCAGGTGGAAATGTGCCTCAATGTAATGATATAATTAAATTACCATTATTGTTATTAATTAATGGTTATTATATTGTATTTAATATGTGTATATAATATTTATGATATAATTCTGTTTCATTAATGATAAAATACTATTTCTCTTTATCTATTTATTTTATTTAGAAAATAATAACAAACATTTATTCGTACATAAATACAACCACCTCCATGAACAATGATGTTCATTTTTTTATCTCATGTTTTTTGGAGGATTTTAATATTTATATAATTAATATATAGTGCATCAATATCAATAAATAATTATTGATATTATGGAATCAAGAAAAATTTATAAGGATCAGAACATCAAGACACAACCTTTCCCAAAAAACAAAAACATTAAACACAAAGAAATAAAATATTTTAATATGTAATTATTAATTAATGGGTTATCACATACACATAATGTGATATTATGATGAAATGATCATTGATATCTCTCCCATGTTTAAACATACATGCTATCAATGCTCAATCTTTTTTAATGTTTTTTTCTTCACATTAACATGTATAAATTTTAAATGTATGACACATCTACATTGGGTACAATTTTTGTTGAGAATACTAAGAAGTATTTAGATCACTAGAGTACATACAGTTTATGTATCCATGTTTCCAAATACCAAAAAACTTTATCGTTCTTGAATTTATTTTCATATTATGTGGTCAACATTAGTTTAATACGATAAAATATTTCTATAAAAAAATTATTTGTTTTTATAGCCGATGTCAAAGAATGGATCAATTATTTAGGGGATTTTTATATAAAACAATATTGATAACCCTTATGATTATCCTAGGTATACGAGATAAATACTAATGTGAATGAAAATAAAAATGTGTGATTTTACTAGAAAATTAAACCTTATCTAGACATTACTAAGTGGGTGTAGTCATCGTGCAGATTCTTCTAATGGTATGAAATTCAAATTGAAAGATTGAGTGTTATCTCAATAATTATTAGTGCGTGATGAGTGATCCTAAAAAAACACCTATATTGACACACTTGGGTTTTAGTCTTGGGGTAATTCACATTTTCATAATGAACTAATATGTTAATTGACATAATAATAACTATGAAATTATATGATATAACATAATGATATGGTATAATCAAAATTATTCATTGGATTGATAATTATAAGTATGATCATAACATTAATGGTAAATATTACCCATTTGAGGTTTTATGTGACGATCTTTTATGATTGTTAAGGATAAATATGGGGCCTTTATGAGAATATATGTAACATCTCAGGTAAATAAAGAAAATGACATTTTAATATTTATTAATATTTGTGAATTAAATATTACTTTTACTTCAATAGGGATTCTATGTTCTATGGCGATAACGATACGCAACAATGAGTTTATTTGAAATATTACGTAGCACACAACATTGAGTTATATCGTAAAAAATATAATATTATTATTATTTTAAATCGTATTTAATTCATTGTCATTGTATTAGTGAGAATGAACCTGAATATCAAAAATAAGATTATAAATGTTTTTTAAATGTTTTTACAATTATCCATTAAATGATAAAATCATAAAATTTGAATGAATCCAATTGTAACATCAACACTCTAATATTATTTAAAAGGACAATTTTACAGCATTTGATTGAGAAACCTTTTTAAATATAAATTATGTCATTTTTATAAGTAATATTGGACAAAAAAATATTCTTCTTTAGAATCGGGACATAATATTTCCTTTGGTAAATTTTTTGGTATTTTTTTGATAAAGTTCATTTCTAATGAATAGTGAAAAATACTTCATTTTAATTCAAAACTACATTTTAATATATTTTATTTATGTAGAAATAATGGTATTTTTATTGGTTTTAAAGTGCAATTGCATTATATTTTTTATTGTTTCATCCAATTATGGTAATTGTATGTAATTTGACTCTTAAATTAGACATAAACAAACATAAATATTTTGATATTTATTTTTTATTAAAAAAAGACTTTTTGTTTTGACAACTGGAATTAATTTTAAATTAATTTCTACAACATATGTGTTTTTAATTAATAAATAATTATTACACATTAGAAATAATGAGGTCCAAATAATGTATATATGAAACTTTTATTTATTTATAAATTATGAATATTTACTTTAGTTAATATTTTATTTACCATGGTTAAAGGGGAAATCTTGTAAGTAAGGGAAAAACATAATATTATAGTAATATTAAATTACCTTAACATGTGTCCTAATACAATTGGATGATAAATTTCTGATGATAGGAATCATTGGGTCTATTTTTGGACCTTGTGGAGCCACTTGTATGTTAAAATGGCATTTTATATTAATAAATATATTGTGAAGACGAAAATAACATAAACACATGTCTTTTAGTAATGAAATTTTAATATGGGGTTCTATAGGTTATACTTTCAACTATAAATAGTCAATAAAAGATAAAAATATTATCTAAATCTTGGTATTTTATTTATAATTTCTATACTTATATAAATAAATTTAATTATAACACAATGGTCATGCAGTAATTGCTTCATTAATAAAGGATTCAAATAAATAATATTATAAATATTAAAATAAATTTATTTTGAAACTTTTTATTCCATAAAAAAATTTATAGATAATTATGACTTGATATATATTATTTAATATTATTTTCGAAATAATCAAGTTGTTTTGGATTTGTTAAAATGTCATGATATGGATATTTTGAAAATTAACCTAATTCAAATTTTAAAATATTAAATTTTTTATTAAATTTAATAAAATTACAAAAAAAAATTAAGATTCATCCAAATACTTATTATAAATATAAATGTTTATTATTGATTCTTTATTTGGATATTAGTGTTGTTTTGGTAACTCTTTGTATTTTCAAAGTCTTAAATACATGATAAAATGGTAAGAATAAAAAAGGGTTAAAAAATATATAAGGATTAAAAAATATTCAAAACATTTCCAATTCTTATTGGATGATATTATTTTGACTTATATTCACCTTATATCATAATTAAATAAGTACAAGACCTTTTGAAAATGAAAACCATTTTATAATAAAATAATACTATCAAACTTTTCTTAAGAGACCTTCCTCCCTCTTATAAAATGACACCACCTCTATCCCATTACACACACTTATCAAGACCCTTTCCTCATCCAAACTCTACTACAATAATCTCCCAAAATACCTCTACTCTATATAGATTCCTTACTTCGGGAATTGGTAAATTCAATAATGATTTTTGTTCAAACCAAAGGGAGTTACCTGATTTAGAGGTCACGTCTTCTCTTAAGTTCTAGTCTTTTATTTTAATTTTATAACCCCCTAAACTCTCTTTATTACATTCATTTATAAAAAATTAATTTTCAATATAATAGGATGTATTTATTATAATTATTCAAACTTCACTTCCACACACTTCAACATAATGGACATGAACACACTATTTTAGTGGACAACGAACCACTGCCTCCTGAAACGATGATTGTTCAATCATATCCTACCACCTTTCATGGTGGCCATTATGATGGATGTTTATTTATATGTGATATATATTTTATTTATATTCTTTCTATACTTATGTATTTTTCATTTATATAATACCATTATGGTTTCCTTAAAGGGTAAACATGATAATTTCATTTAAGGAAGTGCGAACTACCACCCCTTCAAAGTGATAAGACTCATTCACGCCTTATGTGGAATATATAAATGATTGATTTAATGAAACTTTACATTTTATTATACTGTATATAATATACTTATTTATCATTATGTTTTCATTCCATTAACTATGATATAGAAATGCAAGTATCATTCATGTGTACGTACGATATACTGTCTCCATAAACAGTGCATTTCATTCGTATTACTCAAATGCTATGTACTATTATAAATACATATATATACTAAATATATATGATATATAATATGGAAAAATCATTAATATCATTCTAGAGATAATGAAATTTTTACTACATGCACAACATGTAATTATAAGATGTTCATTTTTGACTCAAGTACCAAATATCGAAAAAATGACAGTTATTAACATAAATGATTTTGTAATGTTCATAATGTAGTAGTGAGTAATATAAAAGGATGAATAAACTTGAAAAAGGTTCTATAGAAATTAAAATTTATCTTCATTTTTTTTTCTGGAGATTAAATAACAAGCGGGTCAAGTTGGAGACGAGATAATGGACATGGTCTCAATCTCCTTTCATTGAGGAATACTTTTTTTCTACATGAATTTATTTTTTATGGTGTATTAATCATTTTGAAATTTAATTTCATTCAAAAAGAATCATTTTATATGTATCGCTTTTCAAAATGAAAAAGGGAATGTTTCTTTTTAACGTATGCAGTGAAACTGGTTTTTTCACCACCGCGAGCATCATTTCATATTTTCCATCCTCTACATGACATAGTGTTTATAAAAGGAAAATAAAAATTGTATAGTATTTTTTACGTATTTTGGTATTGATAATGGTTTTGATAATTCATTGATTATTTCAATATATTATAATGATATATTGTGATTTAATCTTGGAAATGTTATCTTTCTATTGTGTTTGTTTTACATGTTATGAATATGTTAGGGTTTTTGGGAATTGATTATATATACAGGTGGTTCCATGACAAACCTAGGGTTGGTGAGCCCGAGATAGCACTCTAACTTATTGGGTAATGCGATAGAGATAATTGTAAATGTTTCTCCTAAGATATTTAGGGAATAAAATATGATGGGTAGTCCAAATGTAACTCTCTACGTAGCTGTGAAATCTAAAATGTATGTATGTTATGAATGCCAGACGTTGCCTTTATGATTTATTTGTTATACATTACTCATATGATCTTGTGTGGAATGTTAAAGGATGAAAAATATCATTTCATTGACGTTGAAGTATTGGTGGACTAATGGCTGTTTTCCTTGTTTTATAATCCTTACTGATCATTTTATGCTCATCCAATTTTTTTAATGTTATTTTATAGGACATAAAGTATAATATGGTCAAGGATGGGTAATGGAAAATTCATACAGTTTAAAACCTGAAACCAGGCATGAACCTTTTTTTTCAGGATTTTTAGTTATGAAAAAAAGGATACTGAGTAGAAGTGTCTATTTATTAATATTGGAGATGTAATTAAATAGTTATGTCTGAATTACCTACAAATATAAATTGGAAAAGATCCTCAATGTGAATTATTATCCCAATTCAAGATTATCTATTATTTAAGTTTGGGTCCTTATAGATGGTTTCAATGGTCGGTTTAGAAAACATTAGGAGTTATGATATCATTAAACTAATATCCATAAATTAATTTATGTTAATATTGAAATTTTATAGCATTTAAAGATTACCATTTTGCTTTAACTAAGATATTTCTGTCTTCAGAATGGTTTTAAATAAAGGATACAGTGAAGCTATGATTGGATAACATCGGGTGGAAGACATCCTTCCAAATAAGCAACCTATAATAGTCAGAATCGGAATTGAACAGTTTTTTGTAGTGATGGAAAATTTGAATCAATATATAAATGGTGGTGGTATACACACATGAGATCAACTAGATCAACCATGGGAAAACATGTCAGTAGTGGAGCATTTCATGACTGAACATCCCCCATCATTTAGAAGATGATCTTAACCCATGTTAGCTAAAGGGTGTATTAAAGCACTGGAAATGATTTTCTATGCCATGGGGTGTTTATAACATCAAATGGTTAGTCATGCAGTTTCCCATTTTTGATTGTGATGTTGATTAGTGGTGGTTGATGGTGAAAAATATCAGGGATAATGAGAAAATTGATGCTCTTTATTAAGATTAATTCAAAGGAATTTTTATTGGGAAATATTTTCCTATGATGGTTACTATTAGGATGGATAAACAGTTCATAGAATTGAGGTAGGAGGATGGCTCAGTGGCTGCTTATGATGCAAAATTCACTCGACATGGAAGGTTTGATTACAATTTCATATGAGATCTTGGTAGTTAAATGAATCATTTTAACATAGGATTAAAGCCAATATATCAATGGTATTTAGCTTGATATGAGTTTAAAAGTTATGACAAACATTTTCAATATGTAGAGAATGAGGAAAAAGTGTTTTCTGATGATCATGTGTTCTTTTAAAAACAATAGAATATGAGGTCATGGTGGAGAAGAAAGGGAAGAACTCTTCAAAATGTATGATGGTAAGAAACTTATGTCTATATATTGTGAAAATTGTGTTAAAAATCATTTTAGGGAATTTATTTTGAGTAATGGTAAGTGATACTGATGTAAAAAAATGGGGCATAAGGCTCGTGATTGTGCTGAGAAATTCTAGGGTAAGGATAAGAAAATCATATTTATTGTCTGTAAAATGTTTTATGTGAAATGAAATGGGCCATTATGAAAATGAGTGTCCAATGAAGAACACAACTGAAGGAAAGAAGTTGTACTAAAAGTAGAAAGTGGTGGTTGAATCCTTTGCAACTACATCATCATATTTTGGACCATATAATGAAGTAGTATCAGGTGCACTGTGTGTTTATTCTGATTATGCCAATTTTTTGTTCGATCCAGGGTCTACACATTCATTCATTTTTGAGTAGTTTTCTAGTAAATTAGGAATTACATCTTATGATATGAATCTTGATGTTGTGGTAAAAACTACTAGAGGAGATATTGAGATAAAAAGAAATTATAATAACCTTCATATAGTGGTGTGTGGAATGAATCTACCTAAAAACCTTATTGTGTTGCCTCTAGTATAGTATTATGTTATTTTGGTTATCGACTGGATTTCCTTTTATCATTCTATGATTAACTATAGATATAATAAGTTTTATTTTTAGAATGACTTTTTGTGTGTACAATAATGATCCCATACTTTTGATAACATATTAGGAAGCTGAGAATCTAGTAAAATATGGAAATGAATGTTACAATGCACATATTGTTGAAAAAATGCTCTATTTAGATTAATGATGTGCCTATGGTAAATTATTATTATAATGTTTTTTATGAAGAGTTTCCTGATATAATACCTGACTGAGAAGTTGAATTTATTTTTGATTTAGTTCCTGATGCTATGCCAATTTCAAAACCCCCTTACCGAATGTATCAAATTAATATTTTTGAGTTAAAGAAGCAATTGTATGAGTTATTGGATAATGGTATCATTTGACCAATCACGTCACCTTGGGGTGAACCTATATTTTTTATTAAAAAAATATGGTTCAATGAGACTTTTCATTGATTATTGAGTATTGAATAAAATCAATGTCAATAACAGGTGTCCTTTTTCACAAATCGATGTTTTGTTTGACTAGATCTAGCAAAGTCAATATTTTGTGAAGATTGACTTGAGGATGGGGTACTATCAGTTGAATGCAATGGTTGCAGACATTCATAAGACTATGTTTCATACTAGATATGGTCATTATGAATTTTTAGTTATTAATTATAGGTTATCCAATGCCCTTGATGTATGAATGGATCTTATGAATAGATATTTCCTTGAGTTCATGGTTAATATTTTGGTTGTATTTATTGATTATATAATGTTTTCATCCAAAAATAAAAAGTAAACTGAATGTTGTTTATGGGTTTTCTTGAAAACCTTAAAAGAAAAGAAATTGTATGTGAAATTAAGCATGGGTGTGTTTTGGTTACAACAAATTTCATTCCTTGGACACATTATTTAAAAAATTATATAAATATTGATCCTCCAAAAACAAAAGTTTTTGAAGAATGCCCAAGACCCACAAATATAACTATGATCCACAGATTTTTTTTGGGTTAGTATGTTATTAATAGAGGATTATTGATAATGTTTCTTGGTTATCTAGTTCATTGACAAATTTAACTTAATAATTTGTTAATTTCATTTGGACAAATGAAAGTGATGATTGTTTTCAGGAATTGAAAAAACTGATTAGTGGATGCTCTAGTTTTGGCATTACCTTCCATAGATGTTGAATTTATAATCTTTAATGATTATTAATTAAATGTAATTAGTGGTTTCCTAATGCAGAATTATCAGGTAATTTCTTAGGCATCACGTCAGTTGAAACCTTATGAGTTAAATTACCCTACACATGATTTGGAGTTAGCTACAGTTGTTTTTTATTTAAAATTTTGGAGGCATCATATGTATATAGTAAAATGTGAAATTTATATTTTCCACAAAATATTATATTTTATATTCACTCATAAATAATTGAAAATGAGATAGAAGAGATGGCTAAAACTAATCTAGGATTATGATTGCACAATTCAGTACCATATAGAAAAATATAATAAAGTGGCTGAAGCTTTGAGTCAAATAACTAATGATACATTAACCTTGTTACATTTAAAAACAAGATAATTTGATTAATCATTTGATGAAAATTGTAATATTATTTTTTTGTGTAGGAAATTACCCTGTTTTGTTTTATTTGCCAGTGAAAACATCCATAACAGACAGAATTAATTAAGCATAGAAAGAAGAAAGTGAGTTGCAGAAAAAGGTAGAGTTGGTTCATAAGGGTAAGTTTCCTAATTTTATCATTGATAATAATGTTTTTAATTTTTGGAAAGAGATTATTGGTGCCTTGTGATTCGAAGTTAATGAATGAGTTCTATGTTATGATCATATTTATCCATTTTCAGTTCATCCCGACGGTACTAAGAGGTACAAAGATCATATGGAGTGTTACAGGTAGGATGGAATGAAATGAGATATTTCTAACTTTTCTGTGATGTTTTTGACTTGTCATAAAGTTAAAGTAGAGTGATATTTAATGAATGGGATACATCATCCTTTATTAGTGTGAGATTAGAAATGGTACAATATATCCCAAAACATCATTGTTGGGGTACCAAAGACATCTCAAGGTAATAATGAAATCTGGGTTATAACTAATTGATTGACTAGGTCTTGTCAATTTCGTCAAATTTGAGATACTCTGTCTCTAGATCAAGATTCCTAGTTGAATGTTAAAGAGATAGTCAGGTTTAATGGTGTTCCCCTCTCCACTATTTCTGATCTTGATCGCAGGATTACATCTATCTTTTGGAAAGGCTGTCAGAATTATCTGGGTACTGAATTAAAATTTAGTAAATCTTTTCATCTTTAATGAGAGGGGTTTTCAGAAAGATCAATTTAGGCATTCGAATATATGATATTTATTTCTCAGAGGATTACCAGGGATTTTGGGACCAATATATATCTTTGGATGAATTTTATTATAATAACAGTTTTCATTTCAGTATACAGATGGCACCATTTGAAGCATTATACGGGAAGTAGTGTCGAATTCTTGATTTTTGGGATGAAGTAGGTGAAATGATACTGATGGGACCAGAATTGGTAGAAGATATAGAAGAAAATTTTCAATTGATACAGAAGAACATTAGAATATTGAAGAGAAAAAAAAATAGTCATCAGATAACTGAATGAAGAATCTTTCATTCACGTTAGGTGGTCATGCCTTTCTCAATGATTCTCCATGGAAATGTGTGATGTGTTTTGGTAATATGGGAAACCTTAGTCCAAGATTCTTTGAACCCTATGAAATCCTAGGACAAGATATATCAGTTGTGTATAGAGTGGATTTACCTCCATGTTTAACCCTGGAACACTATGTTTTACATGTTTCAATGTTGATAAAGTATATTCTATATCCATATCATTTTTTTAGTTTATAGGTAGTTTGGTTGGATGAGAATATTTCTTATGAGGAAAAACTAATCAATATTCTTCACTGAAGAGAGATCTATTGTGTAATAAAGTAATTTATCATGTAATGTTTTGTGGATAAACTATATGGTTAAGGAGGATACATGGTAAATTAGAAAATGCAACGAGGGATACATATTCTCATTTATTTGATATCTTAAAAAATTGTGAAGGTAAAATTTCCAAATGAGAGGAAGAATGTAAAATCCCAGGTAAATAAATAATATGACATTTTCATATTTATTAATATTATTGAAATAAAAAATAATTTTACTTTAAAAATGTTTCTATGTTTGATGGCATACTCGATATGCAATAACATTTTTCTTTGAAATATTACGTTGTTCACAACGTTGGGTTATACTGAAAAATAATATAATAAAATTATTATTTTAAATGGTAGTTAAGTCATTTTGATGGTATTGGTAGGATTGAATATAACTAACAAAAAAATTATTATACAAGTTTTTTAAATGTTTTTAAATTCATCTAATAAACGTTAGAAGCTTGAAATTTGAATAAATCCATTGTTAAGCACACACACAACAATTTTATTTAAAAGGTTGATTTACGCCTTTTGATAGAAAACCCTTTTTAAATCTATTCTTTTTAGATATATATGTTATATTTTAAAAAATAATATTCTTTGATAGAATCAGGACATCAAAAATTACATTGGGTAAATTTTTGGCATTTTTCTGATAATGTTCATTTTTATGAATAGTGAAAAATACTGAATTTTAATTCAAAAAATAATTTTAATATAATTTATATATATATATTATTTTTTTAATTGATTTTAAAGTATAATTGTATTATATTTTTACTTTTTAATTCAATTTTGGTCATTGGAATTAATTTCACTCTTAAATTGGACATAAAAAATGTTAAAACTTTTGATAGTAATTATTTCTTAAAAACACACTTATTGTTTTGACAACGAGAATTAATTTTAAAATAATATCTTCCACTTATGTGTTTTGAAAATAGAAAAATTGTTTCCATATTTTTAATTTTATGTTCCAAATTTCTTAAATAGGAAACCATTATTTTCATACAGTATGAATATTAACTTCTATGAATCTTTTATTTACCATGGTTAAAGTTTAAATAAGTTAAATGACGTTAAAAATATAACATTATAATAATATTAAATTACGCTAACATGTTTTTTAATCTAATTGGAGGATAAATTTACAATAATAGTCATACTTGGGATGATTTGGGGTCCCCATGGAGCCAATTGTATGTGAAAATGACATTTTATATTTAATAATTTTAGGTAAAGGCGAATATGAAAAATTCATATATCTTTTAGTAAATAAATTTTGACATGGGTTTTTATAAGTTATATTATTAACTATAAATAGTAAATATAATGATATAAATTTTTCCTAAATCATAGTATTTTATTTTTTATTTTCATACATTAAATTAATAAATTTAATTATGACACTATGGTGATGCAGTAATTACTTCATTAATAAAAGATTAAAATAAATGATAATATATAAATAAAAATAAATTTATTTGTAAAACGTTTATTTAATAAAAAATTTATATATTAGAGTGACTTTTTATCTTTTAAATACTGATGATTTTTTGAAGGAATAATGTTGGTTTGGATTTATTAAGATGTCAGGATATAAATAGTGTCAAAATTAACATAATTCATATTTTAATATATAAAATATTATATATGAAATATTATAAAATTCAAAAATATATTTGATATCTCTAAATAGTTAAAAAAACTAAAAAAAATTATTATTGACACTTAAATTTAATATTTTTATTGTTTTGGTATCTATTTTGATTCTAAAATTGTTAAATACTTGATAAAATGTAAGAGTAAAAAAGGTATTAATAAAAAAGATAAGGATTAAAGAATATAGCAAACCTGTCCAATTCTTATTGGATAACTTTTTTTCATCTTATTTTCACTTTATCTCAAAATTAATTATATTAGGGGCCTTTGGGAACTGAAAATAATTTTATAATAAAATAATACATGAAAACCATCTTAAAGAGGTCATCCTCCCTCTTATAAAAGGACACTACCTCTAACCCATTACTGACACCTATCTAGTACCATGGATCATCCGAACTCTAGTATAATAATTTCAAAACATCCCTATATTCCACTTAAAGTCTTTACTTTGGGTATTGGGAAATTCAATAAAGCTTCTTGGTTTAAACCAAAGGGAGTTACATGATTTAAAGGTAACATCTTCTCTCAAACTCATTTATTTTATTTTCCTTCTCCAATCCCCTAAACTATATTTATTAAATTATTTTATAAATAATTTGTATCTTAAATATACAAGGATTTTTTTAGATAATTATTTTAACTAAACTTCTACACACCTTAATCCAATGGATTCGAACATATTGTTTCTGTGGACAATAAACTACTACCTCACGAAATGGTTATTGTTCAATTATCTTTTCACGCCTCTAATGGTGGTCATAATGAGGGAAATATAATTATATATGATATATATATTATTAATTTTGTCTATATAATTCTGTATCTTTCATTTATGGCATTCCAGTATGGTTTCTATAATGGGTAAACGTGATAATTTTATTTGAGGAAGTGCAAACTACCACCCTATGAAAGTTATATGACTCATTCATGACATACTTGGAATGTATAAAGGAATGAGTTAATGAAATAATATATGATTTTATACTTGACATAAAATATACATATTTATCATCATGTTTTCATTCAATTAAATTTGTAATATAAATGATAGTAGTGTTAATGTGTTTGTACAACTTACCGTTTACATGAACGATCCATTTCATTTATCATCTCCAAATGTTATTTAATTTCATATATATATATATAATAGATATATCTATGATATATATGATATATTAATCATGAATATCATTCTAGAGATATTGATCTTTTGACCACATGGACAACATGTAATTATAATAAGTTCATTTTTGACTCAAGTACCAAATATTGATGAAATGACTGTAATTAACATAAATAATTATCTAATGATTATAATGTTTGTAATAAGTAATATTAATATAATAATAAACATGAAAAAAGTTATTAATAAAGTATAAATTAACTTTAGTTTATTATGATTGAGATTAAAGAACGAATGGGTCATGTGAGACACGATGTATGGTACTTCATCTCAATCCCCTTTGATTGAGGAATATTATGTTTTCTACAAGACAATCTGTTATACGGTGTATAAAATCCTCTAAACATTCATATAATTCAAAGGGAATCTTTTTCTATACATAATTTTACTAAAATAGATAAGGAATGTTTTTTAACGTACGTGGTGAAAATGACCATTCCATCACCCTAAGCATAATTTGATATTTGGCTTCCTCCTTAAGCCAGTAGTGTATTAAAAAGGACAATAAATAACATATACTCTTTTTAAGTATTTTATTATTGAAAATTGTTTTGAGAATGGATTTATTATTTCAATATCATGAAATGATATATTAATATTGAAATGTGGAAATGTTATCGTTTCTTAATTTGTGTACTATGTGTTATAAATTTTTTATGGTTCTTGGGAATTATTTTACGTATAGAGGTTGTTCCATGATAAACATAATGCAAGGGAGCCTGAGATATATCTACAATGAATTGGATAAAGTGATGGATGTAAAAGTTAATTTTTCTCCTAAGAGAATTAGGGAATATACTATGATGGGTATTCCAAATTTAACAACCTAGGTGGTTGTGAATCTACAACATATGTATGTTATGGATTACACATTTTACCTTTATGATTTGTGTATTACATGTATTATTAAAAAATCTTATGATCTTGTGTGGTATGATAAATATTGAAATGTTTTATTTCATTTACATGTATTTATTATTGGACTAATGTTTGTGTAAATTTTTTTATAACCCTTATTGACCTTTTTATGCTCATCCTATGTTTTTATTGATTTTTTTTCATGGGATTTAAAGATGAATAGAGTAAACGTTGAAATCATGGAAGGGTCATTCTGTCTTAAACATGTATCTAGACATGACTCTTTTTTTCAAGAGTTTTTATTTTATGAAAAAATGTATACAAAGTAAAAGTGTCTACATTGGAATATTTCATATGTAATGTATTAGTTATGGCCTAATTTTTAAAAAATCAAAAACTGAAAATAACATCAATGTGAATTATTAACATAATTGACGATTATGTATTGTTTAAGTCTGGGAGATAGTAATAAAACCATATGGGAATGATTATTTTTATTTTAAATGTTATTAATGGAATAATTATATTACATTTTGGGGATATAAGTATAGAATTATTGATATCATTTATAATTATTATGAACACGTATGTTGATGTAATTATGGTTGATTAGTAAAAATGATTTATTGAATTTTGGAATACATTTTACTAAATACTATGTGTCTGAAAAGTGATTTTATGAATAAGTTATCAATATTAAGTAGAATATATTACTTACATTACATGTCTAAGGAAAAAATTATTTGAGTAATGAATATTGAGTTAATTTATTAAAGAAAATAATATTTTATTACTGTTTAATGGTGATTCAAGATATTTATGGAAATTATTATCATACTTAGGGATGTAAATGATTAAGAATTATAAATTTTTGGCATATGTCTATATTAATGATTTATGTTATTTCGAGATAATAGTTACATTTATATTGGGAAAAAATTATGTAGTCAAATATTTCAGATTTTTGGGTTGTGAATTTGATCTGATAAATTGTGTAGGCGTATTTTGGTTATCTATTTATGGAATTGAATAAGTCAAATATTTTTTATTATTAATGAGATTTTAGAAATCACTGTATTATTTCAACATGTTTATATTTAGCAATATTGGGTACCTTATGGAAATCATTTTTTCCATTGATAAATATCAATATAAAGTGGAAATAGATATTTATTCGGTGATGAAACTTATAATCAATTAAATGTTAATTTTAGTGAATCATGAAATATTAATTCATCATTAATATTCATATAATTGAATAATATATAAATTTTAAATTTATAAAATCAAAACCATCTTAATGAAATTATGCATCAATATAAAATAAATTATATGATTATATTTTACCATGTTATATATTTTGATAGTATAAGAATTCATAAAATTTAGAAAAAGTATCCAAAAAATGGTATTTACATTTATCTATGATGAATTGATATTCTTTTCTTGTATGAAGTTATACTTAAACATTTCCTATTCTGGTGAATTTAATATATAATTCACTTTATTTTTTCGAAAATACCTTTTATGATTATAGGTTTTCTGATTTAGGCCATAGATCATACATAAAAAACAATATATTACCAAGTGGGTACATCTGATTAGTATCAATTTATTTCAATATGAAAATAAAATAACTCAAAAAATTATTTCATTTAATGAAATAGCATAAAAATTTTCATATTGACTTCATCAATTACATTTCCCAACCATAAACACTGTAAACTAATTTAAAAAATGTTGTGAGCACAAAAATAAATGTAATGAACACAAAAATAATGGATCAAAATGTTATCCACAGAATGAATTTAAAATTTAACCTTTTTTATAAAAAATAGACATTGGATTCTAAAAAAATATTTTCTTACCCATGAATTCAACATCTCTATACAAATATTCTTTGTAACACTGAGAAACTCTTATATAAGAAACCTATATCAAATAATGAATATGACTAGTGACACCAATAATATAAGGGAATATAACAACATTGGACATTATAGAATATTTACTGTTTTAAAAAAGATAAATATATGATACATTATGAAATACATGTTATACTGAATTAGCATATGCCACATTCAACAATGAGTTTCTTCAATACCTAGCGTTAAATGCATGAAAATAATTTACCAAACAATAATATATTAATAAAATATTATTATGTAATATAATAAGTTATATTCCTATAGTAAAATTATTTTTTTTGAAGGGTTAACTAAATTTTAATTATATATTTTTTACAATAATATAAAATGAGTTCATTGGTTACAATTTAATAATAAAATATTATGAAATCCAACTAAATATAAAGAAAACATTTATTATTATAATGTTATCGAAGCAGTTTATTGTAATAAATGAAATTAATTATAACTAGTTAATATTTTGAATAAAATATATATTTTATATATTCCATAAAATATATCTTATTTTCATCGAGTATATTTTACAATCATAAGACAAGTAAAAAACCAAATATTACACATAAAACTGTAATTTTTATAAAGGTTGTCTTGCCACCTTTTAATGGTGAATCGATTGGAAATTTATTTTTTAAAAATTTATAAATTTAATCTATCCAATTAAAATTAATGTTTTCAATCTGAATATATGAATTACCATATGGTGAATTTTTGTTATTTTTAGGATGTTTTTTAAATTAATAGTGAAAAATAATGAATTGTAAATGAAATATACCATTTAATTTATTTTATTTATTATGTTTTATTATATATTATATTGGTCTTAAATTAATATTATATAAATAAATAAATAAATAAATCTAATATAGGCCATTTTAATAATTTTTACATTGTAATTGGATATAAAGGCATACCCAAATTTTAAACATTTTAACCTTAAAACCCAACATTATCATCCTTGTGAGAAGGATTAATTATAAATTAATTTCATCCAATTATGTGATCAGAATTTAAGAAAAATGGATTCCGTATTGGGAATCATAATAATTATTTTTTTAATAAATTTGTCTTATTTTTTATCCTAAAATATTAGTGAAAGTGGTTAAAATTAATCATAGTGATTAAGAGAAAAAATAGGTTAATATGGGACTAAACCATAAACATAAATTCCAAAATGACCTAAAAACCTATAAGAAATACATTAAATGGGAATATTTCAACAAATTCATCATTTTTATATACTTTTGACAATTATTGGATGCAATTTTTAGGGTAAAAATATGGGTGTAATTCTCATTCCCAAAATTTACAACACTACAACTCATCCTCAACTATTAAAAGGCACTCACCCCTCCAACATCATCACACATATTAATACACTTTGTATAGAACTATATATTATTAAATAATACCCCAACATCCCTATCCTCATACATTATGCCTCAACAGGGGATGACATCCATCTACAAAATCCATTTGGTGAAAACAATAATGTAGTTTCCCAAAGAGATGTAAAATCATTCATCAAGATCATTAGTTTTTTTCTTTATTCACCCCCTAAAATATTATTATTCAATGAATACATTAAAACTATAGTATCATAAATAAAATATTTTCTATTTTAATAATAAAACCTACACTACTATACACTACCATCTAATGGGAATGAAACTTACCATTTATGCATACAAGGAACTATTGCCTCACAAAACGATTTCATTTGTTTTCTATTTCCACCTTTCATGGATGAGAATAATGATTGAAACACTAATATATATATGAAATATATTTTTTATTCATTATTTTTTAATTATTTTATAATAAATACCATTATATTTTTTATTTTTGAAAATAATATATCATCATTTGTGGAAGTGTGGACTACTGCCTCCTCAATGCGATCCGATTCATTCACCATATCCATGTAACGTATTAAGGGTGGTTTTAATTTGAATTATTTGACGTAAAAGAATTATATATGATATTAATTCTAAAATTTAAATTTTATAAATATATTTAAACATTTTATTTCGATCAATTTTCATACAATAAAAAGATATAATGTCTGTCGGGGACATGTGGACTACTACATCTTAAAAAATGATGTGATTCCTTTCACATACCTAGATTTATATTTATAAGTAAATAATATTAAATAACTTTTTATTTAAGATATAATTATAAATCTAGAAAAAAAATATTGTTACATACCTTTTTTATATACTGATCCATGAAAAATGGGAGCATTACTAATGCGTACATAAAACCTACAATCACAATGATTGTAAATTCGGTTCATTTTTCATAACCATATAGCACAATTAGTTTTAAAATAAAATTTTATCTGTAAATATGATAATTATTTCAGGATAATTATTATTCATTTGTCTATATATGGACCCCTTTTATCATATATGACATACCAAGTCATTATTTACACAGAAATCAAATATGGTAAAAACAAACGATCGTAACATAAATGATTAAGATGTTTTATACTAAATTATATTATGTGAAATAAATTTAATAATAATAATTAATAAGGTTATAATACTAGAATATAAATTACATATGTTTTATTATTCAAGAATATAAAGACACATGTGAGAAGTCATACCCAGGGCAATGGATTTTCATCTCACCTTTTACTTCCATGAGAAAATGTTCATATTCACAACTTAATTATTTTATAATATGTATCTAATAGATAAATTTATATATTATATCAACATTCCTCTTATCTTCATGGTATTCAAATAGTTAATTTAATATTATTTTCTAATAGAGATTATGATTTAAATGTTTCAAAGTGTTATGGTAATCCATGGAAAATGTATTGGTTATTTTACTTAATGACATATCTAATTATCTTTAACTAGTATTTAAATTCATAAAAATCAACAAATAGTTTTAGAACATATCCTCCAATATATAATTTTTCACAAATTTGTATCATTTATTCAATATGGATATATTTTAATAAGGCACATTGTTTTGTAAATAAATTTATTATTCATTACAAAAAGAATCATTTGGACATGAAATTCTTGCATTGGGGAATAATTAATTAATTATCATTGGTTGGGTTACTTGTTAATGAAATCCCCTAGATGAATCAGTAGTATCATGAGATGAATCAGTTTTCCAAATTAGAATTCATTAAACTGTCTTATATTGATTTTAAAGGTATCATGGTCCTGGGAAACATGATTTTAATAATTAAGGAATATATTTATTGAGAATTAATTTATTATTATCCATTATGTTATTGTGTTGAAATATACATGGATTCATATCATTATCAAAACATTGAATAAATGTAATATGTTTAGTTTCTCACCTTTCAATATATATTATTTCCTTATCTAGTTATTTGTGTGGATTGTGTAATTAGTTATCCACCATTACATGTTTATTTATTTACTCAAATTCATTATTTCTGATATTGTGCATAACCATAATGATAATTTTATCACATACTTATTATGTTTCATTTCCCCAAGATATAGAGATGAATCAATTCTATAATCCTTTTAAGATACCAAATTTGTTACTTGTGTTATGATTTTTTTTGATGTATTATATATATTTCGTGTATATAATGTGGTTTCAAAAACTACAAAATTTTTTAGTCAATTGTAATTTGATTCATTGTAATAATTCCTATGTTATAGAGTAATGCACCAGATCCCACATTTTATGGTTGGGGTGTTACTGTTTGTATGAATGTATGTTAAGTAGAAACATTATAAACTATATTTAGAATTCTTATAATAGGGAACATAACCCAAGGTTATACTGTGAGTATAAGTATAGAATAAAATAAAAACAAATTAATATAAATATTATGTGGGAATTTCTATAATTACAACCATCTGTGGATACTATATGATGATGTGTTCTTGCATAAGTGTAACTATGACTAACAACCCCAAAAAAGAATGTCATGCCTAACTCGATGTAACCTGGTACCAAAAACAAGCCTTAATAAACACTAGGTTTGACACACATGGGGGATATTATTAAGATACCTTTATTTTTTTGACAACCAATTAAGAATGATTTAATTTTAAGGATATCCCAAACGATGCCTTATTTATGAATATGATATTTTATATGCATTAATTTATCAATTTCTGAATAGTGTTTCAATAGTTTTATAAATATACATTATGTTATAATATTAACCACTATAATTAATTATTTAGAAATTGTTCCTTGAATGTATAATGGTATCAACACTTCTATACAATATAGAGGTTTCCATATTGAGATATCCATTGTAGCGTGATTTGGAACTGAAAACGATATCGATATATTAAGGATACATAATCATTTTGAGGCCAATAACCTTCCTTGAATGGAGAAACCTATTCCAAAGATAGATTCCCATATGATGGATCACATTATATGTTCAGGACCCTACAATTTAGTTAGACTATAAAAAACTATCCAGGGATGTCATCAGACCCGACACCCGACCCAGTCTGCGACATGGCTCAAAATTCATTCCTGATTCCCATTAGGTGGAAATAATTGTTGGGTATCCAATATTAACCAGGTGGGAAATATTTTTACCCAAATAAAAAATATGAATAAAAATGTATAAAAAATGAAATAAGGACCAACAAATAATAATAATAAATACAAAATCTGGGTTTTATAAAAAATACAACTGAATGACAATAAAACTGATACTAAAAAATGCTAAACCAATGTTTTAACAATACAACTTCTATTTGACTTATTGGTCACCACAATCCACCAACCATATTTCCCAATACCTGATCAAATAAAAAAAATAGAATGAATCTGAACCTAAAAAAAACTCAATCATACAGTCATCGAGAAGTACATGATGGGTGTAAGCTCGACGACTCAGTTGGAAATCACCATAGAATCAATGTTTTTGCTATCCCTAAGCAATTCACTATCACTGGTTTAAAATACAGTTATAAAAAAAATTTATCATATTTTAACAAAAAATCATTGCTTTCCAATTTTAATATTCAACACACACCATCTTCTATTTATAAAACAAACTACAATTTTATAAATAAAACCCAAACCAAAAGATAATAATGTAGTACAAAATATAATGATAGCGGGTAAACATAATTCAAATTTTAGAAAAATACTAAAAACTAATTATATAGAGTAACCAAGGGAATTTATAAACATCATTAGAAGACTCATAGATCCTGTTTCATTAGAACCATCCACCGGTATATATTGAAGCCCCTATGTTTATAACTAAGTTACTGCCCTCAGGAAGCCAATCTAGTGGAAACACCCTCTTAGCCTAAAAACATATCCAGGGGGTAACATCCCATCTAATTGGGGTTAGTAGAAAACGTCACTCAATCCTAAAAAAGGCACCCAAGAACCCATGGTAGTATCAATACTATGTATTTCAGAGGCCCATGCACATGTCACACACCTTACCTATCGTCACTGCACTTTCCTACCCAAAACACAGAAACCGATGTATGATATCCCAAAAAGGGAAATACCTTCTATAGAGGTTCCCCATATATATATATATATATTCATACATGTCACATCATCAAGATTCCAACTAGGTTGTTATACCATGACAAAATTAAAACAAAATTATAAAACACATTAGGATTCAAACCAAGCAGATGGGTTTTCCAAACCACATTCTATTCCAAATTCAACACAAAAAAATTCTCTTAAATACAAGACACCACATGGTTCTTTAAGAATTACACACCATAATACATTTACCAAGATCATTTTTAAATTCTCATATTAGAAAAAACATACAACATGTAAAACATGCCAAATGGCCCCTAAAGTTAAACATTCACATAAAAAAACAATATCCCTATAGGAATACCATATGAAATTTCATTTTATCATTTTTTGAATGAAATAAAATGGTCCAACTATATTAGAAAACTAAATGCCTTTTACGAATCCATGGATAATATATAAAACTATTTTACAATTACTATATTCAATTGAGGATACATCCATGTGTACACCTAGAGCACCCATGGATGTTCCATCATCCAATTGAATAATCAATCATCCATGGAAAATACAAAAATCCAATTTCAAAAAACCATCATTCTCATTCAACACAATCCCAACCACCAATATTTTTTAGATAACCCAACCCACCCCATTAAAATAAGGAAAACCATTCCAAAAAAATTAAATAAATCCCTCATGCCATAGGTTCACTAAGTCACCCATACAATGAAAATGAGACACAATACAACCTGAACATCTAGTGTTAGGCTTT
This sequence comes from Viscum album, assembly GCA_963277665.1. Taxonomy (NCBI): domain Eukaryota; kingdom Viridiplantae; phylum Streptophyta; class Magnoliopsida; order Santalales; family Viscaceae; genus Viscum; species Viscum album. Next base: position 569,506,705 of record OY728150.1, on the reverse strand, counting down.
GAAAATAAAAACCCAATTAAAGCCAAGGAAAAAGGGGGGAGGGAAGAAAGAATGGGTAAATGGTTGGAAAACCTAAAAAATTACATTCGAACTAACATAGGAGAATACATGGAGGATGGGAATCCAGGGAAAGAGGGGTTTCAGAACCCTTTAGTGTGCCAATATCAATTAAGGAGGTGGGGGATAAAATAGGGTAAATAGAGGGATATGTAAAATAGTAATTTCATGTTTTAATTTTCCTTGGCGGCCCATATGGTTTGGTCACACGGTTTGGTAATCTTTGCACCAACCGTATGGTAGACACTACCAATGGAAGGAAGGAACATGATTAACTAGGACCCACCACACGGTCATGAACTGATCATGTGGTAGGTTTTGTCCGAAGTTGAACCTACCACATGACCAGGATGCACGATTTCTACTAACTGTATAGTACCTTTGAGCCACATGGAAATCCAAACCGAACATTTAAAAATAAAAAATTTCCATTGGTCTAAACAAAAATTACACCCTATGTATCCAGCAAATATAGAATAATTAAATAAAGGCATATCCTAGGTTGGTGTGTGACATGTTTTTCCACCACAAACACTTTCTACCCCTAGAAAGTCACCATAAAAAAAAGATAACAAAATCTTCAGTCCCTGTCTGATTAAAAATGAAGGAAACAAATAAATTCAGGGAGACCATTATCATAATAATTCACAGCTAACCATTTAAGGAGAAACTAAATCCCATGAATGAGGGCAGAACATTAGAGGGTTCTACCCCCCACAAAGCCTCCACTTACACAAAATTTCAAAACCTATACAACACCACCAGAACATAGAAAAGAAACCTACTATTGGAAAACAAATAAACTAAGTCTCTAAAAACTATCTAAAAATTTTCCACATTAACCGAGAAACACCTTTACTGGAATTGGGAACTAGCGAACTCCAAACCAAAGACAACACAATATCCATACCACAAGCAAGGAAACACCACCATTAGAACTCAAACATTTCCTATACCTGTTGAATCCCCCAACACTAGGGAAAATGCAAATAAATAACTCAAACCCAAAACCGGATACGCCAACCATAATACAAAATAAAAATATCTCCAAAAAGGAACAAAATAATCTAAATTGAGACCAACCCATGGGAGGGACAAAAACATTAAGAAAGTTAAATAGTTCAAAATGCCACAATGAAACAAGAAGAAATGCTTTGTTTTCAATAGAATATGTCTCTCACACTACTAAATATAGAATATTAACTTATAAGAGCCGAAAAAAACAATGAAATGTCATGTGTTCCAATCACAACATCGAACAAAAAATCAAAACAATGATAATGTGTGATATTCACACCGAGACATGTTGTTGGGGCATTGATGGGTGAATAATCTCATGACTCACCGTTGGACACTAGCATACTATGATCAAAACTCCGTAGCTGAGAAACACTTCTGATAGAACATATCTCAATCATCAAAAAGACCAAAATAATAGAATGAAATCATAGGGTCGTGATAAGGCATCATTGATTTCTCAATCCCAACACACTGGTGGTGCCCCATAATGTGGTATGATAAACTAGAAGTTATAACCAATAATGATTACTAATAATGAATATTATCCTATATAATTCACTCATCACATAATGTAGATCCTTCAAGGATGATGGGAAACACTGAATTACAAACTCCCTTGACTACACCCCAAGAACCAACTCCGTCGAGAATGCCTCATCCACAAAACTCACTGAACATGATTTACATGATGATAGACAATTTTATCAGATATCTTGGTAAATTCCCTAAATGAAGAGGTACCAGCCCTTAAATTGGAAAGGGTAAAATTTTACTATCGTTATCCCTATTAGTTATCCTAAAACAATGCGACCTTCCTCAACTTCATCTAATCTAGTATGAACCATTGTACAAAAAATTTAATGGTCACATCCCAAATCCAAATCCACTTTTTAAAATACTAAAACCATCATTATAATACTAAAACTATCTCCTTGAATCATTTTCAATTTTCAAAATCAATTTGGAAAACTGAGTCCAATCCTTTCCAAGAACACACCCATGGAATCCAATAAACTTATTAACCTGTGTTCATACCCATCCACTCACACATTCCCACACATAAATTCCACCAAGATACACTCACTTGTTCCCACATTTAGAGGAAATACTAAGGGTCACACAAATAATCTTATGTAAGTTTATAATTTCAAAACCACTCATAGGAAATCATTTTCCATCTCTAAAACACATTATTTTCAAAAATAAACTTTATCGATTTAAAACCATTTAGATGAAATTACATTCATTTCAAAACCATTTTAATTTTTAAATACACTTACCCCAACCATAACCAAATGGAAATAAATATACAATGAACTAACGATATGAGGAACTTGTGTATATTCCTAACTCAGTGCCATGGAAGTTGGACTTGCCTCATGAAATACATAATAGTTAGACAAACATGAGCCATGGAACATGACTCGACATGGTTCACCACTCCATGTTTGTCACTACACCACATGGGTCACTGTTCTAATATCGTTTTGTGATGAACCATCTCAAGATGTCATCCAACCCAGCAACTGACCTGATCTGCAGAATGGCCCGAAGGGAATTATCGATCCCCACAGGGTAGAAACTACTGTCAGACATCATGTTTAAACCATGTGGGAATTTATTTTTCCCCAATAAGAACCATGATCAAATAAAGTGATCCAACAAGAAACAAAGCCCAAAAACTAATCATAATTAATACACAAGGCAGTCCAAAAAAAATACATTTGAATGGAAAAAAACTGAAATTGAAACAAAGCTAAAATGGATTGACACCAACATGATATCGATGTGACCTCCACGTGACCACCATAAATCAACAAACCCTCCCTATTTATATAGATATGATCCGAATAAACGAGCAAAAATATGATCTTGTGATACAACTTGGGCCTTCCAACACCAAATGGTACATGTAAAGTGTGATTCTCGATAGCATAGAAAGCAATCACCAAAATATTCGGTGAATTTCATTTCCTAATTAAATCCATTAATACTAGTTCGAAATATAGTTTTGAAAATATGTTTTTTATATTTTTATAATCAATTATACCTTTACCATATTGAAATCAAACACACACCACCGTCCATTTCCATACCAAACTACAATTTTATCAATAAAACATAAACCAAAAGTTATTATAGATTTGTTGAAAGTAAAGATACATGTTAAACAAGAAAATAGGTGTATAAAATACTAAAAAATGATATATAATTAAATCATGCTATTTCTTGATTATACCTATTGTACTTCTAGATGCACTCAGTCTGAAACCACCCACCAACATATGGTTAAGCTTATAATCCTATAACCAAGAAAACAATATCAACTAGAAAATCTAATTGAAAAGACCACATGTACTGAAACAAAATCATAGAGGGTTCCAACTATTCTAATTGAGGTAGGAAGAAAACATCACTCAGTCATCATAATTATTCCAAAAAACCAATGATGGTAATAATATTGTGCAAGTTGGAGGCTCATGCACATGTGACTCACCTTACATGCATTCACCAGACTTGTCTACCCTAGAGACAGATAATACTACATGATATCATTTAAAGTTAAATCAATTCTATAGAGGTTCCCCAAATATATATATTTATATACATACACGTCATATCGTAATCCTGCTAACCAAGATGCTACACTGTGTAAACATCCAAACAACTTCATAAAACACCATAGGTTTCCAACTGGGAACACAGGTTTTCCAAACCGCACTATATTCTAAAATAAAAAAAAATCTCATTTAAATTCACAACTGCATATTATATTTTAGGAACTTCATACCCTAAATACATTTATAATGAAAATTTATAAATCCCCATTTTAAAAAATACAACTTGTGAAACATTACATATGTCATCTTAAGAAAAACATTCACCAAAACACACATCAAGTGCCAAACTAGAATAACATACTAGATTTCATTTAAATTTTTTTTGAAATGACATAAGGGGACCAACATTATTTTGTCAGTAAAATCTTTTAATAAATGGATTTTTAGAGAGAAATCCATTTTACAAGTTGCATGTTTATTTGAGGGAACCTAGTACACCCATGGATGTCCGAACATCTAATGGAACACTCTAACATCAAACAAAAATATAGAAAACCATTTTATCAAATCACCATTATATTTTAAACAAAACACACCCGCTCATATAATTCATAAATTACAACCCAACCCTTTAAAATCATGAAAACATTTCCAAAACACTCCACCATAACTCTCTAGATACAGGTTCACAAAATCACCAAAAAATATAAAAACATATAATACAATAGTTTTAAAATAACACAAATAGGGATAATGATTTCTAAAATTACCAATTCATCACTTAATGTAATACATATCATTTCAACCAACCACAAAAGATCATAAAAATCAATTCATATTTCAAAAATTACATTGAAAAACTATTTTTAACAATTTCAACCAATATGGAGAATCCATTGTAATCATACTAGGTGTATTAAGGAGGTTCAAATAATGTTTAAAAAATAATAAAAATCACTCAAGCATCAAGTGTGATCATTGGAGAGGAAAATCATGGAACAACCTACCTTATTGGGGTGCTAATGAATTGACACCTCATGGGATAGATAACAATGCCCCATGAACAATAAAAAATCCTTATAACCGCATAAAAATGAGTCACATTCCAACCCTAATATCTAGGATTGTTCATTTTGAAAAATACCCCATTCGTAAACAAGAAAAAAAAGATATTATGGGAGAATGATACATGAAATGGGAGGAAATCATATGATATTACATTGAATTCAGTGGAGGAGCATCGATGGAGGAGAGGAGACCATGGGATGAGGGGTTTCAGAACCCCATAGTTCTCTATAATTGAACATAGAAGAGGAGGGATATGTTAAAATATAGGAATGGGTAGAAATAGGAATTTCATGTTTTAATTTTCCTCAGCAGCCTTCATAGTTTGGACACATGATTTGGTACTCCATGTTCCAATAATATGGTTGCCAATGCATATGGAAGGATGGAACATTATTACATAGGACCAATAAGATGTCTGTGCACTATCCCTGTGGTAGGTTTTATCTGAACCAAACCCTGATGCATTACCGAGCAACATGGTTTCTACTAACCGTTTTGTAACCATGTGACGCCTATAAAACCAACTCGAACAATTTAAAACTCAAAAATTTCCAATGGGTCTCAACCCATACTCTACCCAAAAGGATCCAAGACCATGAGATGAATAACAGAATGGATAATAAGAGGTTGGGATGTGATACGGACTATTAATAAAATTATAATGGTAAAATGGATTGAGACTATGGTGAACATATTTATAACATTGAAATATGGTGAAAATGAAATTGTAACACATTTATTCTATTGTATCAATGGAGATTTGGATCTAATATCATCATTGAATTAAAATAATATAGAGGAAGAAGAAATAGAACTCATGTAAAAGAGAGAATTTAAGGAAATGTTATTTGATAAATATATCCTTTACAATCAACAAACTGACTTGAATAGATACATTAATTTTATAAGGAAAAAGGGAGGAAGAAATTGTTCGAGAGTATGAATCTACCTTTACCAGGAAAAAATGGTATGAAATTTATTTATTATGCAATCTGGTATTTAATATTGATTATTTTGATGAAGGAATTAAGAAAAATCTCCAACGGTTATTGGTTTCTCAAACATTTTCATAACACAGTTAAATAATTTATTATCCATCATGGAAGAAAATGAATTATAAAAGTCTTATCGATTCATAGAGAAGAAATACAAGAACATAAAGGAAGATAATAAAATTTCTAAAAGGAATAAAGGAGATAATGATTATCCTAAAGGTTATATGTGATGAAACGATCACCATTGGAAATGATTTGATGGATTAAGATTATGTTATTAGTGTAGAGACTGGTTATGAGGAAAAAGAATAAAAATTGAAGAAGGAAACCAATAATATTCATTATTATAGCTTCAATGAGATGGGAAAATATGAAAATTAATTCCCCAATAATTAAATAAATATACAAAAAATGTAGATAATGAATAAATGTAAAAATATATTATTGATTCAGTTGAAGTTGAATGATTAATTAATTAATTTATTTATATATATGAAATATATTGTAAATGTATTTTATTGATGATTTTCCTATCATTTGAATTATGAAATATATTTGGATCATACTACAATACATTTTCATTAAATAGTATTGATTTTATATTTAGTAGTAATATGTGAGGTGATTTAGAATCATGTTATACTTTTTGGAAAATACATTGTTGAGACAAAGATAACGCCTAATATGTTCATAATGATGAGAAAATGTTTAAAAAAATAAATGATTGATATGGATCAGTGCCAAAAACCATGGAACTAGTTAATTATTTTTAAAAAGGTTATATGTTCTATCCTTGATGGACCATAACACACTTCTAGATTTGTGGAATATATCATATAAAATGTTTTTCCATAATAAATATGTACGAAATAATGTTTTGAATAATTTTTTATGGTAATTAATGTTATTAATATAAATTATGTAGGATTTTACATGTTATGTGGGGAATGATAAATGATATTTTTTATCTTTATTGATGGATAATTATATTTTAATTTTTTAAATTCAATAATGTTCTTATGAAAGTGTTGGATCATAATTTTAGGGAACTATAACAATTTATTAAATGATTTCAGATGATTTTCTGAAGATGTTTAATTGGTTAATGTATAACATCTCCATGTGATTCATCCTATGATATGAAAAGAAGTATAAATAGTCCATTAAATGACTAAAAGATACTGTTTTAATTATTGAAATAAACCATAGAAATATATTTACTTATATTCTCATTGTCTGAAGAAATTACTCCAATCTAAGGAGAATGGTATTGAATATTTTTTCTTATTATCACTATTTTTGATTATATCAATGAAAATTTTAAATAAAATTTTTATGGGATATGGGGCCATCTAAATTCAAATAAACATATTCTCTATCACTCGCTATCATTACATTATAGTTATGTTTTTCTTCCACGTCTCTGTATTCACTAATGTTATCCTATTTAACATCATAGGTTTTTTATGATTTTCACATTTCAATTTTCTCTACTTTTAGTATGAGGTTTTATTAACCATATTTAAAAGGTAGATCATTCAAAATTATTTTATTTTACATTACTCTATTATCGATTGAATTCTCAATTGTGAGGAAAAAATTTATTTATGGCTGGGAGAAGGTAATAACTTCGTATTCTAAAGTAAGAGCCATGTATTTTATATTGTGTCCTACATGAGACACCGAGCGTGTTTGAGAATATAATACCCCGATACAATAAAATAAATTCACTATTATAAACAAATTAAATATATTATATATTTTCCAATGCATGAAATACTGAGTTAGCATGTATCATATGAAATAAAGGGTTTCTTTAAGTTCTTGTGTTACATGCAAGACAAAGTGTTACTGAAGAACAATATATTATTAAAATATAATTATTTATTATAATAAGATATACCCAAGATGTAAAATTAGTTTTTATTTAAATATTTATTAAATCATTGAATATATATGGTTTATAAAAATATAATGTGAAATCATTGGTTATAAATTGAATTGAAATGAATATGAAAACCAATTGAATATATTGTAACATATTATTATCATTATTTTTAGAAAAATATTCTCTCCTAATAAATTAAATTATTTATAATTCAAAATTTATATTAATGAAATATATATCATAAATAATTAATGAAATATTATTTTTATTCATCCAATATATTTGATAGTAATTAGATAAGAACAAATATAATATTAAATATAAAAACCTATATTTTATAATTGTAGATTTGCCTCATTTTATTAGAGAACATTATTTAAATAAAATATTTATCAGTGTTATAAATTTAATATGTAAAATAAACAATATATTTGAATGAAAAACATAATAAATTTCTTCGTGTGAATTTTTTGAAATTTTCTATGGAAATTAATTTTTTAATTCATAGTGATAAATAGTGAATTTTAATTCCAAATAATTTTCTGTCTAATTTCTTTGTACTGCTAAATTATATTTTTATGTGTTTATATTGTCAAATTATATGAAATATGCATAAAATATTACATTTTAATTCCTTTTAATAAATTTCATTTTGATATTATACATAAAAAGATGAAATTTTTCATCATTTTTATTTCAAAAAACAACATTGTCATTCCTTTTTTGGGATTAATATTAAATTAATTCCTAATACTTCTTTAATTGGAATTTATGAAAATAAATACCATATATGGAGTTAGAATGATTTATTTTTTCTAATAAGGGAAACATATTTTGATAACAAAATTATTATTTATTGTTATTAAAATGAATAATAGAAATTAAGAGAAAAATTAGCTTTACGATGGCCTAAACCTTAAACATATTGAAAACAATGTCTATAAATTTCATCCAAAAGAAACTGATGGCCATATTTCTACCTAATAATCCATTAGATATATATTTAACCATTATTTTATCCCATATTCATTGGGAAAATGTTGGTGGAAAACCCATTCCAAAAAAATCACAAGAGTACCACTCCTTTTCGAATATAAAAAGGATCCCACACCTGCCAATTCCTCACAAATCACAAGACAATTTGACTCACCATATATCTGATAAAATTATATCTAAAAATAAATCCCCTCATCTTTGTTACCTCCCCTTTTGATGAAATTTATCCAGTGAAAACATTAAATGGAGTCCAAAAGGAATTACCCAAAGAAGATATAACATCCTTCCTCAAGATCTTATGATTTATTTTCCTTCTCCTCCACCAAAAAAAGTATTATTCCATTATTATATAATAAAAACAAAATAATAGATGTAAATAGGTGTTTTTATATTATGGTTTTTAACAAAATTTTCACACAAATCATTATAATGGGCAATGAACTTATCGATTACATGTAAACCAAACTCTTTCCACATAAAATGATGTCAATTATTTTTCATTAAACCCTTTCAGGGGTGGAAATTATGATGGAAAAACTATTTATATATGAGATATATAATAAATATTACTTATTTAGGATTCTGTATTTATTTTATAACACTGACCATTTTTACATTCTAATATGTGTAAATACGATAACATCATTTATGGAAGTGTTAGATTCCACCTACTCAATGAGATGTGATTCTTTCACTCTATACGCGGAATGTATAAATGATTTTTAATTAGTAACAGGTCAAATAAATGGAATGTATAGGATATTCATTACATAATTACCATAATGTAAGTATAATATTTCATTTTCAGTATTACCCTTTTTATGCTATAAATTTATTACATCGATTGTGGACGGGTGAACTGCCACCTCCCCACACATAATGTGATTCATTTTTCATCCTATAAAATATGTATATAATTATACATTAATAAATATGAATTTATTTATTATATATTTATAATTATATAAAAATAAAAAATATCATTTCCCTTCTTTGAATAATGATCATTGAAAAATACGAATGTTACTCTTGTGTAAGTATGACCTAACCTGCCCATGATTTTAATGTTTTTGATCATTTTTCATTATAGTATTACATGATTGGTTTTAAAAAAATAATTTATTTATAATTATTATAATTATCTCCTAATTATTATTCTTAAATTTTTTATATGGTGAGTCCTTTGACAACTATGGAATTCAAGAAGTCACTTTTGAGACGTAACCTGAATATTGTGAAAATAACTGATGTAAACATAATTATTTAAGATATTGTTTAAAAAATTATAAAAATTAAAATAAAAACAATTATAATCATGAAAAACATTATGAATAATTTAAATACTTTATATATGTTTATTATTTGGTAATATAAAGAAATGTTATAATTCAGACTGAAGGTAATGAATTTTCTTCTCAACCTTTTACAAATATGTGATAAATGTCTTATTCACCACATAATTGTTTTGTGTGGTGTATCTACTACCCATTTTGATATATAATATCATGAATTATTTAATCTTCATGATATTAAAAACAATCATTTAATGTTATTTCTATATGGGTATTTTTATTTAAATGTTTCAATTTGGAATGGGACACATTCGAATTTTAGAGATTATTTTACATAAAATTATATTTAATAATATTTTAGTGATATTTCCATTCATAAAAAACAAAAACATGTGTTGTTACATATCCTTCACTAAGGAATTATTTATAACTATGTATCATCTATTCAATATGTATGAATTTTTTACATTGAACATTGTTTTTGAATTAAATCTATTATTCTATATACGAGGAGTGCTTTGGAAATGAAATACATGGGTTAGGGTCTTTTTAATGAAATAATTATGGGTTAGGGATTTTGTAATGGATGACCCCTAAAGCTTTGATAGTTTCTTGTGATGAATTATTTGTCTAAATCATAATATTTTAAACTATATTTTTTTAGTATAAATGTATCATCTTCTTCGGAAACATGACATCCAAAAATTAATAATATCCATTATTAATGTTTTATTTATTTATTATTATCCATGATATTATTTCATCGACATATTTATTGATGAGTTTAATTATCAGTTTATTTACTAATGTCATGTGGTCAATTTCTCACAATTCCATATTGATTATTTCCTTATCTATTGATTTTAATGGAATGTGTAATTTTTTTTGACTTTCCGTATTTATTTATTATGTTTAATTAAATAAGTCTTCCATCATACATACCCATCCTCTACATTATAAACAAGCCATATAGCATCTATATTCACCATTTAATGAAGATTAATCCTTTGAATAGTCATTTATGGATGTAGAGTTGTTTCTTTTCTAGGAATTATTTTCCTTTCCCAATGAATTATGAATATCTTGTATGTTATATAGAATTCAAAAACAACACAATTGCTCATTCCATTTTGATGTTATTCCATATAATAATGCCAACATAATAGAGTAATTAACCATCTTTGAGATTTTAGGATCATAAAATTACAATTATTATATTTTTTTAATATGGGATAATAATTGAAAAATAAAAAATTAAATTTATTCTTTTATATCATGAAAAAATCATAATATATTTTTTATAATGTTATATTTTTAAAACTTATGAAGAATCATATTAACTATTTTACTAGGTGAAGTGGTAATATTTCCATAAAAATTTATTAGAGAAATAGATACATCATGTAGGTAAATTGAGGAATCATTTTCATATCCTTCTTACATTCAAATGGTAACAACATCGTGGTTATAATTTTGAGTAGACATCATAGTTACATAGGAAATAAACATAATAGTTATAGTTTAAAAAACAATCATAGTTTATTCATATATTCTCTCAGCATAAACAGAATTAGTTTACACAAACCCTTTACAAAATTCATTGGATATATATAAGTGGTTTAAACCACCAGGATTTATAGTATAAAAACCTATAATCATAAAATTTTCCCCTAAACAATACACAAAATATTAACAATTTCATTATAAAAACATTCATCATACCCATATGAAAACATTTCATGATAACAAAATATATCTTACTATTTAAAACATATTTCAATATAAATATAACATAGATGATGATGGGGTTTAATTAAAGAAAACATGAAATAATGTAAAATAATTCAAGAATAAAATATTTTTATTGGATGTGGGATGGGATATTCTCAATATATAAATTAAAATAAAAAATTACTTTATTTATTTTTGCCATGTAAAATTTTCCATAAAATATTAATTTTTATAACCTTATAAATACATTAAAATTATTCATAAGAATTAATATAAAAAATAATTTTATCCATAAAAAAATTCCAAAAAAGTTTCTAGAAAAATCGATATGAATTATTTAGATAGATTTAGGGGAATCATTATAAAAGGATTAAAAAAAATTGACCCTTAACTTTAGTATGACACTTCCCATATGTTCATTATATTCTATAAAAATTAATTTATGTTAATTATGTATAATCATAAGAAAATTTTTCATCTTTATTTTTCTTTTTATATCAGTTGTTATGCTATTATATAAAATTACAAAACCATTTATGATCATTTTGAATGTTTCATTGATATTCATTACATAACTACCAAATGACATTGGTAAGTGGACTATGTTAAAATAGGTAATTATTAAAATAAATTATAATTAATAATAATAATTTTTTTCCATTTTATCATCAATTACAGTTTTTATTCCAATCTATAATGATTGTTATGAGAATTAAACTCTATTACAATCACGAGGAACATAGTTTATACGTAAATATGATTAAATGTTTTATTTTTCTTCAATAATTATTGATGGGAGGTATGTATAATTTTATTATTTTATAATTATTATAATAACATAATTGTAATATTTTATTTCAATTTTACTTAAAAATATCATCCACGTGATACAGTTAATAAAAAACAATCACATCACTTCACTGAGGTTATAGTTCACACGTTGGCACAAATGGAATTATCATTTTCCAATGTATGTAAGGGTGAGAAAATATATCATATTTTTCATAAGTATTATAATTATATAATATATAAAATATATAGAATTTAAAAACATATATAATTTTGAACTATGAGATCTTGTGACAGAAACAGATTATATCAGTTCATGAGGTGGTAGTTTTCCCTACACACAAGCGATGAATTCAAATTCTATTTTTTGGAAGGGGAAATTTGTATAAGTTTTATATTAAATAAAAACAACATAGTATATAAAATATAATTTATTATTAATAATTATATATAATGATAATTTTTAGGAGGTTGATGGAAAAATAAAATAGAAACTCTAGGTTTGAAACGATACAACTTTTTTGGGAGAACCTACTTTTCATTAGACATTTATACCAATAAGGTCTATAATATATATCACATAAGGCCTCCAAAATATGTAGAGGTTAGTTAAGAAAGAATTTTTATGGGGATTTTATTAAACAAATTATTATAAAAGTAATAATTAATGAGAATAATATAGTTAATTTTACAAGAGATGGAAATGTCTCTCAAAGAATTTATAAAACAAAATTAATATTAATTTATGTTATATTCCAAATGAAAACAAAATGATTAATTTATATTCTAGGATTATGGTGGTTATAAATAGTAACAACTGATAAAAAATTTAAATGTTTTGACTATGTTTGTTATATTGTTTTTTGGTTTGAACCCCTCATTATCCTCTTTCACACTTACAATGACAACAATGGTATTTATACATATAGGGTAAAGATAGTTACTATAAATGGATGTATGGGCCATAAATGGAATAGGGTTGATATTAGTAAATAAATTATAATTAAATATATAAGAAATTCTTAGATTAATTTTATTTCCTAAAATATGGTATTATATATTATAAAATACTAGTAATGTAAATTTGTACAAGTATTTATTACATTGATAATAATAACATTAATAAAAAAAGTAGAAGAAAAAAATATTTTAATACATCCATAAATTGACATGTTAATTTAGGAAATTTCATGGAATCCATTAATTATCTAAAAACATATTACCCTTTATATTTTTAATATAATTTATTTGATTTATCCAATAATTGAATAATTACTAGTCCAATAATGTGTAAGAATTGATGGTAATTATTTCATCTTTAAAAATTGAAAAAAAAATTCATTGAGGAATAAAAATAATTTGTTTTCAAAATGAGAATTATTAACTAAAATTATCATCTCGATATCTCCATTATAAAAATATTAATCTTTAAAACACGAGTGTGATATTTTTTACTTTTCATTAAATTAAATATTATTGTGGGGATAATCTTTCACAAATGAAAACAATTATAAGATAACCCATTCATGGAAGAATATTGTTTAAATATAATACTCAATGAATATTTATTCAAGTGTTGGGTTCAATTTCTAGTATTTATCATTTTATTTTTTAACCATAATTACCTCACAAGCCCTTAATCGAGTTAAAAAAATTAATAATTTACTATTAATTGTGAATATAAATAAAATATAGCTATTTTCGGTGATAATTATTTTTGAATCAAAATAGGGAATCCATATTTAAAAATTCCAATCCCAAATGTTTTGAATTTGATATAAACTAAAACTGAAAACGTTCCATAGAAAATAGGTTTTCTGTAAACCAACATTGCAAATAATAAAAACAATTATAATAAATTAAAGTATAAAATCCATTTCAAACCCCAATATTTTGTTAATTTATATATATAAAATTAAATTAAACTTATAAAAAATAAAAAGTAGAACCATAATTCAAAAATAATGTAATGTTTTTATTTTTTAAATAAAAAACATTAATTTTCATGGAAAATAAAAAATTTACTTTTTTAAGAATGTATAATAATGTTAACTAAAGATAATTTTGAAATTATGAATTATGAAGTGAGATTAATGTTTTCAATATTTTTTAAATAAACCATAAATTAATTATATTATTCCCTTATATGATAATGAAAACAACTTTTTGAAGAAAATGTATTTTGAAGAATTGAATTGCATTATTCAAAATCATGTTCTTATTTACGAATAGTTATTTCATGCATTAGAAATGTGTAGAAAAATTATATTATTCATAAAGGGAATAATAATAGTCATTCTATCTAATTTGATAGTTATGTTATAATGGTATCATTTAAATAATAAAAATGTATTATTCATTTAAGCTCACTATTGCATTACATGTATGATTTCAAACATAATATTTAAATAAAAAAATATTAGGAATTTATATTCTCACCCCATTATATAAATTGTATTCTAATAATTTGGTCCCAGGTTTAGTAACTAGTGTTTAGATATTAAATATACCCCATATTAGAATCTATATCGTAAATGGGTCAAGAATACATCCTCTTGGAATGAGAGAAAGGGAAGTAATTAGGTCATTTAAAATAACAAATAATATGTTTACAAATATTATAATATTTGTTGTAAGTGAAATAATTGACATTAATTATAAACATAACTCAATAGGATCAATATAGAGTGGTAGAGAAAAAAGTAGACAAAATGATCACCATCACAATAAATTAATTCCATGATGGTTGAAAAGACCATTGATTTCATAGAAATAAAAGTGAATGGATGGGTTTTTTCCTCAAAATAATTTTCCTAATTTTGATGAATTATTATATTTCCAAAATAAGAAAATACCATACTTCAAAATTAATATTAGATTTTAATCAACATCTACAACAATCTCAACATTTTTATCTAAATGATTAGTAATTAAAACGGGTTTTTCAATGCACAAATTAATATAATCAACTTCTATTGGATTACATAATATAGAAAAGATTGACCAGATATTCCTAATGTATATAGAAATTAGAAAAAAAGGATAGGGAATGTAATTTTAATTTCCATATTGAATAAAACATCATATGATGAAAAAATAATTAAATTTTCCAAAATTCAACAACAATACCCAATGTAAAATATAGATTATTCAATAAATAACTATCCATGAAGTTCATTAAAATAATCTAAACTAATATTAAATCCTAAAAATCAGAAGGATTTGACCATACAGTGTTCCAGGATTGATATAAAATTTATCTCTAAATACCTTTAGTAACCCATAATGACTCATCCAAAAATCATATACCCAAAATCATACAATCTTTTCAGATATGCTATTTATAAAACAATTGACCATAAATCAATACTAAAAGCATATATGGATCAAAATTAATATTAATAATTAATTTTCACATAATATTTAATATTATTATGTTTACCTTAATCAAATAAATTTCTCCAAATAGTGATGTTTTTTTCGAAATAACCTTGATAACCAAATCTCCAAATCATATAAAATCTCATGGTTTTCCAAATAATAAATAATCTGTTCTAAATATTAATAGGAATTGTATATGTCTTATTTATTAAATAAATTGAAAAATTCATACTAACATAAATGTTATGTATGGATGTTGTAAGTGAGGCACCCCTATCACCCTTCGGTTTAAGGTTCAACCCTTTTGGAATTTCCAAGTGTGATGTGTTATAACCCAAACCACATATTGTCCTGATTCTAAAAAAATAATTATATAATCTATATAAAATTATTATAAATTAGATGAACATCCTCAAAAATAAAATTGAAATCTTCAATGTTAAAAATATGTTTTAACCTCAAATGTGATCTCACACATTTTATTATTAATCCAAAAAATATAATAACCAAATAATACCTCAAATAAAATATCATATAAATAATAAATGTTATTAAAATATTTAAAATTATTTCCATATAATACAATATAATTATTCATAAAATTATATTTTAAAATGATAATCATAGGGGTTTCATATACCTCAAACATCTATCAAAAGTCAATAAAAGACTCCCATGGTTATCCCACAATCAAGTGAGTATTAATGTTTTTTAAACATATGTTTCTACATGAATCTATCATAACTCTTCAATCCCATATATATATAAACTTAATCATTATAAATAATTTATAATATATTATTCATTTTTTATATTATTCATTATTAAATATTTCTTACAAATAAATATAGCAATGATGTTTATTGATTCAACTATGTCAAAACAGAAGCTAAAAAATATTTCATACATTTCATATGTCCTCTTTATTTTATTCACCTTAAACTCTAAGGTAATTAGATATATATGAAATGATATTTGTATGGACTTAAAAATCTCATTCAAATTCCTTCCCCATATGATATTTATTTTAATAATTACCATTATAATAATATATAAAACATTCAATTAATATATTGAGAAGAACCTATTACCCAATCGTGTAGATAACAAAACAATTCCATTTTTCAATGGATGATTATTTATTAAAGAGATCCATTACTAAATATAAAAAATATCATATTCTTAATCAATTTTCATAGGGTATTCTTTCCCCCATTTTTGTCACATATATTTTCACATATATATGTCGTTATAATAGTTATTTTCAAAAGTACCATGGGGCATCATTTATCTCATATTTCATGAATTTTGAAACCCACTAAAGTTCAGGATTTCAATTCTTACATCAAATAACTGGTTGAGAATTACCATTAGAGTTTTAACTAGAGATCATGCTCTATTTGGCCTCTCAATCATAAAACCACGACATTGTTTTGACATCCACGTTTACATTGTTTATTTCTAGATCCAATATTTTATTGTAATGAAATCAATTATTGTGAGAATATCAGAAAATTCATTATATAAAATACTACATGGATTGTTAACAATAAAATAAACTTATTCATGTTATGTTAAACTATTTAGATTTATAACTAATAACTATAATTATCTGAAAATTATAATCATCGTGGTTATAAAGGACTATTAACTTGTAATCAAATAAAATATTGTCCTATATTGTTATATAAACCCTAATTTAATACCAACAATAATGAACAAGCCTAAATCATTTATATTAAATTAAATATATACTTGTATAAAATTTATTTTAATACAAAATATATTGTAGTATTATAATTTCATTTAATTAGGTCATAACCCTTACATAAAAACCCACATTCTATAATGTTAAAACTTATTATACATGCCCATTTTTTATAATGAAAATAATTTTAAAATAGAGCATCATTTCCCTTCATTAAAAGTATTCATGACATTCAAATTGACTTCTTCATTTCCCATTCTGATTACTAAACCACGTGAAAAAATAGTTTAGAAATTTTAATGTTTAAAAATAATCATATTAAGGGACATACAGATAAAGAAAAATTCCTTTAGTCTATGATACTAAAAAATTTCCATTTAAAAAAAAATTGTCGAAATAATTGTTTTCATATAGAAAAAATCAATTTATATCCAAATATTTTCATATATAATTTAATAAGTAATCATAATGGAAAAAAATCTGAAAAATCCTACATAGAAATTATGAAAAACATCAAATCACTTTTTCATAAATTTATACTTATTAACATTATTACATAGCATATAAATTCATTTACCTTGTGAAATAATATGTTTTCTATAATACTCAATTGAAATAAATAACAAACCATGAAGGTTACTTGAGTATTCATTTACACATCACACATTCTTAAACATTTATTATCAATTATGTTTATTCTTAATTTAACCATAATATTTACACTTGAAATAACAATAATGATTGTACATGGAATAAAAATTACAATATATTTTTATAATCTCTTAGGAGAAACATAATAAATGAACTCCAACCAATTAAATAATTAATTATAGCGATTAGATTTTCTCACCCATCCGTAGTTTGTAACAAAATAACATATCATCACAAACAATTCCCAAAAACCATAAAATGATAGAACAAATATTTCATCGTTAAAAAAAGATACACAAATTAGAAAAAAAAAATTGTTATAGAAACATCACATCCATTTTTTTTAAAAATTTAATAGAACATAGGTATAAGGGGGATTATTAGTTTTAAAAAATATGGAATCTTTTTAATGAATACAAAAATAAAATAATTATTACTCTAACAACCATAAATGTTTTAAATAAAATTCCTCATGTGATTTAATTAAATGAATTATTATATATTTTGGATATATAAAAAACATGCATTTCATTTGGTTTTATTATTTCCTATTGGATTTATAATACATTCTAAGATGTATGACCATTGAAAATAAAACCATGTAGTAATGATCTTATGATTAGTATAAAAATAGTCTTTTAAAAAATCAGGCTGACATATACAAAGGATGTGATTGCCAACACTATTAGGAACGTACCCTAAAAATCATTATTTGAGAATATTGAAGATATAGAACCATTGGCCAATTACTTTTATCATTAAAGTGATGATAACTAACAACATAATGCAATGAAAAATTATTTATTAGAGATGTTCACACTCATTTAGATCACACTACAACCATTGTATATTGAATCACCTTATTAAAGTCTCACCATCGCACACCATACTCATAGGGACATTTGTGTTCTATTAGTGGGATATATATAAAAACCTTAGTAAAATTATTATGAATACAATATATAAAAAAAATTGAATCTTATTTGTGTTTCATTATAACAGATATTGAAATTTATAAAATAAAACATAAAATATATTTTAAATTATTATTATATTTAAATATAGATGTTTATTTTGAGGAATTAATATATTTTTGGATAAAATAATATAATGTTAATATTTTATTATTAATTAATTTTTACAAAATAAATTTTATCATTACATTTTATGAAACCAAATT
This sequence comes from Viscum album, assembly GCA_963277665.1. Taxonomy (NCBI): domain Eukaryota; kingdom Viridiplantae; phylum Streptophyta; class Magnoliopsida; order Santalales; family Viscaceae; genus Viscum; species Viscum album. The sequence continues at coordinate 569,487,388 of OY728150.1, read as the reverse complement.
TAGTTGTTATGGGTTTGGAAAGTATTCTTATTAAAAAAAATAACCCCCACATCAACAAATGCCAATTATTATTGTATAATTGGAAATTAACATATTAATCAAATTATTTGGTTAAAATAAATATTATTATTTGAATTAGAAAATCAAAATTAACAATCACTACCTTTTATTATTTTATTAGACATCGAATTTTTGGGTAAAAATTTAATACATTATAAATATACATTATGGTTTATGAAATCATGATAGCCCATAAATGATGTAATAAATACTATACAAGGTATCATTTACAAAATATATTTTTTATTTAAAATAATTTTCTTTAAATTACATTTATTTATTTTTATAAATCCCTGATGAATCCTCCAAAACCTATAACATATTTCATGGTTGTAAAATCATTTATTTATTAAGTTGAAACACATATACATTTGAAAATGTATTAAATTAATAATTTCAGTCCTCAGGATTTCAAAATATAATAACCACAACTCTTTTGTATAAGTCATGTGGAAAAACAATGGAAAGGTTTTGGATTTTGGTTAATTTATTATATAAAATCAAAAAATCTATTTTTGAAAAATGATAAAGGAATCCCCACTCATTTTCTTACATAAATCCACTAAACTCCCATTTATTTTCACTAAAAATCCTTTTATAAAAACTCTAACATTATATTCCATTGCATAGAGTCATTCTAAGTAACTCCCAATCTCTCAAAATTTCCATCAATGCATTTAGAGACACCCGCTCATGGTAAGGGATCCTCTTTTTCTCTACTTTATTTAATCATCTCCATTTTCTAATTCATTTTAACTAAATTTTCCAATGATTGGATATCATATCCCATATCCCTTATAATTTCCATTAAATTTATAAATCATTAGAGATACATTTTAATTTAACTATTCTATTTCATGATCATTTATACTCACATGTTATCCTTGCGAAATTTCACCGAAATTTTTCCATTTCAAAAAAGTGGGTAACAATGTCCCATACCGATTTCCTATCAGTAGTGTTCACATTTTTTCAGTAATAATTCATTCATTAGGGACATAAATTTATATATTTCACACTACTTTATCCTTTAAAAAATAATATTAATAATGGATCAATGTTGTGTGATATTTGTCGATCAGTTGTTAATATAAATGAAATAAAATTGACAGTTGCACCTAAAAATGTATACTTCTCCAATGAAATGAGTTAAATTTTAATTCTCATGATACATGATCCATGTGATTATGGAATGAACATAATCCATCATAGTACATTTTATGTCCGGATATATTGACAGTTCGCTTTGACATATTTTAATGATGTAGTGTTTTATGTTTTTCAACATTTCCCATGTTGCCTTTGTGATTATCATGCCATGTCATGCCTCATTTATCTAGTTTATTATTCTCACTCAACATATTACCAATTGAAATATCCATTGAATAATAGGTATTAATTAACTAACAGTATTCCATATTTATTCCCTTAATAGGATTCATACCTCAACCCATTTGTATGTATTTCTCTTGCTTATCCCCAATAGTTTTTAGTACTATGTAATAATATGAGAATTTCCGAGAAGTTATCAATAATGTTGTTCAATACCATGTTTTGTGTTGTTATATAATGTTCATAATTCCCATATATACTATATTTCATGATATATATTATTTTATATGGATAATAGGATGTAATAAATCATTATTTAATTTATATTAAAAAGAATAGTTTTCTGAGTAGGTATCAATGGAAAGTTTTGCTATTATTGGGATTTTGATTAGAAAATCTAGAATAATCATTTGTATACAACTAAGAATTTGAAAAATTACAAAATAATGGTTAATGTATAGAGTAATTGGTTTACCAAAAAAATAAATCCCTATCTTGATATTATAAGTAGATGTTGCTATAGTATAGATGAACATGATGGAAAACAACTGAAAATGTTGAATTGATCTAGAATCAATTTGTATCAAGTACATGAAAACATGCCTTACTAAAAACCATGTTTGAAACTTAGAGAAGATATGGTTTAATAAATATACAAGATCATTAATGACACTTCATAAAGGGAAAAAATTACCAAAAGAGTATATATTTGGAAATATATCGTGGATAATATGTATTGATGGTAATACATCAGAAAGGTTATAAATAATGTCATTTATATGTTTTCCTTTGACGTCATTGGATAACCATTTATATGTTTAATAGTTTATAATAACACACCCAAAATATTCATCTAATTATAGCCAATAGAAAAAAATAAAAGTAATCATTAAAACATCCAATGTGGAGGGAAATGAGATGAGAAACCAAATGAGATTCCCAGCCCAATAGGAGTAACAATATCAATCAATAAGATGATAATCTCTTTGCTAAATCATGTTTCGAATAGAAAAAAAGATTAGGTAGAGGGGCCAAATCCATTAAAGAATAAAAAAGCTATAATTTGGAAACTTTTCGACCCTACGACATTACTTAATCAATATATCATCCAATGCTTTAATCATGGAGAAATTTATTTACTCTATTGATAATATCCTCCCCATCCTTCAATGTTTCGACAAAGAGAGTGTTTTTTGTGCTAATTTGTGTTTAGAGGGAGAATATTATTAGTGGTGTAAATTGGTCTATAGTATAAAGGCTATGGAATATATCAAAGTGATTGGGTGGATGAATTTACATGAATTTGTTTTAAATAATTTTTTTCCTCTCACACTTCGACCATAAATGGAATGGTATTTCCATGCCCTCATGATGAAAGATTAAAAATCAATCAAGGTGTTTTAGTAAACCATAACAAGAATTGCATTATATGACTCTAGATATATCCTTAACCTGAATTCATTGTTGAGAGAAACTTTGGGGGGATAAAAACTAGTTTACAAATACCTTAAAATTCAATAATTTGATAGATATGATGACATTTTCCTATATGAGCAAAAATATGAAAAGTATATCAATGAATTTCATGGATATCATGAGGATAATAGTTGTAAAGTGGAGTTTAATACTCATGTTTTGATGTATAATTATAATGGTGATAAAAAATTCCATATCTCACTTATCAAGGGATTATAAAGAATATGTATGGAAATTTCCTTTGTGGGATGAGAAATGTTTATGTGTGGAATGGAAGGAAACCTAGATTGTGATTTCCAACTAGGGAATCCTAATAACGAGATGTTGGAAATAAATTGTCTTATCAATCCTTGTTGCATTGTAAATTGTTTGAAGTACACAAAACCAATGAAAATTTTAATCCAATGCACTTATACATTAGTTTGTATAGACAAATAGTAACCTCTAACAAAGCGAGAGAATGCCTTTTCCATCACAACCACTAAAGACAATCTCAATAACAATGTGGTGATAAGTACACCAATTATTCATTCCATAATAGTGATAATTGTTTTTTATTCTGGTTATATTCATTCCATCATATCACACAAGTTAAACGACCTACTAAAACAACATGGAAAAGTCTGTATATAGAGCTATTCATGAAAACAAAAAATATAGAAATTATTTAATTCCTTGTATATAAATCCACCTATATGAGAATTTGTTTTTTTAATTTTCTATTTAACATTGTGATACTCTCATTAGTATAATTTTCAGAATATTTGGGTGTGTATTGGATTTCCTTGTATAGAGCCAAGACAAATTGAAACGATATGTAAATCACACTATGTATCTTAAATCATCACGAAATACATTACAAGATCAAGGAGGAAGATAAATAACTTTTTCCATTGACATATCAATAGTTCACATTGTTTTCCTAGAAACATGTATATATTTCACCAATGATTATGTCGATAGAAAAGTTCAACCTTAATGACATTTCTATTGGGATAGTTTATAATGATGTGTTTCATGACGAATTTCTAGGTCATCCTCCTATGCAATTGTTTTAATTCTAAATCCATACTTAATATATGTAATTTTTATTATCCTATAATATGTAAATAATGGATGTTTTGGAACTTTTGGTGTCAATGAAACAAGTATTGCAGAATATGCGAAAATCGTTCAAACACCAAAGTGCATGAAATTATATTGGACAAGTACACATTATCAAGAGGAATTATGGGGAAATTGAAATTTTATTTTATTATCATGAGCTAAAAGAGATCCTGCTAAAGAAGAAGTATCCTCCAGAATAGATTTAGGAAATTTGTGATCAAATATTAGTTGCCTAATACTTCTCTAAGGTGGATCTTCAGTCATGGTATTATTATGTAATGGTGGAGAAGGGAAATATCAAAAAGACTACCTTCCATACATGGTACACTCACTCTCTGGTCATAGTAATTACATCACAATCAATAATTATCCTATAATATTCATGACCATGTTGAATTGAGTATTTAGAGACTATGTAGACAAATTTGTGGACTTATTTATAGAGGTTGTATTAATACAATCTAAAAGAAAATAGGACCATGATGATAATTATAGAACAATGCTAAATACCGTACAAATAGAGAATATTTCTTAAAAGCACAAAATATTTGAGTGCTAATTGAATGAAGACTCATACATGGGGCATGTTATCACAATAAATTAGATATCAATTGATTTTTGGATAAGGCCTATATTTGGGAAAATGATATATAGTATTTATACATTATATAGGTACTATCATAGATATGCCAAAAATTTCACATGATTATCAAACACAATAATCCAAATAACATGGAAAGGGAGGATTTTTTTTGTAAAAATGAATGAGAAGTGAGATTCTATGAGTTGAACAAGTGTCTTATCCCAATTCATTTATTTTCAGTCCCCATAAGTGGAGAAACATTTTTGGTGTATAAATATGCTTATATAAAAAGATTGTTATATGTGTTAATGAAAAATGAAAATGTGATTTTCCATGCTACATGGTAATAGGAATTTCAAAAACCATACTAACTGACACATGATCTGGATATAGTTTAGTGATCCTTCTATTCAAAATCATGCAGTATTGTCTCTATGGGGATAATTGTAAAATATATACAGGTTATAAAAGTGGAAAGAGAATATTTACCAATATAAATAATAAGTATATTCCAATTTAGTTATTATCGGATCAAAGAATACCCTGATTTCTCAATTAATTTTTCATTATGGGAATGAATATAATTTAGAAGATTCTCTAAGTCAAAAAAATCACTAACTATTATCATTGATGAATGCTGGGAAATATAAGATATTTTTAAATTAGAAAATGATGGACATTGAAATCGTAAATGAAAGAACATGATCAATCCATTCACAAAGGGATTCTTGTTCATCCATTATTGAGAAGATAAAGGACTCTTGCAGTGATGATGTGTGAATTTAGAGGAAATTTGAAGCTATAAAAAAGGGAAATAATGAAAAATGTGTTTTGGTCAATCAATATAACATTCCTTCTAACATAATTAAAATTTCAGAGGACATATAACATGGTCAACATTCCATGATATATATATTAGAGATGTGAGGAGGCTATTTGAAACACCTCAATTGATTGTGTCAAGGTATAATATTTACGACCATGTTTGGAAGAGTTAACAACACCCTCCAAATAAAGATTTGATTTTTCATGGATTATCATTCCCAAAATGATGGAAAATATGAGGAAAAAATCTAGACACATGAGGACATGATGATATAATTCATAATTGACATCAGTGTTTAATTGGATTATCATTTTCCTCTGATATAGTTCTCATAAAATAATAGTTTCATCTCTTGAATCCAAATAGTTTAAAATTAATAGAATTATTGGAAGAGTGTCATAAAACATGCATGTTGGGATGATGTTGGGGAACACAAAATTTTAGGTGCAGAAAAAGTAATGGAAATTGGGAAGAAGGACCACACAATTAATCATCAGATCAAGGTAACTCAGAGTTGACAAAATATCAATGCTGAAAAACATCAATGAGACCCTTAGTTTTTTGTTTTAGATAATTTATTCTTAAAAATATCTCCATGAGATTTTTATGATAATTTTGAAGAAGGTAATTCTTAATATAATATACATTCGACCCATTATTATTCTAGATTGTATCAGAGTAGTGTCCTATCGATTCGAACTCCCAACCAACTTATCTAAAGTACATGATGTGTTCCACATATCAATCTTGAATAATTAAATACCATAACAATAACATGTTATCAATCCTTATGTGGTTCCATTGTAGAATTATATATCATGTGAGGAGTACCCATTGAGGATATTAGATCGAATGGAAAAAGTTATATGGAATATGACAATTCATCTTGTAAACATTCTAAAGAGAAACCACATGTTTGCCGATGTGACATGTAAACCAAATGATGTTATGAAATAGAATTAACCACATATATTTTAGTGTGACAAATGAAAAATTCATGTTTGATGTTTCTGAATGAAGAATATTATATCAACTATAACTTATATAAATAAAATCTTCGTTAATATTTAATTTCATAGATAAATATATATTATGGATATAGAAAAAAGTACACTTATTTGGTTCTATTATATCATATCATATTTAAATGAATATAATGAATAAGGACTATTTATTATATATTCATGGAATAGTGACAATATGATAAGTATAAATATAGGTTTTTAACAAATCCATTTGAAAAACAGAATGGTTCTGAGGTCATTAACATTTAGGATTGTATCCTATAATGCCCAATTAATGGATAATCCGATTGAGATAGAATCTATTGGAATTCCACTTGACCAATGAAAAATTAATAGATTCAATATATGAAGAATTATTGATACCATTTATAGGAGAAGTTCAATATCATTGAGATCGTGACCTAAATATTTACGCAAAACACCCCCATGAAAGTCCATCTATTGCACAACTTACACATAGAGTATTTCATTGTGTTTTTAGTGACATGTATCAAGAACGTAGTATATTAAATTTATATATTGTGTAGAATAATGAAAATATGTTCATCTTTTTATTTATATTTATTAATTTTTTTATTTTGGAACACTAATACAAAAATTATATTTCTCAATTAATAATAAATTTCAATTTTGATGTTTATTATGAAGAATTCATTAATTTATGGAATAAATTATTTTTAATAATATATTATTATTAACTAATTTTTAATAAAAACAAGTGAAAATATATTTTTTATGATGTAGAATGTATTTTTATAAGTTAATAAAAATGTTTTTTTCAAAGAAACACATATTTTTTTATAAATTTCGATTTTTTATCGTGAAAATTAAACAATATATAAAATTATTTGTCTAATAATATTAATTATGGAATGATAACATCAATTTTATCTCAATTTTTATTTTTAAAAATTTAATGAGCTAGTCAAATTTTTATTTAAAAATTTAATAGGGTATAAAGATATGGTGTTTATTATGACATCATGATGACATAAACATTATTTCATAGATATTATAAATGGTATCTAGTATCTAAATGATATTTTTATTTTAAAATAATTTAATATTATTTTTATTTAAATTTTTATAGAGCCTTTTGAATTTCCAAAACATATAATATATTTTATGGTTGTAAAATAATTTCTTTACAAATAGGAATCACATCCACATGTGAAAGGGTATTATTTTAATAATTTAAACAATTTTTGTTATAAAATAATGAATACCACTACCACTTTTTAGATATAGTGAGGAAAAACTAATTAAGGGTTTTTTGTTTTGGTTTTTTTCAGAGTCCAAAAACTAAATTTTTGAAATGATAAATAATTACCCTCTAATTTTTTTATAAAACCCCATCAAATACCACATTTACCATCATAAAAAACCCATGGATAATATCCTTACACTTCCCTGAAAACAATAAATTCTTCCCAATGTGACCCAAAATCTCATGAATATCCATCCATGCATTTAGAGTCACCATCTCAATATAACGGATCCCCATTAATGATTTTAATTCAAACTTCTCCACTTTATTTTTCCTATTATTCTTATTTTTTATTTTTTGGAAATTTTCTTCCATATCAGCCATACTATAAATTTTATTTATCAACGAAGAGAGATCAATTTCACTATCATAAATTTGTTAAATGATCATTTTTGTGCCCTTGTTATACTGTTGAAATTTCATTATGATTTTTATTGCAAAAAATGTGTAGTGAATACATGTAACCATTTCCAATCATGTATGTTATCCATTATTCAATTATAATTCCTTTACTAGGGAAATACATGAATTTATTCAAAAATTCATTATCATGTAATAAAATAATATTATAAAGGATTCCATGTTATTTGATCTATATGAAATATTTGTGTATGAGAATGAAAATAATTCAAAGGGTGTTCCTAAAATTATATAGAATTCCAAGTCATTGGGTAATATTTTAGTATCATGAGAAATCATTTAAGTGATTAGGGATTGAACCTAGTCCATCATGGGAATTGTTCTTTGATGATATCATCACATTTATCCTTAACATATGTTTATAATGTAGTGTTTTATGTTGTTTCCACATTTATGATCTTCTGTTTATGATTATCTTGCTATATCGTGCCTTAATGTTCATTTTTATGATTCTAACTGATTTTATTCCCCATTTATATGCATAATGTCTAACATGTAATACATTTTTGAAGTTATTAATTGTTTATTAACTTATTAGGATTTATAGATCACCTCATTAAGGTAGGCCCCCCATGTTATTCAATTTTGTTTCAGGTACAATGTAATAGCATGAGCATGGCAAGGGCGTGTTCAATAACATTGGTTTATCCCTGGTTTTAAGTTATTTTGTTTTGTAACTAATTCCAAAATATACTAGCATTCTGCATCCTCCAAGTTTTATAATGTATAATTTTATGTTTTAAATATTAAATAATTTTTTTAATTATCTAGGTTTCCAATGATATGGTAGTGGGAAAGGTCATTTTTGCTGAATATGATAAAATTGAACATTTCTTTTTTCCATTTAGTAAATGATTTCAAAACATTCTATAAATCATTTCACAAAATATTACTTCATAAAAATATTGAAATTAATTTTAATGAAATATAATGTTTACTTTATAATTTACTTATATTATTATATATAAAACCATAAAATAAAATTTAAAATATTTATAAGGATAAAAAAGAGAGTTTTAAATAGAATCACTAAATGAGTATTTAATAAGAATGTCCTTTAGCCAGAGTCAATATTTTAATGTACGTTCTTCATCTTCCTATATAATAAACTTATGTAAATTATTTAATTATTTATGAACTAATTTTAATTTATTATTCTTTTTATATCACTTATTTGTAGGTTTTATAAAATTACATAATCATTTATGTTCAAAGTATATATTTTTATGATATTCAATACATATTTCCTAGATAAATTTATTATTTATAACATTGTTAGTGTTTCCAATATTACCTCATATATATAACAAAAATACTGAAAAAAATGTTTCATTTATATAGAAATTTTTATTTTTAAACCCAACCATTGTGTATGGTTATGAAAAATGATATGAACTATAATCTTGGAGTTAGAATGTCATACATATGCATGATTAATTATTTTGTTTTTCAACGATCATTATGGAAAAAATTTATTTAAAAAAATCTTTAAATAACAACAATAATATCATAAATACCATTTTATTTATTTATTTATTGAAATCTATTTTATCATTGTCATCTGTTTATGAAAAATGATTCATAATGTTTCATAGAGTTGGTAGTCCACACGTGTGCATGGATGAATGATGTGTACGTATTTAAGGTAATTATTTCTTCAATTAAAAATGAAAATAAGTCTCTTGGATGATTATAAATCATTTATCATTAAAATTAAAATTTTCAACAGAACATATCCTCTCATTATCTACATGTATAAAATATTATAATGATTAAAAAGCGTGTGACATTTTTTAATTTTTATTAAAATTAATATCAGAAGGATCATAAACAATCTAAAAATGAATAAGGATATATTACTAAACCATGGATGAGTATGGATGAAATTTTCTTGTAAAATATAATTTAATCATGTTTTGGGGTCAATTTTCTCCCATTCTCTTTTTACTAATAATCCTTACCGATTTACCCTTAACCAAAGAAAAAAAACTAATATCAATTCTCATTTGAACATGAAAGAAATACACATATTTATAAAATTTGGACATTATGATAACCAATATGGGATCCATTTTTTTGTACTAAAAAAATAGAAGTTGGAGAATACAATTCAAATAAAACCAGAAAAATGAAACAAAATACCGCTTTTTAGAAAAAAGAACATATAATATATAAACGTTTAAATTCAAAAGGCTAGTATAAAATCCATTTCAAATATGATAATTTGGAAGTATTAAATATAAAAAACTACTAAAATATTAAAACTAATCAAAAATAGAATTTAACCATTCAAATTATTAAAAATAACATAAAATATTTAAAATAATCAATGTTTGTATATATTGGATGAAACCTTATAATGATGAATCCCTTCTTTCTTGAGAGTGATCAACACATGATCCCTACTTCTCAACCACAACTATTTATTTATCCTTCTTATTTTAATGGTTTCATGGGTTTTTTTAACTGTCTCTAACACTATTCTATTGTCAACTACCCATGACATATTCCTTGGGGTCATCTCTTAGTATGTATGGCTCCCTGATGGTGGTTATCATCAAGAAATTTCTTTCATTTCCTCTTATATTGGAATGTTTTGGCCATCTTCCTTGATTCTCAAACATCACTATCACCCATATTTTTTCGGATCCAGTGGATGGTTTTTTGATGGTGTATATCTCACTAGAGTATCTTTAGGCAGTAGGGGATTAAATTTCTACTCACTGGGATTGTTCTTCAGATCCATTATTTTTTACATTCATGATAACCTAAGGCCTCATAAAACAAGTGTATCTGTTATTCCTCTGGATTGTTTCCTTTTACATCCATGGAATTTATGTGGATGATTTTATGAAGGTCATTCATGGAAGGTGCGCTATTGTATGAAGAGTTGTTTTTAATAAAATTTTTGGTTAGGTAATTTTTATTATGGGAAAGACTCAAGATTTTTGATGGTTTTGGTTATGTTTTTGATAATCTCTCTTCCATTAAAAACATGTTGATTCTGAAAACCATTCATGATTCCTCGGGTTTGTTTATATTTTTGGATATGGATACTAAGACTGTAAAATATAAATTTTCACCTCAATTCTATGTGGAAATGGATTCTTTAAGAAATCACCCAACTCATGTTTATCATAGGGATGAGGTGGGATTCATGTGGTGGATAATGTTATTACTAAAGACATCCCCTCGACTCTTTTCAGTATTCTATATCCATGGAAACTTGGTGGAGTTTTGTAGGCATAGCCTTACTGAATCCAAGGTGGGGTCATCTGTGGGGAACAAGGAATCATGTTATCCATTATATGACAATAATGAGATTTTTTATGTGGTTTTACTTTCATAATAGAATCCTATTATGTTCTCTACTTCATCCTTTTTCAAATTTTCATCACGCTTCATATGATCTATACATTTCATTACTAACCCCCACATTTCTTTTTCAAATTGATATTCATATACATTTCATTTTTCTATGATATTTCCATCACATTATTAAATTGATCATTCTATGAATATTTTGGAACCTTTTAACACATCTATGGAACCTTTTACATGGGTTGGTGGCTTTCAAGTCTTATTATTATTCCCAATGTGGTTGACATTGAAACCAATGTAACCTACTCCTTTCAAGAATTCTCTATAGGAGGCATAGGAGGAAGATATATGGTTTATAACTTATCCAATATCTATAAATAATGGGGTTTGTCCACGAATATTCTTATGTAGTATCGACACCCCCTAGGTCCACTCCATTGATGGATTGTTTGTATTATCCTCCAGAATCCTTGATTACATTTTGCTCTACAACTTCATTTATGGTACCTTGTCTTTTTTAACTATTAAATTGTTTACCTTACTCCAAATGGTTTCCCCCCCATTAAATTATCTATAACCCATATCATATTATTCTCATATTACTCAGGAAAAAGCATACAATTCCCTTTTCCTTAGTTCAATATACAAGATGACTAAAAATATTTCCCACAATTCCTCCTCTTACATTTTTTATATATGATGTTATCATATAGAACATTTGTGGCTTATGGACTCAGGTGAAATATGATTTTGTCAATAACAACTCTTGTCTTATTTATTCTTATACAGTTGCGGTGATAGAAAATATGTAGCATGTGTATCAAATGTTTTCTTTCACTAAATAGTTGGGATATTTGAATTATCTAAATGGATATCCAAGAAACACTCATATCTATATTTTATAGAAGAAATAAATCTTATTTTAATTTTTTTTGGATTTTTACACTCAACACAAGACTACTACAATAACATCTAGGGAACCACTATAATAATATTTTGATAACAAATTTTCTGTTTAAAAGTGATTGGTGTTCTAGAGACATCACAATAATATTTATTTTTTTATATTTACCGATTCATTGGTGGATATTTTAATTCAATCCTGAAGAATTCTAAGATGAAATATTGGATGGTTTACTTAGAAATTATATGTATGACTTCAATGAAATTCTAATCCTTAAATGGTCTCATCGATATAGGGTTCCTAGGATCTAAATTTACAATGTTTAATAACCAAAATTGTATCCAAATATTCAAGGTGAGTTTCTCTCCCCACCGTCGCCTTCCTCTTCCCTGTGGTGGATCGACTGGGCTCCTCCCCTCGTTGATTATGGTTGTTGTGTTTGTGGAATGTGGTCTCTCCTACGAAGACTTTTTGGACTCGATCTTGGTGTCTCTCATCATTTTCTGGACTACATGGTGGCATGGTGAGGGTTCAAGGTTCTGATTTCCATGCTATGGTGATGGTTGTTGCTTCATGTCTGACTCATATAGGGGTGTGCTGGGAAGATCTGGTTGCTGTGTGAGGTCTCGAAGGTGGGAACAAGATTTCTCCTTCTTCCTTGGATGTTCTATTCCAATGGTGTCAGAGGTAAGGGGTTTTTTACATTTACTTTTATTTTTTATGGTCATGTGGATTTGTTTGATCTGGACTACAGTGAGGATCCTCGTCCCTCTAGCATCTATGGCTGGTTGGGGATGGGATGGGGATGCGGTCCTGGCTTCGATTTCTGCAATTGGTGATTGTCTCATGGTGAATGGGTTTTTGATGCAGGTGTATTGGTCTGTAACCATTATTTTGGAAGTTCCAGGTTTTGAACAAGTGGTGAATTTTATAGTTTTGGTTCAGATTTGGTATTAGTGTGGACTTCTGGCAATTGGGTTCATTTTGGATTTAAATTTGCTTGATGTTTGTGGAGGTAGTGAAGGGTTGAAGTTGCGAATCAGTTTTTGGTTCTTGAACCTCTAGAATGTTGTGTTGTTCTATGGGTACCTGAAAATGCTGAAGTGCTGTAATGTATGGGGGTTGTCATATTTTGAATGTTTCGACATGGTGTAGCTGATGGCTGGTTGAATGTTTTGAAGCAACAAAATGAAATTTTGGTTTTGTGCGCCATGGTCTGTGGCTCGTGGCTCCGAAATCTATCGGCATGATGCCCGAAGCTATGGCACTTCTCTACATTTGAATTTTGAATATGGTTTTACCAATATCATATGTCTGTGTTGAATGATGTATTTATATTATGGTGTTTTTAATTGGTTATCTGGAATTGTATAGTTCCTACTAACACAAAAAGAGGATTTCGAAAATCAAATAAAAATATAATTTTCACTCTGATCATTACCCACTATTAGTATATATTAAGAATGTAGATTGTAGAATGATTATTTTTTCATCATGAGTAAATTTAATTAACATGAAAACATACTTCCAGAAGTCAATAGATCATGGGAATATCCACTATGGGGATCTCCATGGGTACGGATTTATAACCATATTAAACTTTTGGGAAAGATATCCAACAATTGATTGAATATAGAACTTCCATCTATATTCTATAGTTGATGTAGGAGTATGTTAATATGATGGAAGAATAGTTTCAAAATATATACGGTGATGATGATTTGGTTATTATAGGGAAATTTTTTTTAGGTAAAGAGAAACATATTTGAGAATAAACGTTTTATTATAGGGACTTCAAAAAATCATTTTTTAAGATAACGGAATATAGAGAAAAAATTTCATAAGACATGTGTTAAATAATGGATGTTATATATTAGATTCGACTTGAAGCATGGGGATGATCCATTACAAATTATATATAATTTGATAGTAATACTATGGTGTAGTATCTTATGAAAAAATTGGTGGGTTTGTAATTTTTCATTGACTGGATGAGAAATTGGAAGTATAGTGACATTGGTGTACCCTATAGTATCCCTCAGCTAAAAAAATTATGGTTTAAGGATTCATTATGTACTATTCAGGAAGAGTTGGATATCAAAGAGGATATTCTCATTCCAAACCTGGAATATAATATAGGTCTCTATGGGGTTTTAAGTGCATTCTATATATTTTTTTGTGACATTATCAGGATACATTTTATTGAATTGGTTTATTATTTTTTCATGTGTGGTGTTTTGACTAGAGGGTTTTGCGTTTCAATAATGGTCTTCATACCAAATGTTATGGATCATACATTTCTCTACAAACATTGGCCCTTATTTATTTGTAATTTATGATATAAAATTATCACTTTAAATCAAATAAAAAATTAGGAACTTAGTCCATTGTTTTATTATAAAGGGATTTCTATTTATTTTTTCATTGGAGGAGTATCCAATGGTCCATCAACATTTCTAATGAAATAGTTGTTGTATCAATAAGAAAACTGTTGGTTGTAATATCACAATCAAAGTGAAAATGAAAAATTATTAGGATTATATTGAAAGGATCCTTATTTTGAGGATCACAAGACACTTCAGCTTCATGAAACAAGATTGTGATATTTTATTTTTATGTTACACCTCTTAGTGGGTTTAATCATCAATATTGTTTAATATTTTTGGATTTTTCAAATCTATATGAGTTATAAAATGTGGATACCCAATGTATCATAGACATATTATTTTTTATTAAGAGGATCTCTCATGGAATATCACATGTAATATGGGTGAATGGTCTATGATTATTAAAGGAGAGGGTGTGAGATCACCATGGTACCCTATAATATGTTTTCTAATAAATATTTATTTTTTCAAAATTTGGATAAAATTTTTATATGTCATTAAATATTTGGGACTTATTTCTATTTGAGATTAGATGGATCATTCATGGTTGGATTGGAATTTTGAAGTATTCATTTCCAATAATATACCTTGGACATCGAGTCTCTAATGGATGGATTTTAAAGGATTGGTTTAGTGATAGTATAAAAATTATAATGGGAACTATCCTAAACTACAAGAATAAATTTTTTTTCATTAAGAGGAATGTTTTCCTTGGTTAATAGTTTTCTCATGCACATTAAAATGTACATTATTTAATCATAAATACCCCTAATTGTAAAATTTATTAGATAAAGAAAATTATAAAGGCATTTATTTGGGATACTAACCAGTAATAATGATGACATTCAGATTAATGTAAATTTTTCGAAAACCCTATTGAAGAAATATAGATCAAAAAACATAGTGCCACAAATTTTATAGTGTCCATGAAGGCTAAGTTAGGCACAAACATTGTTGAGGGTAGTCATTTATTGGAATGATTTTTGTTTTGATTATTCAGTGAGGAATAAAGAGCGTGGTGTGGTGGTATCAAATGTTTTTCTAATATTGAGTGATGTATGTTTGAATATAAGGATGTTCTAAAGTATAAGGTGAGATGGGTTGTGGGAAGTGGGGAAATTAGCTACTAGAAATAAATCTTGGATGGTGTTGACCCCTATTTGTTCCCTGGTATATTGTTAACAATATCACATTCACAGAATCAAGAAACTTACCTAGTTTCATGAACTCAAAATTAGAAAGGTATATTAAATAAATTCATATGAGCATCATTTTTTTAATGAAACTGATACCTATGTTTTTTGTTCTCTTTATCTGGTTGGTTTTGTAATTAGTATTGTTTCATATAGTTTTATTAAAACACTAAACCCATATAGATGAATACCAATATCTATTTCAAGGAAAATATAATAATAAATCATCTTTTTTAGTTTCAAACACGAGGAAAAATTCTTTCCCATGTGTCAATTATATTAAAAGGAAAGAGTTAAGTTCACTTGATGTTGTTTCTTTATTGATTCTCTATGTGCCTATTTTTTTGGAACCACCACATTAAAGGTGATTGTGATATTATATTGTGAATAATTATATACTAGAACATGGTGATCATGAACTGTGGGTAATCCATAGAGGAGTATATTTCATTGTAATTTCAATTCATCGATCAGTATGACATTTAAATTAATGTTCGAGTTGTGTTCCTTACAGTGATGTGATGGATTCTATAGGATACTAGGAACTCTATGAGTAATGAAAAATAAATATATATTTTAGGATTGTTGTCCCTAGTATGTTCCTAGAAGAAAATCTAGGATGCCTCCAAACTGGTGGGGGTCATCATTGTTTCTTAGAGGATCCACGAAGGTCATCCTTTACTTCATTGGGAAGAGTTGTCATCAGTGGGGGAAAATGGATTAGAGGGTCTCCACCATAGTAAGGACTACCACAAAAAGTGATTAAATATTGAATGTATGAGATTATTTGAGGGGTAATAATGGTATGTGATAATAGGGTGTTTGGTATTTTGTGTATTAGTGTCTTTTGTCGATAATGAAATTCCATGGGGGTAGATGTGTGGTCCATTAATAACATGTCTTCTTCTCTTCAATCACAATAAACATAATAATTTTATGGTTTAATATAATTTTTTTTATGTTAGGTTTTATATACAAAACAATTCACGATATGGGATCTATCATATATTATCAATGAACAAATAATGATCTTGTACTATGGCCTTGAGTTCATAAGCATGTTAAGAGATTAGAATTTTTGTGTGGAAGACATGGCCAGATTAGTGACCTCCAAAGAGAGTATTATAATTAATAATTATACTAGGTATTTCCTGACACAATTTAATAGAATTGTTAGGGGGACACCCAAGGCCTCCACCACATTCATCCCTGACATCAATTCAATTTACCAAAAGATAATAAAAAATTTAAAGAGAGTATTACTTTTCACAATTCATTGACAAAACAATCTTTTTAGAAACTTCTCATTATTTACCCTTAGATAATTTTGACACGGTGAATTCAAAAATGAAAATATTTATATGAAATACATTTTTAATTTTTTTTAAAATAATTATAATTTTTACTCATAATAATAATGACAATCCATTTTTAGGAAAACATATTTTTAAATAATAAAAATATATTTATAAAATAATAGTTAAAATTTACAAATAATTTATTAATATATTATGAATTAGAATAAATATTATATATTTCATAATGTGGAAAATTATTTTAATTAAAATTAATTTAATTGTTATCTTATAATAGTCATATTTAAATAATATTAAATTATTGTTCATCTCTAAATGGGACTGCATACATTGTATGTTATTGATCAAAATCTATCTTTTAAATCTCTTGGGATATTACATTTACCCCCTCATAGTTATATATTTTTTGTCTTTAAATTTATTATGACTATGCATGTTATCACCCCTATTAGTACATGGATTTGGGATTCTCTCCACTATGTATTTAATTTTACTTCTCAAAAATGGTGTTGTTATCAGTGAACCTGATTTTGTGTTATTTCAGGTATTCATTTAGTTGACAAACCCCTTTTCTAAAATCATATTATATAATACCTTTTTATGATGTGGGTTTCAACAAAGGTATTTTTATACATTAAAATATATATTATGTAGATAAAATTTCATGATTGAAATCAATTTTAGGATGGCATGTGGGAGAAAGTAACATCCTAAAAATTTATTTTAAGGGAATAGTAATCATAATAGTTTTTTTAACATTTACCATAATGCTCATATAATCTACGATATATTATAGATATATATTTTTTTATATGATTGTCATAACATTGCTAAATAATTTAAGGGTATGAATATGAGTAAAAAATTGTAAAATATAATTATAATTATCCTAGTAAATGAACATTACTTATTAATTATTATAAAATAAGAACTCAACTATTAGTGATGTCATTTTATACTTGAAAACAATGTTTTCTTGACAAATTAGATTTATAGGAAATGAGATTAATTATTCTGAATAATTTCTCAAACATTAATAAATTTAATTTTTTTAAAATTAAATTATTTTTTAAATAATGTTATTAAAAATATCATAAGATAATTTTTTTTGGATTTTTCTAGAACGATTGATTTTTTCATGAATAGTAAAAATTCTAATTTTTAGTTATTGTCATGGGTTTTTATTAAATAATGTAATTTTTATGTATAATTAAATTTTTAATTTAGTAATAATGTGACACATTG
This sequence comes from Viscum album, assembly GCA_963277665.1. NCBI lineage: Eukaryota > Viridiplantae > Streptophyta > Magnoliopsida > Santalales > Viscaceae > Viscum > Viscum album. Next base: position 569,468,926 of record OY728150.1, on the reverse strand, counting down.
TCAATTCAAGTTATAATAATCTAATTAATTCAATTTAAATCATTTTTTTCATTATTTTGATATATGTTAATTTATAGGCATTAGTTCTATAAATAGTATCATTTAAAAAATTTATATTAAAATTATTTCATTCAAATTAATGTAACATAATATTAGAAAATGGAATCTAAATTTTTAATTGGGAAGTTAAAATTTTTAAATAGATAACTTATTTTTTTGTTAAATTATAATATTTATGATGGAAAATATTTTCCATATCGATATGAATACAAAAAAACACAACTAAAAATAATGGTTAATATTATAAAAACTCTATAAAACACTATGTGATTCATGGGGTTAGACAATAATCATCATATATTTTATGTTATGAAAAATTTGGTTCAATTTTACTTTTAAAATTACTTTTCAATTATTTTCATTAATGAAATAATAGAATTTCACTTATTTTTATATTAAAAAATATAATGTTTTTTATAGGGATAAAATATAGGTTATGGTCTGCTAAAAATTATAATTTTTAATATTCATATTTTTTAAAGTTCTATTTTTTGATTACTTTTAAGTGATGGTATAATTATATTAATTGTATATAAAACACTGACAAGATTCATATGAAATCAACTGAAATATTTATAAAATAATTTAAAAAACATTAAAATAATTATGTTTTGACTCAATAGTTATGTTACCTGAATTTTATTTTTAATAATAATTTATAATTTATTTATAAAGTGTATACATTTAAAATTCATTGTTTTCCTCTGAAATTTAATGTGAATAATAATTAATAGTCCCTAAATTTACATTATTGATACATTATGTTATATTATATTTTGTTAAATGATATGAAAATTATAAATTTGAACAATTAGTTAACATGGGATAGGTTATAGTATAAAATCAAATACCTTGACATTTTTTTAAAAAATTTAACATTATTTTTAATTTATAACTGTAATTTATTTAAACAACTGTAACTTCAGATTAGGACATGAATGATTAGATATGGGGAGGGGGATAATCTAATGATAAATTGGTCAAAATAAAAAAAACATGTGTAAATTATATTATGTGAGAATATATTTATACTTAAAGATTAGTAATTATTAATTAATTAAATTAGAAAATTCAAGGACATGGATGTCACATTATTATATTTTAATGACTTAAAAAAATTAAAGTGTACCCCTTCCATCTTTCATAAATGAAAACCCCTCATCATTTTTAATTATAGAACTTATAGCCATATAAATTTATAAAACAATAAATAAAATATTAAAAAACTCATCATCACAAATTTTGGAATTTGGTATTCTTCAAAGACCATTATATGGGTCCTTTAGAAGGAGTCCAAAAGGGGTCTACCAAAGAAGATGTAATCGTCCTACCCAACCTATTTCAATTTATTTGTTATTAGACCTCCAATAACTGTGTTTAATTTATCATAAAATAATAAATTTAGTATAATAATATTACTAAAATATTATTATGATTATGTAACCACAGTTATCCATCATCTTTACTATTAAATGTTAAATGAAAGTGTAACTCATGAGTACGTGTGGAATACCAAATCCGCACATAAATCTAAATTATTCTCCATAACAATCATTCGTGATTCGATATTATGATTGAATATATATATATATGAATTATATTTATAATATATTTCTTATTTGATAATGATTAAATATTTTGTATCATATTTTTATTTTTTTCACAGAAAAATTAAAACAATTTTCATGTGTATGTAAAAACTACCAAATCCAAAAACAATGTTTTTTTTATATAGAAAGATACTATAGTTGATTAAATATATTTATATAATTAATATTTATGATATTAATGTAATTATTATCATTATTTAGATGATTGAATCATGATTTATGTACAATCACTAAAACTACAAAACTAAGTCATTCATGAATAGAATATATTGACATAATTAAATGAAAATTTTAATATGGAAATATATATTAATGGGTGATCCAATGTAATAAGTGTTAGATATATTTTTTATCTAGATTACTTCAAATGTTTCATTTCTTTTATTATATATCATTCATTGGTTTTTTCCTAAAATTCATGTTTTTTGGGGGAGACATAGGGTAGTGCATGATTGATTCACGGATAGTAGAAACCGTGAAACAACCCAAATATAACTATATAACCAAATTAGTTTAGCTCGAGTGTTGACATGGTAAGTAGACTTATATTTGAAAAAATTTGGAACATACAACACGTCATCCACTATTTGGGGCATAGGCACCAGTATCACTAGCGCATGGTTTGGCATCAATGTGACCAAATCATATGGACTTCCATTTTTTGAATATTTTTTTAAAAAAACGTTCCTACCTAATTTCAACACATATCACCAAATAATTTCCACCATTCCATCCTCTCATCCCAAATAATTCCTCCACTCTCTTATACCAACTTATTTTAAAAAATTCTTGTGTTATTTTTATGTGGATCATCAATGAAGCTACATCCATGAACATCTTCATTATTACCCAAGGTTTTTCTCATTTATCTATTGTGTTTATTTATCCATTGTTGTCATGGTAACATATATTGGGTCCATACTCATTTTTTCAACAGGTTTTCATGTTGGAAGTTTTTTCATTATTATATAGGACTTCATATTGTATTGGGTTATGGGTTTCTATCATTTTTTGTTGGTTACAAAAATATTAGTTGGTGGTTAGGTTTTACTGTATTTTTTAATGATTTAAATGTGGTTCCCTCTAATTCTAAATGTGTTATTTTTTTAAATTAGTAACCTCCATGGTATTATTTTGTTTAAGGATTTAAAATCGTTTCTCCACATTATAAATGATTCTAAATGATATTTGTGGAATTTTGATCGTGGTTTTATTAAAATGGTATTAAAGTGTCATGAAATTTTTTCATAATAATCATAAAAACATGGTACCTTGTAAGGAAGTCATGAATAAGTATCTTGGAGTGATGGTAGGTCTTCTACCTTATCTGACAACCTATATTATTATCTCACACAAACTAAACAATGTGGACATGGATTATTACCATTTAAACTTTGCTGTGTACCCTCCAACATATCAAACATGATATTGGATATTTATTTATTGAATCATAAAGATAATTTGTTATTAGACCCTAATAAGCTTGCTATATAGTGGTTTCCCATGGTTCTAATAGTTTTTTTTACCAGTTCTCATTTAATTTTCCAAATTCTTCATCTATTATAAATACTAATCAAGTTTCAAACCATAATTTTTACATTCCCTTAAAACTATTATTTTTATTTATATGATAATAGATATTTATGGATCAAGTGGTGGGATCTGTCAGGGAAAGTGATCTATGAACCAACATATAAAAAATGGTCATATGTGGACATTGTTTTGTCTAGTTTTGGTAAATAAAGGCCGCATTTGGGGGATAAGTATACTCTTCTAATTATATATCATAATTGGGAATAGTTATGGTGGTTTCATGGGGGATGATGGTCCTCATGTTATGAGAAGTATTGAGTTTCATTTATTGGTCCCCTTCCTTTAATGTTCAATTTTGTTTATGTTTTTAATGGAAATTTTACTTATAAATTGTTAATTCCTGATTTAATATCATTTTTATAGATATTGGTTATGATATCTTGAAATAATTTATTGATGTTATTAGATATCTATATTTATTGTTATACATATGAAAAATATAATTCCCATAGGAGTTCATAGATTTCCATCTAATGGTTTCCAAACCATGGGGATCGTGAATTCCCTTCGAGAAATGCAATAGACTGAGACAAGTTTCTGGATAGATGATAGCTTTGATTGGTTTATAAAAAATTGTGTCAAAAGAGGTTTTATCTTTATTTTTTATATATGGGAAGGTCATGATATATATTAGAATAGAATATTGGGGGGTTTAGGTTCTGGTTTCATTTTACATGTCGGGCTAACTCACTACATGACAAGACATGGGTTACCAATGGATAATGGGAGATCGATTAACTCCACCTTAATGCGTAATTAAAATTATATAGACTAGGTAGGGACCACTAGGTTTGTTAGATTAGTTTGAGTTATAATGTTTTTTTAGTTTATGTGATTGTTTTGTTGTGTATAATTGGTTCATTATGGGTTTATGTCTTGATGGTTTCTCTATTGTGTTTGATGAAATGTGTAGTTTCATGAATCCCTGTGTACCTCTTTCATATCCATGGGAGGTGTCTATAGAGAGTTATATATTGATAGTTGTTCTGATATTTTTAGAGGTTGTGTTTTTTGCTATCCGATCACTATACCAAGTTGTGGGCACTAGACATGATCAATCAAAGAAAGCATAATTGAGTTCATAAATGGATCAGACTCAAAAAATTATTATGAATAATCACAAACCATCTAGGGAAACACATATAATTGGGAGGAATATTTTTTGGTGAAGAGAATTGAGATGATATTTTAGTTTATCAAGGCCCCAAAATACATTAAGGTAATGTGTGTATTATTTATGTTTGGTGGTCCCAGTCATAGTTTGTAGGAGTTATTGGATATGGATGGTAAGTACAAGAAGATGTGATTGAAGGAATTCATGTATATATTCTCTATTTAGTACATCCCTGATATATTTTATCTGTAAAAGCACATTGAATTCTTAGACATCTAATAAGGATATTGTTTAGTGTTGGAGTTTGCCTATATCTTTATAGAGATAATCGACCATTGTCCTCAGATAGTTGTGTATAAAATATTTAAATACCAATGTAATAAAATTGGTAACAAATATTCTATTTGATCTCATGTGCTCTTATTTTTTATTATAACTTATCCTAACATGAATGATTAATCTATGATGGTGGTGATCAATTAGGATATACAATCATTATTATCTTAGATCCCTCCAACATTGAAATAGTGTGTGGTTTGATCATCTAAATATAATAGGAAGCATAGAGAGTAGGGATTTAAGGGATATAGTAGCTCACAATATCTACCATGAGCACCTTCTTATACAGATATTGGTGGTAGATAACTTATGATACTATATTGTGGGAAATCATCGAATATAAATTCTATATTACCGGCCCCACCAAGGACATTATATCGTTAAGGTTTCATGGGAATTCTATAATGGACTTGTATGGTTTACCATTATTTTCACAGTAGTTATTAAATAGATATAAAGGTGGAATAAATCCTATATATAATGAATCCATATCGACAGGGTACCATTTTGGTAGATGGGGTGGAAAAGACAAATCTTATTTAGGGAAAATCATCCTAAATAAAAGATTCATTTCAGTAGTAAAAAATATTCCTTGGAAAAGGTGATGATCCTTCATGTAATTTTTGAGGATAAAATAGAATTATATGTAATCCATGTGATAGTTAGAGTTACTATTCTTATTGATTCATCAATAAGAATTTCTCTATTCAATACAGAATCATTAAAATCATTAATTTTTCAAATCTTGTTGATCTGTTGAAACTCCCAATAGAGAATATGGTGTATACCATGAAGATAGATATTCTCTATATTAGAAGAGTGAAATAGTCGTTACAATGCACAAATTGTGTTTTCTCCTAGATAGAGGTTAAGCAAAAATGGAATTTTCTTTATCCTAGAGACGGATATATATGATTTAATCCATGGATATGTTATGATAACACATTTTAGGGTCTACTGATATTAGTAAATTTATGGGTCACCTTCATGATCTGTGATGGGTGTAATAAATTATTCTATATACAAAGCGATCCATGATAAATATTTTCTAGTTTTATATATCCATAGTTATGTTTGATTTAATTCTATGTATTATCCACTTTTCTAAAGGATGATGTGTGAGAAATTGAGATTAGATTGTCTCCTTTAGTGTGTGAGTTTTCCAAGGTAATTTCAATGGATTTTGAGGTATCTCTCCAATTTTTATTGATAGCCCTATAAATATGAAAATAGGGTCATAATATATATCTATTCCCTTATATCATATGTTACCAAAAAATTTGAGTGATTTAGAAATATAACTATATGATTTTGAATCTAGAAGGTTTATTCCTCTAAGCATTACAACATGGGGTGCACCCATTATGTTTAATATGAATTTGAATGGGTTCCTGAATTTGTAAACTCACTATTGGAAATTGAATTTGGAATCCATAAAAAATAAATACCATATTCCTAAAAATGATGATGTAATTGAATATCTGGAAGGAGGAAGATGAGTCTCAAAAGCTGACATCTGTAATGTGTACAAGCATGTATGGGTGCGTGAAAAATATTTAACTAAGACCTGGTTCGGTAGGGGGTATAACCATTTCTGTATTTGGTGATATTTATCAGAATGAAATATCTTCATATGGTTTTTATAGTTCATATTAATTTGTGGTTATATATATACGACTAATGATTCATTTTGGTGTATTTGGATTATATTTTGGGTCCATTAGAGATTAATAGGGGATAATATGAATCGTTTTAGGGGTTTTCAAAGAATTAAGTGAGACCACCATATTTATGGTTAATTGAAAATGATTTATTTATGTATATTTGTATTCATGTATCATGGGCATGTGATCCTAGAATATGGGGATTCAGTTGAATTTGAAAAGGATAAGGAAGGGAGGTAATGTTAGTAGATGATGAATGTATTTGAGATCAATAGCTATTCAATATTGGAAGGGTATTATAGGTAGTTTTTTGTAGTACATATCTAAGCATAACTCACCGATGATAATTATCCCATAAAAGGGATGTAGTTATTACGGAATTAAAATTTCAAAGAGTGTTTTGAAGAGCTCAAGTGGTGATTGAACACCATCCCTATCTTAATCATACCCATGGATGGATAGGGTTAGATGTTCTATTGTGTTTCTTTAGTTATATGATTGGGATGTGTTATTTTATATGGTGAACCAATGGTGGAATAAGGCTATTGACATCTTGATAACACATAAGAATAATTACCAAACCCATAACCTAAATCATTCAGAAATGATGTATTTATTTAAATATTATCTTCGTTGTCTTCTTGGAGCATGGTTTACTATACACTATGACAAAAAATAGTATCAAGGACCATAGCCTTGGATGATTTCATCATATGGTAGTGATGATGGATCATGTACATTAAAGGGTTAGACATTGATATCATCTATACCTTCGTGAAGGGAAATGTGGTTACTGATTCATTGATTAAGAAGTTGTTGACATGGGATTTAAAGGAGTCCAATAATGAGTGTTGTTTGATTTGACTCTTCACTATAATGCACTCATAAGATAAATATGATAGAGGGGGTGTGTTTCTCAATACTAATAATTTTAAAGACTCTCTTATGGAGTTAGTCCAAGATGAATAGTCTAGAAATGAGTTCCCCATCAATCTACAATGTTTATAAATTAATTCTAGGTTCCTTGTTTCAGATCATTATATTCTAATGACATTCTCCACATGAATGGTTGTTTTTTTATGTTGTCATATATGAAGAATGAGGGGTTTTAGAATAATAAATAGAGGTAGACTAAGTCGAATCCTCTTTCCACCATGATATTTTAGGATTTGGGAAACCATTTTTAATTTTTATGAATGAAATATGATATAGCTATCTTTGTGTCATAATGATAGTATTATCACTAGGTCAAGGTTAATAATTATAATACCTTACGATTCCATATGTCTCTCACTATCTCTACCATGATGTTGTATAAGGTAGACCTTGATTTAGGTATCATGTTTTCCAATTATCATCTAGGAAGGAAAACGATTTGGTTCATCATCGATCAACTGACCAAGTCTTCTCAGAAAATCCGGATCAAGGATAATGATAATTAGTAAGTTCTAAAAGGATTAATGCCTATCAAACCATGAGGAATCACAATTATCCTTCTTCCATTACTTATGAAGGGGACCACATTATGACTCTCGAATCATGGAAATATTCAAAAAGTAAATTGGGAAACAGCTTAGGCTTATAACAAACATACCATCCTCAAACATATGTCTTGATATAATCGGAGAATCAAATCCTTAGATACATGAATCTCCCCTATTTATTAGATAATGGTGGATCATGGAAAACCTGTATTGAATTAGTGGAATTCACAAATAATAATAGTTATCAATTTCAATTAAGGATAGATTCCTTTAATTAATTTTACAGTCCACCATGTTGGTATCCTATATGTTGGACTGATGTTGAAAAAATAGCTTTAGTGGGACTAAGCATTGTACATGCAATAAATGGAATTATTGAAGTCATCGGAAAGTGATTAATGATAAATCAGTGTTAAAATAATTTTTATCAGAATCACTCATTATTATATTTATAATTATTATTGGGTGACTAGGTGTTTCGGAAGATTACACCTCAAATGGGTCATTGTAGTCTTATAAATAAATGGATTCTAAAACCATGATATATAGGACCATTACAGATTATAGTAGGAATCAGTATATTGGCATCATATTTTGTGATACAATAATATATTACATTAATAAAATCTACTAGATGAAAAATCAAATACAAGACCCTTTTTATATATTAATATAGGATGCGATATAGTTGGAAATCAATCTATTATTGATCGAGCATCAAATTTGGATTATGGATTCCAAGGGCATGAAACTAATTTTACAGAAATATATAATTTTATTTTGGTTCAAGATGACACACATGAATAATGATTACACTATTTGGGAATGAATGTCTTATGTTAGGGATCATGGCCCTAAAATATTCCCCAATCAAATTATGGGTCTCTTAAGATAGGGTTGAATGGATTACAGAATTGTTAGACCCACTCAATTTTTTCTAGGTACTTTTAATTTATCTATTGAATTATTATTATTATATAACATTATTTGGTGTTTTTACATGAAAATGGCAGTTTTTTGGAGTTAGAGTGTGGAATAAATATAGCATATAGTTTATAGAAGATTCATGATTACCCCTAAAACATCATGTTGTACAATCTACAGTACTAGAATGCATCTACAGTTTGGATCATGGTTTGTAATGAAATGTGTCCCAAACCATGAGTTAACTACCTACCATGATAGAGGTTACCACATGGTGGATTCATAGTTTGGAAAACCATTGAACAACCTATATTTCATCACTTGTTTTCTGAAGAAATGTTTTTTCAAAAACAATCCTACTTGATTTAAACCCATCCCACCCTCGCATTTCCCATATTCAAACCTCTTAGCCCTAGGAATGGTCTCATATAGAACAACTCCTTAATGAATTTAATTAATGTTTTATATTTGATTATATATTAAATTAAACTACAACTATGTTCCTCCTCATCATTCTCCTTGGATTAATCTTTATTATCTATGGGGTTTCCTACCCTATGGTGATTATAGTGACCTAAATTGTGTTCATCATAATTTTAATTTCACGGGTTTTTATTTTGGTGGTGTCTTCACACCCCCTTAGGATATAAAATTATCAACGATTTTAGTTTTCAACTATTATGTGCTGGATTATAAAATAATAGTATATGGTTCCATGTGTTATGTAATGTTATGTTTTCAATGTTATATCCTAGGTTTGTAAAAGCGTTGTATATATTTGAGTGTATGAAAATGGGTCATTTATAAATAATCCTTGTGTATAGGATTTGGACTAGTTTATCACATTTTTAAATGGTAGTAAATGGTATGATTAGAATGTGATGATGTGTTTAATACAATGACGATTAGTGCTGCACAAAAAATGAAAAATGAACATTGAATTCCAAAGAACGTAGGATGGTAGAATAGAAATAATAGCATGCGAGGTAGAAGGCCATAATCTACATATTAATAAAAATATTATGACACAACCAAAACTAAATTTTTTTAATCCAAAATTACCATAGGAACATGGTTTCATCCCCTCCAATATCGTGTGCATGTGAATGGATATTTATATGCTTAATCACCAAAATACGATATTCCTAGAAACCCTATTACCTAATTACTAAGGGTTTTTACATGGTTCATATATTCTGTTTTTATATTTTTTAATTTATATTTACATATTATACATCATTTTTAATGATAATAAATGTTTTCATATAATAATTTTTAGTTGCCTCCAAAACTAGAATTTTCATTTATGTAATAATGAATGTTAATGGAAACCTAGTGGAATCCTATACGAAGGTTATTTCACACACTACATATACAAAATGGGTATAGGTAAAACATGTTTTTTCTTTTACAAGTAAAGATAAGAATTATTTAGGAGTAGTGGATACTCTCTATAAATGATATTGATTATTGGATAATGTATCGTCCACATGTCACAAGGATATTTCTGTTTCATTTATTTGTCCCCTCCACATTTTATTCAATATTTTATTTTGGTTTTAAATATTAATGTCACTGGTATAATGTAAATACCTAGTTTGTATATCCTTGTAATTTAAAATGGTGTCGATTATTTATATATGTTTCCTAAATTAATTGTATAGGTATTTTCATTTTTATAATTTTGTTAAAAACAATTCCCAAAGGATTTATTCCTTGCCTAGGTATCAGTAGATACCCCATGGTTAACTAGATTTATCTCAAGGCTATCCCAAAGATTTAGTCAGGTGGGGGGTTGGATAACAGCTCAGACCATATTGTGATAATTAGTGGATCATAACTTTTATTATTTGTATATACCTGATTCTAATATATATGTATAATTAATTAAAATTTATTATACACAATTCTTATCAATCAAGAAATTTATATGTTATAGGATTCTTATCTCTCTTTTAGTTCCATGAGGAATGTTTCATATACACAAATACATTCCATTTTGTGGTGTATATAGTAGAAAAAAATAAAATATGTTATAATTTTAATAAAAATTTTAGTGATTTAATATTTTGAATAAACTTATTTATATCATTAGTTTTTTATTCAAATAAACAAAAAGTTGTCAGGGTTCTTCATGTAAAAATGTTTTCTTTAAAAATGTTTTATCATTTAAAATATTATTGTATTATCAAGTGTCAATACATTAATTTTGGCATCCTATATCACGAATTTAATCAAGTTAATGAAATTTAATGTTTCATATGATGTAATTTTTTCTAGGGGCTTATGATTCTATAGCTAACTTTGTTATAATCATATTATATAACACTAAAATTTTGAACATGATTATTGTTTCTCAAAATAAAATCAATGAAATAAGGTGATATATATCTCAATAATATCAAGATATTTATAAAATTAGTTTTATTCTATAGATTAAAAATATCCCTTTGATAGAACTCTGATTATGTCTCAGGAGACAAAAAATATTTTTATTTAAAGAATACATTATTGTCCTCGTTCGATGATAATATATTTCTATACTATCCTTGTTTCCATTATAGTGTTTTCTAGAATATTTTTATTATTATAATATTATATTGTAAAGTGATTTTTTTACCAATTGTTAATAAATATATAAATTTTTTTAAAGATTAAGCTTGTCATTTTCCAAATGATGATTCTATTAATTTTTTATGAATATATGAATGGAATTGTTGTTTTGACATGCTTAATATGAAATAAATACCCTGATGTCATGAATAACCAATTAATTAATGATACCAATACATGTTTCCATAGTTTTTCATATAAAACATTTTAACTTTATATTATGATTTTTTTAATTTTATGACATTATTTAATAATCAAAATGGTATTTTCATCATGTAGTACCCATTAAATATATAAATTTAATTCTTCACCATAATAATGTATTTTAATTTTATTAATTTTTTATATAGGATATAATCTAATGATACCATCAATGTTATTTCTTCGAATGGTCTGTGATTATGATGTTGACATTCTTGAAAAACTCACATCTTTTCTCTGGGTCATGATATTAAAATATGGTGAATGTTATGTGGTCATGTAAAACACATATGTATGGTTTTAATTAAGTGTTTATAGAGAGAATGTTATATATTTTCATATTGATTATTTATATTTTTGTGTTATGATCTAAAATGATACATGAAAGGATTTTCCAAGCATGAAACGGGGTATATGGGAGGACATACGATGCCTTAAAATAGTCACACTAGAGGAAATACCAATCCTAATAGAGGGCACATTGAAGGATATCATAGGCCCAATGTAGGTGCATTGGGGATTATCAAAATAATTATATGTGATGGATTTCATGGGAGGTGTCCTTAACAAACATATTCAATGATTAGGATAATGGTATAGTTTATACCAATAATTTATGGCATGGTATTTTTACAATGTTATTCTCTCATGACACGTGTTCATTGATTCCATTATAATTCATGTCTTATGTATTTACTTGATTTATGATATGACATATTTTTATGATCTATGATTTAATCGGTTTAGTTTTTATGGATTATATCATGTTTTCATACACTTATTGTCAAGTTATGGTTATGATGACATTAATATATTCATTTTTTACACTTACTAAGAATATGAGATATCCATTTTTATGTTTCATTTTCCCCAGGATATGAATACTTTTATTATGTGTGATATGGATATGAATGATGATAATTGATAATAATATAATGGTTTATAATGTATATAATTTATCATTATGTTTTTTATATATTGTTGTTTCCAATGATAGTAAACATTCACAATTATAGTGTGGATTTTTATGTATTTAATGAATATTTACATAATAAGATGTAATATTAATGGGTGAAATGTATGGGTTTATATATATACATATATTCCAACTATTAGGTGAATGATTTATATTGGTGTGTATCAAAACCAAATCACGTATATTTCCAAATAATATATTATTGTGTCAATATATATAAATCAGAATACACCATAGATTTTGTATTATTTTATAAATATATTACATACTCAAAATATGAGGTCCATTACTAAAAGACACTGGAAGGCACATAAAAATGAAATTAATAGAGGAATAATTTAATTTTACATATATTATTTTAATATGCATTTTTTCCAGTTTAGTGGATATAGAGATACATTCACATAATGATCGATGTAGATATATGTGAATTTTCCCAAATAGACACAATGTATAATTATACAACATATAAAGAATCATCAAGTGATTTTAAAGTAAAAACATTAATTAAAAACTTTTTAAGACAATGTTCTTCCATCATATTCAAATAAGGTTCAAACAATTAATCACCACTATTATTGTATAAAAATAGATGGATCAAAAGTAGATGTTATAAGAATTATGTAATTTCATATATTACCAATGAATCAATAGATCATGTTAGATAATAGATTATGTGTGATGAATTTAAAATGGTAGTTAAATGATAATAAGATATAATATTAAGGATATAATGTCAATACAGTTTCTTGTATTGAAGTGCATTGATGTATGTGGACCGATATCACAAACATATCCTGATGGAAAAGTATATTATTTGATTTTAAATAATTATTTCATTATAATGGAATGATTAAAGGATACCTCTCACTAGTGTGCGGTGTTCAATAACACTACACATTATGTGATGATGACAAAAAAGGTTTTGGTATAGAAATTACAATAAATTATATTGATAATTGAATAGAGTAAACCAACATAAATGTTGAGAACTATCATCATGAGAATGATATAAGACCCCTATTCTTAACAATGAAAAATCTAAAAAATGATGTTGATTGAAGGATAATAGGGATTATCAGTAATATGGAGTAAATGATGTACAATATGTGAGTTCTAACAATGAATATGTCGAATGATGTAATCTTGATATCAGTTTAATTATTAACTTGGTGTTTTTCCAATGAGATCCTAAATTAATTTACCTAAATAACTATTAGAAATATTTGTTTTATAATTATCAATGATAATCAGATGAGTTTTTAATCTCATGTAGATTAATGTTTTTTTTGGGTAATTATATAAGTTTACAGCTTAAAATTCTTGTAAAGTTTATATGTATATTCAATGCCACTTGGGGTGAATAAGTGTAAGCATCTTAAAATTTATATTTCCTTTTAAATTAACATATATTGATAAGTTATGATATGATCCACCAATATAATTACTCATTCTAATTTGAATATAGTATACAATAATTTGAATATGGACCTAATATTTTTACATGTACTACTCTTAATGTTGGCCTACACGATGTTATTATTTTTAAAGAACCTCAATAACAAATTATCCCCATGAATCGTAATCATTTTAACTGTAATATTATAAATAAAAAAGATTAAAAATAAAATTTATATATTCATACTAGAAATATAGATTCTTGCTACTCAATATAAATAATTAAAATAAAACAGAAATCATAACCCATATATATTGGCTCCCCTGCAATTCTTGATAGTTAACATTATCCATGAGCCTTTATGATGAACTAACTAACATTGGGTTACTTAATTATGAAACTCAATAATAGATAATGACAATCAATAGTTTTGATCATCCTTACTATATGAAGAGTGACATTAGAATGGTTCTTCCAAAAATAATTATATCATATTTACTTATAAACTAAATTCATATCTTATGGTATGAAAAACAATCCTCGTGCACATCATATAATAATTTAATATCTCGTGAATCTCATCATGTACTGTTCAATTATTTTTTCATCGATTAAAATTTCATTCTAAAAAATCTCAATTATTTTTATTTTCTTTAATAAAAGAGACAGTGTGGGGAACTTTCTTTATGAAAAAAAGACACACTAAATTTCACATTGTATCCCAACTACAAAAAATTATATTTTCATATTAACTATATTCACAATATTTTTTATCTTCTCATTGGTTATATTCAATATAATGGAGTGTAGAAAATAAAACATTATATTTCTCATTGTGATGTACATCATTTATAGAACACAAATATCAAAAGTAAATATTTTAAGGTCGAAAATAAATTATACACACCTTATAGCAAATTAACCAAGACTTATATATATATGTATTTATTGGTTCTAGTATATTTTATTAAAATATTGTATCCTAAAAATAATTCAAAAACACATATATAATGTGATTTTGAAACATAAATTTCCTATGTTTTGAAATCTTTATGGCTTCATGCTCTCCCATTGTAGAAGATTTCACAAGGAATATTTTTTGCATTGAACATTCATAAAAAACCTCATTTACATAAAATTTGTATTTATATAATTAATCCTTATTTGGATATAGTATTCTCATAGTTTATTTGTTTGAAAATCATAATCTCACTTACATTAGATCTTCACAGACTGTATTATGTGGTATGCAAAATTATATACTTAATCAATTTTCATTATCACATGAGCATCACATAATATTCTCAGAGGGTATTTGTATAATACATATTCCTATATGATGAATATAATATCACCATCACACAATGATGTGGAGTATTTTCATGATATCAAACTATTATTGAATAATAATAAATCCTTGAATATTACTATTAATGGTTCATTGAATTCATTAATTATCATATTTACAAAGTTCAATTGAGATTTATTTGATCTCATTTAAAAATTGATTTAGAATGTGGTCAACATTTGGAATAAACATATGTAATGGTTGAATACAATAGAATAATTGATTATATATTTCATGTTCATCATTTTTATTGGATATCATTATTATTTTTTGATTTTATGGAGTAATAAAAATACTCTAAATAAAATATTTCTAGCATCACCGTTTTACCTTTTTTTGGTTCTTATTAATAATGATTCAACTTATTGACACCCATCATCAACGGATTAATGTTTGGATCCCAAACACACAACCACACATCCCCACGAATAGATGTAGCCTCCCATGTACTCTTCACCTAGTGGGTCATCTTCTTGCACCATGAAATATATATGTACACCTAAATAAATGAATTTCATATTAATTGACATTGAGTAATCTAGATATCTCTCAGAGAATGATAGATGGATTGGGATTCAAGCCTTTCCATGGACTAATTTTTAATACACCAACTCCCAAATCACTTATAATTTACTATCTATTAAATTATCATAATACAAGGCCACCATATAAAATGGATTCACAATATTTTCTAAATTATCAATTGTTCATCATATTTTATCATAAAAAACAATGTTTTTTAAAAACACAATAATAATAAATTAATGAACATTCTTCACTCCTCTTTTTCATTTGGTAAATAATATTATCCTTCAAAATTCCAAAATTATATCTTCTAATCATAATGGATAGATATTAAATATTCTAAATAAATAATAAAAATTACATTACACTCAAATACATTTTTTATAAATTGGTTGAAAATAATTACAACATCATATATAAATTTTATAATTTATTAATAGCCTCCTTTGTATTTTTGGTCACCCAGTACCAAACATTCAACCATTACCACCATGATTTATCAATTAGTAGTCATTTTCAGTGAGAAATTTCTTAAAACCACAATTTCAGAAAATATAATTATTTTGAATGAATTCAATATTATTTAGTCAATAAATTTCTTTCAGGTGACATAGATAACACTCATCATTTCTAATTTTCTTTTCAATCCCATTTTAAAATACCCAAAACATTTGAAGAAAAAATAGAAAGAACCACCCCTATATAAAAATAATATTTCAATTTTCTCAAAAAATGAAAATTGAAACAAAATACATGTAGGTATCTCATTCATGATTCATTAAATTAGATGAGAAATATGAACATGATGTTGTAGCCTCAACACAAAAAACCACACTATTGTCACAACATTGGTGAAAATATCTGAAAACATTATTATCATAGAGTTGAATTATAGATTGATACCTAAAATTTACACATTTTAATTTATGATGAAATATTTGATATCCATATTTTTTTATCTTGAATATTTCACTGGGTTCATAGAAAATATAATATAACATTGATTATCATTTGATGTTTTATATAATCTCTTATTCTTATACATTAAATCGACTATATTAATTTTTATTCATTTAAACTATGTACACGAATGTGGAGAATCTATATATTCTCATTATAAAATTATTAGTTTCATGAAATTAAATTTTAAATGAAAAAAATAACACAACCCCCTTTATGAAACAACGTTCCACCTAAACATGATCTTCTATCAGTACAAACACCATCCCAATTTTCATCTGTTAAAACTAATAAGTTCAAATATATTAATGGTTTATATAACAAGCTACTATTTATAGTTATTTTCACATATATCTGGATTCTCATAGAATCCAAAAAATGAGACACATTAGGATCACATTGAAACCATTCACACAACATCTATACAAGTGTTATTTAAATCCATGAAGCTTTTAAATAAAATAGAAATCCAATGAATCTTTTAAATGTTTTACAATTTACATTTTTTCTAACATCATTCATAACTATAATGGTTTTAACAAAAAATGGTACTTTAAATGCCTTCTAAACTATCATAAATATACATTTTTAACAATTATAATGAATATTTTTATTCTGATAAAAATATGTAATTAGGAATATTATCAATGTGAAATCCCATAGTGTATGTAATATTACCTTACATGAAATCCCAAAAACAATTATTATCACATTAAAATATTCATAAAGATAATGCATTTCTCTAAGAAATATAAAATTTTATAATTATATAATTATAATTAGTTTAACAATGTATAAATTTATCACCTAATTTTTTTTATCAAATTAGCATTTTTTGAACATGATATCCCATAGAAATCAATCAAATTTCATATAAAAATTTATGGGTTTCAATTTCAAAAAATAAAAACCCTCTTTACTCTATAATCCACATTTCTATCATTGTCTAATGTGATACCCTTCAGTTGATCAGTGTATACATCAACCTCAATATCACCATTTCTAAAGGAATATTTCCCATCCCTTTGACAAAAATTTTAATGGTTTCGTTCCCTACATTCCATGAATAATAAGATAGTCCCTAATATTGATACTGATGAAAAATTATCCAATAATTAAATAAAATTTCATTGATAATTTACCTTGGATACCATATTTGCTATATTTAATGCAACATGGACTTTCTAATTCAGATTATAATTGAAACCCAACATTCTTCCAATTAATTTTTCAATTTTAGGACTTGCAAAAAGATACTATTTCGTGTCATTCTAAATATATTCATGTTCATCATTTATATCATGTATACAATCTTAAATACCAACTACCATATACACTATTAATTTCAATTTGTTAATAGTGCACATTTTAATAATTTAATCTCTACATTCTTATTGTTTCCACATGTTCCTACTGATTCGAAATGATATTATCAAATTCATAATCTTTAATCAGTATTTTGTACTATTTTATATTGTTTTATAGATTCTTTATCTTTATTATTGTCCTGTTCATTATCAATATCTACTAAAATTGAGTCATTCTAAGAAACTACATTATTGTTTTATTCCAAAATCATAATCCTATTTCGCTCTAAATATTTTAAATCTGGTTGAACTGTTATAAATAAATTACTTTTTCAGAAATTTTTACATCACAATTGTAAAATAGTACATGTATAAATTTGATCCTATATATTTATCAACAATATTTCCATACAGTTATAATGAAATTTGCCTCCTTAAAATTCATTTCAAATTTTCCAATATTTTTATTCATGATTTTCATAATGCAAGGTCTTTCAAAAGCATTGAAATAGTATATATTCATATTTCTTTGGTAGAAAAATTTGTTTGATTCCATTTTATCTCAATCATTAACAAAAAACCGTATTCTATATTCAAAAAAAAAACACATTCATCCTCTCTCACAAAAAACTTTGACATATTTTTCTATTCATATAGTAATATACCTTTTAAATGATTCTTCTATTTTTTATTTATGCTCCACCATTACCTATGGATTATAATGTGTGTTATATTAAGGATTAGTTCCCTGTTTCCAAATATTTATTAAAAAATATTAACATGTAATATATTTTCGATTAGAATATCATAATTTCATGATGTGAATTCCTAACCCATTTTCTTCATTATTTCAATAGATTATGATAATTTGAATTTCATTTGATGTTTTTTTTAATTGAAATTCATGAATAGATTATAATAAAAATTTATTTTAATTAAATACACATCACCAATGGATTAAATTTATCTCATGGGAATACACAAGAGTCAGTGAATAATATCAAGTGGCCTCATAGATATAATTTCTACAAATTTAGGTGAAATTTGATTCATTTAACAATTTGATATGTATAAATCATTTTATACCAATATCTCTTCATCTTGGGTAGATCACTCACAATATTATAATTCTATATTTTCTTTATAATATTTTGGGCAATATTACTAATCATTTTATTGAATATATTTAAATAATGCATGTAGTCACGATATCAGAATTTGTAATATCATCAATTTCAAATATATTTCTATTTATTCATCACCATTCAGTTGTGACACACTGTTATATTCTAATTTCAATGAATGAAGCATAATTTTTTAATATCACATATATTTTCCATCACAATGTTGATTTAAAATATATAAATTTTTCTTAATCCTTTCAATAAATAATAATTCATTATATATTATAATTTGATGATCAAATTTTGATGAGCCAACTCCTTAAATGTTTGAGAAACATTCATGTCCAAAATTCACAATCCCCTTAATGTTTCTAAATGTATATCAAAATTATTTCCACCAATCATGTGTGTATATTAATAACTATTTGTTATCCTTGACATGGTTCTCCGACATGACATCAAAATAACTACTAGAGAAAAATAGTTTTCTTCCTTCTTCCTCTAAATTATATATCATTTATCAACGTTGTGTATTTGTTCAGGTAGATGAGTTATGCAGTCTTTACCAATATGAACACAGTGAGCAAACATTCCACAAATGTTTTATATGTAGTCATATTTTTGGTTCATGTTTCATCCATGGTAGCAACATTTTATACTAGAATGAGTAAGAATTATTCCCAATCACTCCATAAAACCAATAATATCGTTATAATATTGATCATGCAAACTCATAATTGTGATATCATGATGAATTTTGTTGATGTATTTGCATATATTATAGCTGTCTATAATCAATTGGAAATTATAATCTTATCAAATATCTTTAATCATTTTATCTAAAAATTGTTTTGTCACTAGACTTCATTTTCTACACAACTCCATAATCAATTTTAGAACCCTTATTTTTATGGGTGATGTATTTATTTTATGATTAATATGGATATAAATTATCATTATTTTTTGTACACCTTTTTTCACCAATATTAGATTATACATCCAGGACATCAATAGTTTTTTTGAAATTTCATCTAATATTATTCTAATCATTATAATTATTGAGTCATTCATTTTTTGAATTGGACTATTCTTATTCTTTATTGGGATGTTTTACATTATGTTATTCTACCATCTATTTTATTTGAGTAGAAATAAATTTATATATCATAATCTATTCTATTTATATATAATATTTCACTTATCATTCCTTCTTTCCCTATGTTTTATTTATTTTTAATTCAGAATAATCCTTTTATCGTTCTTGAAATATTTTCTAATTCCCTATTAAATATAGGTTTTTTATTCACTTTCAACATTTTCCCTAATAGAGGTACAAAAACACCTTTTCACAGGATCTATAATGGTATGACCATATTCTAATTGGCTTCCTAATATGGACTTAACTTCTTATTAATTTTCCATTATTATTATTCCTTTAAAATAATTAAATATTTATCATTTCTACTGCATGTGGTTGAACCTTTTGAGATTTTTAGTCATTTTATTTTCTATGGATTTTATTTATTTTATTTTTTCTCAAGTTATGGAAACTTAATTTTCAAGATACTTGTAGTTTTTATAGGATCCTATTTACTCCCAATGATATTTAAATCCTCAACATTCTTATTTATTCTTTTTAAATATTTTTCACTAATTTTATTAAATATATATCTTTAATATTTGATAGTTTAGAATCAATATCAACTATTATTTACTCTTTATAAGTTACCTCATTATTATTTTTCACAAACTTCATAAATCAATTTAACAATGAATATATCAAATCTATTTCAACAATTATACATAATTTATTATAGTTTTCAATAAATTTGAAATTACATTAATAAACTAGAATATCTAGCAATTTGATCCAATATTTCTGTCCACTATAATTAGATATGTTTCCTTTTAAAATACCTTCCTAAAAATTTATTTTAATTTCTCCTAGATTTTTATCCCTGTTTTTAATAATTGAATCACTTCAAAAGTCTATCAAAAGGTTTATTTAACATATTTCTGTTGTAGAACAATAATTTTGATTCCTTTTTATCATTATACATAGAAAAAAAGCAATTTTTTTATGTTCATGAAATCACATTCATCCTCTATCATAGAATACTTTTTTATATTTATTATGTTAATGTATTCATTTTCCATATAAATTATTGTTCAAATTTTAATTTATACTACACCATTTTCTAAAGACAATAATGTGTGCTATATTGACTATGAGGTCCATGTTTCAAAATAATTATTTGAATGTAATTAGTTATAAAATCCTCTATAGTATCTAATATCAATTTCATAATATAAATTCAAAATAGATTATCAAATTTACTTATAATTATTATAAACATTTTGTTCACCATTTAATTTTTATTTAAAAATATGATATTGGTATAGTGTTTATAATGATCCATTATTGAAATGAAATTTATATATTTAATGATATAATTATTTTCAAGCCACCAATCACGTGTCATAGAATAATATCGAGTGGTTTTTTTTATATAATTTCCACTAAATTATGTAAATTTTTATCCATTTTATAATTTGAAAAGTATCAAAAATTTCACCCCAGTCCCTCTTCATCTTTTATAGATCCCTAAAAATATCATAATTCAAAATCTTATTGATAATAATTTGAAATCAAAGACCTAGAAATCTTTTATATTTGTTTATATAATCATTTCCCTCACATAACAATAATTGACATGATCATTAATGTGAAATATATTTCCTTTTATTCTTCACATTTCAGTAGTGATGTCTCCAAACGTATTTCTTTTAGTGAGACCAAAATAATTTTTTATTACCAACTCTTATATTCCATCACAATGTTGATTGGAATGATATAAAATTTTATTTATCCCCATAATATATTCCACATCATTAAAATTAATATTTTGAATGTTTATATCGAAAGATCCAAATCTTAAAATTTTTAGGGAACAATCATTTGAAAAATTCACAACCCCCATCACTATTCATAATGTTTACAAAAAAATATTTCCAGGATTCATGTGTATGTTATTTATAATATAATTTATCCATGACATATTTATCATAATGGGAATTAAGTCAACCATATAATAAGATTATATTTTTACCTCATATTCTATATTAAATTTAATTTTTCACCATTGGGTTTATGTTTAGGTAGACTGATCATTAACTGTTAATCAATATGACAGTTCTTATCACACTTTCTACACATTTTTTCCAAGGAAACCAAATTTTACATTCATTGTAGGTAAGATGAATTCATAGTCACAAATTTTATTTTTCATGTAATTGCTCCCCTTTGTTATTGTTGCATCTTTGGATGTGGCATGTTATACTATCATGAGAATGAATTTTTCCCAATCAGTCCACAACACCAAAATTTTCCCCAAAATGCTGATCCTTCATACTCATAATATCTCCATAAAGATTAGTTTTGATTATGTATTTCTACATATTGTTGATGTCACTACTATGTGGGAAAATATATTCATAAATAATCTCTTTATTGTTTTATATAAAAATGTGGTTTTAACTGGACTTAAATTTCTCTACTATACAATAATTAATATTAGAACACACATTATTAAAGAAAATTGAATTATTTTTTATATTCCATTGTGCTGAATTAGTCTTCTTCTTAAGAACGCCCTCTTATTCAATATAAGATGATACATCCATTAACATAATAGGTTTGTTGAAATTTATACTACTCTTAGTCAATTTTTTCATAGCATCGCGAAATTATATCTAAGTCATGGACTATTATAATTTTTAGGGCATGTTTTTCAATTATTTATTCATTCATATTTTCTATTTTAGAAAAAAAAATTCATATCCCATAATCTCATTTATATTTATATCATATTTCTTTTCTCATTATTCCTTTCCCTTTGTTTTATATTCTTTTTTGGTGAACTGAATCATATTTTCCCTCTAGTGTTATTTTTTCCCACCACAACAATCTAACTCACCATTCAATATAGGCTTGAGTTTTTATTCACATTCATCATCTTCAAATCTAGTGGTATAAAACAGCATTTCCATATGATGCAAAGAATTTGATATATGTTCAAATTGGCATCCTGGTACGAAGTTATTTTCTTCTTCAATGACAATTAGGATTTTTATTTTCACTTTAATTTATTTTTTCTTACTTATTCCAAATTTTGTTTACTATTTTTAGATTTATAATAATTTTATTTTTCTATTAATTTAATTCATTTTAATTTCTCTCATGTTGTGCACACTTAATTTACAATATCATTATATATTTGATTAGATCATGTTGACTTCCAAGGTTATTTTAATCTTCAAAATATTTATTCATTCTTTTGTGTAATTTTATTTCATTTTCCAAAAAATATATCTTCATTATTAGAAAACATCGGGTCAATGTCAACAATGATTTACACCTTCTTAGTAACATCATTTTTCATTTTTTTCAAACAATATCAAGCTATTATCATATAAATATTTTAAATATTGTCAAACTGTTTGATAAACTTTTCTTACATTTTTAGAATCTATGAAACCACAATAGTCAAGTAGCATATATAAAAAATTTATCCAATAACTTTATCCAATAAAATTATGTATTTTTTCCACAAAAAATATAATCCTTTAAATTCATTTCTTATTTTAAATGGGTTTTATTAGTTATTTTAAAAATTATTAGTCATCCAAAAATAGTAAATATTTATTTGCTATATATATTTTGCAGCACAATTATTATGATTCTTTTGTTGTCTCTATCCTTAGAAAGAACCCATTTTTTATGTTCACAATATCGCATTCATCCACATTTCAAAAATATATTGAGATAATTTTTCTATTGTAATATTTATTTATAGTTTAAATGATAATTCTATTTTATAGTCATGGTACACCATTTCTATGGAGTATAATATTTTCTATATTGCCTATTTGTTCCATTTTTCTAAATATTTATTTAAAAATAATGACATGTAAACTCCATTACATTATTAGATATCCGTTTTGTGATGTAAAGTCCCAAATCATTCTCATTTTTTCATATATTGATTTTGGGATTTTTAATTGTGATTCATGATTTCTTTAGAAAAATAGAATTATTCAACCATGTATAGTCATAATTTATTATAATGAAATATTGAACTCCTATAGAATTATTTTGTCTAATGGGTCCATATAGGATGAGTGGGGAATAACATGTTTTATATTTGATATAATTTCCCCTCCATTAGGAAAACATTTATCCACATTCTAATTTGACATGTGTCAAAAAAATCATCCAAGTAATACATCAAATTTTGTTGATCACTCACGATATACTAATTCGTACTTTTACTCACAATCTGTTAGACATTATAACGAATAAATGTATTATTAATGACTATATTATCTTTTCACTCAGGTAACGAGAATTGGGAAGATCATAAATTTGATATAGATATCAATTTATTATTCAACTTTCGGTGGTGATTCTTCAATAAATTTTCATTTTAATAATACCAAAAAATGTCATGATTACGAAATCAGGTTTTCCATCACAATATTGATTGAAAATATGTAAATATTTCTTTATAACATGAATATTTGATAAATCATTATAAATGATTTATTGATATTGAGTTTCTTCTATTACATATCTATAAATATATATGGAATTGTAAAGACCCGGAAATTTCAAAGGAATTTTTTCTTAATTTCTTTGAAAATTTACGATATTGCGGCTTCTGATGGCACCTGATTACAAGGCCTAGTCTTCCCGGAATAAAGTTCTGAAGTTTAGCTTGGCTAAGTTCAGTGAACGAACGAGCAGGTTTTTCTAACTTTTGAACCATTGCTCGGAATTGAAATCCAAGGGCACCGATGAAACCGCAGCGTCGATAATTTATTAGGAGCACCTTTTCTAAATGTGTGTTTTCTCGGGAGGAGTTGTTAATTTTTTTTTGTTTTAGTGAGGAATAAATAAAATTATATTACAATTTTATTTTTTTCCTCTAGGTAATTATAACCTATGTAAGGGAGTTGGGGTGGGACCCACATGTTTTAAACCTACCATGAGAGGATAATGGTGGGGCGGGGCCCACACGAGCCCAACCCCTCATGTTCCTTAACTCTATAACCCCCTGTTAGACCACTCACCTCCCCCTCTCTCTTCTGTAATCATGCCAACTCACTTAATTAATTAAGTGAGAAATGTGATTGATTTTTAAAAATTGAAATTATTGGCTTGATGTAATAAAATAAGATAAGACTTATTTTACATGAGAGGGTTGGTTATTGTGTGAGGAGATTGGGGAGATAGAACTATTTTCTCTGGGGAAGAACTTCATCCTTCCACAATGAGCTTCAATCCTTCTGCGAAGAACTTAATATCTTCAATGAAGAACGAATCAGCGACTATGGAATCTCCACTCCCTTTCTCCTCCGCGACAAGGGAAGAGAAACCGACGCGGGAGTTCTCCAATGACACATAATCATCCTCTTCTCTCCGTGATAAATAGAAGACAACATCTCCTCATACGCTCTCCATCGACGTCTACGGAACCATGCCCCACGATGCCGCTTTCCGCAACGCTCATCAAACATCAACTCCTTATCAAGGTAGGGGTTTGGTTTTGTTCGTAATTAATTCTTTGTGTTCATCATTTAATATTCGGGCTGCCTAATATCATTCTAACGGGAGGAGGTCGAACCGCCCGAACACGGTCGATCCTCCACCCCCTTTGATGTTGTCTTCTTTGCGGCATGAACAAGGCAGCACGGTGCAACGACACCGTGTGGAAACAAGAAAGAACGCGACGAAGAAGCATGGCGCCATCGCGCCACACCGTTGAGGCCGAAGGAAACCGCCTCCGGAGTCGGGGCCACGAAGGCAATTTGAATACTTCACAGGATTATCACTGTGTGCGGAATGACAAGAAATGACAAATAGGGCCGCAAAGTCAATTTGAAGCCTCTGCAGTGAAGGTCGGGTCTCGGGAGGACCGTTGGCGAAGACGATAGAAGAAATGGACCACCAGAGCGCGTCTGGTGGTCCGCAGAATGCGGCGGTGGAATTCCTTCTATTATTAAAACTATAAAGGTTGAATTAACACCTAAAAAACTATAATAAATCCTTAAATACATAACCTCTTAAATAACAGAAACACCTACCATTGGAAACTCATCCAATAGTTATCCTTTTCCATTGAACGGATTAATCCTAATGTTATTGGTTATTTTTTCTACCCCTTTTCTAATAATACCTTAATACTATGATGAGATTATCTATTATCACACCATACCATTGTTATGGAATAAATACAATTTAACTCTCATATCTAACCATATTTTATAAAATTCAACATTTAGAAAAATATTGGTGAAAAATTTATCCATTATGTAAAAGTTAGGAAAAAAATAATTCTTTAAAATATTTTTTCTCAAAAATATCTTTTAAAAAGTGATATTTGAGATAAATATTATTCAGACATGAAAAAGTAATTTGATTCATTAACAAGTTAGAAACACGTTGATTTCAATTTCCCTAAAACTATTGGAAGACTCACTTTTATGTTTTGGTCTCCATATTCTTTTCTCAAGCACATCATATAGGATGTTGAATCCGTTATTTCCAAATATACTACCTTAGTAGTCCTCAAGGTCATTTGAAATTTATTCTTCATGTTATATAGAACACACCTTTCACCAAGAATGAAAACTCATATTGATGTGTGTTTTAAATTCTAGAAAATTAATTACCTATATATATCTATAAAATGAAATAGATTTGACCCTACATTAATTTAATAATTTATTACAACATTTGTTGTAATTTTTCAATACAGTAACATAATATTTGAAATTATAACTGATTTTTGAAATATAGAAAACTGGTTAGTAGCTATACTATATCTGAAATTGTGTCTATTAAGTGAAATATAACTTTTACCACCTTTTATATTTATATTTATTTAACATAAATTCCTTTATCATATCCATAAAAAAAAGTTCTTGATATGAAAGTATTAAATTCTAATATTTAATCCCCCATACAAAATATTTTTATTAATTTATTTGAATAATTTCCATGAGAATGATTGATATGATCTATGTCTTGATAAATTTCAAATCAATGAATGAACGTCATCTATGAAATCCAAAAAAATTGGAACATGTTCTATATAACCAGAAAAAACATTTACAAAACACCATCATTATATTTTTTGTAACAATTAATTAATGTTCCTATAAATTAATAACATATAGTAAATTTGTATAATAATTTATTTAGATATAATTTTACAATATTATTTTAAAAAACATTACTTTAAATAAGATATCCAAATTATAATACCTATCTCTTGAGTGATTATTTAACCTATAAAATTATTTATTCAGTCAAAAAATATAGTTATCATCTTATCTATATAATAAACCACATGATTTTTCATTATAAACATAATATTTGAATTATTCATTAGTGAATGTTGACATGAAATCCATTTTAGAAATCATAAATTTTCATCGTGATATTATATAAAGAAATATTATGATGGTATTAAGAGAAACAAAATATTCCAATTTATCATCAAATTCAACTAACTCTCCTTAAAAAATACTTATAAACACAAGTATTTTATAATATTTACATCCTATAAATTTACATTTTTTTAAAAGACACATTTTAATTCCAACAATATTCGTATATTCTAGTTGTGGATGAAACATTCTTATATAAATTCCCTTTATCAAGAAAATTCATAATTATTGGTGTCAACCAACTCTTGAAACATCAATTCATATTAAATATTTCATTCTTCAACCAATGAAAATAATGTGTTTTGTTATATTGTCTACATGGTTATCCTTGTTTGAGATTGTATTTCTTGATATATAATCATATTTTAGATGTAATATAATCATTTAATTATTTTATTATATGAGATAGGGTAATGCTAATAGTAAGAGGCAATTTAAACATCATATTAATCATATAAATCAATTGATTATTCAAAATATTTTAATTCATCATACTACAAATTTATAAAAACATATTTTTATTTATTAATTAAATAACCTACAAATTCATATGAATCTCAATTATTTGAATGGTACATCACATTAATATTACGCTAGTCAATGATACTTATTTTTTTATTATTTTAGAATAGATATGCACTTATTTTTGGAGAGTAACCCAGAATGATTCCATCGAATCCTATTTTTATAAAAAATCCCAGTATTTTCAAATATTCTTGGCATAATTTTGGAGATTTAAAAAACCCATGTTGTTTTGAAACATTGGTACTTAGGTTAAAACATATATCATTTTTACATTTATTTATTTGGTATATATAAGATGAGAAATTTTATAAGAACATCTTCCCCAATTTCCAATCTCCAAAATTACCATGATGTCTAATATTTTTTCAACATGGTCTAAGACATATCCACCAATCATATGTTATTACATTCAACCACCCCATTTTTATTATGCATACAATGAAATATTTTCATTGTGAATACAATTTTTTTCAATGTAAGCTTCAAATATCCCATAGTTTAACTCCGAACTATTCCATATTCGAATCATATTTAAGGGGTAACAACACCCCTTTTCATAACATCTCTTAAAATTTTTAACATCATAAGAGCCTATAATTTATGATTCAAAAACACCTTGTGCTGGAACCAAAGCCATTATTTGATGGAAATTAAATATGGTTCTTATTCTTTATCAATCCTTATTGGGTGGATAGTTTAGAGGGGAAGTGGAGATAGTTCGCTGAGTGGATAAGGTTTTTGGAGATGAGGTAGTATGTGGAGTAAGGGTTGTTCGCGAAAGGCAATTTACATACAATGAATGTAAATCTAGATCGTAGAGGTCGTTCTATAAGGAAATATAAAGAGTTGGTACACAGGGAACATGCATTACGCAATGTAGTATCGTACATAGAGGAAGACGGCTAGTTCATGATGCAAAAGTTCACGAACTATCAGTACAAAAAAATTGAACTTCATCTTTGTGTATAAATAGAATTTGAATAGAAAATCCATTTACTGTTGATAATGCATGATTTACTATCAATCCATTTAAGATACCATTATTTTCATTAATTGAGAAATACTTATCTAAATGCAGTGAGTTTGGGGATTCAACAGGAGTGATCTGAACGAATCAGTGAGCTATCCATGAACTTTTGTAAAACTGGCGTTCTTGGAATATAATGATTATGTATAATCCATCATAAATCATAACTTGTCTGGTATATTGGACCTTGGTATGACCGATAACATGTCATTGAATGCACAGTTCATATAGTCCATCATGGTTAACCAAGTAAAATTGTTATGACATTACATTGCATGTGATTGTTTTTTTTCTGCATATTCTCATCAGATATGTTTAATCGGTTCCTAGAAATGATGTAATAAGATCTTTGAGGTCTAAATAGAAAATATGGAACCCTGATTCAGCCCTCCACACTCAGGGTGTTCTTGGGTTCTTCACAATGCATGAAATGTTATTAAATTAAAAAATAAATGACAAAAATAATAATTTCATCAATTTTTTGATTTATTTCTCATACCCTCATTGATGTTATAATGAATCAACATCAAGGAAGAAAACGTATGAATCTAAATATTCTTATGTGAAGAATTTTTAAAAATCCCCATATAGAATATAAATCATATATATTCAGTTAATATCATAATCTTAATGGAATCAAGAAGACTAAATAATTGTTAATATTTCATATATTAATTTATAAAATATAGATAATCCTTCAATAACATAACGAGTTTTCTTCATTCAAAAATAATTATAAAGTATTCCTTCCATATAGAGCATGAAATAATTTTCAATTATTTGACTATTATATTATTAAATTTATAAATAAATAAATAAAATCACAAATAATACATACTTCATTATAGTCACGTCATTCCATTTATCAATGATAAAAAGAAATGAAAAATAAATATTTTAGGTATTCAGTAAACAATCCAGACATAGTCTACCTCTTCTCCATTCTAATCCCGCATTATCAAACACCATTTTTTTATGTAACCCATAATTACCATTTTCATATAAATCATAGTTTTAATAATTTATATTATTCACTATTTTTATTACCCTATAAATATATTAAGAACATCCACTGTCCAATTTCCTTAAAAATCCCCATTTATAGATTTATATAAAACAATAACAATAACATATTTTAATCTTCCATTGGACATCATAAATTAAGACTTATAGTTCATGTTTTTTTCGGGGATATTTCATTGTGAGGATGTCTTTATTAAGGTGAGTAGTATAGTCACACATTTAATAAACAAATTCAAATATTGGAAATATAATCCTCGTCTTTAGTCACCAATTCTTTGGTTTTTTTGAGACCATTAATGACTCCCCCTAAAAATATTTTTCCAACTATTATTTATTGATAATGTTGTTGATGAATATAGTAACAAATCTATTCATTTTATTGATATTCTATATAAAAAAATATTTTCACAAAATGTTATAATTTCAGATTTTGTAATTTTTCTATATATAAATATACATCTATTTTTTCACTATTTTGATAACAAAATCTTAAATTTATTTTATGAACTAGAATCATAGTGAACTCATGATGTACTATTATCTAACACAAAATTATTCCTAACCATTACAGATTAAAAAATTAATGATTTTTTGTTTTATGTTTTGGTTCTTATAATATTTAGAATCATAAGATTCACTAGATTTACCAAAAGAATTGCGCATCTCAATCTCAAAATGATAACAAAATATTTGTGAAAATTTATTTATTTGAATTTGATTTCATTGATCATAATAGAATAATTTTATCCTTTAAATGTCTCATATCATCATTATTAAATTCATTGAAATTGGATACGAAATTATTATTCTCTTATCCAACATCGAACAATTTTTGTTTTAGAAGTTCAAAATAATTCACCTTCCTATTTATATTATCCTCTATATTTATTTTAGTTGTTTTATAATTATCAATATAGTTATTAAATTATCATAATCATCCATCTTTTTGAATTTTTATTTTGTAGAATCTTATCCTTTCTTGTTAATAGACTTACCATCCTTATTTTACATTTTCTATTCATTTTCATATTTTGAAATCATTGAGATAAATTATTTCAACTCTTTCAGTAGTTCTAATTATTTACGTATTTATTTTTATTCACATCCAAGGTCATTAAATTCATCAGCATGATTTTTTTATCATTTTCCATAGAACTGGTTTGGTTCTAGATGATTTTTTCAAAATATCAGATCGATCTTGGTCATCACTTCAATAAATTCCATTTTACGTTGATAAGAATTTTATTTTTTTTATATTTTAATATTATCATATTCTTACCTTTAGAAAAAGACATTCACTAATCAAAATTCTATAAAAAGAGTTTTATTTTTCATTTACATTCATTATAAATGTCCATATCTTCTTTTCATATTGGAAAACATTCTACAATATTTATAACATATCCATAATAAAACAATTTATTGGAACCATTATTTTTTACACCCATATGCCTCTAATGTTTCTAGGGAAAATAGACATATGTTCATCAAAATTATGATTCAAATATTCCCATAAATTAAAATGAAATAATTCAACTAAAATAAATAATTTATTTTTACTTTCATTCATTCATTTATTATTTTAAATAAATCATATTTTCATAATTTACCTTCTTTATGAGAAAACTTACTCCTCATTAAAAATATAATAATAATGAAATTAAAGTCATCAATATTGTACCAACCTTGACTCTATTATTATAATGATATTGTATACATCAATACATTTTGAATGATATAAGTAATATAATCAAGATCAGTAGATCTGGTTTGTAGTCATGGAGGACTAGATACATACCTAATTCAAATTTTAAATATAGAATAAAATATATATAATTTTAAAAGAAAACATTTTGTTTCCTTGATACTTATTCAAATATTTCTCCTTTATTTCATGTGGAAATGAAATTAAATAAGTGTGATCTCAAATTTCTTATAACAATTAAGAAAAATATAATAAATAATGAGTAAATAAAAAATAATCCAATGAAATTCCTAAATTACTAATAAAACCTTCAATTTAATTAATATGTTGATCATGAAAATACATCTATGTAAAAAATAATATGAAACTATGTAATGGATAATTATAAAAAAATATCGATAATGTAATTTTATTATGTCATGCATCTTGGTAATATATATAATGATGTCATGACCATTAAATCCTTCTTATAATATAGATTGAATAATGTGTAGTCCTAATGAATCCCAACATATAAATTGGTAAACATAATTTTCTCAAGAGACATGTCAACGCATAGAGGGGAAATATAATTTTTGGAACCACCCATCACTACATGTCAGATTAATTCATTATATATCAACTGTTCAATTTATTTAAAAATTATATTCCTTATTAAAATATTTCTATATTGAAAAAACGAAATGTAATATCAATATTTCCCCATTCAGTTAGATAACATGCAACATAAAATACCCGATTTAGATATTGTATATGGTTTATAAAATAACAATTTCTATAATATAATGAATATTTTTAATATAATAAAATTTTAATTTCCAATTATTATAAGAAAATTAATGATTTGAGAAGAAGTTAATTTAAAAAAATTAAATCAAAATATATGATATGACCATAAAAATATTATTTTTTAATATAAATAAATATTTTAAATAATTGTCAAAATAGACAAATAAATTAAAATATATTTTCATAATGATTTTTTTAAAAATAATCAAAATCATATTATATTATATAAATGATGTAAAATTTCTTTGGTTGTGGTAATGAGCATTAATGTTGAATAAGAACAAATAAAAACATTCATTATTACTCTTGCAATGAAATTTTAAAATGGCCATTTCAAAAAATGTAGAAATATTCCATTCAAACGTTTTTAATGAAAACGATATCCTATAATCTCATTAATTTATTTTTTTTATAAAAAATCCTTAATTTTGGAAAATAATTTTAAAAAATGTTGAAATGAATGAAAAATATACTCGATGCAAATGACGAGTAAGACCATCTTATCATTTAAACATAAATTTTCAAAATTCAAGTGAAAATAGAGAAAAATTTAGAACAAAACATAGAAAATACCTTAATTACCATATGATAATAAAATAGATAGATTTTAATAAGAATTGATTACAAGAATCCTTCCATTAATGTAACAACAATCCCAAAAAATGAGATGGTAATATGAATTCTTACGTCAAAAGTAACATTCAAATTGTAATCCACTGAAAGAGTAAAAATGAAACAAAATGATAATCATAATTGATAAATTTATAGTCATATAAAATAACTCACTATTGATGTATATACACATTACAAAAATTAAACATGTCTATAATACCAAATAGGACATAATGAAATAGAAATTGAGACGAAATATCCTACTATGATTTTATCACTGATGTGAGAATTATGAAATGATATAATTTCATATAATATATTTAAAAAGAAAAAACAAATGGAGATAAAATGTATTATAGTATATGTTATTCCCTATTTATTCATAGAATAACAGAGTTAATGAAGTGGCCGTATAACCCAATTAATTGGAATTGAATTATGAAATCCATTACCACATGTTTCCCCATAGTTTAATAAGATTTATCAACACATATATTTGTTTTCATAATGTTTTTAATTTATACCTGAACAATTTTAATAATGTTAACATCATATGTGATAATTTTAAAATACATTACCACTCATTCATCATCTTTATTTCATAACAATCATTATATTGGGTGGTAACTACATTATTTTTTTCATTGATGTTCTTTCATCAATGTTCTGATCACCGTACATATATTATGGTTAAAGAACATAAAAAATATTAATAATTGTAGAAATATTAAATATAATAATTATATGTATCCTTTTTACCTTCCATGTAAGTTGGAAAAGAAAAATAGATGATATCACTTTATAGAGGTTATAGACTACACATGCACATGTATGAAGATATTATTTTAAAATGGGTTGAATGTAAGAAGTTATATATGATATAATTATTATACTAGAATAGATATTTAATGTATAATATATATTTAATCAATATCTATTTATAACCATATAAGTAAGTGGTGACATAAAATGAATTACACCACAACATTGAGATGGTAGTTTATACATATGTACATGCATTGTTTTCATTTTTCATAGGATGAAAAACAGATAGATGATGGTTGTACCATAATCATATTAAAATAAATTTATATTTTTGATATTAGATTTATTATTTTTGGATGTTTACATCATATTTAGATGATGGTGTATTAAGAAGAATTAAAATAGTAGACTAAGAGGATTATGACTACATAAAACTATAACTAGTTTTTTTTCTATTAAGAAACACTAGGTTTATTTTTTAAGAATAATAGGAACTAGAAAATATGGATAATTATTTTTAGATGATGATTTTTAGGTTTTTTTCATGATAATAGCCTCTAGTTTTTGTATAGAAGAGAGTATAGGAGGTTCCTTTTATTGTGAACAAATGAACAAATATTTCATTAATAAAATGATTTAAAAATATTAAAATCAGAATTATTAGATGGTCAAATAATGTTCATATACAATAATATATTTTTGAAATCCATTCAAACAATATTAATTGGTCTAGTTTATGTGTTATTTTAACAATTTTCTTTATTTTAACCCCTTCATTAAATAATTATTACCATAACCATAGTAATGATGTTTTCAATCCTAAAGGGTTATAATTTCACTTATACAGTAAGTATATTATTATAAATTGAAAATGGAAGAAATTTTATATAATTTATTATCTTAATTTTTCTATTGAATGATATTTATTTATTTTTGAAAATATGATAAACAATTTCTTTCATAAAATATAAATATTTTTATTTTTGATAATATTTATTCTATTTGACATTAAAGACATCAAGACAAATATATTATTTGAATCTATATATTTATAAAATCTCAAATATTTATTATATTTTTATAAAAATTTTGTTTAGCTATAACTCATACAAAAAAATAATACTTTTAGTGTTTTTAAAATAAAATATTTTCTTTTTATATTAATTTAATAATTACAGTAGCAATGTTGGAGAACAGTTTAGGATAATTATTACATCAATAAATATTTAAAATAATTTTAAAGGATAAAAATATATTTTCCCCTAAAATAAAATATTTTAATTCATCACAATTTGTTTTTATAAAGGATACAAAATATTATATATATTAAAATAAAGAGAGTAAATTTTTATAAAATTATATTTACTGAAAATAATATAAATTTTATAATCTATGGAATATGGAAATAAATTTCAATATTTTCAAATCATGAATATTAGATTTGAAAAAAATTCTCTAATTTGATAACCAAATAATTCAGATATGTAGTATTAGGACATGAAAAAAATATCATAACTAATTACAAGGATTACCGTATACTAATATGAAAACTATTATAATAGAAATTTTTTATAAATAATAAAATAAAATTGAAATAATGACCAAATGGTAACCTCAGGATTCAGAATATGGTATCCTCTTTTATTATTTCATTTTATAGAGGAGAAAGACGTTATTTTTAATATATATTCTTATAATGAAACACAAAACTGTTTTTCAAAAAAATTTACATTTTAACTATAAAAAAGTATATCAAAATCCTGATAATTTTTTATTAATATTATATTCTATTAAATAAAATTAATCATATTTTTCCTTATTAAATATTATAAAATATAGCTGAACTTTTATATTTCTTTTTTTAATGAAAAAATTTACAATATTTGGAAAATTTCTATTTGTCACTATTCATCAAAAAAATAATCATTTTTAAAAAATATGAAAATATAAACATATGTTATTTATTATATGATGATTTTAAAAAATCTATCATTTTATATGATGAAATTTAAATATGTTCCATAAATTAAATATAGTTCTCCCACAAAAAAAATATAATAACATTTTAAATATAATTTATTTTTGAAGTATAAAATCATTTTACTAAAAATTTAGCCCACAATTGTTATTAATAAAAACATTATATAATAAAGTTATGGGTATTTTCATATTTTGTAAATTGCTATACCCACCCTCCATTCCAATGACAATGTGATTACCATCACCATATATATTAATATTTTAATGGTATATTACTTTTTTCTTAAAGGTCAGTGTTTCATGTTGTATCACCATAAAAAAGTATTCTTTTTAAAATGGAATGTATTACACCCCTCTCCAAAAATTGTGTCCAAAAAAATTGAATGTATTGATCAGTCATAATGGTTTATAAATTGATGAATTCTTTTATAGAAAACACAAATAGTTAAATGTATTAATAAAACATCATCATAAATGATAATAAAGAGAATAATTAATGTCCTCTAGAATAAAATCAGTCATGGTTTCAAAAGATAAGATAATTATTGGGATGGTATAATATAGAAATGGAGAAGAAAAAAAAATCCATATGAATAATAAATAGTGACATAGAACATGGTCTTGAGAATGGTAATAACCCCAAAAAATAACTATGTGATGGGTGAAAATAACAACAATTTATATGAAATAATAATAATTGGATATCATTTTTAGTTCAGGATCCTTTTCCCTGAGTTTATTAAATCTTTTACCATATTGATTAAGAGAATAAAAAATTATACATACATGAAAAGTATAATTTTAACATTTAATCAATTTTCAACACAATCTAATCGTTTCTCTAAATGATGGGTACTAAAAATGAACTTTAATGCCTAAGGGAAAAAATAAACATCTAACATATCACAGAATCCATAAAAGAAAAAACGATATTCCTTATATATTTATATAATAAAATAAATAAATTTTTTACCAACATTAAGATAATATTTTAAATATATATACCATTATATGAAGAAATAATGTATTTTATATTAAAATTTCTACAATAAAACTAGAGGTATATCTCTGATTATTCGGAACAGATATAAACCTATATCCCAATTAAATTAAATAATATAAACATTAGAAATTCATTTCCCCAATAGTTTTATTATACAAATTCACTTAAATCCCTAAAAAATTAATTTCATTCATCCAGAATAATCATTCATATTAACGACCATCTTAGAAAAGATAACATATACCGAAAAATAATGACACATCCTAAAAAATATCATAAATTACAATGATAAATAACTATATAGTGTGATAATTTTTTGAAATTCACACCAAAATACAATTAATCAAATTTAGATACTTACATGAAAGGTAATCATTATATTGACAAAAAATATCCTAGGAAACATCACATTGTGATTAATGCACTTTTTTACCATCATCATATTCTATATCCCACTATGACACAATGTATAATTTACATTATATCATATAATATACTATTACAAATTGTTATTTAACCCAAAATTTAGTATTCTTCCAAAACATAATAGAAAATTCAATTCTCCTGAACATCCACTCCCTTGTCATATGAAAATGGTTTTGTATACCTTCAAAATTAATGAAAATATAAAAATATAAACCCATGATGGTGTTTATAACTCTTAAATAATCATGACATCAAAACTTATTTTCCTATATCAATTTACACAATGGATATTTCATAAATAAATTCTTTTACTATTTCTTTAAATCTAAAATTTCAAAAATAATCAACCAAGATAACCAAAATTACATTTTTCACAAATCCTCGAACCAATTTCATGCTCACCAATTCCATTTACATCATAAGTAAAAATAATATCCTTTTCCCAACTAAAAATTTTCCTATTATCTCATAATAACATTTCATTTCTATCAGTACCATTTAATATAATATTTCATATCCTTAAAATAACATTGGAATAATATGCATGTCTTTCATGATTGATATCTACCAAATTTCGTTAATATAAGAAAACTATGATATAAATATCAAATCTCAAATCCAAATACATAAGCTCATCAATAATTAGGCACAAAAATTTACATAGCTGAGTTACATACATGGTATAATATTTCACCATCGGATTTGGGAATTGGCATTGATAATTCCCACATTCCCAAAAAATAATGTATTAAACTATAAATTGTACCATGGGAATAAATTAATAAGAATACACAAAACAATTCAAAATACCTCTATAATTCATTGATCTATGACTATTTTATACACAAACATTATTTCCACATTCAATTGCAACATTCTTTGGCTTGTTTATTTCCAAATATATCAAATGAAGAAAATTTATCCATATTTTCATCATTGTATTCTCAACCAATGATTTCTAAAACCATGATGATTATATTCATTGATGAGTATAATAGTTGTTTATTGTATTGGGATTTAATCATATATATTGAACCCCATATATACATGGTGATAATCCCAATATTTTTCACTATAATCATCATAAATTTTTTTCTCACAATCACTAAATTTTTTATCACATTAAGTGTTAACATGATTCTACCTTGTTAATGGAATTAAATTAAAAAAAAATTAAATAATAATTATAGTAGGTAACCACATGATCATGTAAATCATTTATAGTATATTTAAACTATCACGCATTTATTACAATCTGTGAACCCTTATTTTAAACTGCAACCATACATGGTTATAATCTATTAAAAAATTCATAATGGTTCATACAAAAATATGAACTATCCCAAGGATATACTAGTATAGATTAAAACATGGTTTTTTGAAGTGTTATACTCATAGGTCAATATAATAATTTCTCGAGTAAACTAAAAAATATTTTTTGGGGGTTATTATTCCTAGATGAATTTATTTTAGAACAACATCTAATTTTATTATCTATATGGGCATTAATTTCATGGATAACCATATAAAATATAAATTTAAAACATTTGAATTCTTTATTATGAAAAGGATTATACTCAAAGTTACTAATACTGTTATTCTCCCCAACTGATGTTTTCTTAAATATAATTTGCAGGGTTTCACTTAGATTCCTTTGAAACCAAAATATAACAACCCCATCTTCATTAACTAATAAATGATATATAACTTATTTCATTTTCATAGATACATGGTATTAAATATCAAATGAGTGATCATTCAAGTTGTTCTAGAGAAAAAAATAGTTATATAATATTCATTTTACATTGGGAATAAATAATAAAACATAACTAAATAAAATATTGAACATCCTTGAATTTATAAAAATGAATCATCTTTATATTCCAGGAAATAAAAATAAAATATCGACTAGATAAAAATCATAGTATGTGTAATTTAAAATAGAATAAAAATGATTAAATAAGGTATAATGAACATGTAAATTGAAATAACTAAAAATACATTCCATGTAATCAATAACATCGGCACACAGAATCTTTCTAATATAATACCAAATGTAATAATCTCATGGCCAATTACAAATCATTTATCGAGGAAGGAAATTTATAATGATAAATTTCATTATCAGAAACATTATGATATATATACCAACAATTCTCTGTTAGAATGTAGTTTAAAATATGGGTAGGCATATTGCAAAAACATATTTAATTTGGGAAACCCATTTTTCTCATGATACATGTTGATGCGTCAAGAGGCAATAAAATTCATTACCCCACCCATCCCTGCATACTAATGTATTCCTCATATATTGAATGTTAAATTTAATATATAAATGATAATCTTTATAAATAATTTAATTTAATGAATATGGAATATGAAATATCAATATTTCCTAAGATAACCAATTAACTATCAAAATAATACACAATATATATGAATGGTATACAGATTATGAAATAATAATATACATGTAATAAACAATATAGAAATATAAGTTAAATGAAATTTACAATGATAAGAAGAAACTAAATGTATCAATATAAAGTTAATGTACACAAAATTATTATTGAGATGAAATATGACCATCAAAAATAATAATATTTTATTATAATAAAAATTATTTTAAGATATAAATGAAATGAAAAATTTTCAATTTTATATATTAGTTCATAATTAATATCCTTTAAAATTAATATAAATTTTATAGAAAAAATTAAATAGTATAAAATAGACATTCCAGTGGGAAATTCTATTAACTACACATATATTAATAATCAGAAATTATTTTACACTTTTATAGAGAAATTTGAAAATATCACTTTTTTGGGAAAATAATTATAAATATTACAGACAAAAAAAATTTAAATTTCAATGATAATATATAAATTCATTCATAAATAGTTGGACATATAAAACGGAATTTTGTAAAATACTTATGAAAAATATTAGCATGTTAGATAAATATAGACTGTTAAAAAGAGAAATAAGATGAAATATTATTTTTAAATATTTCTTACTTGATTAATGTTAAAAAAAAGGAAAAATTTTCATAAAAAAATTAAAATATATAAATATCTATATTATGATAAAATATATAGTTTTTATGAAATATATATTATAATATTTCTTCAATGAAAATTATGTGGAATCCCAAAAAATGAAATTGTAAAATAAATTCTTAACTTTGTGTTTAAATTAAAATTTAAAAAAAATTGAATTAATAAACATGAAATAAACAAATATTCATCATGAAAAAAATTTATATACATGAGAAACACCTTAATGGGGTTTAATATACATAAAAAACAAATTCATAATATATAATAAGTCTCCATGGAGTGGAAAAGGGGATGATATATATTTCAATGATCATATCATTATATTTAAAAATAATAAATAAAGAGATTAATTGTGAAATTTTTAAATACAAATAAAATGGATTAAATACTATATGATAATACAATAGCACACTCCTCAAATAATCCTGGAATAAAAATTCCTTTGAAGTACAAATATAACCTATTCAATGGAAGTTTAATTAAAAACATTACTTACCTATACATTCCACTTATTTAAAAGAGTCCTGAAATCCTATGTAATGGTTTAAAATAAATTATTAAATTAAAATTGAATAATTTTTTTTTTTAATATCATATATTGCCCTCTTATAACATTATATCACTCATTCATCAATAATAACTCATTATTATAAATGTTTTGTGTGTTAACTAGTTTATTTTTTTATTCATGATTTATTGAGGAAGTTCTATCACTCATACATGAATTATAAATCCATAATATCCTGAATTTTAATCATAATATATATATATATATTCATTAAATATATAAATATTACTTTATAAGGAATATGGAAATGAAAAACGGATAACATCACCTCATGGAGGAAGTTGTCCACACATATGCACATGAGAAATTATCAGATAATAAAAGAATTTATTGAAAGAATTTATATATGATAATATAATTATTTAATAATATAAATGTCATAAATATCATATATATTCGTTAGTTATATATTTATATCTTCCAATTTAATGTGGTGATGAAAACAACTACACCTCTACATGTACACGGTAATTTGTGCATTCATACGAGTAATGTTTTCTCTTTTTACATGATGGGAAAGTGGAGGAAGATGGTTGTAAAATAGTAATAATAAAATCTATTTATATTAATGATATTGGAATTTTAATGATGGTTAAAATCGATTTATTATATGATTAAGATAAAAAAAATTTAATAGTGTTGGAAAAGATGATTACCCCTTCATCAAAGATAATATTTAGATCATTTAATATGGAACAGAAGGATCATATTTTATTAAAACAATAAAATCCAAAAGATAGATAATTACATCTAAAAGTTCATTTGTTAATTGTTGGTTTACCTAAGAATCTCTATATGGTGTATATAAGAGAGAATAGGTGGTATAATTTTATACTTAATGAAAGGAAACACATGATAGTAATAAAATCGTTTATATATAATAAACTCATTTTCATGTGAATGTTGAAAATAATAGCCATTTAAAAATATAATACTTCATATGGATGATATAACTTCGACCAATAAGTAATTTATATATTTATGAGTTATTTTAAACTATATCATTTAGTTTACCCCATCAAACCATTAAAACCATTACCCCATAAAGAATTGTTTTATCTATAATGTATATAAATTTAATTTTTATTTTATAATTATCTCTTAAATAGTCATGGGATGACATTATAAACCATTACTATTAATTTATTAATTATTTCACTATTTTTATGAATTTTATAAAATTTATTACAATATAATTTTTCATAAAATATAAGAAACTTTATTTTTTAACTGTTTATTTAGTTTGACTATGAAGACCTCAAGAGAAATATGTAACTCTAAAATCGTATTTTTAAACATATATAATATTACATATATATCTATAAAATTAAAGGTTAACTATAACTTGGTAATCCCCCAAACATTTATAGAAGAAATTTCCATTTTAAATGAATAAATGAATAATTGAAAAAATAAAATTACAGAAAACACATGAACTACAATGCATATTTTTCAACATTATAAGATTTATATTGTTGGATTAAAAAAACAATGAATAATTACAATTAATTAATGTCTAGATATTATATAATTAATTTATTATTAGCATATATTTAATTGTTATGATAAAATTTATTGATATATATTAAAGAAGTAATGGTTTGAATAATAGGATCATGGCATATGAAGTCTCTATATTATAGATTTTAAGGGATATTTCATAACAAGTATTTTCTATTTACTAATAAAAATATTATATTGAACAAAAAATCATGGGAGAAATTATTAATGGTAAAAGATAATGTATATCGAGATTGTGACTAAAACCACCTTTTTTGTACCACCATCAGAAAGTTGTCACCATCACACACATTTCCATTAGGTTATACTATGGTGTAATATGGTTATATATATCCTAACAATTGTTGTATGAATTTTTTTCTTTTATTTCAAATAAAATAATGAATATAGTTTTCATTTTTATAATTTCACTATTATTTATTAAATAACTAGTTTGAGAAAAATTACATTTAAATATGATGAAAAAAAAAATTCTATATGCTGTAAAATAAATAGTTTCAAAAAAATCACTATTTTAATTCATTAAATAATTATTTAGTTATATATTATTATATTTAAATATTCATATTTGAATTATTTATTTCAATATAAAAGAAAGTATTATTTTATGAATTCAAATATTATATTTATATGTGTCTGAAAATTATTATCTTCTTAAAACATAATATTTTTCGTTAAATGTGGATATTTATTTAAAATTATAAAATCTAATATTTATAGAATTAACATGATAAATTAAAATTCCTTTTTTAAAATCTTTATATCTAAAAATTAAAAAATGGTGATTTTTTTCCAAATATTCTATGATATTTTAATTTTTGTGTAAAAAAACTAAATATAAAATAATAATATGGTATTTATTATGACATCATAAAATAAAATAACTAATAAAATAATGTCTATCACTGACCAAAATTTGGATTCCCTTTTAATATAAATTTCATTTTATTTTATTTGATTAATTTCATTAAAACATAATAAAACCCCAGAACCTAAATTATATTATATGGTTTTAAAATGAATTCTTTAAGAAAATGACTCGCCTTCACATTACCAATGGAATTATTATTATTTAATCAATAATTAGAAATATAAAATATTTAATACTACTCCAATTTCCTTGAATCTATGGGAAAACATGATGATAAAAATTGTGGTTTTATTAATTTATCGTACAGAGTCTGTAACAGATGTATGTAAATTAAAAAAAATTCACATCTATTTCTCTATAAAAGACCACCTATATCACCATGCAATTAAGTAAATACCATTGAATCAGTAATTTAGTCTACCATTCCCTCTATATAGCTCTTTCAAAGTGTCCTTGAACATGCAAGAATAACATCCCATTTTCTTAGAAGCATCCTCTCAATGTAGGGGATGGAAGCACCTTCTTCATAATTTTAGATTTGATTTCCAGTGTCCCCAATTTTGATATTTTTTAACACATTACTATTAAATTTTATATAATTAAAATGTGATGAGAGGAATATTTCACTCTCATTAATCCAATCCATGGATCCTTATGTTCCCCCCTTATCCTTCCAAAATTATCCCTAATTTTCCTTTCCAAACATTTATATAGTGAATAGTCATCCCCATTTCCACTCAAG
Organism: Viscum album; assembly: GCA_963277665.1. Taxonomy (NCBI): domain Eukaryota; kingdom Viridiplantae; phylum Streptophyta; class Magnoliopsida; order Santalales; family Viscaceae; genus Viscum; species Viscum album. Next base: position 569,424,552 of record OY728150.1, on the reverse strand, counting down.
GGTATTCACCCTAGTTTATCTATTCTTTATTTAGTGGGAAATTCCTTTTATTTAACACATTGTTCATTATAATTAGATTAAATGTGATTACATGAATCATTATTTTGTATTATATATATAGTAAAATCATTCCTCTATATGATTTGAATGTGATAGTGGGTCCATGAATTATAAATACATCAATGCATTGGGTAATTTTGTAACTGATGAGATGCCATGTATAGTGTAGAGGATGTTATCCAACGAGAACTATGTTACTATGTATTAGGGGTTTTCATTGAATTTTGATTATAATGTCATGGTTTATGTTGTTTCTACATTCTATAGTTTCTTTTAAGTTATCATCATATGTCATTATTTAAATTTAATATTTTGATTCTCACCCCTCTTTTATTTCATTTATATACCATTAGATTCACATGTTTTATTTTCCTTATATCATTCTTTTAGTATTCCCATAATGGTCATTAGATATACACACTTTTCTTGTGTATTTCCCCTATATATTTGGTATAGATATAAATACCAATGTAAATATAATTGAATGTATTGGAATATTAATTTAACTCTATTTTTTCTATTTCATGTAATTATAATATATTACTGTTAACCAAAATACACTATCCCCCATAACCATCTAGGTATATATTATGTAATTTTTAATAAAACCTTAATTTTGTTGTATTAATGATATGGATTGTCAAATTTGGTATCAAAGAAAAGTACTGTATTTTTAGTAATGACATTAAAAAAATGTAGTGAAAAATTAAGGATTATTTTAATCATAGAAAAACACCCCTATAATTTGGTAAATTAAAAAATAAGTTGTTTCGAATAAAATATATCCATGTATGGATTATAAAAGTAGATATATCTCTAACATTTTTTTTCCCAAGGGTATTAATTGTGAAATTGGACCCCTGAGCTAAAATCAATCATCAACATGTTCAGGATTTATATTCTTTTCTACAGAACTTGTTTGAAACTCTTCGGAGATATATTTTAGTAAATTTGAAAGAACACTTTGAACCATTATTAAGGGAAAAAATTTTCCATATGAAGGTATGTTAGCATGTAGATTATTGATAACACTGATTTAAACCTATAAATTTAAATGTAATGTCACATATATCATCTATGATTTATCCCATAAATGCTCATATTTTTCCCATTTATTTGATTGGAAGATTGAAATTTCTAATCTGTAGGTCTATTTAGGTTCAAGAAATTATTTCAACCAGAATAAAATATTGATATAATTGATTATCAAGTATTCATGAACATAAAATTCCCCACATTATTACGGTCTATTCATTGTTTCATATAATGAAATTTTTTTAATGATATTCCAAAACCACCAAGACACATAGAAGTAAATCTGAATACAAAAATAGAAAATAGGGTAATTATTACATCCTTTGTATATAACTCATCCCTTGTCAATTGTTTTGGGTTCAAATTACTAGAATACCATGTGATACTCAAATTAGTGTAATTACATTATATCATGGGAATTAATTGAAATCCCTTGTATAGATCAAAAAAATATTGGAAAGCGATGTAATCCCCCTATATCCCAATTAACCCTTGGGTTAATTATATGTTCATAGAGGAGGAAGAATCATCATTTGTAACATACAAAAAAAAGAATATTATTACATTATAATTAAGAACATCTATCTCAAATGACTAAGACTATGGAAGATAACATTTTTAATGGAATTCCCATTTTATTTAAATTTGTAGATGTGTTTCCTGAAAAATTACCAAGTTTTCCCCCTACCCAATTGTTGAGTTATTGATCTCAAATATACTCATTGGATTGTAAATATAAAATAATGCATATATAACAAAAATTTATGAACATAAAAATGTAGATAAGAAAATATAAGTGAATATGGTTAAAGGATTTATAATACCATGTATTACAATGTGGGGTTTACCTTTCCTCTTTTTTATTAAGACATTATCTCAAATGATAATCTTCATTGATTATCATTCACAAAAAAAATCCACAAAAAAATTTCTTCTACCATGGACTTATTAATTGTTCGATTACAATTAGGGAGCCCAATTCTTCCCTCTTATTGATATTAGGAAAATAAATTATAAAGTAATTTTGAATAAATAGTATATCTAAAATATTTTTTCTGTACATGTTATGAGAATAATGAGTTCACTGTGATGCCAATTGGACTCACAAATCATCCATAAATCTTCTTGGATAGAATAAATATATTTTTTAGGGATTATTTTGATTAAATTTTTCTATCATTTCTAGATGCATTCATATATACTTTAAAAGGAAGTGGAATAATGAAGACCATTTGGACTTTGTTCTAATGACCATGGGGAAATAAAATATAAATGAAATATATATTGAATATAATGTGTATATCCAGAAAGTAGCATTTATGAGGAATGTTTTCACAATAAACTATATAAATACATGGATCATTAAAAAATATAGACAATATAATGATGGAGTATACCAAACTCCCTAATATAAGTCCATTTTTTCATGGAATAACTGGATATTATCATCAATGGTTGTGAGACATCTCTCAATTGTCCATAACAATGACTAGGAAGACATCGAAGGCGGTGAAGTTTTTATGGAATGGGGAAAGCATGGGATGATTAAATAAATAGAAGAATAAGATAATAACTACTAATATATATATAATTAACCACAAGTGTGGATGGGTTTCTGATCTAAAGTAATGAAACAAAAAATGTTTTCATTTTTTTCACTTGCAAGATGGAATAGTGATAGAATATACATTTCACTAGTTAAAAAATTATAAATAACTACCCAAAACATGATTTAGGATTGGATGTTTCAATGTTTTGTTTGAATATTTGGAATCATTATCTATATAGGTTGTAGTGTGACATATATTCGTATGAAAAAATTAAAAATAGATTTTCACAGAATAGGAAATAAATTTGAACCATTAAAGGCGGTTATGGATGATAATAGATTGTGATTAATTAATCCATTATAATCCTTGGATGGAAAGCAATGTGAATGATTATCTAAAATCAAAAGGACCCTACAAACCTAATAATGATGAGAATTTCAAGGGATCCAATAATATTAAAAATAGAGATAATGGATATTGGAATTTTAAATGGAACTTAACCCAACAATAATCAAATAAACAATCAACCTTTTATTTATATGGGAATAAATGAGGAAAATTAGGAAGATGAGGTTATATAGAAGTACATAGATAATATTTTATAGCTACGATTTTTTAAATAATGAGATAGATGGATTGGAACCTGAATATGTGTCCTATGAATATCAAAATATTATATGGGATTTCAATATGATGTTTATAAATCAACCTTTCCTATTCGTCCAAAAAGAATTAATAAGAATATAGATTTAATCAAAACAATCTGGTTTGGGAACATGAAGTGGGGGATATAAATAATTTTATATTGATTCATGGTATTCAAATATATAACTATTTAATGATAACAGTAAAATGGTATGATGAATATATTTCCTCTAAAAGTATTTAAATGGAAAAAATAACATTGAATTTCATCTCAGAACTCCACAAGAAATCTAAAGTAATAGAGGTCATTTAGGATGTAGTTTATGACCATAAAATTTCAACACATTTCATTTATATTAATGAATATTTATTTCTTAACTAACTCACCATGACATATATTAAATAAGGGGTTATACATTGTTTCAGGAGATAAATTTTTTTAATAACACATGATTGTTTTTTGGTCATATTTTTCTCTGTGTTGAGTACACATTATGTGGATTAACTTTTGGTTTTATTAATGTGAAAATTTGAGGAATATGGGAGAACGGGGAAAGAGCATGTTTGGTGCACAATTAGAGAAAACTAAGCCCCCCATTCTATATAACTAGGCCAACCTGGATAATGGGTATTTACATTGTGGGATCGTTGTATGTCAGGTTGTATACCATTTTAGGATTAATGATGAATCCTTATAAAAGAGGTGAATGGTTATACAAAACCATGTTCCCCTTACAGGTGAAACACATGTGACAATTTAATTCAACTGAACCCCTAAAAATCACACTATTCAAACCTAAAATGGATTAACTCATCTCTTAATGATTTCAGAGAAACGCAAATGGAATCTAAGACTTCTTGATCACTCGTCTTTGTTATTTGAAAACCGTATTAAATATCTAAACACCTCCCATTAATATAATCGTATTCCTATTGGTTTCCCATTCCACTTCCTTTATTCTCCCATCCTTTAAAAATTTGTTCTTCATATTTTGATTAGATATTGACCTTGATTTGTAGATATATATTTATAATTGAAGGATAATGAATTGTCTGATCATAATTAGGGTTTTTTGTTCTGGACCTCATTATATGTCATTGTGACTATCAAATTGACCCGATTTACATTGATTGATCTTATGTTAATGAATTGATATAGGTTTTATAAAACAAGAATCCAAAATTAATGACTTATATTATCTGTCTATAATTGTTGAATTTCATTTAAATGATTAGAAATTGATTTCATGATATAATTAACTAATTTGTTTATTTAATTGATTGTCTAAAATTAATGAAGTAGGGATATTTGAATTGAAATTGTTGAATAATTAATTAATAAATTTATTAGGTTGGAATTTGGGATTGAAACACTAATTCATTAATTGTGATATTATTCAGGGGGTTTTGGGATTGACGAATTAAATAAAGTGTTGTGGAATTAATTAGGGAATACTGAGATTGTTTAATTGAGTAATTAGTTGTGGAATTAATTATACATTATTGATATTGTTGTATTCATTAATTAATTTTGGAATTAATTAGTGGATTTTTATATTTCTGAATTTTGGAATTAATTAATGAATTAATATTGAGATTATTGGATTCTGATTGGAATAGTTATTTCTTAGTTTATTAATAAGATTGAGATGAAAAATTAATTTTTGAGTTTGTTAATAAGATTGATTTGATGAATTAATTTTTCAGTTAATAAATAGGGTTTAAATGATTAATTAAATGAGGAGTTAATTAAGTATGTTGATAAGATTAGTCATTTACTGAGTTAGTTAATGTGTCTGAGATGATTTTTTAACTTTGGATTTAATAAAATAAATGATGAATGCTAATAAGGGTACTTATAATATAATTCAGAGATAGAATAGTAGAAAAGGAATTATAATATATGAGATGTGAAATAAAGTGTTAATAAAGTAATTATATAACATTGTATCCCTTGGGGAGAGTGTAGACATTAGTATGAGTTGAAGATAGTATTGAGGATCAGGTATCCTCCAAAACTCAAAGAGTTTGTGAGATTAAATAAAAAATAATTTGATAATGTCATAAGTTTTTATTTAATAATTTTTATTATATATTTATTAAACTACATAAAATACTATTGAATGTATATTATTTTAAAAAAAAATTGTGGTGACTGAATGAGTTATAATCAGAAATTCTTAAGGCTGTCCGATTGGTACTTGAATAGGTTTCATGGTTATAGGATATGAAATGGGAATGAGACATGTGTTGGGTGGATGACTTGGGAAGTGGCATTCATGAGGGAACCATCTGTGATTTGGGACATACATGGGGGGGTCATTAATGACTTTACATTGAGTTTTAATTTTCAAAATTGAAACATATTCTATTTTGGCCTATCTATTATTTAGTTTTCTTATTATATTTACTCCTTTGGTTATATTTTCATAGTTTTACTCTTTTTGTTAAGATATCATTTGGTTATTAAGTTGTTATTGATTATTTATTTACACTAGTGTATTAATCTTCTGAAAAATAGGGTATAGTTTTCCAGTGACTGATATTATATTGTCAGTACTAGTCGACAACCTCTCGTGTATGGGGAGGTGTGCATGAGGTCAGGCGACTGACCGGCTCAGGGAACCCAAGAGTGGAACTACGGATGAGAAATCACAAATTAGTATCAGAGGTTAGTTTTATATTATTTTTATTTTGTATTATTATTTTGGATTGTTATATATGGTACTAGTAAGATTCAATCATTGGTTATGAGCTCATCATAGGAGAATATATCCTAGGAATAGTGGAGAACCCAAGTGGTCGGGGTGGAATCATTATTATTTTTATTTCTGTTACTCTTTAATATTATTTCACCTTTAGTGATGCACATCTGGTGTGATAAGGTTAATGTTTAAGAGAATTTTTAATAAAAGACTAATGTCTTGGTATGGTAATAGTATAGTTTTCATGCATCACACAAGGAAGATTGGATTATTTTGTGATGTGCAACATTTCAGGAACAGACTGAAAATGGTTTATGGGTATGTTTTTGAACTAGAACTACTTTTCACTACATGTGAAATTGAACTAAAAATTGATCCTAATATGAAATTATAATTGTTAAAATGAATAAGTAAGAGAATAATCGATATCTAAAGGATAAAAATTCATAATGAAAAGGTGTTACACTATTTTATCCTTGGTCTAGATATAGGATGGTTTTAGTTAGTTTTAGTGGATCATTTTTTACCACATTGAGGGGTTTTTGAAAAAAGAAAGACATGATTCCCTATTTTGTTTCCCTTTAATTGTTTTAATGTTGATTAAAATATCATATGTTGTGTGTTTCGACATTAGTGTTATGCCACGACGACAATTCATGTTGAGAGGATGATTTGGGGATGTGATAGATATGATTCTCCAATTGATGAACCTGATTCACTAGTAGTGTTTCTTGAGGAAGTTGGATAGATGTTTTGGGTGATCATTTATTAGTTCATTAAATTCATGGAAAGAGACCCAATGTAGGCCGAGAAGATAATTTCTAGTAAGAGAATACTAGTTATCCATATGTTTAAGCACATCATAAATAAGTCATAATGCGTTAATGATTAATATAAAATTCAGGTCAAATCTTGTGGATAAAAACAATATTAGGTGTCCCAGGCGGCCAATGCCATTGAAATATACCATGGTCAAGACAGTGTTTTTTCATGTACCACAACTAAGGTTTCCCTGTAAATTAATAAAAAAAACTCCCCCACTTTCGCTATAAATACCAACAACTTTATTTATTTAATTTAATTCCAAATCTATTCTCGAATAATTTATTAGAGTAGTACCTCCCATAGAGTCCTCCCTTGTTGACCTCAAACCACCAAGATCCTAATCATTGTTCTTTATGATCCACTCTTCAATGCTAATGAATTCTCAACTACTCATTTTCATTTCATGATCTATTATTATATGGCATGTCATTCAAACAGAAATAATATGTTCTATCTCCATTCTATTTTATCCCATTATAGTGTTAATACTATTTTATTAAGGGGATATCCTTGTCCATTGTATTTTTAATGTATTCAAAAACCATGTGTTATACCTATTAATCTTCCAATTATACTTCACAAAATTTCTATTTTTTTCACAAGAAATTATTTTATTTTCCTTTGTGAATAACCATAACTATTTCTTCTCCAAGGATGTTCACATAGATATCAAAATAATCTATTTTTATTCTGGTATTAACATAATTGAAACCCACCTTCCTTTTCTATGCGTCTAAAATGACAAAAGGACATGTTTTTAAGGACATTCTAAAACAATAGAATTTTTATAGGAAACTTTTTTTTTATTCACCATTGAAAAATTATAAATGTTTCTTATAATATATATGGAATAAATTAATTCAAATATATTTAATGTTTAACCTTGATAACACTATAATTCATTGGATAAGGTATTTAATCTATAGTTAGGATATGTTTTACGATACATTGGTGAAAAACATCAGTAATTTTCATGACACCATGGGGATAAACCTTGTTTATAAGAATATAATTGAATAAATTAAATGTTTTATCCACACATCCGTTTTATGAATAATTTTATTTCAATTATTATATTCTACTTCTTCCATTTATCATTCTTTTATGTATTTCCTCATGTTCGTTTTGAAATTCCTTAATATCACAAGTAAGTTGTTTACATTATTTTCTCTTACTATGCCTTATGCTCACCCTTCCTTTTCTGTATATCACCAAGGTTATAAAAATAAAAATATGTACAAAGTCTGATATTTGAAGAATCCTTAAATTTTTAATAGCATAATGTTTTATGTTTTTATGTATTATGTAACTTTTTATAAGACAGTAAATATTAAAATATCATCTATTTGTCAAATGTAATGAAAAGTATTATTTAAAAATTGGTTGGATTGTATAGTTGGTATCGATGGATAGATTAGTTATATTTTGAAATTATTATTTGAAATTATTAGGATGAACTATAGGGATATGTTTATATATAGGAAAATAGCTAGGTATTTTTGTGAAATATTTTGTAACTAGTTTCTGAAAAAATAAATCTATGTTTTGATATGAACAAGTCGATGTGGATCTCACACAGATGTATCTACATGTAATACCGTAAAGTAACACTTTAATCTAGACTGAAACATGAAATTTTCAATGCAAACTGGACTTTTTGCACTTCCTGAAGATATTTTGGGTTACTCACATGCTTTTTAAGAATTATAATGAAGTATTTATAGAAAATTTAATTTTTTTTATTAATAAAATGATTAAGTATGATGTTATATGACATAAAAGATATCCTAAAAATATTATTAAATGAATCTTGGTTCACACTACGGTTTTCTTATTTTAGAAAATGGCAGGAAATAGAAGAAACCCCCTAAATGGTGAGGGTAACAGACTGGACACTAATTGAATTCTGGTGGAAACCGGAATTGAAACCATCATAACAATGATGAATCAACATAATAAAGTTATCATAAGAATTTGAATCAATATGATATAGAATATTTACCTCGAATAAAAAAACTTTATGTTCATTAATTTACGCAAAAAGTTCAACTTTTATTTAGTGGATCTAATGAAAACATTATAAGTGCATAATAGATATGATTTAGAGAAAATATATTTTCTATACTCCATTGTTTATAAAAAGATAATGTCACACTGGATATGCACCACTTAGCGGGAGAATCTAATCAGTGGTTTACATTGGATAAAAACATTAATCCAATTGGGTTTACATATACTAGATAGTGGAAAGAGTTCATGGTAATTTTTTAAAAAAATTATATCCCATGTTCAATGTGAAAAAATGGGTAAGGAATTATTATAGAAGAAATATATGAAAAATGAATATACGAGAATCTATGAGATGATATTCACATGCCTCTCCCATTAAAACTCTATTTTTTCATGAATCTTAATTGTAAGGATATAGAGTCATCATTGGAATAAGACCTCATATATGGAATAATATTTCCAACCAAGAGAATGAAAACAATGATAAGATCATGAGGAGTGTTATGAAAGTTAAACCAGAATTCAAAGAGACGTTGTTATATCAAAAATGGAATGAAAATAAGAGATCATTGGATCCAAACATCAGGAGGATATTTGACCATGTTAATAAATGAAATTATGTGAATATATACATATGTAACAAATATGGAAAGAAGAATTTATTGAACTCTCATCTTAGGAGAAGGAGTTGATAAACTTTTGGAATAAATGGACATATTTCTTGGAAATATCATAGTGATGCGAAGCCACAACTTCTCAACATTAATAAAAATGGGAAAATGATGAATTATTTTCAGCAAGTCTAATTCTTCATGTGTGGAAATCATGTCACTTTTCCCATCACTCTCTATATCTGATGGAAGTGATGGGTAATCACAATTAGCCTCATTATAGGCCATCTGAGCATGACCATTCATTTTCTCTCACAAAGTCTATAGTTTAATATATAAATGATGTGGTTGAAGTTATTCTATTTGGCCTCTCAAAGCTAGAAAGTACATTTTTTATTCTAGTTCTATATATTATTTTATTTCCCCCATGTTTCTAAACAATATAGAATCATTCCCTGAACGGATATAAGTATAGTTATCATTCAAAAATTCTAGAGGGAATATCCAAGAATCAATAGTCTATATAAAATATAATATTCCCCTTTGTGAGAAAAATATTTTTGCAAATATTGTAGTCATTCCTATGTTGGATTTCAAAATTATACTATGGATGGACTGGCATTCAAAGTATATTTTTACATCAACTAAAGAAGTGAGAAAATATCAATAGTCATGTATGGAAAACCTATAGTTGTTTTTTATGGAGAGATATCTGAAACTAAGATTTTTCTAGAATCACAACTCATAGCCTTTTTATAGAGATGTTTGGTTAAAAAGACAATGAAAAATAATGTATACGAATAGGGAATGACCACATCATTCCCGAATACATTGACTTATTTCTTTAGGAGTTACCTAGAGCTCCCCTAGAAAGAGAGGTAGACTTTTCTGTTGACCATACTCTTCATTCAAATCCTATATAAAAACCCTATATAGAAACTCAAATGTGGAGGTGGAGGGAATATAGAATCAAATCCAACTTCTTTTTGAGAAGGGATTTATCTAGAAAAATGTATCTCCTTGGAGAGAACCTATTCTATTTTTGAAAACTTGTGATGGATAAATTTTGTAATACATTTATTATATAGAACCTAACAAGATTATAGTGAAGAATAATTACCATCTTCCTAGAATAGATGATTTATTTGACCAGCTTCATGGGGCTCAATTCATCTCCATGATTGATCTTCAATCAAATTATCCTCAATGGAGGGGAATGGATGAAGAAATTCAAAATAACACCTTCCAATGAAGAAATGATCATTATATTTTATTTTGGTATTCCCATCACCTTGAATAAAAATCCTTCTATTTGTATGGATTTTATGAACAAAATATTTAAGGAATACCTTTATTAAAATTTGGTACATCTTATTGATGAAACTCATATATATTACAATGTTTCGAGGTGCATTATGATTATATAAGTGTTTTATTTAGAACTCGAATGATAGATGTGCAGTTTTGATAGTTTATAAAATTTCAGTTTTGGATACAAAAATTTTCTTCCTTGGGGAACAATTTTACCAATGAAGATATCATACATAGCACTAAAAAGATAATGGTTTTGGAATAGTGGCCTCATCAAACAATATTAACGATTATTTATTGTTTCATTTTATTAGTATGATGTTATAAGAGGTTTTAAAAAATCATTTCATGATGTTATAATCCACTGACCACGTTAACTCGAAAGGGGGTGAAGTTCATTTGTACAATGGAGTGTAAAGAATGTTCCAATACATGAATAAGAGAGGGGCTACTACACCCATGTTAACATGACCCTATATTGGATAAGGAATCATTATTTTTATCAATGAATATCTAAAAGGGATTATGTGTATCTCCCTAAAAAATGAAAAGGCTGTTACTTATACATCTATAAAATAGTAGCCTCATGTGAAAAACTATCACACACATGAGTTGGATTGAGTGGATGTTGTTAGTTCTATAATGATATGGAGACACAGTCATTATGTGGAGAAATGCGATATATGCATATACAATCAATGATTTAAGTATTTATTCACACAAAATAAAATGATCATGTGATGGAGGAGATGGTTAGAAATTCATAAAGAATATGATTGTTCAATTCATTATCATTTTAGAAGAGAAAACAATATCATTGATTCATTAAGGATGATATACACTTTTTTTATAGTAATAGTAATGAGTTAAAGATATACTTTAATCAATGACCAATTAAAACTAAACATGGGAATCATAATGCAAGAGCTATCATCAACCATATCCAAAATGATATCACAACCATCATTTCATGATAATATTAATAAATATACAATGGAATATACATCGTTACAGAATAATATAAATGTAATGTGGAATGGTATGTTTCATGAGAATAATATTGACCAAGAAGGTTCACTAAAATATAGTATAGGGATATGTGTTCTATCTATTCATGAAAAGAAGAAGGGGATGATGGTTGAATCTCATCAATCTAATTTTAAAATATATACTAGAAGCACAAAAATTTATAGGGACCTCTGTGATTAATATTGGTGGCAGAACATAAAAAGAGAGATTTTTTACTATACTACAAGGTTTTCAGTGTATCAACAAGTGAAGGAAGATAGAGAACATACTAAAGTGTATTAAAATCACTATTCTTACCAACATGGATGTGAGAAAATAACACTTTGGAATTCTTCACTGGTATACTAAATACATACAAAGGATAAATGTGATATTGGTTATAGTGGACTATCACGACAATAATGGCCATTTTTTCTCTATTTGGGATGGTTTCTCAATGAAAAATCATGCCATGACATACAAGAATGAAGTGTTATGGGTGCATGGAGTTCCAATTTAAATTGTATCTGATCATGATCCAAGATTCTCATAAAATATATGGAGAAGACTTCAACGTAATTTGATTACCAAATTGAAATTTTGGATGACCTATTATCCCCAAACTGATGGACATCCATAAAAGACTATTCAGACACTTGAGGACATGCCGAGAACATGCTCAATGGAATTTAATTTTGGATGGGAGAATTATATACCATTAGATGATTTCTCATAATTTTGTTTCAATTTCCAATCCAAAAGATACACTATGAATCTCTATATGGGAAGCACTATTAAACTACTAAATGTTGGGATGCAAGTCATGAGATAAATCATCCTGGCACAGATCTTGTGCAAGAGATGTAAAAAAATGTTCATTCTATCCAACAAAAAAACGGTTACTCTGAGATGGTAGAAGAACTATACAGACAACCGTTGAATAGACTTTGAGTTGGATTATGGTGAAAAAATTCTTCCTTCTAATTTTATCTTGGAAGATAGTCATGAGGTTTTGGATGAATGTGATGATCTTCCATAGGTATATTGTCTCATATAAAATCATGGACCACATATGAGATGTGGCCTATCAGAATTCACTCCCACCAAATATAAAAAAAATTTCCGGATTTTTTACGTGTATATCTTATTTGGATGTACATTCATAAGCCTCCACATGTACAGAATTCATATTATGTTCCACTGGAACATGACCTCTCAAATGAGGAGTAGCTGGTGGAAATCATGGACCATAAAGAAAAAATTCTAACCCGGAATACTACCGACCTTTTAATATTGTTAAGGAGGAAAGAAATTATGATAAAGAAACCTGTCTACCAGTGGAAACAATGAGGTAGAAGTACCCTCACCATTCCCTACTAGGAGAATTATTAGAAATTTCGAGGATGAAATTTTTTATTGGGGGAAGAGTGTATTAACCAAATTTTTTTGAATAATAATTTTTTTTTAAATGTGAGTTAAATTATATTACAAAAAATCACACCTCATTAATAATGACATACGTGTATTTAATATGACAATCAGTGTTTAACTATTATATGACTATAGGATAATTATGATATTTTTTCAATATTACTATTAGTCAATATTATTGTTGGAAACTATACTCGTAACATCATGATTATTTTTTATAAATAGATAAAACAACTACATATTGATGCATAAAGAAGCATCAATGGACTTATCTAGTATAGTTTTTTCAATACTAAGACCATATGTTAGATCATGGGAAGGAGGTATTGTCAGTTGGATTTTATCTTGACCGAGTCCAATATGAGCTTCAACCTGTTAATATTGAACAAAATAACATATATCATAATTTTAGGTTTGGTGAAATTACCACCCTGAATTGTTTTCCAATCCAATCTGATAGTCTATAACCATATCATATGGTATCGTTAAGTGACATAATGGTCTTAATTTTGTTATATTTCGAGCCCAAATTTACCAGAAACATTATTTATTTTTTAACAAAAAACTTATTTCATCATTTCCATTTTATGAATAATTTTTCTAAAAATTTTCAATTCTATTTGATATATTAAGTTTTCAGGTCATAATTATAATTATATGAGAGATATAAATTATTATACTAAAATATTTTTATATTAATGGTTATTATAATAAAATATCATAACTAAATTACTCTTATTTTGTTAAAAATGAAAAATTAATTCTAATTTTTTCCATTGTGAAAATTTTTACAATGCATTTTTTCTCATCTATTATTAATAATAAAAAAGTGTTTCTAAGATTAAATATAAATTACTCATATGTAGAGAATTATTTTGAAATAAAATATTTTTTGAATCTTAATGTTTATATTATGTTATAGTGAAATATAAGAATTTTATAAAGTACATTATTTTTTGTTAAGGGTAAAAATTAAATTTTTGTATTTTACTATGTTTAATGACATCATAACTGTGTCATAATGATGTAATGAGTAGATAAATATGTTGTTAGAATATTCAAAATTGAAATAATATAATAGGTGTCCCATGTTTCCAATATCATGTGAAACTACCATTGGAAATCCCATGGTGTTGCAAATACCACTACTATGGTGCCCATGGAAATTTATAAAACAAATCACATATTTTTTCTATAAACACACATAGGTTTTGTAATTTTATTTCATTCCAAATCAATTTTCGATGAATATATTATATTATTACCTACCATGGAGTCCTCCAATGGTGTCCTCAAGCACCCAAGGTCCAAATCATTGAGTATTAGGCGTCACTCTACAAGGTAAGAGAATTCTCAACATCTCTTTTTGTTTCAAGTTAACTATTTTATATGGTGTGTATTTCATATTTCCATTGTATATTTTGTTGTAGATTTTATACAATAACATTACTATATTTAAATTATTTTTTTATTTAAAGGCCCTTGACCCTTATATTTTTAATTTTTCCTAAATCCATTTTGTATTCCATTTATGTTGTTGATTTTATTTCTCAATATCTCTCTCTTTTTCTCATGAAATTATTTTTGTTTATTTTGTGAATACCCAAAAATCAGTATTCTGTAGGGGTATTTTTAGAAATGTATAAATGATAATATTTAATTTTTTATTATGAAACCCAAATCCTATATTCCTTTTCTGTGGGTTTAAAATGACAAAGGATATTGTTTTTAAGAACTTTCTAAAACAATGTGAATTTAATGTGAAACTCATTTATATTATTCTACATCATTTATTTATGAAGTGTTTTATTTTGATATTTGGGGATTAAATTTATTAAATAAATTTGATGGTGTTCCCTTATTCACTATATTACCTTAGTTAAATAATTTATTCTTTAGAGATGACATGTTTTACGATACCTTAGAATATTTTCTGACACCTGGGTGATAAACCTTGGTGATATAATTATGCATGGTTCAATTAAATATTGTAGCAACATATCCATGTTATGTATCAGGATATTATTATTATTATATTAAAATATTTTTATTTCTCCTGACATTCTATATTTTCTCAAGTTCTTATTATTATTCCTCAATATCACAAGTGAATTGTCTCCCTTATATTATATTATTGGGCCATAAAATCACTTTTTATTTTGATGTATATACTTAGATTATGAGATGCTATAAATTTACATACAATATAAGTTGAAGAATCATTTCATGTTTAATATAATAATTTTTTATGTTTTCATGTATAATGTACCTTTTTTCCACGAAACTAACAATTATATGATCCTCTATTTGTACATTGTAATGAAAGGTTTTGTAATAAACAAGGAGGGATGAAATAACAATGGATTTAATTCATACTATGTTCTAGAATATATCAGTTGTTCCTAATTCTATATTTACCTACAAACACACCAATAGTTTTTGTGGATATAATGAATTGAATCTTTCATCCATACCTAGATCAGTTAGTCATACTCTCTGTGGATTATCACTAGGTTTAATAAAAAACTCATGAAAATCATTCCAAACATCTTGAAATCATCCCGAGTAAACTAAGAGAGCATTGGATATATTCCATGATTTCTATGTTTCAGTTATTTATTGATGAGGTAAAATTCATGGGACATATCATCTCAGATAATAGTTTGGTTATAGACCCGAAGAAATTGTAGGTAGTGGTTTCTTGGGAGAATTCGAAGAATGATTATCATATCCATAGATTTCTAGGTTTTTCTAAATTTTATTAGAGGATCTTAAAAGAATTTTTCGATTTATTAAACAACATTCAGACATGAAAATGAATGGGATATGAATTAATAAATAGATTCATGGGAGGATTCTCTTCTAGTGTTGCATAAGCACTTTAAATCGACACAAATCATGATCCTAACTGGCCAAAGAAGGGAGTATAAAATGTTTTTGATAATTATGGAAGAGGTATTGGTTTAGTTTTGATGATGAGAGATCTATTTTTTTATGGTTCATGTTATTTAAGGCCACATTATTGGAATTATCCTTCCCATGACCACAAGTTGGTTGTTATGGGTTATTCATTGAAATGTTGGTGAAATTATTTATTTTTTAAGAATTTATAATGTTTACCAACTATAAGAGAATAAGTTATTTGTTAACATAATAATATTTTAATCGTTTGAAATTGAGATGGGTTGAGTATATGAATCCTTTTTATTTTAAATATAATTTAAACATGAAAAAGGGAATTGTGTTCCTTATTATTGAAGGAGAAAATATGAGACAAAAAATGTTAAGAAGTCCTGTGTTTAGTGGAAGATGAGGACTCTACTATCTGAGATTCAATTGGTGGTTATAGAGAGTTAGGAATAGATGAAACGGGTGCCATATTTTCCAGTGTCTACACATTTGTGATGGATCCGGGATAGGTTGGAAGAATATCTATAACATTTATCCTTAATGGAATGGATTGAACATGAGGATACCCCATCAGATTTGTTGATAGATGAGGATGAGATCATCTATGTCAAGAATCCTATTTTTATGTCTATGGGAATTTAGGAGGAGTATTTGTGGGTGTTTCATGCCTTTATGTGGTAAATAAATCTAGGAGTAAAAAAATGTATGATGGACAACAATTCTAATTTTGGTGTCCATGCATGAAATGGGAGATATCAGGGTTTTTGTTATGAAGCTACATATGTCAACAGGTGAATGTAGTGCATAAATGACATAAAGGTTTGGTGAAACCATATACCCTTCTATAATGGAAGTGGGAAGACATTACAATGGAAATTATGTTGGGTTTCCCAAGAAGACCGCATAACAATGAAGTGTTTAGGGTGATTGTAGACCATTTAAAAAATTTATCACTTTATTTCATATACCAGAGAGCTTCTCCGTGGAGGATTTGGGAGGCTTTCTCATTCAGGAGATAATCCATCAGCATGGGTGTAAGAACTTGGTTCATAGATTAGAGGCATGGGTTTCTTCTTTTTCTCATTTCCTTAAGTGTTTTTGAGAAAATAAGGAAAGTGGGGAAAATCCCAAATTTTGGAACTATACACCGTGTAATTTTCCATACGTTGTGTACTTTGTCCGTGTGGGATGATTACACTGGGTGTGTAGCCATGCCGGTGACGAATGGTGTAAAAACCGACTACATGCCGTGTAGTGGGTATGTAAAGGACATGTAGTCAGTTGGAAGGGAAATAGTAAGGCGGTGTAAGCAGCCACCAGCTGGGCGACAATACAACCCATATAGTCAATAATACACGTAATGTACTCATGTCGATGGATGAACAGTTTGGCGGTGCCGCCAGAGGAACAGCTAAATGAGTGGAGTACACGTTGTGTCATCAAAATTACACACTGTGTACTTTGTTTTTTTCTCTTAAAAAAGGCAGTAGCTAACCCTGTTTAGAAGATTGGCATAGATCTGGATGGGAGATCAGGAGAGGACAACCGAACCTTCATTGATCTCCAGATCGAGCGTCGGGAATCTGTTTCCGCTTTTTTCAATCACGTTGGAACGGCATGGGTAAACCCTCTCATCTCCTTGTGTGTTTCTTTCCAATTCTTCCTCTAATGGACGTTATTTGAGGTTGAATGATAATTATTTTACCTCTGATCTACGACGTTCTTAGATGTTTCAGAAGTCATCGTTCGGGTATATCGTCACGGGTGATCAAGGCATGTGGCCTGGTGTATAACTTCAAACTGTTGTGTGTTTGTGTGCTTTTTTGCTCTACGAACCCTTGTTTGGGTGTCGTGTGGCTGGGGCCTTAGCAATTTAAATACCTAGAATTGAATAGGTAATTAAATGTGATAATAATATATTTTTTTGGATCGCTTCTTGGATCCAGGACCACCCCGGGGGTGTGTTCCTCTGTTTAGCCGTTTGGCCAGAATACCCGAGGGTATGCCATGTTTTTCTTATAAATTTATTTTTCCTTGAGAGGAATTGTAAATAAATGGATGTTTAAATGATGGTCATAGACCGATTACATTATATCGTGAGGGCGTGGTTACTTGGATAGCCTGAGGGAGTTGTTGATTAGCTTGAGGGAATAGTTCTATTAGCCTGAGGGCAATGCCTAAGGGAAGGATTCCGATTACTTGAGAGTTTCATTTCAGTTTGGCCTGAGGGAATGATTCTATTTCTCATGAGGGAAATTGTTGAGGGCAAGGTACAATATATCATGACGGTGTAGTTTATTATATTATCCTGAGGGAAAGGTTCTGATTAGCCCAAGGGCTCAGTTATGAGGAACATTTAATGTTATTAAATTTAACTTCTAAATGAATATTAAAATTACAATAACTAGAAATTTTATTTACTTTTGAGTGCTGCTTAGTTTATCGCATTTACTCTTTAACACCATTGTTTCATGTTTACACACAGTTGGGCACGTGCCTTTGGTGGTTCCTACTGAGATTATTTCTCACACCATGTTTGGGTCATGCTTTTTGACCCAAATAGAGTACATTTCTATAGGTGTGGATAAGGGAAATGGTCCTTATAAAGGTACTTCATTTCTGCTGAGGAGTATGGGAGCATGGGGAAGGGATTAGGCTCACGATGCTAATGGCCATTTTGTTTTGTTTTTTCTGTACTCTGTATTGTACAGTATTATACTATCTTATAACATTTTCAGGATGTTTTCGTAGAACTAAAGAAATGTTGCATGGTCATCTATATAACTATTGGTTATCTTTGATTGCAATTTTTTATTTTAAATGTGTATGGTTTATTGCTTCTGCTGTTAATGTATGATTTCTATTTTATTCCTTTAGGCTACACATTGACTAATAAGGGCATAGGTTCCCCACTATCAGACCTGGGCCCTCGCTGCTAGTTGGTAGCCTCTGGCATTTGGGGAAATGCGCGTGAGGTCATGTAGCGAACCAGGTTCGGGGCACCCATTGAGTGGCACCCTAAACCGAGACGTTACAAAGTGGTATCTGAGGAGTTATTTTCATTGACTTATTGTTTGGAGCCTTATTCAACGATAAGACAAGAACATTAGTTGGTAATAAGATGTTCCCGGGCATAGTTAACATGTGTACAGGGAAAAGCCAATTTACATCATATTTAAATTTTTCTAATTTTTCAATTTTACAGCTGAATGGATTTTTACCAAATGGTGACCGAGTTGTATTGTGCGTTTTATTTTTTATTCATGGGTTCTATTTAGTTTCAACCTGATAAGATGAGGGTATGCCATCTCATTCATCATTAGGAACATGCTAGAAATAACATGTCATGCATAGTTTCAATGCCATGTAGGTGCATTAGAAATTGCATGTTGTTGTAATAGATGCTGTGCTAGTAAAAGCATGTTGTTGGGATAACTGCTTTGATAGAAACCTTCTGTTTGATAAGGTATTGTTGTGTGAGCCTGTTTATAGATTGGACACCAAACCTTGGTTTTGGGGGACTATGGGCCTCCATTGATAGGAATTTTGTGGATCATTGACTGTTTATTTTGTTATAAAACATATAAGATTCCAAACCTTGATTCACGGGGAGTATGAGCCCTCACGGATTGGAATTTGTAACTTATGTGTTGTTTTTAGTATTTTATGGGTTTCAGAGAAGTTTCTAAGGCATAATGTCTGGAAACCCAGTATACACACCGTGTAGCACCCTAAACACGTTGTGTATGTTCTTCTGTTCAAGAAGAAAAAACAACTTTTGAGTAAACACCGTGTACCATAAGTACACGCCATGTAGTCCTTCCCATGTCATATTCTGTGTGGGTGGGGACATGTGTAAGGGAATATTCTTGGGCCGAACACGCCGTGTACTAGATGTACATGCCATGTAGTGTTGACCTGGAGTCCGCCCGTGTAACTAACAACACAGACAGAGGATTCTTTAGTACATACACATCGTGTCCACTATGGAACATGCCGTGTAGTCTGACCTAGGATCTGGCCATGTAAATAACATCACAGGTCAGTGAAATCCATTCGTGTACATGGCTTGTCCATCTGGAACACGCCATGTAGTGTGAGCCATGTATCCGGCCGTGTAACTAACAACCTAGGTCAGTGAAGCTCGTCTAGAACACGTCGTGTACCTGTGGGACACGCCGTATAGTATTTTCTAAGGACATACTGTGTGGACTAAGCCATGTGGCAAGGAAATTGGGTAGTGTAGATGTCGTGTGCGGTTGAAACCCATCGTGTAGTATCAAGCATAGTAGTCAGCCTTGTCACAAACGACACGGGCGGTTGGAAGATTACACCATAAATGCAATGTAGTTTTGTTTAACGGGAGCTATGTGGCTAGGCCGTGTAGAAGGTCTCGGGTAGGGTAAGAGAAGTCAAGTACCTGTCATGTAGTAAGTATACACGTCATGTAGTCTTTTTGTGCATTTTTAATTCTTTCTACCTCCTATTCCCCTTTTGGTTCCATCGTTTTCAGATTGTGATAATCTTGATCTAAGGTGTGTGTTAGACCATGTAGTGTCATGCCGTCGAGAGATTCACGCATTGTTCTCCAGGAGAGTGGAAACGAGAATAATCCGGCGATGGTGGGACTTGGGCTACTAGTGGATCCTCCAGCAGAGCCAGGTGTGGTGCTAGATGTTATACCAGACACAGCCGTGGAGGCGCAGTTCCGTAAAGGCTTTATGTGGTTCATGTAGACCTTTTTAGGGAGCACCGCAGGCTGCCACATCTATGGCTGAGGTGACATGTATCTTCCAGCAGCAGCATCCACCAATGTTCTCATGGGATGGCAGACCACAGGCTACAGAGTCTTGGATGCGGTTGATGCAGACTATTTTTGAGCACCTAGAGATTCCCCCAGGGCGGAGGGTAAAGCTCACGACATATATGCTGCGTGATTCCTCTAAGAGGAGGTGAGATGTTAATACTCAGTCAGAGAATCACATATATAAGGTGTTGGAAGATTTTCAGATAGCCTTCCATGAATTCTTCTTCCCATAGACACTAAGGAAAGATAAAGATCGAGAGTTTATGATTCTACAACAGGGTGCTATGTCGTTGATGGACTATTCTTCTCGCTTTACTGAGATTCATCATTTTTCACCCATTCTGGTGGGAGATGAGACGCTGAGAGCCAGACGCTTTGAGGATCATCTTCGATATGAGATTCAAGAACTGGTGAATGTTCTCAGGTTGCCTTCTGTAAATGCTATTGTGAACTAGGTGGTAATTAAAAATAGAAACCTGCGGGAAGCTAGGGGTGTGGGCCAGGGCAGTTCGGCAACAGTTTTTTGTACTATTTCTATCGGGAAGAGGAAGTAAAATATGAGTTTCTATCACGGTGGCATTACAATCCAGGCAGTTACTTCAGATGGCTTGGTCGTTTGCTAGTAGTGTGGTAAGGAGGGTCACAAGAGACTGCAGTGTCCACGAGACCTAGTGGAGTGTCGAGCATGTGTTATGATGAGTCATATGTATCAATTTTGTAGGACGTTTACATTAGTGAATAGTGATAGGGGTTCTGTGTAGACTCCACGTGTGGGATCAGAACCACCTGCTTCTTACCAGTTGGGATACTGGAATACGCCAGTGCGTGCACTCAGAGATGGTGGTCGTAGTCATGGTAGCCAGACAACAGGATCTCAGAGGCAACAGGGTGGGATAGCTCAGGGTAGAAAGGATGTGTCGCAGGGTGGCGGCAGTAGGCAGGCATATGTAGTTCAATAGACCCAGTAGGAGCTGGATCACAAACCTTTTACTATTAGAGGTTCTATTCTAGTAGATTCTGTTTTATCTTCAGTACTTTTTGATACGGGTGTTTCACATAGATTCATATATGTTCCTGTTGTGGAGAGCTTTAGCCTCTGGTTTTCTTCGTCTTCTGATGTTATGACATTAGACACCCCGTTGGGAACTAGAACGGCTAGTGTGCATCAATACAAGGATTTCCCCCTTGAGGTTGGTGGGTGTCACTTCATTTGGGACCTCTTTGTCTTGGACATGAAGAGATAATAATTCATTCTTAGGATGGACTAGTTGGTTCCCTTTTCAAGCCTTTGTGGATTGCTATCATCATAGGGTGAGTTTCACGACACCATAGAGTGGAGAGTTTCAATACAAGGGCGAGTGGGATGTTGAGGCAAGTCGAGCTGGAGACAAAGCATAATGGGAGAGTTGGTATCACACCCCAGATTGTGATCTTATATCTGGAAAACCTGGGGAACTATCAGAATAATTTCCCTCCAGTGGTTGTTCTTTGTAGGGATGTCTTCTCAGACGATTTTTATGCTCTTCCTCCGAAGCATGAGGTGGATTTCTCTATTGAGCATGTGCCAGGAGTAGCGCTGGTGTCAATTCTTCCTTATTCGATGGCCACAACTGAGTTTCAGGAGATCAAGAGGCATTCAGAGGAGTGACATGCACATGGTTTCATCCGACCTAGAACTTCTCCATGGGGTTCTCTGGTCATTTTTGTGAAGAAGGCAGATGATACCCTCAGACTTTGTGTGGATTATCGGACGTTGAACCAGCTGACGATCAAGAACCGATATCCCTTCCCAGGGATTGATGATCTTTTTTATCAACGTCGTGGGGTACGGTTGTTCTTGAAGATTTACATGAGATCAGTATATCATCATCTACGTGTGAGACCATCAGATATACCGCTTACAACTTTTCAGAGCAGATATGGTCTGTACTAGTACTTGGTTATGCCGTTCGGACTCACGAACACGCCCGTAGTTTTCATGGCTCTGATGAATCGTGTGTTCCATACTTTTCTGTATTCTTTTGAGGTTGTATTAGTGGACGATATCATAGTGTACTCTCACACTCGACACGTCCATGCCACCCATATTGATATCGTATTGAGTACACTGAGAGAGCATCATCTATAAGCTATGCTCTCAATGTGCCACATTTTGATGGGCCCGATTCACTTCCTGGGTCATATCATCTCATAGGCAGGGTTGGAAGTTGACCCAGAGATGGTGAGAGCAGTAGATTCCGGGGAGCATCCTAAGAACTTTTTTTAGATACATAGATTCTTAGGGCTGGCTGGTTACTACAAATGTTTTATATAGTACTTCTCCCACTTAGCATCACCATTGATGGGTTTGACTAAGAATGGTGTGAAGTTCGTATGGTCAGAAGCTTGTGAGACAGCCTTCCGGGAGCTGAAGGGAATGTTGTCATCAGAACCAATCATGATACTCCCCATGAAAGGGATGAGATATACAATTTACTGTGATGCATCGGGGATTTGTCTAGGAGCTGTGATGATGCAGGGTGACCGAGTTGTTGCGTACGGGTCTCGGTAGATGAGGACATATGAGAGGAATTACCCAACGCATGATCTCGAGTTGGCTGTAGTTGTTCATGCGTTGCACCGTTAGAGACATTATCTATTAAGAGATCATTTTGTGGTGTTCACGGACCACAAAAGATTCAAGTACATCTTTACCCTGCGTGACAAGAACCTGAGACATCGAAGGTGGGATGAATACCTTCAGTCCATCGATTTTGAGCTTTCATATACCCCTGGTAATGGTAATGCAGTGGCTAATCCACTGAGCAGAAAGACTCAAATATAGACAGTGCAGGAGGCCAGTGGTGAATGACAGCTTATGGATTTGTTCTATCAGATGCATTTAGAGGTGCACGATAGTCAGGGGCAGACCTATCATTCATATTTATTTTTTACTTATATACTCCTTGATAGAGTAAGGATAAGACAACTATCTAATTCAGAATGCCTAGTTCTACGGGAGTCAGTAACCAGTGAGGACCCTTCTCCTGGTTAGATGATACGCGATGCCGAAGTTTTGAGTTTCCATGGACGAGTGTGGGTTCCATGGGATATACATGAAGAGATGATGCGGGAATTTCATGCTTCAGCTTGGGAAGTTCATCCCAAGGTTACCAAGAGGTACCGTGACTTGCGACGTCAGTACTGGTGGTTGGGAATGAAAAGGGAGATAGCTGGTTTTGTTACAAGATGTTGCACCAATCAGTAGGTGAAGGCGGAGAATCAGAGGCTAGATGGACTGTTACAATAGATACCCATTCCAGAGTGGAAATGGGATGATGTTATGATGGACTTCGTGACTGGGATTTTGTGGTCACCTCGAGGAAGTGATGTAGTGTGGGTTGTGGTGGAAAGACTCACGAAGGTAGCTCACTTTTTTCCAATCATGGAGAGCTTCGGTGTTGACAATCTCAGAAATTATTATATCCGGGAGATCGTATGTCTTCATGGGGTTCCACGTTCTATCATTTCAGATAGGGATGCCCATTTTACGTCTCGTTTATAGAATAGTTTTCAGAGGGAACTAGGTATACAGGTGCTTCTGGGCATATCTTACCATCCTCAGACCGATGGTCAGTAAGAACGTATGATATAGGTACTTCAGGACTTGTTGCATGCATGTATCTTAGACTTTGGGGTCTTTTGGGAGAAACATATACCCTAGTCGAGTTTAACTATAATAATAGTTTTCAGGAAACTATTGAGATGACACCTTACAACGATATATATAGTAGGCCATGCCGATCACCTTTGTGCGGGTTTGAGGCAGGTGAGGCAGCTTTACTAGGACCACATCTCATGCAGGATACTTATGACCAGGTCAAGTTGATTTAGAAGCATATGGAAATCACATAGTCTCGTCAAGAAATCTTATGCTGATCACCGCAGAAGACGTTTGGAGTTCATGGTCGGGGATCCGGTTTTCTTATCTGTTTTGCTGAGGCTGGGACACATATGGATCTAGAGACAGGGTAAACTTTCCCCAAGGTATGTGTGTTGATTTGAGATTCTAGGGAGAGTAGGGATGGTTTCTTATCTTTTGTAGTTACCACAGATGTATCAAGCCATGCACGACGTCTTCCATGTATATCAGTTGCGCCGCTATCATTCAGAACCATCTCACTTCTTTCAGCCAGAGGAGGTTGAGTTTGAGACAAATGCGTCCTTTGAGGAGAATCTGATTCGTATTGTTTCTAGGAGCACAATGGTTCTCTGAGGCCGGTCAGTTCCTCTCATACGGTTGCTATGGCAGCATGGCCGAGTGCAAGATGAAACCTGGGAGCGGGAGGCTGACGTACATGCTCAGTGGCCAGAGTTGTTCTGATCATTATCTACTCCACCATTAGAAGGGAAATTCGGGGATGAATTGCATTAAGGGGGGAAGTTTGTAAGAACCCTATTTTTAGTTTTGAGATACAGGTTTCTTCCTTTACTCATTTCCTTAAGTGTTTTTGAGAAAATAAGGAAAATGGGGAAAATATGAAATTTTGGAACTACACGTCATGTACTTTTACACACACCATGTGCTTTGGTCGTGTGGAATGAGTACACAGGGTGTGTATCCATGCCAGCAATGAAGGTTGTAAAAACTGACTACACGTCGTGTAGTGGGTATATACACACTGTGTAGTCAGTCGGTAGGGAAATAGTAAGGCGGTGTAAGGAACCACCAATTGGGTGACAATACATGTCATTTAGTCAAGAATAAAAGCTGTGTACTCATGTCGACGGATGAACAGTTTGGAGGTGCCGCTGGAGGAAGAGTTATATGAGGGGAGTACACGTCGTGTAGTCAAAAGTACACGCCTTGTACTTTGTTTTTTTCACTTAAAATGGGAATTATCCAACCCTGTTCACTTGATTGGCTTTGATCTAGATGGGAGCTCAGTAGAGGATGGCTGAACCTTCATGGATCTCTAGATCAAGTTTCAGGAATTCGTTTCTGCCTCCGTCAATCATGTTGGAACCGCATGGGTAAGCCCTTACATCTCCTAGTGTATTTCTTGCCAATTCTTCCTCTAATGAAAGTTATTTGAGGATGAATGAGAATTATGTTACCTCATATATTCAATTTTCTTGGATGTTTCAGAAGGCGTTGTTCAGGTATATCGATCACAGGTGATCGAGGTAGGTGGTTTGATGTTTAAATTACAATTTTTGTGTGTTTTTTTGTTTTTGTGTGTGCTACGAACCCATGTTGGGGTGTCGTGTGGCTGAGGAATTGGAATTTTAAATAACTATAATTGTATAGGTAATTAAATTTGATAATAAACTATTGTTTGGGATCACTTCATGGATCTATGACCACCCCAGGGGTGTGTTCCTCGGTTTATCCATTTGTCCAGGATACCCAAGGGTGTTCCATGATTATCTTATGCATTGGTTTTTCCTTGAGAGTAATTGTAAATAATTTCATGTTTAAATGTTGGACATGGCCCTATTACATTATAGCATGTGGGCATAGATACATGTTTAGACTGAGGGCATTGATGATTAGCCTAAGGGCGTAGTTCTATTAGCCTAAGGGCAATGCCTGAGGGAATGATTTCGATTACCCGAGGGTTTCATTTTAGTTTGGCCTATGGGAAGATTCTATTTCGCCTAAGGGTAATGCCTAAGGGAAAGGTACTATATAGCCTAAGGGCGTGGTTTTATTATATTTTCCTGAGGTCAATGTTCTGATTAGCCTGAGGGCTCAGTTCGGATGAACATTTAATGTCATTAAATTGAACTGCTAAATGAATAATAAAATGGAAATAACTGGTAATGTTAGTTACTTTTAAGTACTGCTTAGTTTATTGCATTTACACTTGCACAATAGTGTTGCATGTTTTCACACAGCTGAGCATTGGCCTTCCGAGGGTGCCTAATGAGATTATTTCTCACACACTCTTTGGTTCATTCTTTTCGGCCCAAAAAGATTACATTTCTGTAGGTGTGGATATGGGCAAGGGTTCTTAAACAGGTACTTGATTGCTGCTGAGCAGTAAGGGAGCATGGGGCCGGGCTTAGGCTTGCATTTCTACTGGCCATTTTGTTTTTTTTTCTATACTCTATATTGTACTATATTATACTATCTTATAACATGATCTGGTTGTTTTCTTAGAACATAAGACATATTGCATCATCATCTATATAATGTTTGGTTATCTTTGACAGTAGTTGTTTATTTTAAATGTGTATGGTTTATTTCTTCCATTGTTGTTGTATGATTTCTATTTTATTCCGCTGTGCTACACATTGATTAATGAGTTCATATTTTCCCCACTATCAGACCTGCACCCTTGCTGCTAGTCAGCAGCCTCTGGAGTTTGTGGAAATGTGCTTGAGGCCACGTAGAAAACCAGGTTCGGGGCACCTATTTAGTGGCACTAGAAACTGGGACGTTACAATGGGGTCCCACATAATATAGTTTCAGATCAAGACTCATGTATTACGTCACACTAAGAGAATTTATTACTAAATGTGCTTGGTACATAGGTTTTAAAAAGTATGACATTCTAAGCACAGATAGATGGATAGACATAGCATAATATACAAGTTCTTGAGAATATGCTATGAGTGTATGTTTATGACTTTAGTGGGACTTGGGAAAAGAACCTAGTTTAGTGGCGCATTCATATGAAAATATTTTTCAGGAAACTATATTGATATAATAATATTAATTTCTTTATGTCAAGTCAGGTGGATCTCCTATATTCATGATATAGGCAGGTCAGTTAGGGTTGTTGGGACAGAGTCTTGTGTAGGATACATCAGAGAAGATACATCTTATTTTAATGATTATGGTTTTTGATCAAAGTAGAAATATATTTTATGAAAAAATACATCACATAACAATAGAGTTTACATAGGTTGATTATATTTTCCTTCTAGTGTTTCCCAGATTGGGTCACCACTAGATATTTTGATAGGGAATGATGACACCCATGTTAATTGGGTTGTTTATGATTATGAAAAGAATCGGTTCAGTGGCATGATGAATGGATCTTCCAAAACGATACATTGATATGAATAACGTTTCAATGTGTAAAAAAATAAATGGTATAACCACATCCCTTCTCATGTAATCTATGTGGATGATGCTAAACATGGGAGGGATATGTTCTTTGAGGAGCATCTGATTTGTGTGTTGGATCATAGTGAGAATGTCTTCTGGAGAAAGACTATACCAATTGTTCATTAATTGTTGAAACATGGAAATGTTCAAAAGGAAACATAGGAGTGATAATTAGATATGATGGATAATTTACTTCAACTCTTGGTTCGGGAATCATATAGTTTCTTAGAAGTACATCCTAGGTATGGGCTGTTATAAGTTGGTGTGATTTTAAGTATTTTCCTTTTTTTGGTGATGAATCAGGATGGATATCATGTTATAATTTTTTATGTGTTCATTACACTTTTTTGGAATTTATTTTAGGGTGTGTTTTGGATTTATTTGAGAAAAATGAATTTTTGAGGGTACTGCATAATTGATGTGTTAATAGGGAATACTGAGAGCCCCAACACTACAAACCGTGCATTCCTTGATAGTGGGGATTTTCATGGACAGTTCATGGTATGTCAAGATGTATTACCTCTCATGAATAATTGTTATCCCCTATAGAATATGAGTATGGAGGAAATTCATGGGTAAAAAAATTGTGTGCCCCTACCTGAAAAGAGAGAGTTAATGACAAATTAATTAACCTGAAAAATAGATTGGAATTCACCTAACCCCCTTGAAACTCACCAAATTTGACCCTAACATAGTCCAAATAATCTCCTCACAATTTTAGATCCTCCCATATATTATAATCCTTCTCATCCTTTTTTCCTCATAATTCAAATATGTGATCAATGATCCGAACCCTTCCAGGTAAGGGTATCCTATCCCTATTGGTTTATCATTCCTCTTCCTTTCTTCTGACATACTTGTAAGGGTTGTTTGCCCAATTTTGATTTGATATTGATCATTTATTTTATATCATGATCAGTAAATGAAGTATATTTTTTGAACTGAATTTCAGATTTTAGATCTGGATATCATTGTACGATGTTCTGATGCTCAAATTTTGCAGATTTACATTTCCTAATGATTTATCAACGAATTTAGGTGGGTGGTATATAATTAAATTAAAAATGTATTGATTTGTAATATGTTTATAGAATTGAATAATTTATATTATATTTTTATAAATTTAGATCATGATAGAATTAATTAATATGGTGTTTTAATTAAAAGAAGAAAAATATAGAATTCGGGTAAATGAAAAATTATATCGTGAATAATTATTTTCTGAATTAATTATGAATGAATTGGGGTTTGTATTGTTGATTAATTATTTTTAGTAATAATTTAGGTATATTTGGATTTTTTATTTGAGTGATTAATTTGGGGATATTGAGATCATGAAATTGAGTAATTAATTGTGGAATCAATTAAGCGATATTTAGATTGATGAATTGATTAATTAATTTTTGAATTAATTAGTGTATATTGAGATTGTTGAATTTGGTAATCAATTGTAGTGTTAATTATGATATATGGGGATTTGGAGGTGATTAATTAACATTTGTATTACTTAATAATATTGATAGGATTGATTAATTATTGAGTTAATCAACAGGGAAGAGATGATGGATTAATTTTTGAGTTAATTAATTGGTTTTATATTATTAAATAATTATTCAGTAAAATATTAGGTTTATGAAGATTTATTAATTTTGGACTTAGTTAATTACATTGAGATGATTAATTTTTTGTTGAATGAAATAATGATACGATGAATGGTTACAATGAAAGTCATATAATAATTGAGATCTAAATTGGAAAAATGGAATTATAAGATATGAGATGAGATATATATTGGTAATAATGGAATTCTCTAACATGATATCCCACGGGATACTATAGGCATCAGAGTGGGATGAAGAATCAATTGAGGTTTGGGTATCCTCTAAAACTCTTGGAGTTCATGTGATTAAATAATGTATAATATATAAAGTTATATTTTTTTACGTAAGGCTTATTCTTATTTCATTAAAAAACTATAAAAACATTTATTTAATGGATATTTTTTTAGATACTATTTATCATTTCAGAATTAGTCTTACACACTCATTAATTCAGTTGTGTGATCGGTACCTAAATAGATTTAATAATTAGAGGATGAGATTGTTGAATGGAAATAATGATAGGTAGATGATTCAGGATGGAGCATGGATGGGGGAACCTGATGTGGTTTGGGACCTTCTTGGGATTCATTACCGTTATTATACTGAGTTTTCATTTTTAATCATGAAATGTCTTCTAGCATGGGATATGTAATTTTTAGTTCTAATTTTGTATTTCTTTTGTTGGATATATTTTTATACTAGTTTTTTTATATGATATCATTTGATTATTTAGTTTTTTTATATATATTTCTGTAAGAGTATTATCCGGATGAAAAAGGGTATACTCTACCCATTACTGATATTGTACCCTCTTTGCTAGTTGAATTTTTCAGGTGCATAGTGATTATTCTTGAGGTCATGTGACCAACCATCTTGAGGGACTTGTGTGTGGTTCCTGGGCTACGATGTGAAAATTTTATTATGTGACAGACTCTATTATATTTGATCGAGTTGTCAGGTTTACCCTCAGGTTCAATAGAATCCTTTTATTTAAAATTGGCACGTAGATGAATTTTACTACTACATATCACCCACATACATATGGTCAGTCTAACAGTGCCATTAAAACTCTAGAAGATATTCTAAGATCTTGTTCAATATATTTCGAATGATGATGGGACCAACACATTCCTCTAGTGTAGTCTCATATAACACATGATTCCATTCTAACATTACATTGGTACCATATGAGGCTATGTATGGTAAGATCAATTAGACTCAAATATATTGGTATAATATTAGAGTGTGGATGATGATGGGACCCATTATTTTAAAAGGGATGATAGAGACAGTTTAAATAATTGAATTTCAATATAAATCCACACAACATCATCACAATAGATATGAAAAAAATTATTATTGTGATTTAGAGTTCAAGGACAGAGATAAGGTGTTCCTTCATTTATCACTATTTAGGAATGTACTAAGGATTAGGAAGAATGGAAAACATTTTCCCAGATACATCGGCCCCTTTAGATCCCTAATCACATCAGATCTTTCACACCCACCCGTCCTATCTAATTTATATGATGTGTTCCATGTATTGATGTTGTGGAACTATATTCTCAAACCAACACATTTTATAAATATATAGGTGGTACCCTTATAGATTCGTCTTTCATATGAGGAGAAGCTAGTGAAATCATAGATTGTACAGAGAAGGTTCCACAAACAGACAACAAACATGGTCAATGTAATGTGGAAGAACTCTATGCTTGAGGACAGAACCTACGAACTAGAGGAGGTGAGGAAATAAATGTATCATCATCTATTTTAGTGTTTAAGTGAAATTTTTAGAGAGATTATTATTAAAAAATGAATAATGTAGTGAACATAACATTTATAAATACAATTATCTTTTTAAATGAATAAATTTCATTTTTTATACATTAAATTATTGAAAAAAATCCACTACATTGGTTGTTCATGAACATTATGAGTTATATCATGTTAGATTTAAAAATAATTATGAATAATGATCGTTGATAGTATTGAATTTATAAATTGACTATATTATTAGTATATGTTAAGAGAAAATATGAATACAATTGGAATATATTAATGATGGGATGACCATGAATAATAGAATTACACCATATAAAGAATATTTATCTGAGCATCCTTGTGAGAAGGAATCATAAGGATTTCCCCTTGTATATGAACATGAAGATAATTAATAACTATAGAATGAATGAAACCATTTATGGGAGAAGTTCAATATTATAGAGATCATGACCCAAATCATGTTCGTTGAACCACCCCAAGAGAGTGTTACCATTTCACACATTAACCTTTAAGCATTCATATTTGTAATAAAGAGTAATTTATATATAACATAATTGAATTATTTTTTTATATTTGTATTTTTAATAATATATTTATTTTATTCATCCTTTTTATTGTTACATTATAAATGATCAAATATGGAAATTAATTAAAATTTTCCATTTATAGGATGAAAATCATATTGTAATTTTTTTTTGAAATATATAGTTTCAATCATGACACCATTTTTTATGAATTAAATACTTTTTTAAAAATAACAATATTTTTGTATATAATTATTAGTAAAGAATATATATTTCAATAAAAAAATAATATAATTTTATGAAATGAAATATAATTTCTATAAGGTTAAAAATGTTATCATCGTAAAAACCCATTTTTTAACAAAAGTGATTTTATATTTAATATTTTAATTTAAATATTTATATAATTATCATGCTAAAAAATGTAATTTTTGAATTCAAAATGTAAAATATATGAATGGTATAATTTTCATTTCTTTCAAAGAACATTGATTTTTTTGGTATAAATAAAGCATTGTATAAATATACAGTATTATTACGACATTATAGATTCTAAAAAGTGATGAATAAACAATATTATGTAACTGTATAATAAAAACAAAGTTCTTCCATTAAAATAATTTATTTTTTATGTTATTATATTAATTTTATTAACCCTTAATGTATCCTCCAAACATTATATACTATTTTAATGATTTAAAATTAAATCTTTACGAACATGACTAATCAAAACATTTTCATGGGTATTTTTTTATTATTTCCACTGTTATCCTAATAAAATGTTTAAAATCACCCCACATTGATATAAAAAATTGGAATATTTTTAGTAAGGTTTTCAGTTTTTATTATTTGAGCATATAGTTCCCAAAACATATGTTTTGTAACACCCCACGTAAATAAATAATATGAAATATTCATATTTATCCATATTTGTGAATAAAATATTAATATGACTTTAAAGGGGACTCTATGCTCGATGGCGTACCCAACACGCAACAACGAGATTCTTGGGAATCTTACGTTGCACTCTAATAATAAAATAATATTATTTTAAATGGTAGTTAACATGTAGCCATTGTATTGGCAGGAATGGATAGAAATAACTAAAATATGATTATATATGTTTTTAAATGTTTTTACATTTATCCAATAAAAGATAAAGGTTTAAAATACAGAAAGAATTCAATTTTAGGCGTATATGCCCTAGTTTTAACTAAAGGTTCACTTATCGCCTTTTGATGGTGAACCGTCATTAAATATAGTTTTGTTCACTCTTATATATTCTATTGTACCAAATAAAGTTCTTCTTTATAATCGGGACATCAAAATTTACTTTGTGTAAATTTTTGGTATCTTTCCGATAAAGTTCATTTTTTTATGAATAGTGTAAAGTGTTGTACTTTAATTCAAAACCTCTTTTTAATCTAATTTATTTATATGATTAGATTATCATTTGAATTTGTTTTAAAGTGAAGTTAGAAAATATTTTTACCATTAAATTTAATAGTTGTCATTGGAATTAATTTCACTTTGAAATCGGACTTAAACTAGTGTCAATCTTTTGATACTTAATGTTTCATAAAAACACGCTATTTGCACTGACAGCGGGAATTAATTATTAAATTAATTAATGAAACTTATATGTTGTGAATTTTGTAAAATGGACTTCATTTTTGAATTCGGAATATCAAATATATCTTAGGGTGAATTTTTGGTATTTTTCTGAAAAACATCAATTTTTTATTAATAGTGAAACCACTAAGTGGTACTTATAAAAAATGATTTTTCGTTTAAATGAAATTTTACCACTTCTGTGTTTTGAATTTCAAAAATCCGACAAACATGGTTAACATTATAAAGTAAAATGTGGTTCAATGAGATAAAAATAATTTTTTGGTGAATAGTAACTTATTAATTTTTTAATCGCGATTAGAGGTAATTAGTGAAATTTAAGGCAAAACTGATATTATAATAAAATGAAAATACCTTTACACAAGTCCTAGCCATATTGGATGTGTCATGGCCGACCACAAAAAGCCATGGGTCAACTTGGGGACCCCATAGAGCCACTTTGGCTGGGAAATGACATAAATAACTTTTTATTTAATGTTAAAGTAAAAATGACACACGCATGAGATGTTTTACGAAATCAATTTTTACATGGGGATATACAAGTCATATTTTTTACTATAAATATTCATTGGAAAGATAAAAATATTTCCTAAATCATAGTATTTTTTTTATAATTTTTAGACGTTAAATAAATTAAATTATTTATGACATCATGATGATGTAGCGATGACCTCATTATTTAACGATTTAAATAAAATGGAAAGATAATGTAATATCTAAGCCCTACACATGTCCAAAACCTATTGGATGAGTGGATTTAGAACCATTATCACCTTTTTCTAGAAAATACATCAATGTGGGACCTCTTAAATCCGAATACCATTTTGAAATAAAGTGACAATTCTTCACTTTCCAAGAGTTCCCCTTCTCTCCTCTTATAAAAGGCCCCCACCTCCACCTCCTTACCCACACTCCCAAAGCCTTTGGATCGGCCAACCATTACCCATTGTGGTTCTCCACATCCCTCTATTACTCCTCAAATCCTCAGATTGGGCAGAAGTTTTACCAAGGAAGCCATTGAGCTCATACCAAGGGGAGTTACCCGATTTTAAGGTAATGTCTTCTTTTGAGTCCTTTTGTTTTATTTTTCTTCTCCAACCCCCTAAACTCTTTTTATTATTTTCTTTTTTAAAAACTCCAGTATCATAAATATACTAGGATGTCGTTATAAGATGGATTCGAGCTACAATTACACACAACTACATCTAATGGTTAAAGAACATACTGTTTCCGTGGATGGCGAATTTCTGCCTCACGAAACGATGATTGTTCAACACTCATATAACACCTTAAAAGGTGGCCATTAAGATGTCACTATATTTATATATGATATATAATATTTTAATGTTTTACTTAAGCTTCTGTATTTTTCATTTGTGGATTACCTTTATGTCTTCCATTATGGGTATATGTGATATCTTCATTTTAGGAAATGCGGACTACTGCCCCCTCAAAGTGATGTGATTCGTTAATGCCATACGTGGGATGTATAAAGTATGGATTTAATGTTATTATATATTATTTTATACTGGAATTATTATATACCTCTATATAATTATTTTTTTTCATTAATGTATGAGATAGGAATGAAAGTAGCGTTCATGCGTACGTACGGCTTACCGTCTCCATGAACGGTGCATTTCATTTCTTATCCCCAAATGTAATGTACTATTATAAGTACAAATTTATAATGGATATATATAATGAATTTTACATATAAATGATGAATATAAATCTGGAATTAAAATATAAATACATCTCATTTAGTTTTAATACCATTAATATGACAAAGAAATGAAAGTAGCGTTCATGCGTACGTACGGATTATCGTCTCCATGAACGGTGCATTTCATTTCTTACCTCTAAATGATTATGTAATATTATAAATACATGAATATTCTGGATATATATGATATATATGATATCCAAATCATGAATATCATTCTGGATATAATGAATCTTTGACCACACGGACAACATGTAATTGTAAGAAGTTCACTTTCGACTTAAGAACCAAATATCGACAAAACAAACATTATTAACGTAAATGATTACATAATGTTTATAACATGGAAATAAGTGATATAAAAGGATTAATAAACTTGAAAAAGGTTCTTATGAAAATATAAATTAACTCAAGTTTATTATTTAGGACGTTAAATAACGACCGAGTCAAGTCGGACCTGAGGTAAGGGATCCTAGTCCTCTCTTTCTTTTTAAGTACACTCTTTATGTCATTCCTTTTAAATCTCATCTTTATTGTTATTGGGATGTTATTTTATATTAATCTTACTGTAATTTTTATGTTCATGTGATGAGAGACCCTATTCTCTCTCATCAATCCATTTTGGAAGTTTTGAGTGGCACTGTTAGGCTGCCGAATTTTCGTAAGAGATCTGACCGCTCTCTTTATTTTTAAATACTCTCCTTTAAGTCACTTCTTTTAAGCTCCTATTTGTTATGTAGTGGGATGTTATTTTATATTCCTCTTTCTATAAACTTTATGTTAATATGATTAGTTACCCTATTTGATCTCATCAATCGATTTTTGTAAGTTTTCTGTGGCGTCGTTAGGCTGCCGAGTTTTCGCAAGGGATTTTTCATATCACATTTATTCCCATGAGATTTATGCTACATTTTCCACAATTTCCATTGAGTGGTGTATGTACTGCCCATTATTTTACTCATTTTGTAATATTCTTTCATTTATTAGTATTTACATCAATGTTGTATTGTCATTCCTTCACGGGGCGTATGTTTTGAAAGATACCCATGTCGGTAAGGAAACCTTTCACCCTCCTCTTTTTGAAAGACTTCTTTTGTTGGGTCTTTTAATTTATATATTGTTATGTTGGGATATGTTCTCATATATCCTTATAGATGTAACTTTTATTTCCAAGTGATGAGATACACTTTTTATCTCTCATCAACTCATTTTGATGTGACGCCGTTAGGCTGTCAAGAGAACTTCTAAACCAAATTTCGATTTCTTTGGGTTCAACATGTAGTTATTGAATATGTCATCCTTTGAATATGTGTGAATGACCTTTGATTATTTTACACTTAATATCCACTTATATTAGGTGTATTCATTTGTCACACATAATTATGTAATTGATTTATCCTTAAACAAAGGATACCGTCTTTGTATGGGACTACGTCTCAATCTCCTTTAATTGAGGCATATTTCATTTTATACACAACTATCTTTTATACGGTGTATAAACCCCTTTGACATTTACTTTTATACAAAAGGAATCTTATTCTACGAAGCGTTTTACTAAATGACAAAAAGGAATGTTTTTTTAATGTACGCGGTGACAATGACCTTTTCTGCCGCTGCGAGTATTATTTGGTCTTTGGCTTCCTCAACAAGCCGTAATGTTTTTAAAATAAAATAAATACCATATACTCTTTTATGTATTTTGGTATTGAAAATGGTTTTGATAAAGGATTCTATTATGTCAATATATTTAAATGATATATTGTGATTGAAATGTGGAAATGTTATCATTCCTTTATATGGGTTTTATGATTTATGATTTTATATTGGTACTTGGACATTTGACGGGTGGTTACATGATAAACCATATGACGGGTGGTGCCGTGAATACCAGGACGAGTGGTTACGTAATAACCTCCAATGCATTGGGTATGGAAGTCTGCCATATGGATATTCCATTAAGTATGTATGGAAGTCGGCCGTATGGCTATTCCATTAAGTATGTATGGAAGTTGTCCTAATGGCTATTACATTAAGTGATATGTGTGGAAGTCGACCGTATGGTTATTCCACTTAAGTATGTTTATGTCCTAAGTTACCTTTATATTTTATGTGTTCTTTATATGGGTTTTATGGTAATATTTTGGTTACAGAAGGGTAAGTAATGAACTTTTATTCAGCGAAGAGTTTTTACTACCTCAAAAAGGTGAAAAGTATTACTTTGATAATGTATACATGGTTTACTTGTTGTTTTGAAAAACTAACAGTTTTCATTCTTTGTGTATCCCTTACTGAGCTTTTTATGCTCATCCCATGTTTTTGAAATGTTTTTCACAGGACATAGCGTGGAATAAATTCAAGGATGGGTTCAAGGGAAAGTCATGCTACCTAAAACTTGGAACTAGACATGTTTCTTTTTAAGAGTTTTTTTTATGGAAATTTAGTAGAAGCGACTACTTTGTAATCATTTGAGATGTAATAGTTATGTCCTAATTCTCTAAAACTCTAAACCTAAAAAGATCCTCAATGTGAATATCTCATTTAATTCAATATTAAGTAAAGTTTTAGGCTGGGGTCTTATAGTTTGTATCAAAGATCGGTTTAGATAACTTTAGAGGTTAGGGTATTCTTTAAGCATAAGTGACATTACCATAATGGTTAGGATTTCAGAAAAATTCCTAGTTTTAGATAAAGTGAATGAGTAAGTATATCTTAGTGTTTACCTTCCTCATTAGTACATGATGGTTTTGTTGATATACTCACATTGACATTTCTATTTTTAGTGAATGGATGGATCTAGTAGGCACCAGAGAGACAGCAGGTTTAAAGGAAACTATGGTGGTTCTCTGATTAAGATACTAGATAAAATGGAGGATTCAATGAGGAAAGCTGTGGTTGTTATGAACCAAATATCAAGGAGTCATGATCAACCACTTGAACATTGGTATGTTATTTAATGAATCATGTACGAGATGACCAATAGATGTACAATTTCAGGTAATAATTATAAAGGTAACCATTAGAGTTTATATGATCCTTACTTTTGAGGTAATTATGGGTTATTATATGATATACTGGAAAATGAAAGGCATGAGATAAAATTGAGGTTAAAATATGTTATGATCATTTTTGATGATTTTATCTCTTTTTGGGGAATGATTTAAGAATTATATAGTTCTGGAAAAAGGACAACACACAGACCGTGTGACAACCCGTCGCTTCAGACAAAGCTGCGGGAATCGAACCCACAACCAAAGTGAAACTGGTAATTATCGCCTACCACTGGACTACGTGAATTCCCTAGTTAGTTTGACTAATTCCTTTTAGTTGGATGGTTTTAGGAATCAAGAGTATGTTTATATTGGGTTTTATATGGAAATGATTAACCTATCATCGAGGATATGTGATTAGGTTAATTACATTTCAATAAGAGACATTAAGAGAAACAGATTTTGTTTGGAGATAAATGTTACGATTTAATTTGGAAGACTATGTGAATAAATCCTTCAAATATTTGGGTTTCAATCTTATTTTGGTTTACTTTGAAGAATTTTATGGAAAAATTGATTATCAAATAGTCCTCGTTGAACTTTGGGTTATGTTGGACAAATTTTGGAGATTAAGAATAGCTTTTCTTTTTATAAAGGGTTATCCTTTTCTGGATTATCTGATCATGTAATAACCTTTTTGGTTTTGGTTTTGGTTAGAGTCTAATGACATGGGAAGTATATAGTTCTCTATTGTGGATTAGGTGATTCTCTAGAAATTAATTATAGTAATCTTAATGCGAACAAGTCTTCCTAAATACTTGTCTTTTGGTAAAAAATATGAGTTTGATAAAAGAAATCTAGTAAAATTTTAAAGTCAACATGATAATTGATTATGCTTCCTTATAAATAAATTCCTCAATAAAAAGTAACTTAAAACAAAAATGTTGTCTATTAACTTTTCCTACTGTGGAATCGAATACCGTTTAACCCATCACAAGTTTGTGATTTTCTTATGGTTAACATTCTCCTAGACATGTTTACTATCACTCACCATCAGAACATGACCCTTTGTTTTTTCCTCCATGTCCATATTTTCATACTCGGAATCCTATTATGGGTTAACTCGGGTGACCTCTGTACTTATCTTTCTTTATTTTAAAGTGATTGTTTTACCGACTCTTGTTCCGATGTGGGACTTTCAAGGATGTTTCCAAGCTCAATTTTTAAAATTGTGAGGATGCAATTCCCAAAAGGGCGGAAGGATGTAACACCCCAGGTAAATAAATAATATGAAATTTTCATATTTAACCATATTAGTGAATAAAATATTATTATTACTTTAAAGGGGACGCTATGCTCGATGGCGTACCCAACACGCAACAACGAGTTTCTTGGAAATCTTACATTGCACTCTAATAATAAAATAATATTATTTTGAATGGTAGTTAACATGTAGCCATTGTATTGGCGGGAATGGATAGAAATAACTAATATATGATTATATATGCATTTAAATGTTTTTACATTTATCCAATAAAAGTTAATGGTTTTAAATACGGAAAGAATTCAATTTTAGGCGTACATGCCCAAGTTTTCAATAAAGGTTTACTTATCACCTTTTGATGGAGAATCATAATTAAATATAGTTTTGTTCACTCTTATACATTCTATTGGACCAAATTAAATTCTTCTTCAGAATCAGGACATCAAAATTTACTTTGTGTAAATTTTTGGTATCTTTCCGATAAAGTTCATTTTTTTATGAATAGTTTAAAATGTTGTATTTTAATTCAAACCCACTTTTTAATCTAATTTATTTATATGATTAGATTATCATTTGAATTGGTTTTAAAGTGAAATTAGATAATATTTTTACCATTAAATCCAATAGTTTTCGTTGGAATTAATTTCACTTTGAAATCAGACTTAAGCTAGTGTCAATCATTTGATAATTATTGTTTCATAAAAACACGCTATTTGCTCTGACAGTGGGAATTAATTATTAAATTAATTAATGCAACTTATATGTTGTGAATTTTTTAAAATGGAAATTATTTTTTAATTCGGAATATCAAATATAGCTTAGGGTTAATTTTTTGTATTTTAATGAAAAACATCAATTTTTTATGAATCGTGAAACCACTAAGGGGTACTTATAAAAACTGATTTTTCGTTTAAATGAAAATTTACCACTTCTGTGTTTTGAATTTCAAAAATCCGACATACATGGTTGTCATTAAGAAGTAAAAATTGGTTCAATGAGATAAAAATAATTCTTTGTTGAATAGTAATTTATTAAGTTTTTAATCGCGATTAGAGGTAATTAGTGCAATTTAAAGACAAATTGATATTATAATAAAATGAAAATACCTTGACACATGTCCTACCCTTATTGGATGTGTCATGGCCTACCAGGAAAAGCCATCGGTCAACTTGGGGACCCCATGGAGCCACTTTGGTTGGGAAATGACATAAATAAATTTTAATTTAATGTTAAAGTAAAAATGAGACACACATGAGATGTCTTACTAAAACAATTTTTACATGGGGATATAAAAGTCATATTTTTGACTATAAATATTCATTGGAATGCTAAAAATATTTCATAAATCATCGTATTTTTTTCATAATTTTTAGACGTTAAATAAATTAAATTATTTATGACATCTTGATGATGCATCGATGACCTCATTATTTGACAATTTAAATAAAATGGAATGAAAATGTAATATCTAAGACCTAAACATGTCGAAAACCTATTGGATGAGTGGATTTAGAACACCTATCACCTTATCCTCGAAAATACATCAATGTGGGACCTCTTAAATCTGAATACCATTTTGAAATAAAGTGAATTTTCTTCACTTTCCAAGAGTGCCCCTCCTATCCTCTTATAAAAGGCCCCCACCTCCACCTCCTTACCCACACTCCCAAAGCCTTTGGCTCGGACAAACCCTTCCCATTTTGGCTCTCCACATCCATATATTACTCCTTGAAGCCTCACTATGGGCAAAAGTCTTCCCAAGGAAGCCTTTGAGCTCAACCCAAGGGGAGTTACCCGATTTTAAGGTAATGTCTTCTTTTGTGCCCTTTTGTTTTATTTTGCTTCTCCAACCCCCTAAAATCTTTTTATTATTCTCCTTTGTAACAAATACATTATCCTAAATATATTAGGATGTTTTTATAATAAGGATTTTAGCTACACTTAAACACAAATTCATCTAATGGTTAAAGAACATACTGTTTCCGTGGATGGCGAATTTCTGCCTCATGAAACGATGATTGTTCAACACTCATATAACACCTTCAAAGGTGGCCATTATGATGTCACTATATTTATATATGATATATAATATCTTTATGTTTTACTAAAGCTTCTGTATTTTTCATTTGTGGCTTAACTTTATGGCTTCCATTATGGGTATACAGGATATCTTCATTTTAGGAAGTGCAGACTACCGCCCCCTCAAAGTGATGTGATTCGTTATTGCCATACATGGGATGTATACAGGATGGATTTAATGATATTATATATGATGTTATACTGTAATTATTATATACCTCTATATCATTATTATTTCTTTCCATTAAATTATGATATAGAAATGAAAGTAGCGTTCATGCGTAAGTACGGCTTACCGTCTCCATGAAAGGTGCAATTCATTTCTTATCCCCAAATGTAATGTACTATTATAAGTACATATTTATAATGGATATATGTAATGTATGTTACATATAAATGATGAATATAATTATGGAATTAAACTATACATACCTCTCACTTAGTTTTAATTCTATTAATATGACAAAGAAATGAAAGTAGCGTCCATGCGTACGTACGGCTTACCGTCACCATGAACGGTGCATTTCATTTCTTACCTCTAAATGATTATGTAATATTATAAATACATGTATATGCAGGATATATATTATATATATGATATCCAAATCATGAATATCATTCTGGATATAATGAACCTTTGACCACACAAACAACATGTAATTGTAAGAAGTTCACTTTCGAATTAAGAACCAAATATCGACAAAACAAACATTATTAACATAAATGATTACATAATGTTTATAACATGGAAATATGTGATATAAAAGGAATAATGAACTTGAAAAAGGTTCTTAATCAAATAGAAATTAACTCAAGTTTATTATTCAGGATGTTAAAGAACGATCGAGTCAAGTCGGACCCGAGGTTAGGGATCCTACTCCTCTCTTTCTTTTTAAGTACACTCTTTATGTCATTCCTTTTAAAGCTCATATTTCTTGTTATTGGGATGTTCTTTTATATTAATATTACTGTAATTTTTATTTTCATGTGATTAGATACCCTATTCTCTCTCATCAATCCATTTTGGATGTTTTGAGTGGCACCGTTAGGCTGCCGAATTTTCGTAAGAGATCTAACCTCTCTTTTTTTAAGTACTCTCCTTTATGTCACTTTTTATAAGCTCCTCTTTGTTATGTAGGGGGATGTTATTTTATATTAATCTTTCTATAAACTTTATATTAATATGATGAGATACCCTATTTGATCTCATCAAATGATTTTTGTATGTTTTCTTTGGCGCTGTTTGGCTGCCGAGTTTTCGCAAGAGATTTTTCATCTCACTTTTATTCCCATGAGATTTATGGTACATTTTCTAAAATTTACTTTGATTGGTGTATGTACTGCCAATTATTTTACTCATTGTGTAATATTATTTCATTTATGAGTATTTACCTCAATGTTGTATTGTCCTTCCTTCACGGGGCATATGTTTTGAAAGATACCCAAGTCGGAAGGGAACCTTTCACCCTCCTCTTTTTAAACGACTTCTTTTGTTAGGTATTTTAATTTACATATTGTTATGTTGGGATATGTTCTCATATATCCTTATTGATGTAACTTTTATGTCCAAGTGATGAGATACACTTTTTATCTCTCATCAACTCATTTTGATGTGACGCCGTTAGGCTGTCAAGAGAACTTCTTAACCCAATTTCGATTTCTTTGTGTTCAACATGTGGTTATTGAATATGGAATCATTTGAATATGTGTGAATGAACTTTGATTATTTTACACTTAATATCCACTTATATTTGTTGTATTTATTTGTCACAAATATTTATGTAATTTATTTATCCTTAAACCCAGGATACCGTCTTTGTAAGGGACTACGTCTCAATCTCCTTTAATTGAGGCATATTTCGTTTTATACACAACTATATTTTATACGGTGTATAAACCCCTTTGACATTTACTTTTATACAAAAGGAATCTTCTTCTATGAAGCATTTTACTAAATGACAAAAAGGATTGTTTTTCTAACGTATGCGGTGACAATGACCTTTTCTGCCGCTGCGAGTATTATTTGGTCTTTGGCTTCCTCAACAATCCGTAATGTTTTTAAAATAAAATAAATACCATATAATCTTTTATGTATTTTGGTATTGAAAATGGTTTTGATAAAGGATTCTATTATGTCAATATATTTAAATTATATATTGTGATTGAAATGTGGAAATGTTATCATTCCTTTATATTGGTTTTATGTTTTATGATTTTACATTGGTGCTTGGACATTTGACGGGTGGTTATGTAATAAATCATATGACGGGTGGTGCCATTAATACCAAGACGGGTGGTTACGTTATAACCTCCAATGCATTGGGTATGGAAGTCGGCCGTATGGCTATTTTATTAAGTATGTATGGAAGTCGGCCGTATGGCTATTCCATTAAGTATGTATGGAAGTTGGCCGAATGGCTATTCCATTAAGTGATATGTGTGGAAGTCGACCGTATGGTAATTCCACTTATGTATGTTTATGTCCCAAGTTACCTTTATATGTTATGTGTTCTTTATATGGGTTTTATGGTAATCTTTTGGTTACAGAAGGGTAAGTAATGAACTTTTATTCAGCGATGAGTTTTTACTACTTCGAAAAGGTGAAAAGTATTACTTTGAAAAAGTATAAATGGTTTACTTGTTGATTTGAAAAACGAATATTTTTCATTCTTTGTGTATCCCTTTCTGATATTTTTATGCTCATCCCATGTTTTTGAAATGTTTTTCACAGGACTTAGCGTGGAATAGGGTCAAGGATGGGTTCAAGGGAAATTCATGCTACCTAAAACATGGAACTAGACATGTTTCTTTTTAAGAGTTTTTATTTTATGGAAATTTAGTAGAAGAGATTACTTTGTAATCTTTTGAGATGTAATAGTTATGTCCTAATTCTCTAAAACTCTA
The DNA here is from genome assembly GCA_963277665.1 of Viscum album. Classification (NCBI taxonomy): domain Eukaryota; kingdom Viridiplantae; phylum Streptophyta; class Magnoliopsida; order Santalales; family Viscaceae; genus Viscum; species Viscum album. Next base: position 569,380,043 of record OY728150.1, on the reverse strand, counting down.
AACCTGAAAATATCCTCAATGTGACTTACTCATTTAATTCAATATTAAGTAAGGTTTAAGGCTGGGGCCTTATATGTTTGGCCATTAATAACGAATTCAACTCTCTTTTGATATACACCACCACACAATATTCAATTCCTATTTAGTAAAATTCATTGAAGATATAATTTACTCTACCATTTCAATGTATATAGTTGTTCCATTGTGTCCCCATAAATTTAAAAACATACCCTCAAAATTTTAAAAGTGACCCTCAATATAAGGGATCCTCTTCTTCTCCTATTAATTAAGGATTATTCTAAATAATATTCCATTTGATTTAAAATTTTTCATACAGGGATATGATTTTACACATTAACATTTTATTAATTACTATTTTAAATATATTAGATACCAGTTTCATCCTCGTCGTTTCCATCCATAAATCATTATGAACTCCCTTTGTCATGCTGAAATGAAACTATGATATTCTATGTCAAACATTTTTTAGTGAATACTCATCACCATTTATACTAGAAGGAATTAAACTAGATGTAACTATACTTCATTTATTAAGGGAATTCCATTTATATAACACACAATCCATTATTGTGAGACTAAAGCTGATGAACAATTTTCTTATGATATTTGATATACGTACCATACTTATGCGTGTTCATGATATAAATGTGACACGTGGACATAAAATTATATATCCATCCATTGTATTGATTAATGTTTTTATCATATTATATTCCATGTATGGTGCAAGAAAACATATTATAAGAATATAATGTAATGAGATTTTAGTAGTTATTCATGAATTATGTTTATGAGTCTATGTTTTATGGTGTCACAACATTCCCATGTTACCCTTATTTTATCATCTTATATAATTATTATATGTTCATGTTTTTTATTCAAATCCTTATTATAATTACTTTATATGAATTTTGACTCACATTTATAACGTTCTAAAGGGTTATGATTTGATTATTTTTTTACCGGGATTTATAGATCACCCCTTTTCTTATATACAACCCAGGTTATCTCATGTAGTTTTATAAGATCAATAAAATTTATGGGTATGGTCAGGAATTATAGTTTAATTGTTTTTATTTATATCTTAATTTCCTATGTTATGTACCTAATTACTTAATGTAACTATGCCTCACAATCTTAGTGGTAGTTATTATTTTTTAATAAATCTTTAATTAATGTTGATTAATATATTTTGTTGATAAAATTCTTGAAAGGAAAAGTTTCATTTATTTATTAAAAAACATGGTTTAAAAAGATTAAAAGGGGATTTTTGCGTTAATCAATATGCCAAAATAGAAAAACATCACCAGGTATGTTACATCACCATATCAGATAAAGATTAGTGACTCCTTAAATAGAAATAATATTATCCAAATAATTTTTGTAAATTTTTGAGTAATTAATTATAATTTATCTCTCATATAAATTCAATGAATTTTCTCCAACATGCTTTCAATTTTGAGGATAAATGGATGAGACCATCCCCAATAGCCTGGACCATTGTGGTTGAGTCACATTCCATCCACATGTAATAGTAACCATGTAAATATAGAATTGTCACTACATTGATAATAAATTGAAATTCCAAAATTAATTAGTAAATAAAAAACATGAATAGGGTTATAACACAAACCATTTTTATTGTAATTTTAATATTTAATACTAGATAATATGAGGGAGAGAGAGTTGGATGATAGTTGAAAACACCACCCTCGTTACTAATTCTATTCTAATAATTCAATATAGAATGAACAACATCCAAGATGGGAAGACGAAACATATTATGCATCTTTTGTGAATGATATAGAGAGATGCTTTCAATAATGTGTCCCCAAATACTAGGAGCATGGAGAATTTTAATTTCAAAATAGTCTTATATTTATGTCCATATTTTAGAAAATGTCTCAAAGACTAATAAATATAATCAATGTATTCTCTATGTTGATGAAATATTATACATATAGAACCATTATTAATATCAACACCAAATAAAAAATTCAATATTATAGATTTTATAATTACTATTTACCCATGAAAATGAAAAAATAGAAGAATGATGTAATTCTTTCATAAAAGCATTATCCTGAGAGATAAAAAGACTATCAATTATCACTATAAAGAATTTTAGAAAGTATTACATTGGGTGAATATATGAAAAAATAAATTCCTCACCTTTCATAAAAACATAACATAAACCATATTCTTGGCCTCAAGAAGAATAACATCTAGGGGAGTTTCCAATTGTAATTTAATTACTAAAATTTTATTAATAGAAGTTTCATGAGATGTAATATAGTTTAGAAGGGGATAACTTATCCAATTATATACTCAAATTATCAAATAATAATTTATTGTTTCTTACAAGATAATGTTAAAATAGATAAGAGAGAAGTAATTCATAAAATCATTCCAAAATGGAGAATCTATATAACTAAAATTCCCAATTTTAATGCTGTTAAGTATTTATTTTACAAGAAGGTGATATATTATAAAATATGATTATTAATTCTACACATAATGTTAGCTTTAAAAGGATCAAATTCTAATGTTACCTTGATCAATAGTCTTGTCGCATTGATTTCTAGAAACCATTGCTTTTTTTTGTATTGAGAATGATTCACCTTGAGATAAAAATTTATAATGAAATATTAAAAATATTTATAAGTTCTATTCAGAATTTTTATACTATAAGAGATAAAAAAGATTTTGAGATAATCAAATATTTGATTCGGCTAACTCTTCCATCCATCAAGAGAATTTAACCATTACATGAAGCAAACTGATTTCTAACTGATATAAAAGTGAGATAAATACCTAATAGATGGCTTCCCCAAAACACGGGGAACTATGATATAAAAAAGAAAACACCTATTCTATAATACTAAATTCAGTAATAATATCAATTTTCCTTATAGATGGGATATTTTTCCAAAATATAAAAGTGACTCATACCAAATAATTTCCTTCCATAAAATTGTCTCTTAATGTAGGATTTAATATTGAATGTTATTAATATTTATTTTCACACCATTAGTAAAAATAATAATGTCATCAGCATAGAAAAATTATATAGTTCCTATAAGGTTTTTGGAATCTCTAATGGACTTGAGATTTTTATTTGTATACATACTAAGAATAATCCAACATAAAAATTAAATGGAAATAGATAAATTTATTGATGAAAGAGGACCCCCATTCTTGACACATATTGTTTTGGTAAAATATATCTATTGTGAGACATTAATATGTATTGAGAATTTAGATGATCCCAAAATAATGTGATCCCAATTGATGAAGCTGTTATCAAATAAAAAACTATATAAGAATGTTCATACGAAACCCCATTCTATGGTATCAATGGTTTTCTATCATGACATTCAATAGAATGTTTTACCACCCTCTAATGGTTTTCCTGATAAATTTGATGCATTTAAATGTTGTAATAAGACAATATTTAATGTTTATTCCATTCATTAGATAAATATGATTCATAGAAACAATTCTATTATCTATAATCGATAGTTTATTTGAAATAATTTTCCTAATAATTTTATAAATAATATTGAAAGGATCCACTGGTCTGAAGGGATGAATCACATTATAATTTGGAACATTAGGAATATGTGCTATAAATTGAGCATTATGTACATTAATTAATTATTCACCTAGGAAAAACATCTAATCATGTCTAAAAACATCACAATGAATATCATTCCAAATGAATTAATGAAAATATTGATGATACCATAAGAAAAAATGAGATTCCATTGTTAAATACAATAAAAACTACAATAATCTAAAAATATAGTGCAAGACAAATATGGTTTGAAATGCCCTTTCTGTGTCATATCTTGGAAATAAATCTTCCATAAAATTAATACAAGTAATAAGGACCATAAAGAGCACCATAATGAAATAATCAATATAAAAAACTATTTTTTCACTTTTATCATAGATTACACCATTATCATTTTTAATAGTAAGGGGGTTATGAAGCTTTAAAATAATTTATGGAGAGTTAAGAAAAATTTTATTCTAATCAATTTCCTTAAATCATTTTAATTTAAATGACACACTTTTCAAGAATTATTTCATTATTAAATGTTGATTACGATCATAAATAATTTTTGTCTCTTGTTCAATACCAATTGATAATTTATCACAATTGTCATTATCATTAATAATATAAGGTTCCAATTCATGAAGAGTAATATTGTCCTAAATATGGTTAAAATACTCATGACTCAAAATTTTCAATATTATTTTATAATTTTAATCATAAGGACACATGATATGGAATCATTCATGTAATTTAACGAATTCAACATTTCTTCAAAAAATATTATCATTCAATAAGTTGTGTCAATTAATTATAAAATAAAAATAGAGAAGGAGTTCTAGCCTCATTAGTTAAAATATTCATAAAAATGATGATATTCTCTGTTAACTTTTATTAAACTAGAACATGAAATATTGTTCCATGTATTAATAGAATTTACTTTAATAAAATCCCTTTCATGGTTACTGACCACCACATTATTCCTGTGATTCCTATACAATATAATTTTATCACGCAAAAGGTAACCTCATTAAAATCACAACTCACAATACTTATCTCAAATTCACTAGTTGATATAGTGGATGAATCATTGCCTAATATTTCATCTCAGTTGATAATGGTAAGAAAACAACCAATAAAGAACCAAGGATCCTTAATTTTGATGTTTAAATTAAGTATTTTCATCCATAACAATCTTCCAACATTGTGATTTGTATAGGTAAAAACAAAAGAGAAATATTTTTTATACCCCAATATATGTAGTTAAGGGTAACCTATTTCTCAGAATAAATTAATTTGCATACATTTTATTCATTAAAATAAGTGGAAACCCGAATACATTTTTTCATTATTTTATTTATTGGTAAAATATAGATGATATCCAATCACATAAACAAATAATTTATATGAAAAAAGTCTTTTTGGATATACAAATTCTTATATTATTTTCCTTATGCTTGTTGGAAATTTTTTTGAAAACAAACAGTTTCATGATTAGTTAATACTTGATAATTAAAAAGAATAATATTAATTTTAACATATATTCAGAGATTATATTCCATTTTTTTATGATACATTTCCATATATACACATAATCTCAAAAAAGTGAAGGTTTTATTGTCATCCTACTTAGATAAAACATATTTTTTCTGTAGGCATTTTGTATCAGATGCATCTAAATATCTTCCATTACAATATACAACTTTGAAAGGTCATTTTTAGCTACATTAAATGGTATGACATAAAGTGAAAATATGGCATGAACAATATGATTTTGCAACATTTTATACATGATAATTAACAATATCATCAATTTTTATTACAATAGCATAGGTACTTACCATAACGGGGTTTGACTTATTGTATATATTTTTTTAAAATCTATTATTTTATAGAGAGATTTTAATGTTACTACATTTGGATAACATGTATGGTGGTTCCATTATCATGTAATTGTAAGGGGAAATAATATGATCAGATCTATTTGCAGATTCCTTGTGAAATGAATGAAAACCGTCATGGTCATATTGAAAAGAGGTAATAAATGTTACAATATCTTCAAAAAATTAAAAAAAATGGTATAAACCATATTTTATGAATATTCCTAACCTTTAGAATCTTTATTAATAACATTCATATAAACACTATTATTATCATATAAGGATATTACATAATCTACATGTTCAACATGGATCTAATTTCATGGTCTATTTTGATAATAATCAAAAAACCGCATGATATATTGTAGAATTTCAAGAAAATATAGTTATCTATATAATTTACTTCATTATAAAGTTAAATACTAGAGGGAACAAAACAAAATGAAATATAATTGGATTGAGATAAGTCATTGTTCTAAGGTTCTTCATCAAAAATAGATGCCCAAGACATACCTTTATTGTTTTTAAAATCATATGTACCATATTTTTTTCTATCCATTTCATGTTATCAATTTTTCTAGGATGTAATTTATTTTTCCAGTTCAGTGACACTAAAATTTCATAATATATTAACCTTTTTTCAATTATTAACATCATAAAGTGACATAACATGCTTTATAATGACACAAATATTATATATTGTGACCAATAATTGTACATTGATCATAAAACTTGAGAACATACCCATATTATACATTAATGATAATATTACAATCATTGTGAAATAAATTGATAGAATATGGAGGGAAGATGTTAAAATATACATCAACCATAATACTATAATATAATCCATGTTTTTCATAAAGAGTTCATTGTTCCACTGTTAGTGGAATACCAATAAAATAAATAATATCATTCATGATTTAGGATGAAAATATACATAGTTCATACCATATAATTGATCCAAAACATGAGACATTGAGTTTCTTTATTTTAAAGGTTCAAAATTAATATGACATTCAGAAATATTCATCAATCCATAAATTACATTAATGCTTCCTGTATTACATTTAGAATATATATGATCCTTGTTATTCATCATGATTTGTAAAAGAAACATCCTATCAAAATAAACCATGAATTACTTCTCTCAAAAAAATGTGAAATCCTAGATTTAATATCAATATTAGACCATAGCTTATATCTCGTATAATATAGAATATGTACAAGAATTTATAATTTACGAAAATCACTTCTTTTTTAAGGGATTGTGTGTCAGCTAAGATCGATAAGTGACTATAATCTGTTTTAGTGAAGTAAAGAGGTCAGAGAAGATTGTCATTGATGATATTATCACTGTGAAGAACATCCAAAATAGTGATACTCTTTATTAAGAAGTGAAATTTCATGAAATATTCAGATAAATATATGATTTTTTAGTTGTATCACAGGATTCATAGACCTTATCGTTAAAATATCATTCCCACTTCTATTAAAATTAATCCATGACCAAAGTATTTGTGTGGAGAGGAATCATTGTAGTGATTTTTGAAAGGGCAAGAATTATTTTAATAATAATTTACATTACCCATTGAATAATGATGTTTTATTATTTATAGGGTTTGTCATAAAATAACCAAAACAAAATTTAATTTTGAGATTTTTTAAAATTTATTTTTTGAAGATTAATTGAATTAATATTATGTCGGTGTATCATAAGAATTAAAGGAAATTATTTAATCACCAAAAATTTAAAATAACAATCAATTATAAAAATTCATTTGTCCCTTAGATTAAAATTTTTAATTGAAAATATATATACGTTATCCATATCCTATATAAATTATAGATATTTAGAGCTACTGACTGAGATTTTTTATCATTATATAATGTAAAAAAAATTAATCAATTGAAAGTGTTAATAAATATAAAAATTTAGCAATATTGAATATCAAATGTCAATAAAAACTTCTATAATAAGATTAAAACATCTGGTTTTGAGATTTTTATCTCTTATCAAATTTTGACACTTTATTTTTTGATTTACCCATTTCCCATATGTTAAATTTTACAACGATTAGTATTAATAGTACAGAAAATTAAAATGGATCTTTATATGAAATATAATCTTCTGTATTATAAATATTTTATCTATTTTTAATATACATTATCATGAGTTGGTAAAAGAGAAATGTAATATAAAACTAGAAAATAAAATTAAATTTTTTTTAATATATTTTTTTTAAGCATAAAGAAAACAAAAATATATATCCATGAAATTACTAATTATAGTAAGATTATTCAAAATAAAATATATGATGTAATTTCTTTAATACCAATTCAAAAATATAATTCAACATTAAATTAAATGATTTATTTAATGGAACTGATAGTACATGAAATTTTTTATTTTTTACTATTCACAGAATAATTAATAATTTTTTGGAAAATCCAAAATTTTCAGCCAAGGTTAAATTATGCATACTAATTTTAAAAAAGTTCCTTTTTATAAAATAACATTTTTAAACGTAGGTGAGATTAATTATAATTTTCAAAAAAAATGAAAAATAAAACAGTGTTTTATAAAAATGTATCTTTGAATAATAAAAATATTTTACTAAAAGTCAGGTTCATAATTAATATTATTGATTTAATTATATAAAACCATAATAAATATTTTTATAGTCTAATTATTCTTATAAAATCCCACTTTTTAAGGGCTATGTGATAATAATCATGATAAATATTAATATTTAAATATTATATCATTGTTTTCTTGGAGACGTGTGTGTGTGTTGTATACACTATCAAAAATATAATTCTGTTAAAATATCATGATCATACAAATACGATGATTATTCAGATCTATACATTTCATGGAAGATACTATACCATCAAACGTGTTAGGTATATTGCAATGATGATTTTGTCTACTATTAAATCCTCTAAAATCTCACAAAATAATTTTATAGTGCCCATAATTTCATTCAATTTTGTGATGATTTCAATTAATAATTCATCATACATAATTTTTATGTTTTTATATTTCAATATCCAAATCTATAAGTTTTCCCTAATTACATTCATAGTCTCTTAATATATATTTCCAATCATGCCCCAAATTCTTCTATTTTCATTGACACCTTTTACATTCAAAAATTCACTCTCCAAAAGATGGGAAAATGATATATAACAAGAACATATATAATTATCCATAATATTATAATATGACACTCTCATTATAACACCATTATATTTGTGAGTTAAACCATAATTTATAGATTTATGGACATAATGTTATAGATAATAAATACTATACCTCACTTCCTTCTGTATATGATAATTATTTCCATTACATATATATATCCCATTATTTATCATTGAATAAAAATTATCCAATTTATATAATAATAATCAGTAACAGAATCAATTTTTTTGAAACTCTAAATTACAATAATTTAAAAAGGACATGTATCTAAAATAAACTAAAATATTCCCTACATGATTAGTGAGATCCCATGGTGGGAAATCTATGATCAAAAATTATTTTTATATATCCCCTCTTTAAACAAAATTCACCACTGATTATAGTGTCATAATTTGAATCTCAACTAATACATTCCAAATATTACCCGGGACATGAAAAATTTATAAGGATTACTACGCAAATACTATTTAATCTTTGGAATTACATATAAACACAAATGATCATATATTACACTGGAAAATGTATTTATGACAGATAGAAAGAAGGGTATTTTAATAACATTCATTACACAATAGTATCCTAATATTTTGTGTGAATACAAAAGAATTCTTACTATTTATAAATGTTTTCCAATAGAAATAATTTATTCAACTCCTCCAGGACATGAAAATGTTTTTACAGTATTTTCCACATATTTCATATATTTAATTAAACATATATTCTTTTATTATTTTTCTTTTTCTTACATAATAGTGAGAAATTACAACATATTAACATTTCCTCTTCTTTTATCACTATTTTATGCATCAAATGTTAATCATTATAGAATGTATGATATTCACATAGTTTTCTCTGCACAAACATCATCAACGTTTTATTAATTCTATATTCATTAAATACCATTGAATAATATTTTCATTAATTATTAATGGATATCCCGTGAGCTTAATAATTCTCAAAATATTGTTAAAAAACTCTCAAATATTTTTCTATCAATAAGAAATCACTAAATTTCAAATAATATCATTTTTATTCCACCCTAATAATAAATTAACTATTCTCCAAAATATATTTTATAGGCATTATAACATTCTATTATATAATCCATCTTGAAAAACCATAGTTTTTATTTCTAATATATGATATTTCATGTCCTCATGTGATTTTTTATCCCATGGTATGGAATATCCTCATTTATTACAAAATCCATGGGCACTATGTATCCTAATTTATTGTGATATTATATAAATGATGAGACATTTACATGGGATCGAATGATTAAATTATAAATGATGAACTATTATAAATTTACATCATCCAAAACTAACTTCTTCAAAATCACTAAATAGTTGAACCCAATACATATATTATAAATAAAATGTTTTTCATATATAGAGATCAACCCCATGGGGTTTTATACAGTATGATGATGATCTATATTGTATTTTTAATAAATAAACCTTAGAAACACTATCTTCATTTTTTTATATAAAAAATATCTAATTTGAGGTTAATGTACCCTATAATGTCATATATTGACATTATAAATATACCCTATACAGTTCTATGTACTATGAAAAATTTAACATAACGTTCAAAAGATACCCAATGATGATAATTTTCTCTAAAATATTGATAATTATAGTACATTACAATGACCAATTTTTATCCCTAGAAGGTAATATAAAAATTATGTATCTTATGAAGTACCTCTCTGCCCTATGAATATTCTACACTACACTCTATGAATTAGAAATTTTGGTTATGCTCTACAATATATTCTATATTGGTGAGGCTAATGATGATTAACACAAGGATCATCCCTATAGGGATCTATAATTTACTATTGAGTCAGTAAAGATTTCATTATGACATTTCCAATCCTTCTTGATGTGAAAATCACAAACACCTTATACATAATCAAATCTATATTTCACTTCTATAAGGAAGATTTCCTTTACAAAAGAATTTACCTCTACCATATTTTCATTGATCATATCAATATATTTCTTAAGTATAAAAATTGGATTCATACCTTAAACAATAAAATAATATAATACATAGATATGAAGCTTTCTGTTATACGATACGAATTATATATATGAACTCCAATGAATTTCCACTCCGAATTCTGGACTCCGAACATATACTAGTTCAACTTCGAACTTCTGTGAGTTAGACACTGAACTTCTGTGAGATCAACTCCGAACATCTATGAGTTCTACTCTGAACTTATACTATTTCGAGTCTGAACTTCTGTGAGTTTAACTCTTAACTTATATGAGTTCGACACTGAACTTCTATGAGTTCGACTCTGAACTTATACTAGTTCTATTTCAAACTTCTTTTAGTTCGACTCCAAACTTTTATGAGTTCGACTATGAACTTATACTAGTTCGACTTCGAAATTTTACTAGTTCAACTCCAAAATTATATATGTTCATATTCGAACTTTTACTATTTCTACTCCGAACTTCTATAAGTTCGACTCCGAACTCTATATGTTCATAATCTCAATTCTAGTGACCCAGACTCTGAATTTCCATAGAAATTCAGACTCCGGATTTCTACAGAATTCAGGTTCTGAATTTCTATAAAATAGAATCCTAATATCTCTTTATTATAGACTCTGAATTACATTTTGGTTAGGCTCCAATCATTTATTTTATTACATTTAGAACATCAGTTTTAATTATTCTTACACTCGATTCATTACAAAATGATGTCATGCTTTCATTTATTAACTAATAGTTGGATAAGTGTCACTTGTACAGGTCCCTCCAAAATTCAAGGAGAAATATGACCATTGGAGGAGTGAGCTGATTGTTTCAGCTTCACCTATAAATATGATCTCATTTGAAAGAAAAAAAAACATTGATAGAAATCTGACATCCATGACTACAAGATGTTGAAGTGATTTATAGAGAGAGAGGCACTTATCAACATTCAATGCTTCGTGCAGAATGTTAGAATAGATTGATCAAACTTTTCCATGTGCACACATTCGTCATGCGACTATAATTATTTCTGATTATATTCGAGGGATTCCATGGATAGGAAGACAGAGGTTCCAACACCCTGACGTTGAGGGCTTCCTTGCTGAGGAAGACAGAGGTGTCGACTACCTGATAGATGAGGGCTTATGAAGATAGCAAGACCGACACTGATCTTCGTAACGAGGGATTACCCTGGTGTGGGTAATAAAAACTTTCGTGAATGTATAAATCAAGGGACCTTTATCCAATGTTGTGGGATACCCTTATCATTGGGTTAAAAGTATTATTGTTTGTATCTTTTAGGTTTACTACTTGTTTTTCCGCTGCATTTTTTATTGCTAAGGAAAGTATAAATTTCTTATAATTTCTTACTTGTACTCTGATTTAGTTAGATTCTATATGCTTTAAGGTAGAATCTAAATCATTGTAACTTTTGTTAAGTTTCATTTCTAGAATCACTTTTCCAGATTCTAGAAAGACTTTAGTACTTATAAAGGTTTTGGGAATTATCCTGTTTAACCTTGTAAAACATAACCATCCTAAAATTTTTTAAGGGAATTTCTAAAATGTACAATTCACCCCCATATTGTATGTTATAATATCATTCTTATTTCGACCCTACATTCAGTATCACATATTATATCATACTCAGATTTATACCATCCTAAAAATTGGTATCAGAGGATTTGGTTCAATCTAAATTAATCTCACGATTAGATTCAGAAGAGAATTCTCGGATTTCTTATTCAGATTTATATTTCCGGATTCATACTTTATGGAATCTATTATTCAGAATCATAGTTATGATTCAATTTTTTCTTAGAGATTAATTTTTCCTGCATAGAATATTTTATCATGTTTATAGACTTATACTTCTAATAAGTTTGTGTGCCAAATATTTTCTTAAGGATGGATGTTTTAAATGTTTGTTCTATCGACAACTTAAATCATACCGGACCACCTATCATTGATGGTAATGATTATGAATATTGGAGAGATCGTATGAAGACTTTCATTATCTATAATGTGGTAGATAACATTTTTATACTTATTGGTGGATGCAAAATTCCTGGCAAGGATGTTAGCGCCTTTACCAATAAAGAAATGCATGAGTAACAACTCAACTATAAGGTACGCAATACATTACATTGTTCAATGACTAGGAAAAGAAAAATCCAAATTTATTCTTGTAAAACAACTAAATATATATGGATGAAACATAAAGTTATACATTTTGGTACATATAATGTGATTGAGACTAGAAGAGTCATGCTCAGAGTTGAGTATCATCATTTTAATTTTCCTTATGGAGAACTAATTTGCAAGGTGCAATAGAGATTCATGACTATTGTGAATAGCTTACAATATATGGGAGAGAAAGGTCTATATGATGAAGCTCTTATTGTAAGATCATCGATGTCATGCCGAATGAGTGGGAATCAAAGAGAACTGTTATTGATGAAAACAGAAAGGTTACTCAAATTTCTCTTGATGAACTATTTGGAACTCTTCATTAACATGAAACTAGAATGAAGAGAGATGTTGTGAACATAAAGAAGAATAATGTAAATGGTAGTGTTGCTTTTACTACAACTTCAAATCATGTGAGAGCTAAGAATCCTGAAAGTGTTACTAGATCAAAATCTAAGAAGGTTATTATTCAATCTAAATCTAGTGAGTGTGAGGTCTCAGAAAATGGGTAAGCTAATCTTGATCGAAGGATGAACAAGATAGATAGATAGAGAAATTTCCAATCCAAGTATAAGAAGAAATAAATGTAAGATAAGAATGATTCAGAGGTCACATGCTATGAATGCAAAAGAGCTGGACACATAAGACCTGATTTCCCTATGCTCAAAAGAAAAGATAGAAAAGAGCGGTATTCTGAAAGGAACAGAATGAAGTACTACAAGACCAAAGTTAAGAACTTTTTGAAAGCCAATGACACATGGAGTGCCAGTTGTGGTGACTCCTCAAATGAATCATCATATTATGAATCTTCTTGACATAATAATCTTGGTCTTATAGACAGGCTACCTATTGATAATCACTACTTGATGGCTAATGTACACAATGATGAATCATTGACCAATGTTTATTTAAATTCTAATGATAGTAAATATTATAACTCTTTTGATGAATAATATTCTTCTGATGAAGAAGATACTTTACCTACCTCTGGAGACGTTTCTAGGTTTTCTGAACTTCTTGATATTTAGAACTCAAAACTCATGAAAAATCATGACAAGGAAAACTCTAGGAATATTATTCATACTAAGGGAATATTAGATCATTCTAAATATCATGATAAGAAAAATGATGATTTTAAAATCATTTCAAAACATCTTGAGAAAGTATGTTCCGAAAAAAATAAACTTACTAAAGAACTAGAAAACATAATTTATAAGAAAGATTTTTTTGAGCCTAGCTCTAGCTAAAAATCAGATGTTTTTAAAGAAAAAATCTGAAATATTTTTCTTCGCGGAAGTGTTTTTCAAACATTAACCTTGGTAAGAAAAATTATGATAAAATGTATTCTCAAAATTGACCTCGAAGGAATACTTCTGGTTTTTGTTAAACATGTTCTAAACCGATTTTTAGTAACAACTACTTTGTTCCTCAAAGTTCCCCATTCTTCACAAAGTGTCAGTGTGATGGTCACTGGGAAAATAATTGTTCATTAAAAAAATTCAATATTTTTTATTTCATAAGGCTTATTATTCTAAAAATATGTGGGTGCCCAAAATTTTTCTTTCTGACATTTCTGGATCCAAGAAAGTCTGTATTCCAAAACCTAACATTTTCTTATTTTCAGATAAATAGAGAATGTACCAATAACAGTACTTGGTTTATTTATAATGGATGTTCCCGGCATATGACTTGTGAAAAAATCTATTGCGAAAATATTATCAAGATGATAGGAGGAAAAGTAACATTTAGAGATAATGCTTAGGGATAAATTATTGGTATATGTAACATCATTCTTCATAGAAAAACATTACTTTCAAATGTTTTGTTTGATAAAAGTCTTAAGCCCAACCTGATCAGCATAAGTCAATTATGTGATGATGGCTACCTAGTAAATTTTAGGAATGATAAGTGCTTAGTACAAAATTCCAAGGAAGAATTTATTCTTTCTTCCCATAGGCAAGAGAATGTATACAAACTAAACATAGGAGACCTTAGAAGACAAGACATACCTTGCCTTAGTGAAATTGAAGATCATTCTTAGTTATGGAATATAAGGTTAGGACATTTTATCCTTAGAAACTTATGTTAACTCTCTAAGAAGGGTTTAGGTAAGGATCTACCAGAACATAGATTTGATTCTTCAAAAGTTTGTGACCCTTGTCAATATGGAACGAAAGATAAATCTTGGTTTAAATCAACCGGTGAAGTCTCAACAACTGATTCACTACAATTGGTGCACATGGATATTTTTGGTCCAACACAAACTTGGTGCATTGGAGGAAAGTATTACGTATTTGTCTTGGTTGATGATTATACTAGATTTACATGGGTCAATTTCTAGAAATGAAGTCTGAAGCTTTTTATTATTTCAAAAGTTTTAGAACCCATGTTATAAATAAGAAAAACTTTCCATTTAAAAATATTCATAGTGATCAGGAAAGAGAATTTCAAAATTCTAATTTTGAATCTTTTTGTAGTAGAAAAATAATTACTCACAACTTTTCAGTACCCAGAACACCTCAACAAATTGGTGTTGTTGAAAGAAGAAATAGAATTATTCAAGAGATAACTTGAACCATGTGGAGTGAGTATTTTGTATCTAAACATTTTTGGGCTGAATCTGTAAGCACTTCTTGTTATACTATAAATCGTGTTTTGATTAGACCATTTCTTAATAAAACCCCTTTTGAGTTATGGAATGGTAGAAAACCTAGACATTCCTTCTTTATGTTTTTTGGTTTCAATGTATTCATTATGAATAAAAAAGATAATTTACACAAATTTACACCAAAATATGATGAAGGAATTTTCTTAGGATACTCCACAACCTCTAATTCTTATAGAGTTTTTAAAAAAACACTTGTTCTGTTGAAGAGACAGTAGATGTCTAATTTGATGAAGCTGATCCATTGGTTTTCAAACTACCCCATCCTACGTCATCTGATGTGTTTTCAAAAAATGATTATCAACCTTTGATAGAATATCTCTCTAATAAAGAAAATGTTCAAGAAGATGCTTCTGAAACATTTAATCCAGAAGATTTCCTACCTTTTGTTGATGAAAAGGTTTTACAAAATCCAAACCAGTTGTTTCTAAAGATTCATCCTAGTGATAGTATCATTGGTTATGTGACTCAACCTGTATGGACTAGAAGTTCCATAAGAAATGAAGTTGAATATCTAGAATTCCTTTCCCAATTAGAACCAAAAAGCACTGATAAAGCTTTAGGTGATGAAGATTGTATTAAAGCCATGAAAGATGAACTAATTAAATTCAAAAGGAACAAAGTATGGACCTCGGTTGAAAGGCCTATGGAAACTTCTATAATTAGAGTAAAATGGGTCTTCAGAAATAAATGTGATGAAAATGGAATCATCTTAAACAATAAAGCTAGATTAGTTGCTAAAGGTTATAATCAACAAGAAGGAATATAATATGAAGAAACCTATGCTCTAGTAGCTAGACTTGAATCTATTCATATTATACTTGCCTTTGTAGCATTCTTAAATTTTAATCTTTTTCAAATGGATGTGAAATGTGCTTTCCTTAATAGAAATGTTCAGGAGGATGTTTTTGTTGAACAACCTCCTGGATTTGAAGATACAAAACATCCTGATCATGTTTTTAGACATACCAATGCTTTGTATTGACTTAAACAAGCCCCATGAGCATGGTATGATAGACTTAAATGATCATTGATTCAAAATAACTATGTTAATGTAAATTCAGATCCATCCCATTTTATAAAGAAAGATAAGAAAAATATTTTGTTTGTTCAAATTAATGTTGATGAAATTATATTTAGTTCAACTCAGCAAAATTTAACTAATTATTTTGCGGATCTAATGAAATCTGAGATTGAAATGAGTATGATGGGTGACTTAACAATTTTCTTGTGGTTTTCAAATTTCTCAAAAACGAGAAGGAATCTACATATCTCAACATAATTATATTAATGATCTTCTTAAGAAGTATGGGTATGACAACACTAAGAGTATATGTACACCTATTGGTACCTCAAACACACATTATATTGATGAAGCTGGGAAACTAGTAGATCAAACATCTTTTAGAGGTATGATAGGAAGTCTACTTTACATAATAGCTAGTCGACCAGGCTTAATGTTTTTAGTATTCTTATGTGAAATATATAAATCAAATCGTAAGGAATCACATTTAAAGGTAGTGAAACGAATTTTTCTCTACTTAAAGGAAACTATGGACCTAGGACTATTTTATACTTCTGGATAAATTTTAGTTTTAAAGTGATTTTCATATGTTGACTTTGGTGGTTTTAGAGTGGATTGAAAGAGTACATACCAAACATTTCATTTCTTAAGAGATTCATTAGTTTCATGGTCATGCATGAAGAAAACTTTTGTATAACTCTCCACTACTGAAGCAGAATATTTAGCAGCTGGAAGTTGTTGTGCTCAAGTGTTGTGGATGCAACACACACTAACATATAATGGCTTGAGTTTTATTAAGACTCAAATTTATTGTGATAACACCAGTGAAATTACCCTTAGTAAAAACCATGCACAACACTCTCATGAAAAACACATAGATATTTGGCATCACTTCCTTAGGGATCACACACTTAAAGGAGATATCATTCTTTTGTTTATCAGAACACAAGATCATCTTGCAGATATTTTCACAAAATCAATACCCTCTAATAGATTTGAATACATTAAACAGAAGGTAGGAATGATAACCGTGAGGTAATATTCCTTTATTAACTTCTTGTTGAACCATTCTTCTTAAAGTAATAAACTCCTTTCTACAGGGAGATTACATCTGTTATGAAGTATGTTTTTTAAAAAAACTTTTGTACTAGTGTTTTTCATGTTTTTTGTAACAA
This sequence comes from Viscum album, assembly GCA_963277665.1. NCBI lineage: Eukaryota > Viridiplantae > Streptophyta > Magnoliopsida > Santalales > Viscaceae > Viscum > Viscum album. The sequence goes on along the minus strand of OY728150.1, from coordinate 569,362,324 downwards.
ATTTTTCATACTGAATATTTTCATAATGAAGTTTTCATACTGAATATTTTCATAATGAAGTTTTCGTATTGAAAATATTCATAATGAAGTTTTCATACTGGAATGTTTCGTAATTAAGTTTTCATACTAGAAACATTCATAATGAACTTTTCATACAGAAAATATTTGTAATGATAATTTTTGTAATGGGATTTTTTGTACTCATATTTTTTTGTAGTATGTTTTTCATAGTGAGTTTTTCGAAGTCAAATTTTCTTCAAGAAGAATATTGCCTATTATGAATAAACTTCCTGGACAATCCGAAAGGATTGACTTCCTTACTCATGATTTTGTAGACTTTTTTTTTGCTGGTAGATTCATTTTCTTTTAAAATTTCTTGGATTCGTTTTTTCATAAATATGAATGTTTTTAAAACCTCAAAAGATTAGATTCAAAATTTCATTCTAGGTATGTTTTCAACCGTCAGACCAGATCAGGGAATTTTTCAACCATTATATTGGTTTTGGAAGTTCAAAGGTCAGCTTCATCACCTATATAAACGACACCCACATTTGTGTCCCACATCGTTTTCATACACTCAAATGCCGAAACGTTTCCTCAGTTCTTAAAGACGGTTCTGAATCATTCTGTGCTCCTCTATTCTGAATGACTGTAGAAGCCACTTCCCAAGATATGTCTTCGGTGAAGCCAACTCAAAATGGTTATTCTACATAGCAAGGCCGGTCTATCCGAATTTTTTCAGTGAGTAGGATTATATAATTTATTAAAATGTCAAACTCAATGGTTGGGAAGATTTTTTCATATCTAAACCAGGGGATCAGGATACTATTTATACAGATTTTCTTGTAGAATTCTATGAGTCTGTTTTCTTCTATGAAGAAGATGGCAGAGAAATTTTTTCTTCATGTATTATGGGAAGACATACAAGCTTACATACACCAAGAAAACGTGCTTGGTAGGGTTCTCATACGATGATGAAGAAGAATTTTGGTCACATAAGTTACTGGATATGCAGGGATGTTTTATCAAAGTTATGGCAATGGTATTCCTTGGACTTAGATATACAAAAACAGCAAAGATTGGTCATCTCTCCAACAACAACCAGATTCAGCAGTTGTGGGTTCAAGGGTTTTTCATTCCGAGAAGAGGAGACAAGGATAATATAAAAAAGTGATATTTACATCTTGGATTTCTTGGTAAATCTATGAAAGAAAAATCTGATGAGGAATGTTCTTATTATTGTTCAGACATCAATAATGGCACTTTGAAAGCACAAATTAATATATATCCTTCTATTATCTCCATGATTATTATTCGGTGTCTTTATTTGTTCAAGGTTTCTTTCACTTCCAAGCCGAGAATTTGTAATATGATACTGATAACTGATGACACTTTAAAGAGGATGAATGATTGTTTTGCAAAAGAGTCAGGTGAGTTTTACGATCTGTTGGAGGAGGATGAAAAATCGTTCTTGATAATGTGGGGAATGTCGAACCATATAAGAAGGCAGGGACGTAGAGAAAGCTGAATCATGTAGTAGCTAAAGGCAAGACTCCTAAAACTATGAAAACCCAATCTGTACCTCCCAATCCAATAAAACCAAAAACATATCCAGATGAGGTGGCATCTAAGTGGAGGGAAGTTAAGGAGAATAGGAAAGAAGGGGATCATCATTTCGGATTGGACCCCGCAGAGGCTAAGGCCATAAGATAATAATATGTTGATGAGTTAGAGAAACAGGACAAGGAAAAGAAAATGAAGAGGAAGATGTCTAAAGCTGATGTTGTAAAATCCATTTTGAGAGCTACAGAAGTACCCTCATAAAATATTCTAGTACCAAAAACATTACTTGTTGAGCCTTTACCTGAGACCCCTAGAAAGAAATACTTCACTCTAGAAAAAACTGGTGAGATAGAAGTTGTTGAAAGAGTTTAAGAAGAGGAGGAATTAGAAAAAGATGAAGTAGTAGTGGAAGGATGTGATGATTTAGATGAATTGATTAAACAAGTTTAGGATTATCAAGATAAGGAAAACCTATCAGAAAAACTACCACTCTGAACTTCTGAGGCCGAGTCCTCAAATCTTGTCACTCCATGAAAGGGAGGTGAGGAAGAAAGTAAGGAAGATGAAGAAAAGGAGGAAGAAAAAGAGAAAAAATCATCTGAGGAATTAAGATATGAGAAGAACTCTCTTGAAGAAAGAGCCAAGAAGGAGAAACCAGATGATGATAAGATTGTTCAAGTATTTGAAAGTGAGGAAGAATCTTCTGATGATGCAGTTCTGAAAGATTATAAGGGGAAGCAAGTGCTTATGCACATCCCAACAAAATATGTTGTAAGGAAGAAAGATGTCGTGGTTCCTCAAGAAGAAAGTTGGTGGAAATTGAAGAACAACAATCCCCAGGCAAGGTGTTTGATTCGGAATCATTAGTACTGGGTCATGATTTTGTTGTTGAATCATTGATGAAATTGGTGGACACCATTTCGATCATTCCCACAATAGAAACCAGATGCCAGATACTTCATGATAGCCTAAATCAGGAATCAAAATCCTTATCCATGGTCATGGATAAGTGTGTGAAGATTGAGTCTGAGCACAATACTTTTCTTATCAATTATGAGGTCCAAAAAAATCATGCAGCAAGATGACATTATGGTAAAAGAAAATTGATGAGGATTTTTCAGAGCGTGATCATTTTTAGAATGATGTTAAAGAATATTTTGACACCGAGTATGCAAAAATGATGAATCTTCAGGATAAGCTGACCCATGAGAAAAATACTCGAAATCAACAAGTGAGGGATCTGAATGGGAAGCTTAACTCGGATTATCAAAACTGGAAAGGGGAAAGAGATATTCAGATTTATATCAAAGATATGATTGAAAAGTAGGATCAATTACTAAAGATGCCAGAAGAGGCCTTGAAGGATCAGGCAGAGTTCCTAAAAGCTCAACAAGAAAGAATCACAACTCTGGAGAAGCAAGCTGAGGAGGACCAGAAAGACTTGAAGAAGCTGAAAACATTGTTGAAAAAGTTAATCCCAAAGGAAAAGGAGGACAAATAGACAAATCTGATTTTTTATAATGATTTTTTTTTGTAAAAATTTATTCAACTGTAATGAAATATCTGGATGCTTGTGTTGTTTGTTGTCTTTACTAATGTTTCTGGGACTTTATCATCTTTTCCATTCCCTTAAAATATTTTTGAAAATCACAAAGGGGGAGAATGAAAAATAACTACTCAAAATATGGAGAAGGAAAAATTTCTAAGTCAATAACTATCCTTAAGTAAGGGGGAGTTCCACATTATGATGTTTTTCCATCCCATGGACATGATAATGAAAACTCCATTCCAGAAATCCTGAATTCAATCCTTAGAGTTCCTATGCCTAAGGGGGAGTTAGGTGTATTCAACATCATCTATGAACAAAGGGAGATAAGTTTTAATTTCAAAGTCTAAAGAAATTTTTCTAAGTCCTTATATTTCTTTTTTGATAGGTTGTTTGTGCTTTCCATAAAGGGGGAGATTGTTGAGTCAATAATGACTTCCTTATGACTTTTCCATTCCTTCTTGTTATGAAAATCACAAACACCTTATACTTAATCAAATATATATTTCACTTATATAAGTAAAATTTACTTTAAAATGGAATTTACCACTATCATATTTTAATTTCCCATATCAATATTTTTCTTAAGTATAAAAATTGGATTCACACCTAAAACCTCGAAATCATATAATAAAATGATAAGAAGAATTCTGTTTTAGGATCCGAATTCTGGATATGAACTCCAATGAACTTCCACTCAAAATTATGGATTCTGAACTTATAATAGTTCGACTCCAAACTTTTAAGAGTTCGACTCCTATCTTCTGTGAGTTCGAATCCGAACATCTATGAGTTTGACATCGAACATATACTAGTCCGTCTCCAGACATATGTGAATTCAACTCTGAACTTCTGTGAGTTCAACTCTGAACTTAGACTAGTTCACTTCTGAACTTCTAGGAGTTCGACTCCGAACATTGTAAGTTCAAATTCTGAATTCTAGTGATACTAGACTCTGAATTTACATAGAAATTCAGACTCCGAATTTCTACAGAATTAATGTTCAGAATACATATAAAACAGAATCTAAATATCTATTTATTAGACTACGAATTCCATTTTGGTTAGACTCTGAACTTTTATTTTCATACATTCTGAACAATAGTTTTACATATGCTTAGACTCATTTCATTACAAAATGATTTCGTGATTTATGTTATTAACTAACTGTTGGTTTATCGACATGTGTACTCATCCCCCCAAAATTCAAGAAGAAAAATATGACTGTTGGAGGAGGGAGCTGATCATTAGAGCATTGCCTATAAATAGGAGCTCATTTGAAATTCAACCACAACATTGACCGAACTCTGACATCTGTGCTTACATGCTGTTGAAGTGATTTCTAGAGAGACAGGTTCTAATCAACTCTCAAATCTTCATGTAGAAAGTTTTAATAGCTTGTTCAAACTTTTCCTTGTCCAGACTTGCTTCGCGAGACTCTGATTTTTGCTGATTACAATCGAGGGCTTCCATGGATAGGAAGACAGAGGTTCCAAAACATTGATGTTGAGGGCTTCCTTACTGAGAAATATAGAGGGGTCGACTACCTAATAGTTTATGTCTTGTGGGTATAGATAGACAGACTCTGATCTTCATATAGAGGGCTTACCCTGGTGTGGGTAAGACAAGATTTCTTGAAATTATAAATCAAGGGAACGTTATCTAAGGTTTTTGGATACCCTTCTATTTAGTTTAAAAGAGTTATTGTTTGTTACTTGTAGTTGTACTTCGTGTTTTTCCACTGCATTTTATATTTCTAAGGAAATTATAACATTCTTATACTTCCTTACTTTTACTCTGATTTAGCTAGAATCTATAAGCATTAATGTAAAATCATAATCTTTGTAACTTTTGTTAAGATTCATTTCCATAATCACTTTTATGGATTCTAGAAAATATTTAATACTTATAGTGGTCTTGTGAATTATCCTGTTTATCCTTTTAAACATAACCATCCTAAAAATTTCCTAATGGAATTTTTAAAACATACAATTCACCTCCCCTCTTGTATCTGAGAATATCATTATTATTTAGATCATACGTTTGTTATCACAAAGTATATCATACTTAGATTCATACCATCCTAACATTTATCCTAAGAATATTTCATTCACATTCAATGTAAAATATCATATCCTTCCAATTATAATTTTATTCCTTCCCAATCAAGTCCAATAAGAATTACCCAGTTCAATAGACATCATCTCACCACAAACAGCTTATTTTAGAGGATTTGGGATATAATTTATGAATTTAATATAAACTCCAACACAATAGGTTATATCAACTTTATCTTTCTCCAAAATAACTTCACATGAAAATTTCATTATTTTATAAGAATAGTTTCAATATCATATCATAATAGCTTCAACTTAAGACTTAGAAAACACCCTTGAGAATATTTTCATAAAATAATTCACAAGTCACAATACTATATCAATTTTTTTCACCACCAATCTATACCATTCACCCTTTATCAACTCAATCATGTTATCAACAAGAGTTAAAAATATTATGAGTATATCGGAGTTCACTAATAATCTCTAATTTTTTTCATCCTATAAGATATAAAATCCAAAGAATCCAAATTCCATTATATACATTACTTATAATATATAAAATTGGAGGGGAATACTCATGTTTTATCATATAGAATGTAAATTGTACTTAGATTGGGGTGATATTACTTCAGATATAGGGAAAATTAAAAATCACATATTATCATCATTTAATAACATGGGATGTCCAAACAATTTCATGAATTTTATGTGTTGATATAGTCTCATGATAGAATCATTAGTGATGTAGGAGGTAAAATCAAGAGAATTATATAACCCTTTATTGGGAACCACATTTTCGATTGAGAAAAACTGATAAATAACCATTTGTAATTGAAATTATCATATTTGATATTTCCTCAAATAATTTTTCAGAACACTAATGAAAAATATTTATTGACATTGTAATGTGAAAAAAAATTTAAAATGAAAGGGTTATATATTTCATTACTATTTTAAAACATTTTAACTATTCTATGAATAAATATATTATATAATAATATATATTATAAATATTCTTTTAGAATCATTGAGAGGAGAACTATAAACAACCCATTGATCGAAGGTTCCCTTACAATAGTAGCTCAATGATTCGATGATTCCATTCGATGCTATAAATAAAATTATTTACTCATCTCATCTTCATAAGGTAAGAATTATATATATTTAGAAATCACAATTTTATTTATCAAACCATGATAATTTGTTCCGCCAACAATAAAGTTGGAAAATTATCAAGTGGTACCTTAACCATAATTTCAATGAAGTGTCACTTCCCTAATGTAAACATGTTGTATTCATAGAACAGAAAAATCATGTAAATTTTTAAAATGAGGTGAAAATGTATATTATTTTTGAATTAAATCTGTCCTTGAATATTTCGTTATATACATATAGAATATTGTATTCACATTCTCAAAAATAAAATGTCCTAATGAGTTGGGGGTAAATGATCACCACGATTACCTTCCTCGCCAATAGATACTGGGCCACAATATTCACAAATGTTTCATCTCTTAAGAATTACTCATGATGATGATATAGTAATACATAAAATGTTGTTAAAACCCATAAATCATGTGACTTATTTCTTCTATACACCCCAAAATCATAAAACAAAATTGGCACTATGTTCTAATTATAGGGGAACATAATTTTTAAATAATGGATAACATTAAATTAGGTAAACAGTGAGAAATGTTTCATATATAATGATAATATGTGCATCACATGAACAAAGATTCTTCTATATCATAAAAAAGAAAATTTTATCCATTAAAATAATAAAAAACACTTTTTAATAATTACTAATGGAATATGTCATGAGAATATGATCCATTCTAATCATCCAAATAGTTCTAGACAGAAATAGAGTTGTAGTATCTCTCTATCAACATTTTTCACATGAAAGAACCATGTTATGATGATTAATATTCAATAAAATATATGTATCCCAAAAATTACTTATGATTCCATTTATACCATGGGATGTAATACGATAATTGACCATATTGTTTACACATCATTCCCACTAGAATCATTTATTATGTCAGGACTCTTATAGAAGATCGTTAATCCTATAAAAAATGTTTTTTATTCAAAATATTATATGGATCCCAAATATTTGATAATATTCATATATTTATTAGTTGAGCATATAAAAATATGACATATAGTAATATATATGAATTCTAGTTATGCCAACTCCACATATAACAAAATCACCCCAAGGTATGTTTAATGAAAGATTTTGTTAGCAAAGTTACCTTCAACAATTTCTTTCAACCTAAGAACAAATTGTATGATAGGGAGAGTATTATTCTGGCTTAAAAATATAAAATTTGGTTATTTCATTCGATTATCATTTATAGATATTAAATTTTCAATAATCATCACCTTTCCAAATAAAGATAACATTTTTGGGGATCATTGAATTCCCTATAAATTCAAGACTGAAGTGTTCATTTTTGAGATGAAATGTCTGTAAAAAAGCCATATAAATTGTCATAATGTTAATTACATCATATAATATGAATATAGAAATACAATATCATATAACACCATTATTTTATTTATATATATAATGTGTAACATTATTGATATTAACTGAAAAATTATGGATAATAGATTATGAATAAACCTCACCACAATCTGGACCCTCTACCATTTATCCAACAGTGACATTGTTGTGTCTTCTTCTATCTTAAAAATATGGGGTCATGAAAATGAATATAGATTCCCATTATGAATTTTAGAATAAGAACTCAATTTAAAACCATGTATCTAACAAAATATTCATAGTGGATCAACATAATATAACATTCAATGAATTATTAGGTAGTTCACGGTTTAGGGTACATGGAATGGTAAACAATTTATATAAAAATGGATAAAATACTATTTTTATTGGATGATAAATATTATATATGGTTAAAAATCTAGTTTTTAGTCCATTTAATCTCATTAAATTTATTAATAGTACCATCTAATGGAAAAAAAGTATGCATTAGAGTATATCACAATATTTATAATTTCTACGAATAGATTGGAATTATATATTTTGAATACATGTATAGAACTGTGTAATTAAATTTTCAATCCCCAAAATCATATTGAGTTATAAAATCTAGATATTTTAATCCTAAATTTTATGTTGTAAAATAAAATATACCATCAAATAACCATTCTCTAATATGATATCCATGTTGATATTTATATTAATAATTCACTATTAGTAGATGAAGACTTCCCCTTGATATCATTTTAGGTCAATATAAACTTTTTGAAAATCTATCTAAATAATAGTATGAATATTATTATGCTAATGTTTCAAAGTCCCTTCAATTTTATATATTACATCCCAAAAATTTGAAAATGGGTCTAGGAACCTTCACATTCATTCCCATGATATCAGTTCACCTATATGTAATCATCCATTCCTTATATTTATTTAACCATATTGTGATTAATAAATCTCACACATCATCGTCTAAATATAATAATATGAGTTAATCCCTCTCTAATATCAACAATTTATAGTAAAATATCTGGGATACTCCACTAACATGTAAGGCATGAATTTTAACTACCATTGATGACCACAGAGTGTTGAATTTGGATACCTATGAGGACCCCAAACCAACATGAATTATTATGGCTATGATACTATATTTATAGTAAAAATACATATATTTATTCAATAAATATAGATATGGTTCTCAGGTAATTACCAAAAAGTACATCTATTACACCAATTAATAATTTACTTGTCCCGTTGGACTTCCACATAACCACTATGACTATAATTCATTGGGATGAATAATGAATCCAAAACATTATATTGTGGTGGAGGTTTTGGAAGTTATATTTTCAAATTACATGAAAAGGTTAAGGTTCAATATTTGATATTCCTTAACAAAATATTCTTTATGGATAAGAACGATGGAAAAAAGGTTCTCTATTGACCATAAAGATATGAATGACCACAATCCAAAATATGGTATCTTAGTTTTTATCCCCAAGGTTTTAATAACTAAAATAAGTTGTTTTATTAGACTTTTTATTCATTTATAAGAATTGTTTTGAATATATATTAACAAAATTCATTAGGATGAGGTATCCACACATTTCATTTCGATGGAGTAAATTTTAGACAACCTATCAATGTCACATTTACACTGTTTTGAACTGTTTTATGAAGAAATCTTATAATAATATGTATATAATATACCAGTCAAATATTACTTGAAGTGTGGTCACATAGAAAATATTTATATGATAATAAATATGTTACATCAATTGAAGCTGAAAAATAAACATGTTGAAATGTTATTTTAGGGCGACAATAGGGAAAATTCATGGCTTCACGGTATTTGTTTGACTCACCTGTTTTGATAATCCCAAATCATGTTTTGATAATCCCAAATATTTTTTTAATTTATGTGAGAACCATGTTTTCTTTCTATGATAATTATTTTCCCTTAAAGTTTCCTATTTCTATAGAGTAATATTCATATACTCTTAATCATACTTCTAGATTGGTTTAGTTTAGAGTGTAGAATTTATCTAAGTACAAGGTCACCATTACAATGTTACTGATACAAGGCTACCATTACAAGGTCACCATTACAAGGATACCGATACAAGGTTACCGCTACAAGGTCACCAATACAGGGTCACTAATACATGGTCATCGATACAAGGTCACTGATGTAAGCCTATTGTATACAGTTACCGCTGAAGGCTACTGTTGGAAAGATATAGATGGAGATTGTTGATGTGCACCTACCTTTGAATCCTACCAATATAAAGGCGACAGTTACCAGTCTATCGACACATATCCTTCTATACTTTGTCAATTTATCAATATTATTCTTATGGTCATATATGATAAATTAAGTGTTTCTTACATTAATTAAGGACTATTGTAAACATTTTAGGAGATGGTACCTAGGATAGTATGAGGTACGAGAATGATTGCACGTGATCTAATAATTTCAATTATCGGACCTCAAATTTAAAAAACGGGAAGACTAGGAAAGAATGAATGGAGTGAAATACACAATTCTAATGTATAAGGAAGAAACAACCAATGAACAAGGAAGAACATTTTTCGAGCATCCTAATTTCAAACCCCAAGAATTATAAGAAGATATCTATGGAAAAAACTTGACTCTACCGTCTATGTCTCTTAAACATTCAATCAACTCAAAAATTAGAACATCCAATTCATGAATACTAGTACCGAGAGTTGCGACACTCTATTTTGGAGACAAATTCCATAGATAGACTCAAACATCAAATTACTTACTTCATGTATTTAAGATATGAACCTCAAACACATAGATCATTATAAACTCTATCTCATCCTAATTGCTTTACTGTTTCATTCTTTTTTACATTTTTGAGATGTGCACGTGTATATCTATCTCACACACTGTATCTTGTTCTTAAACTAGAGGATACTGAATATTCTAACATCAAACATTATCTACGTTTCATTCCCAAGTATATATTTGGAAGAGACGGTGTGTGATTGTATCCTTTTTAATTACCATGATGAACAATGGTAGAGGGTGTGAACACTGGACAGTTTGTGAAAACTATTGTGAAGCCGAATACAGTCTATGTATCATGTGTATTTATCGTATAAGAAACTTGGTGGTAGATGATCACCGAGTGGAGAGGACTATGTCTTTGCTTGTGACTGAATCTCTTTTTTTTTCTTCATTGTGCATTATATTTTGTTATGATCTATTTTTTATTATCCACTGCTTATGTTTGATAAAACGTAAAACAATTTTACTTTCAATATGATCATTAATTCTGGTTACTGTGTATATTTTCATAATTCAGTAAACCAATTTCAAAATTTGAATTAGGGATTATATGGATTCAACTGAGGACTGATCAATCGTAGTAGGAATTCTTGGGAAATTAAACATTTATAACTCTACTGCCTTAATTGAATGAGTTTCTTTGAAATGGGAGATTTTTTCCTTAATGTTTTAAACAGAAATTTTTAATTGGATCTCAATTCACCCCCTCTTGATTATCCACTCTGACCAACATTTGGTATCAGAGGAGGTTATGTTTATTTTCAAGGGTTCAAATTCTTTTCAACTGTGATTTTAGTTGTATCTTAATGATCATAAAATTTATGTCATATCTAAATTTCTAGTTCTTTAAATTCTATGTAATGTGGAAAATAATGTTGAGGGTGTTGCTACTAACAGGACACCATTAATTAACGGTAATAAATATGGTTAGTGGAAATTAAAAATGAAAATGTGTCTAGAGAACATGGGACCTGAAATCTGGGACACAATTGAAGAGAAACATGTATTTCCTACAACTTCCAGGGACACATGGTCTGAATTGACTAATGCTACATATAATAATAACTATAATGAAATGAATTCTTTATACTGTTCTCCATGTGATGAGGATTTCAATAGAATATATTCCTGTAAAACTATATATTAAATTTGTGATACATTAGCTATTTCTCATGAGGGAACAACCAAAGTTAAAGAAATGTTATTAAATACTTGTACTATTAAATACGATAATTTTAAAATGATTCATGATGAACTTATTTTTGGAATATATCTTAGGTTTAATGAAATAGTGATCACCATGGGTCTTCTAGGAATACTGGACATCACAGATCAAATCATGAGACTTCTTCGATGCCTAACTTACAGATATAGAGGAACCTCTATTTCATTTCGAGAATCTATTGACATAGGAAAACTTGCAGTGATGGAACTAATTAGCTAGATTTTGATGTATGAAGAAGAACATAAGGTGAATCAAGAAGTAGATGAGGAAATAAGGAAGAAGTCAGTAGCGTTCAAGGAATCAACCTCAAATAAAAAAGATAAATAAAAGGATTAATATCCTTTATACAGTTCTACTTTTGAATAGTCATATTCAGATAGTTATAAAGAGATGGATAATCTTACTAGAAGGATCAAAAAGTTATACCAAAAGAAGAAATTCATTAGGAAGTAAAACTGCAAGGGAATGTATGATAGTAATGGACAATGGAAGAAAGACATAAAATGGAATGAAAGCTAAAATGAAATAATATACTATGAGTGCAAACGTAAAGGTCGTGTGAAGGGAGATTTACCTAGGTATATATTTAAGAAGTAGTATGTCGATTAGTGAAAGGGTTATAAAAAAGTCTACGAAAGATACTTGGAGGGATTCAAAAGATATCTCTAGTGGATCTGATGCTTCTACTAGTGAATAGAACAATCATGCCAACTTATATTTCATGACAGAAACCTATGAGGTAACACTTTACTCTCCTATACATAATTCCCATTATTATGGGAATAAGAGTGACTCACATAATGATAAAGACACGAGTAAGGACGAATTATGTGAATACTGTGAAATGATTAAAGATGCCTTTAATGAGCTCAATGACAAACATAACTCATTAAAAAATCATGTTTTAAATGAAAATAATAAGTCTGATTTGGATATTAAAAAGGAAAAATGTGCCCAGATATTAAAAGAAAATTCAAAACAAAAATTATCAAATTATCAATTAAAAAGGGATTTGGAAAAATTTACTGGTGGTAGAGATACCTTGAATCAGTTACTAGGACAACATATTTCCCCAAAATAATCAACTGGTCTATGATATCAACTAGGAATGAGAAGGATCATTAAAACTAAATTTATTCCAAAATATGGAAAATTCACAAGTAGTTCATGTTCAAGGCCATTTCATGAAAAACAATTTTATAAAGGACCAAACAAAGTGTTTATTTATCAAAATATATCTTCTAATTATAGGAAATCTGTGATGAAAATATAGTTTACCAAAGTTTTACATGTATCCCTTTCTGGACCCAAGAAAATTTGGGTACCAAAAGATACCACATGCCTAATATATTTTTATGGGATATTTCCTAAAGAGTTCCTTTAATGCTCTATGGTACATTGATAGTGGAGGTTAAAGACATATGATATGAGACTACACATGATTCAATAGCCTAATCGATGTTGATGGTGGACATGTAAGTTTTGGTGATAATGCTAGTGGGAAGATCATCAGCTTAGGCCAGATTTGTAACTCAAATACAGTATTAATTTGCAAAGTACATTCTGTTGATGGATCAAGGTAAAATTTACTTAGCATCTCTCGGTTGTGTGATTATGGTTGTATTGTAAATATTGAAAAAGATGCAGGTAATGTTGTTAAATACAAAAATAATTTAGTATTCACTGCCTATAAAAATGAAAATGTGTACGCTGTTGATTTAAATTCCTTTTCCAAGAAAAATGTTTCTTATTTAAATGTGTTTTATAAGGAATCCTAGTTGTTGGATAGAAGATTAAGACACTGAAATGTGCACTCACATAAGAAACTTATAATTAATGGATTAGATAGAGACTAACCTAATCTAGAATTCAAACATAACAATGTTTGTAATCCCTGTCAAAAGGGAAATCAATGCAAAGTTTATTTCAAACCAAAGAATGATGTTTCTAATTCTCAACCACATGAGTAGGATTACATGGAATTGTTTAGACCATCAGGAGTTTCATGTATAAATGGGAAGAACTATGTTTATGTTCATGTAGATTATTTGTCTAGATACACTTCGGTATACTTTTCGGATCACAAAAATGAAGTGTGTTCTTATTTTATCAAATACTCCAGGTCTGCAAAAAAATCATAGTGGGCATAGAATTAAGACTTTGAGAAGGGATTATGGCTATGAGTTTGAAAACTATAATTTTGAATCTTATTTCCAACACAATTGATATATTCACAATTTCTCTACTCATAGAACAACTCAACAATGTGGAGTCGTAGAATGAATAAATATGACACTTTAAGAGATTTCCCAAACTATTCTTAGTGAGTATAATCTAACTATTTATTTTTCGACTGATGTTGTAAATAGAGCATGTTATACCATCACTATAATCATAAATAAACATGTTCTTAAGAATACCCCTTATCAACTTTGGAACAATAGGAATCCTATAGTTAACTACTTCAATGTTGTTGGTTAAAAAGTCATTAACCATAGCACTATGGACAATCATGACATGTGTTCCTCCAAATGTGATGATGGAATTTTCCTAGGTTGCTCAATATCGAGTAATGACTATAGAGTATTCAATAATAAAACCATATGTGTGGAAGAGTCAGTTCATGTAAATTTTGATGAGACTGGTACTTATGATCCCAAAACACCTCTTGAATAACTTGAGGAATATATGAAAATTTTGGACCTTAATGATAATGAGATTGATCCTCCAGTGAAATTAACCAGTTCTGGGAATCCACCATAATCTACATCTGTTTAGTCTAAACCTATTATCAACCGTGAGTATTCTAGTTCATCACTTTTGAGAGGTTTTAGAACTCTCAATAATCATCCTTTTGATGCTGTAGTAGGTGATTTTTATAGAGGGACACAAACTAAAGCTTCTCTGAGAAACCAGTTTGAACATCAAGCTTTTCTTTCACATCTTGAACCCGAAAATAGTAATGATTCTATCAATGATGAATTTTTGTAATGGATATACAAGAATAATTAAATCAATTTGAATGAAAACATGTCTGGGAACTAGTTGAAAGTCTTAATGACACTTTAACAATAGGAAATAAATGGGTTTTCATGAAAAAGGATGATTATTCTAGAAATATAGTTAGAAAAAAAGCTAGGATAGTTGCACAAGAATACTTTCAAGAGGAAGGAATTGTTTCTAAGGACACATTTTCTCCTGTAGGTAGACTATAGGCCATTAGGATACCACTAGCTTATGCAGCTCATCATAATTTTAAACATTATCAAATGGGTGTTAAAAGTACTTCTCTAAATGGTAACATAGGTGAGAATGTGTTTGTTGAAAAATCCCCTTATTTTACACATCCCCATTTTCAAAATCATGTTTTCAAACATTCAAATTTTTATGTGGTTTAATGCAAGCTCCAATAGCATGGTATGATAGTCTCATCTCCATTCTTATTTCAAAGGGTTTTACTAATGGAATTTTTTATCATAATCTCTTCATTAAAATAATTACTAAATATGTTTTCCTATTACAAAATTATATAGATGATATAATTTTTGGATCATCTAAAAATTATTTATGTACTCATTTTTAAAAAATAATGAAAAATGAATTTGAAATGAGTTTAATGGGAGAACTTTAATTTTTTTACTTGGATTTCAAAATATTCAAATTAAAATGGATTTGTTTTGAATAAAAGTAAATATATTAATTATTTTTTAAAACATTTTTATTTGGATGGTAGTAAAGGTAGTGATACACATATGAGTAGCACTTGTATGTTGGGTGCTGATGAAACTGGTGAACCAGTGGATCATGATGGGGATTCTACTCTACCTTATAGCTGACAGACCTAACAATATGTTCCGTGTATTCATGTGTGCTTGTTCTCAAGACAATTCCAAAAAGTCTAACAAAAATGATGTTAAAAGAATTTTTAAATATTTCAAGTATACTATAAATTTATGACTAATGTTTCAAAGAGGATATAAGTTTTATTTAATATGTTATTCAGATTCTGACATTGCTGGTTTCATGTTAGATAGAAAAAGAACCCCAGGAACATGCCACTTTTTAGGGAATTCACTATTGTCATGGTGTTGTATGAAACATAATTTTTTTACATTATCTACTACCGAAGCTGAATATATAGCTTCTGTTAGTTGTTGTGCTCAATTCTTATGGATAAAACAGACTTTACTAGACTATGGATGTCAATTCAAACATATCTCTAAAAACAGTGACAACACAAGTGCTATCAACATATCTAAAAATCCAATATCTCATGCTAGGAAAAAGCATAATGATGTAGGACATCACTTCATAAGAGATCATTATGAAATAGGTTATAACACTCTTGAATTCATTGGCACTGAACACCAATTGGCTGATATATTCACAAATTCGTTGAATTATGTGAGGTTAAATTACATCAAACAGTAGTTAGGTATGATAAACCGCTATGACCAAACTTTTAGACCATACTAATAGGTCCTCGCCGTTAGAACATTCCGATAGAAGCTCACTATTACACCATACTGATAGGACCTCATCGTTAGACTTTATGAATAGGACCTCACCATTAGACCATACCGATAGGACCTCACCGTTGGACCTTACCGACATGACCACACTATTAGTCCTTACCTACATGACCTCAATGTTATACCTTATCAATAAGACCTCACCATTAGACCTCACCGCTAGTACCTCACCGTTAGACCTCATAGATAGCACCTCACTATATGACATTATCGATAGGACCTCATTTTTAGACCTTACTGATAGGTCCTCACCCTTAGACCATACTGATAGGACCTCACCATTAGACCATAATGTTAGGACCTCATCGTTAGACCTTACCGATAAGACCTCACCATTAGACCTTACAGATTGGACCTCACCATTAGACCTTACCAATAGGACCTCATCGTTATATATTTTCGATAGGACCTCACTAATAGGACCTCGCCATTAGACCTTACCGATAGGACCTCACTACTGACCATACCAATACCTCCTTACCAATAAACGACTTTAATCTAGGACATTACGTTTTTGTGCCCTCATCCAGAATCTGAAACGTTTTTGGAATATTACTTTTTCATTTTATCTATTTTATTTTTCCAATCCCTAAATGATAAAAATAAAACATGGATCACTTATCAATCCACATCAAACCCTCTTCTAAACCTTTTCCCCCCAATCTGAGAACCTAAAGCTCTTCTAAATAATTCAACCTCCCCAGATTGATGGAAAGAGTCAAAAGGCCATCAGTTACTAATGGAGGAGACGTGAATGATCGTAACAGACCTAGAGCCGAGTCATGTAGCGGAATCTAGACAATGTCAAGGGTGATGAATCCACATTTATCAAAGAGAGAAATAGTAGTTGAGAAGGTGTTATGTTCAGAGTGGATGCTGTTGATCCGGTCGTTAGTACTTAAGACACTGGAAGATCAGGGATGGATTGAATGATTTGAAAAAAATAATGGGCCATATTACTTGATGATCGTGAAGTAATTTTATGAGTTCTTCATGTTCGAGCAGTCTAAGGATGAGCACCGAATGATTTCCAGCGGAAATGGAGTAAATGTGAACTTCTCTTCTATTGAATGTGATTAATTATTGAGGGTTCCACATAAAGGGATTTTTTTTTTTACTCAAAAGTAGTGCTTCCCACTAGTGATTTATTCGGCTATGAAGAAGCATTAGCTGAACTGACAGGGAATGAAATCCCTAGAAAAGT